>CM060658.1:32355080-32955080 GCA_030686955.1 Odontamblyopus rebecca
TACTGGAGTAGTAGCATTCCAACAGGGCCTGGTTCTCGCATCTCGCTCATTTCCGCCTTGTTCCAGTAGCCCATTTCTCATCAAGATGCCCTGGTTCCTCGACACCTGACGCAGACCTTGTTTGGCCGGGCGACGTCTGAGCCGGCATCTCATAATTTTTATCACCTCTCATTATTGTATGAGGTGGGCAGTAGCGTAAAGGGTCTTGCCCACACTGGTTTTGCTCCTTGCGCCCTTGGGGGGGAGGGGGGGATTCGAACCCGGGTTTGTTTTCAGTTTTCATACATAAACATAACTTAAGGGGCAACAGTAGCTCAGTTGGTAGTTTATCACTGATCTGAAGGTTGGTAGTTCCTGCTGTTACGTCTTTGGGCAAGACACCCACCTTGCCCCTGGTGTCTGCGTACTCTGGTGTATGAATGTGTGTGAATGTGTGAGTGGGTCTTTGTTGTAAAGAGCTTTGAAAGCCTTGAAGGTGGAAAACCGTTGTATAAAAATGTGACTATTTACCAAGAAGTGCCCTGTAACCTTCGAAACTGCTCCACACCACACGCTTTTACTACTACCGGATCAACAGCAGACCTTGAAATTAAAACACACCAAGACAAGCTGATCATGGAGCCTTTGAAATAGTTGTTTGATTACAGTTGGATTCAGTTCCCGGACCTTATTATCCTATTTATTGTTACAATATTTACCCAGGATTTCATGCAGAGATGCGCTCAGTCCTCGCTCATACAGATTAGTTAATTTCCACCAGTATCTGTTTGTGTTTACCTGCTGAGTAACAGTTTGTGTGAGTCAGTGGTGCACAGGTAGGCTTAGCGGGCTGACCTACATCCTGGACACTGACAGATGGGCCGGTCTCTCTCACCGCTAAACTACCAAAGAGATCTTTGCTTTTATTTCTTCTCGTTTAGATTATTGTAATTCTCTTTTTACTTGTTTTAACAAATCTGCAGTCACTTGTCTCCAGTTAGTCCAGAATGCTGCAGCAAGGCTTTTAACAGGAACCAACAGAAGAGCACACATCACTCCGGTTTTATCTGCTTTACATTGGCTACCTGTCAAATTCAGAATTGATTTTAAAATTTTAGTCTTGACTTTTAGAGCTCTTAATGGACAGGCCCCTGAATACATTTCAGAAATGTTGTTCCCTTACACCTTTGGCCGCTCCCTCCGGTCTTCAGGCCAAAACCTCCTGAAGGTCCCAAAGACCCGATTTAAAACTCGGAGACCTGTCCTTTCAAGCAGTAGCCCCTAGACTGGAATGCCCTGCCTCCGTCTCTTCTTGTGGCTGAATCTGTTGATTCTTTTAAAAAGCAGCTAAAGACACTGTTATTCAAACAAGCTTTTAGTTAATTCACTACTCTGTCTTATTTACCTGTTTTAACATTTATTATTGT
This sequence comes from Odontamblyopus rebecca, assembly GCA_030686955.1. NCBI lineage: Eukaryota > Metazoa > Chordata > Actinopteri > Gobiiformes > Gobiidae > Odontamblyopus > Odontamblyopus rebecca. The sequence continues at coordinate 32,356,487 of CM060658.1, forward strand.
TGTTTTGCATTTTATCTATTTTTACTTGCACTCTGTAAAGCACTTTGTGATTTTATCTGTGAAAGGTGCTATATAAAGTAAGTTTACTTACTTACTTACATACTTACTTACTTACTTACTTACTTACTTGATTTTGTGTTAAATTCCAGCCATTATTGTCGAAAAGATTTGTGTTTTAATCATCATTGAGGTTTGTAACATGCATACACACTTTAAAGAGGAGTTATTGTGTAAAATTGATGCAAAACTTTAAGCTTTCTACCATGTTATAGCCTTGTTCCCTCATCAAAAACATGCCTAATGAGGTTTTGGATATCATCCATGCATGTTTGAGTATAATTAGCCCCAGTCCTATTTGAAACCTCATTACGTTTAGTTGTAAGACTCACACGACAATTCTCCATAAATATACAAAAACATGACCCAAAACAGCACACGACGACTTCACAAACCTAGTAGTTTCATTAGGGGAATGCATGCTGATGATTTTGTAATAGCAGTCTGAAGGGAAGTGAGCTCAAAAACAACAGTGAAGCTTATAAAACATGTTAATATGTTGTCGTTACAGCCATAAAAGGTCACATGGTGATCTAAATATGTTGTTGTTAGCAGTTAATACCTCATAGAAGTGTAATACCCCCTCTTTAAATACACATGTTTATTAATTATCTCAATTTGTCTCTTCTTATTAGATCTCATTGTGAAAGTTATACAGCAAAATATGGGGGGAATCAAACTTGAAGAGTGGAGAAAGGTATGTATTAAGTAAAATTTCCTGTCAATCATATCATTGTTGCACTTTCTTCCTATGACCTCTTGTACATAGCTGAGATTTGACCTTTCTGTTTTATTTTGACTTGTACATTACATTTACATAATTGTGTCTTTTTTCACACATGTCACTTGCTCTTTTTTGCTACTTATTTTAGAGTTTATTATTGCCATTTATATCTTTTACTCTTTATTATATTATATTGTGATGTGTGGGCTACTGTGTCCAAATAATTTCCCTTGTGGAGCAATAAAGTCTAAATTTTAGTTAGCCAACCACAGGCACTGATTTGTGTACATGTGTTTATGAGTTCATTTACCGTATATTATTACATTATTATCCATTATATATATTGCATGATTAAATAGTATTCCACATAGCAGAATTTTCTTTTGTCAGTGCTTTGTGTTCTGTAGAATCCAATGATTACTTTTACAGCTGTTGTAAAATTATCTTTTTTTCTTTCCTGACTGTTTGCTCTTGCCTACATTTGTGGCGCTCCAGCCAGAAAATGTTGTCTTGTTACTACAGGTACGCTCCTTTACTGAAATCTCCCACCCACACACTGGAAAAAAACAATCTAGTCAAGTTAAGATGACATGAATTAAGATTTACCATTATTTGAGTAAATTTCAAGTTGAATCTTATCCAATAAAGTAAAATGTTCTTAATTTAAGTAATTTACAGCTCTGTGTTCCTATGCTATTTTCTGATCTATGTTATCATTGTTTCCTCATCATAAAACATACCTGGAGTTGTGTTTTGTTTCATTCACACATGTTTAGCACACAATTCTTGCATATTTAGGAGTTCTTCTCAAAAAAATTACTCAAATGTGTGAATGAAACAAAATCCTACAGCAGGTATGTTTTTGATGAGAAAACAACATTCTTACATGGCTTAAACCTCACAAGTCTCAATTTGACAAAGAATCTAATCAGAGTTCACACTTGAAATGCCTCCAGAAGAATTGACAAAAAGACAATTTTAGAAGATCACATTTTAGAACAGATCTAAACTATAGGTTTGGTAGTTTTTATGCAGAATAAGACCGGCTATTTTGTTGTTTGTGGAGGTAATGATTGCACTTTTTTATTCCAGCATTTGGTTTGCTAAATTGTGTTCTTTCTCATTGCAATTTTGATTTGATTGTGATTAATCTCGCAGCACTACTCACATCCAGGCCATTACCTTAACCATAATCCCACAATGAGCCTCTAAATATAACACTACAACAAAGCTCTAAAATGTGACCATACATTGTACAAAAAGGCCCTAAACTTAATCAAAACCTTATTTAACAAAGCACTGACCTTTACTACAGCCCTGTAAGTGCTAACCATGACAAAAGTCTTTAAAATCCCTAAAATCTGAGAACATAGAATTATTTTATCAACATGTTTTAATATAATATAGAGTCGTCAAGAACAGCTTTGTAAAGATATGTATGTTTCTGTCTTCAGTGGATCTACTATGAAGCGGGGTTCCTGATCTGTGCGGTGATCGGCCTCCTGTTCGTGGTGCTCATCCCCGTCATTGGCACCTGTTTCTGCGTGTGCCGCTGCTGCGAGAACTGCGGAGGCGAGATGCACCAGAGGCAGAGGAAGAATGCAGACTGTCAGCGAGGAGTCTACACCGCCACCCTCATCGCTACCTCCATCTTCATTGTGTGAGCTATTCCACCGTTTCTATCAACTCATCAACTAGTTATACAGTTCTCTTACACTTTATTATAACTACATTAATAACAGTTGAAACTGGCAAGTTTCATGTGACATAACAACATTCTAATGATCTTATTTTGCCATACACTGCAAAAATACCCCTCCTTAAACCTAGAAAAAGATGTTTTAATTTAAAATGCTTTAGAAACAAGTGAAATTATCTCGAAGTACAGTAAGTGAAATTTACTTTTCAAAAAATCTTCAAATGAGAAAATATATCTAGGCCTTCATAAATCTCAAAATAAGATTAAAACACATATTCTAAGAACTAATCTAAGTTTGAAGTGATCTAAAATGAAACATAAAGTACTAATTTTAAGAATAAATTAACATGAAAAATCTTACAATTAGAATATAACGCTTCTTATTGACTGTTTTATTCTTCATTTTAGTTAGTTTTCATTAAGAAACTTAATGAAATTGTTTTTCTTTATTTTAAAACTAATTACCACCTGGTAACATATTGACAAATTGCTGTGCTCTTCTAAACCTTTTACATGTTTTAATCTTTTCATTTTACAAACAGAAGGTACAGAGATGATATTGCACAATTTCAATTCAAGATTGACTGATTTACATCCATAAAAAATGTCTTAAACACTTGATTTGCTTGTTTTGTTTGCATTTTAACTAGTTTATAGATATAAAAACTAAATGAGAAAAAACATATTTTCTTGAAATAAGCTTAACAATCTTACATATTTAGCAGTCATTTAGTATATATCTCTTAAAACAAGATAAATAAGATTTTTTTTGTCTAGATTTAAGAGGTTAATTGGTTAGAGTTGGTTAGTTTTATGAAATTTGTGCGCCCACTTTTGCCATAAATGCAACTAAACCGCACTTTCTTTGCGGTGGCACAGCCGGTTAAGCGAGAATCCCATTCATTACAACTGAAAATCGTGCCACTGAAATATGAAATAAAGTAGGTTTATTTGTATAAAATGTTCAATGTTGATGTGCATGAACACTGCACCGATTCTATGTGAGACTTGAAAATGGGTTTGTGGTCCAGATTGAACTTTTTACTCTGGAGATCGGCAGCCCCATGCAAAATAATACAGCCAGTGCATCAATTTTAAAATATACATGATCAGCATCTCTTTTTTCAACTCTAAATATTTATGGGTATCAAATTTGCTTTATGTTTATTATTATATTGTCCTATTAACAAAAGGGTAGTCTGCTTACAATGCACAAATGTTTAATTTCTATTTAAACACCCCAATTTTTATTTTTAACTGATTGAGAAAGATATCACAATACAATTATAAACAATATGATTCCGTAAGTGCAGTGAAAGTGTATAAATGTTCACCAATACCACCCTCTTCTGGTTAACACTGAGTACTGCATAGTCATTTCTTTGCATTTGTATTTGGTATATTTTCAGTTTGGGGGTCCTTATTTCCTATGCTGCCAACCACAACGTCAGTGCCCAGATCAAAAGCACCCGCCGTTTCATCAACACAAATCTGAGAGACCTGAAAACACTGGCTAACAACACCCCCTCGGTACATCACTCGACAATGACATTTATATGTTAAATCTCTCTTCTTTTGTCTAACTGTTCAATTTATGTTACAGCAAATCGAATACTTGACGGCGCAGTACACCACAGCCAAAAACAAAGTCCTTTCAGATTTGGATAGTAAGAAAAACGTTTATTTTTTACATAAATGAGCCTGATGTCCGGTTGTGTTTGTCTGCGGCTGACCTGGGGAACCTCTTTTACAGATATTGGACCTTTGTTGGGCGGGAGGATACAAAACCAGCTGGAAAAGAATGTGGTGCCATCTCTGGACACAGCTTTGCGCATGGCAGGAGGTATTTTGTTTGTCTTACGTTGTCAAATTACAATAATGTGTCATAGTTATGTTATAAACTGCATTTTGTCACTCTGATCTTCTCAAACTAAAGCCAAAGTTGAGAGTGCCATCAAAGGTAACGTGAGGATTCTTCTTTTATGTTTCGGTTGTGACTCGGTGTGTGTTTATTCCACCTGTCCTGCTGTGACTCATGTAAATGGATTTGTATCTTGACCTCATCTAATCTGTGTTGGTTTTAGAAATGTGTTTGTGTCAGTGTTACTACGATGTGTCCTCTGGTGTTTACATACTGTCTGTGTTCATTATTAGTCCAAGTTATTTCTGACATTCTTAACGGCATGTCTTTCCAGAACAAAACAATGAAGGCATTGTTTTTTCAGATTATGTAAAATTGTGTTGTGTTATTATTGTGTACCTTTCCATTTGTTTTTTTTATCAATCCAGATTAATAATGTTTAGATTACATAGTGTTTGGAGGTTTTAAGTAACGTTGCACCGATCTGATACTGGTATTGAATATCAGCTCTGATTCATGAAAATTTGCTGCATTGGGTAAAATCCAAAATATTGGTTCTGTATCCTTGTTGGGTTTATAAATTCATGTAATAAGTAGGGATGTAACGATATCGAAGTGTCACAATACGATATTATCACGGTATGAACCTCACGGTACGATATAATGGTATCTCTGCACGGGTATTGGTTGATATTGGGTATTTGTCTCTTTCTTTGCAGCCATGCGTGAAACCAAAGAGGCGCTGGAGAGTGTGGGCTCATCTCTGGAGGTGCTTCAGGAGGGAACGTCCAAACTCCAGAACAGCCTGTCCGGAGAGCGAGCGTCTCTGTCCAACACTCTGTCCGACCCGGCCTGCACCAACGGAGCCGTGTCTCCCACGTGTAACGCCATCCGCTCCACGCTAGCCCAACTGGGGGTCAGCGCCGACTTCTCCAAGGTAACCAAGAAATACACCCAAGATTTTGTTTTTATTACGGATAGGTTATTGCTGATATTGGTGAGTTTCTCCGGATATTGACACTGGTGCGATATAGGAAATTTGGTTGCTTATTGGCACTATTTATTTCTCTGTGTGTCCATTTGATATTTTTGTTTACTTGAACATTGAGTGAATGAACATTGATTTTAACCATGTGGAAATGTTTTTTTTCTCTAATCAGGAAGAGCTCCACAGTGACCACCCACCATCCCGGACATTTTTCCATAGACTTTCGGGGGAAAAAAGTTTCAATGCTTGTTCAGGGCTATTCAGCTATGTGGTAACTAATGAGTACAAGATCTACAATTTTATGCAAAACTTTTAAACTGCTGAGTTTTTAAAGCTGTGTTTTGTAGGCTGAATTTTGCATTTTAACCCCTTAATGCCAAGTGTCACAAATATGCAACAAACCGTTTGGATCAAGATATAAGCCGAGATAGCAGCTGCATTCCCACAATGTCTATGGTGGCCAGATTTTCAAAATAAATACTGGGACATCCCTGGTTTGTGGTGGTTGGCAGTAATAAAACTGTGAAACGAGTGCATAATTAGGGAAAACTGTTATGCACTCAACACTAATGTGAATCAGTATAGTCACATTTTCTTTACCTTTTGGTCCTTATTTTACCTAAACAAATGACAATTTATGCCTCTCTTTACTGTTGGCAGGGATCAGATTGGTCAAAAATAAGGACACTAGAGACATTTCTTGTATAAAAGTGGGACAAATCACTGGTTTTGGATAAATCTGCTGGGACAGGGGACACAGGGCTCAAAACTGGGACTGTCCCGGGTATACAGGGACGTCTGGTCACCCTATGCCAGTTAGTGCAGATGCAGAACCTTCCTAGGAACCTTTGGCAACCACTTGTTTCTAGTTGTCGCAAATTTGCAACATACACAAATTTCTGTTTATTTATTTTTTGCTGTAGTCAAATTATTAATCTTACCATCTACTTAAAATGCAAGATTCAGCCTTTAAAAACTCAGCGGTTTAAAAAGTTTCAGAAACAGATTTTAAAGGCAAAAACCTACAAAACATTTTTTTATGTACATCTACATAAATTTAGGTGTTAAGAGGTTAAATGTGCTTTTTGGACTTCCGTATTATGGATATTAGTGACCACATAGTTAGCCTCCATGATGCCTCTGAACTCTTAATATTAGAATTTTTTTTAAAGTTTATAATAATCATAATCATAATACATATTTATTTATAAAGCACTTTTAAAAACAAGGTTTACAAAGTGCTGTACAAGCACCAATGAACAAATACAATACACATAAAAATAGCACATAAAATATAAAAAACAGTCAATGATGCAACAAATTATATTAATTGAAATAAATAAATAAATGAATAAAAGAGATACAATAAAAGAACTAAAACCAGGTGAAGGAAGGCCAACCGATAAAAATGTTTTTTTTTATATATATATTATAATTTTTGTAATTTTCTCAACAACAAAGCAAACATAAAACACAACAAAACATACAACCAACACATATACAAAACACACAAAAAAAACAAGGGATGGGGGTTGTAGTACAGAGTTTCTCAATACACAATACAGAAAAAAAATTGGTTTTAAAAGATGGTCATGGTGCAGCTTTATTGCAGGTCGTTCCAAAGCCGAAGGGAAAAATAAATGGAAAGTTTTGTTTCCAAAAGCAGAGCGGGTGGTCACTGTTGAGCTTCATAATCCTGCTCCTATCATAATTTATTTCACATCAGAATTGTGGTTTGAACAAAATGTATAAGTGTGCGATTTATTGTCACCCAATAATAAATATGTCATCTTTGTTTTTTATGAATGTTAATGTGTATATAAATGCATCTTTCTCTCCATCCATCCATCTTCTCCCGCTTAATCCAGCTGGGTCGCGGGGGCAGTTTGCTGCCCAATCCTCATAGCACCTGACCCCCCCCATGAACCCCTCTGCAGGTGGTGAGCCCACAGGAGGGTGGACAACATGGTCCTTGATGTTAGTTCATAGGGGTGCGGGCATGTTTTGGGTTGATGGGGGAAACCGGAGTACCCGGAGGAAACCCATCCAGACACGGGGAGGAACATGCAAACTCCACACAGAAAGGCCCGGGCGACCCGGGGATCGAACCCGCAACCTTCTTGCTGTGAGGCCTGAGTGTTGCCACTCAGCCGCCGTGCCGCCGTGCCGCATCTTTTTCTCATTTATCCGTTCTTCTTTCAGCTTCCAGAAGTCAACCATGCCTTGAATAATGTCAATAACGTCCTCAAAACAGACCTCAGTAACATTTTACAAAAGGTAAGACTCTCTTAACAAGTTTAAATATTTGTTTTTAAAAGTTTCCAAACATTTTGTAAAATAGAAAACACATTCTTTGCTTTTCTCTCTCCTTTGTCTTCACTTTCAGGGTTACTCATCTTTTAATGACACTCCCAAACTGGTTAAAGAGCAAACTAGAAACATTGTTGCAGGTACACGACTCAACCTTTGTAGTAGTTCAAATCTGGAAATGAAGATCTTATTAATAAATCAGATAGTTTGATGTAACTAACCCGACTAAATTTAACTTGCTGCTTTTCTTTTCCCTCACGCCACATCTTTGTACAGCTTTGCCTCGTAAGTTCTTTTTTTTTTTTTTTTATCTCAAAACTCCTTAATTCGTAATGAACAAATAGTTTTGTAAGAATGATTCAGGCTTAGTCACTACTTAACCTTAACCCTTCAATTAACTATTTATTATGATTTGTTCATGCTTTATATAGGCTAATTAAGGTGAATTTATTATAAAGTGATACCAAATTTATAAGTTTTTTTCTTTTTTTCTGTGTCTGTCTGCAGGAGTGAAAGGCATGCTGGATAAGACGAGCTCGGAGATCACCAATTTTGCCAAAATGTACCCAGTAGAAGCCGCTTTGGTCAACTTCACTCTTTTCCTCAATCAAAGCCAGAAAAATATTGAAGCATATTACCCACAGATAGACCAGATGGACTTTTACAGGTTGGTTTGATTTGTTCATGTTTTTAATTATTTTACCACATATTTTTCCATAAAGTCTATGATTGTCACCACAAATACTGCAATATGACATATATTTTATGAATTAACCCATTTATGCCGGATGCTGCGCAGCAAATTTCATTTTATCAAATTTCATGATGCAATTTAATAAAAGTGCAAGCCACTGGAGTTGTAATATAATTTTGAGTTGATAAGGGCAGATGTTATAAGCTTTTGCTTCTTTCTTTACCCTTTCATTCATACTTATGTTAAATTTGTATAGATGCAAGTATGTATTTGTTTGCATTTACTTTTGTTTTGTTTAAAGAAAGAAATAAAGAAAGAAAAAACTAAGGGTCTTACCTTATTTTATTTTATGTTTTTATGTGCTTCAGGGGCAGAGATATTAAGGTTTTCATAAACACAGACAATTCTTCAAAAACCCTCAGACGATGAGGACCTTAGCAGAGGCATTTATAGCTGTTTTTGTAGGCATTTTAGGCGTTAATGGGTTAAACATTTATATTTACTCTTAAGGTAAAGCAGAAAGCAGATACTAAAGCTAAACTGCAATTAAGATAGAAAGTATCATAGTAACTGAATACTTAAAAAATGTTTGTAAAAAGTAAAATACATCTTTGTCTAAAATCGCAGTAGACCAGTATGATTGATTTTAGCCTGCTTCTGCCCTTTTTACAATACAACATTATATAAACTTCCTTTCTGAATTTACTTCAGTTAGTTTGCTTCGATACATATTTTCAGTCAGAAATCGCCAAACTAAGTTTACTCTGTGTTTTTGTTGTCTCTCCTCCAGGTGGATTGGCTGTGTGGTGGTCCTGTGCATGGTGGTCCTGGTCCTGGCCTTTAATCTCCTGGGCCTCCTGTGCGGCACCTGTGGTTACGACAAACAGGCCACGCCCACCACCCGCGGCTGCCTCTCTAACACCGGGGGCAACCTGCTCATGGCGTATGTCACCATGTGTTCAATGTGTTCACGTGCTTATCATTAAAAACACGGTTAGTAAATGAGGAATGTTTTTGATGATAATTATGGTCCTATGTTGTGTTTTTGCAGTGGGGTGGGCTTCTCCTTCCTCTTTTCCTGGGTGCTTATGGCCATGGTAACGACCCTGTTTGTTGTCGGTGGAAACGTGGAGAAGATGTTGTGTGAACCTCTGTCCAACAGGCAGATATTTAAGGTACTACAGTGGCCTAATGCTCTCTCACTTGTGCTTCATTTAGATCTTTTATTTGAGCATGGCGCTGTCACATAATGAACCCTACAGTTCAGTGTCACATATTGACCTGTTTTTTGTGTTTCATGCTCAGATCATCGACACTCCGTTCCTGGTTCATCCGGAAAAGAAGAACTTTCTTTCAGGGATGCTCTTCCAAAATCCCAACATAGACTTGACTATTGGAAGCATGTACAGGTAAATGCTGCCACCTGCTGGTCTCTAAAAATGTTAAGAAATCTCACATATTTAATTGCATCATAACAATTTAATGGAAACGTTTTTGTTTTGTTTTGCAGAGAATGCTATGAAAACAATGGCCTCTATCACGCTTTGCAGCTAGAAACATTGTTCAATGTGAACTCCTTCTTCAACAAAACTGTGGTATGTACCTGCTTCCAGCTGGCCATCATAATGAACGGTTACACGTTTGTGATAGTCTTATCTTCTTATTTTCTTATCGCAGTACAACAAGGACCTCTCAAAACTCTTGGAAGGCGTGCAGGTGGATCTACATGACATCTCACTGCTGGAGCAGGTGGGCAGAGACAGCCTCACCAACTTTGCCAACGCAGGACTTGGACACATCGATTATCAGGCGTACCTGACCGAGGTAAGCCCTCTGTTTGTTTTAGAGGGAATGGCTTACAAGGCGCATTACATAATAGGTTCATCCTGTAATGAAATGTGCTGTAAATCCTCATTGCACACTTTCTAAATGATTTTTCTAGAAAAGACTTTTAGATTGCAGAGTCTGTGGACTGAACTCAAAACTACTATTATTATTTTCCCTTGTATTTGCAAACACAGTACTATTTATTGCATGCTATTAGTACTTCTTGAATATTAGTGAGTCAACAGTTATTTTGACCTACTTCCTAAGCATTTCATTGCACTGTGGACCTTGTGTTGAACCTGCATATGACAAATAAACAATTTTGAATCTTGAATCTATACGACCCAGATGTCAAATTAGAATGCATCAAGAGGAAGTATGTGGTTGTTTTCTTAAAGGACAGAAACTGAAGATATAATTTTGAAAAACTACACAAATGTTTGTTTAATAATGCATCTTTGTTATTTGTATAATTTTCAGCTAAACAAAGGCACCACTGTGGTGGATCTGCTGTCATTTTCTGCAGACTTAGAAGCTCAGGCCGACAACCTGGTAAATCTAAAACAGATGTTCTTCTCTCTTCATTAGCTAAATACAAGTTATCTGCATTTTGAACAAGTGTTAACTCAATTGATGACTGTTTTTGTGATTTCCCATCAGCCACGTGGTGCATTAGAAAACGCTCTGAAAGGACATGCCAGCAGTATTCGACAGATTCACAGAGAGCAGGTCCTTCCACTGGAGCAGACCATGGTGAGTATCGCATTACCTACTGTACATCCACTCAACTCAAGCCCTAATGTCCAGCACAAACAATACAAGCTTTTTTTCTTCTTCCTTTCTGAATTCACTTTATGATGGCAGAAATTTGTCAAAGCACGGGTAAGCTGACTTTGGTGTAAGACTCTGTGGACTGACCTGGCTGTAGTAGATGTGAAACTGTGCTCTTCTGTGATTTGTGTTTTTGTTAGCCGTCCCAATGTGTCTGAGACCATTCAGTTACATAACTACTATACTGTATGTTCTTGGCTTACAGAATACAATGAGTCAGAGTATCAAACAGCTGCAGAGGACGTCCCCTGAGCTTCCTGTAAGACAAGATTCACTTTGTTTAAAGAAAAAAGTCATGAAAACATTAAAATACTTATGTCACTTACTTACAGGTAAAGGTCAACAATATCCTGAGTGCTATTGATGCAGCAGAGTACCTGATCAAACACAACGCCTCCCATGTGGTCAAACAGGTAAAGATAATAAAGCAGTACAGCTAAAAAAGATTCACTCAGGTTTTCACAACTGCAGCCATTTTTCTGTCAGACAGATAAAGGCTGTCTGGTGCTGTGCAGTTGTAAATGTACTTTATATTTGCCGTTTCAGGAAACAAAAGCCTACACAGAAAGTCTCATAGGATACTTCAAACAGTACACAAACTGGGTGAAAAACTCTGTGAGTACACTATCAGTCTCATAAACGATTAACTTAAATAAATAGAGAGGATACTTACCAGCTGGTGTTTGCATCCACAGCTGACTGCGGAGGTGGCGCAGTGTAAACCCATCAGTAACATTGTGGACAGTCTGGAGATAGTAACGTGTAGCTTCATTATTGACTCTGTGGTAAGAGCCAGAACACTGTGAGCGTGTGTGCAGACCATGTGCAGCTGGATGTGAACCAGAAACAAGAAGGCCTCTTTGAGAGTGAAGGGTTTGGGGAATAAAACATGGCTACGTTGACATACATGAGGACAGCATGTTCCCAAGCCCCCAGCACAGCGCACACATTTAGAGGGAAGTAGAAGTCAAAGTAGAGCGATAGAACAAAGATCCTTCACTATATTCAGCCTCTGACTCAGCTGAGCAGTAAAGTTTATGTTTATATATTAGCTGTATATCATACATGTTGAGTTTGTGAGCAAATGAAAGGGTCAAAGAAGCCGTGCAGTGTGGTAAATAAAACAGAGAATCTGTTATATCCTGGCTGCAGCCACTGTACATGTGTGCATGTGTGAGTGGAGAGGACAGGATGTTCTGAGCCTCATTAGACTGTGCTAAGGCTCACACACATGCTTTCTATATGAAAGGGGTTTTAATTGGTGCCTTATACAGTGTAATTTAGAAACCCCAAAGAGTCGCATTAGAACCGGAGGAGGAAGCGTATTACGATTTTCTTGCAGTAACTGATCTTGTTTGTGTTTTAGAACACCTTCTGGTTTGGTTTGGGAGGCTGCTGCATCTCACTTATCCCCAGTATTATCTTCTCTGTGAAACTGGCCAAATATTACAGAAGGATGGACACAGAGGATGTCTTTGAAGAGTGAGTTTCCAAATTTTACTACATTTAGTCCAATATCTCCACTGCTTGCTAGTATTGTTCTTTTGTCTGTTTGCCTCTTCCTTCTCTCTCTTTGGCCTTTTGCCTTTCCTCAACACAGCAAGACTTTTGTCACTTTCATATGTTGTTTCTTGTTTTCATGAAATCCACATATATCATGTGAAATTGCTCTTATTTCAGCATGAGCTTCTACATCTGCATTTCCATCCTCTTATGGATTGGACTGTATATCTTCACTTCCTCAATTAATCAGCATCTCCGCCTCTTTTTGCTTTACGAGTTGTTGAACCCAGTTTCATCAATAATCTCTGATCGCCTTTTGTGCGTTGAGAAGTTAAAATCATTCTCCGTGAATGCTAATTCTTGCAACTAAAGTGCATATGTGTTTGTATATGTAGCTGCTCCCCTTATTTTGACACTATGAGCCGGTTCCCTCGCGCCTCTGCTCCACCTTGTTACCCCGACTGGTGACCGCAAAGGAACATTCTCCCCCAGCAGGAAGGTACTCGAGAGGGCGTAATTTCTAATCATCTACTCACCAGCTAATCAATCCGTCTGTTCATTCATTCATTTTTTCATCTGGAGACCGATATTGACACTTTTTCATCCTGCATTGATCTATTATATATTAACACTTTACAAACAAACCAATAAAATAAGTGCATTTTGTAACTTTTCTGGTTTTGCTTCAAATGCTACACAGCGATGTTAAACTTGGAGACAGAGGAAACATGGAGATAGACAGGTTAATGCTGCACTGTAAAGGCAAATCAGTAAGATCTTAGGGTGACCAGATTTTCAAAATAAAAAACTGGGACATCCCTGGTTTGGGCTGGTAATAATAAAATTGTGAAATGAGTACATAATTAAGAGCAACTGTTCTGCACTCAGCACTAATGTGAGTCAGTAAAGTCACTTTTTTGTGTGTTTTGGTGATTTTTAAGGTGGTTTTTAAGCAGCTTTTCTGTATTTTACCTAAACAAATGACAATTTATGCATCTCTTTACTGTTGGTATGGATCAAATTATTCAAAAATAGGGACATTTCTTCTTATATCTGGAACAAGTCACTGGTTTTGGATACATCTGCAGGGACAGGGGACACAGGGCTCAAAACGGGGGCTGTCCCAGCTCACACACTATCATATCTCCATGCAGTTGAATAGGTGGTGAACCCTTCAGAAGAGTTACATAGTGCAACTTCAAATGACAAACCTTGTAGATTTTAAACTATTACGCTTAGAACATTGGTAGTTGCGCTTACAAAATGCACAATATTACCAGGAGCAACTTGCGTCCTGTTTTGTACTAGTAAGTATGTCAGTATTTTGAAGAATCTGCATCTTTATTTCAATCCTCAATAGCGTTTGTTACATGTTTGTTTTTCTCATAATAACCCACGAACCTCATCTGTGCATGAAACTTTCAGTGCATGACGTGTATCTAGATTCTAATGCATGTTTTTCATCCATTATTACAACATTACTTTATTTTCTTTTTGAATTTAAGTAATGGCAAATATTAATTTATGTATTATTTGTTTTTCGTTTCCGCAGTGGCCAGGAAAATTGGAATTGAATGTGGTAAGTGCTAATTAATATTCTAACTGCGTATTTGAATATGCAGTAAAATAATCTTTTCTCAACTTTGCAGACTTACAGAAATGACAAAAGGGAAGTCTCTATCATAAATTTCTCTTGATCTCTACCGACTCTTCAAGACATTTGACAAATCTTGATACCAGCCAAGTGTTTTTAATCAAACTCTCTCTTCGTACAACATTATTAGTGTTTATCTTTATTTAGACTTTACATTATGAACTGTCAGAGCATTGTGGCTCTGTGTGGATAGATGTTTCAGTTGAACTTGCAAAAACAATGTAATTTTTTTTACGCTTTCAGGTATTGAAAGTTTTATATACTTTGTCAATATGTGTTTTTTAAGTGAGTTTTTAGCTCTAGCTACTTTCCATTGTTGTCTGTTGTCTGTTATCCACACGTGTCCTGTAAATAAAGTAGTTTAGGACTGTTAATAGTTACGTTGACCAGGTAGCCACTTCATTCACTGTAAAGGAGTGACATTTCCACACTTTTTAGAGATCTTTTAAAGCTGTATTATCCTGGTCAATGCCACTGTAAGAAGTAAAATGGTACCGGATATGTTTTTGTGTGAGACTGATCATGACTATTTGGAAAAAGAAATTGTAATTTGTGCTTTAATTTTTATGTGCTGGTGGTCTCTTGTGATTTTAGAGACCAAACCAAGACCAAATCAATACTGTGAATTTGCAACAAACGTGAATAAATCTTTTTACCACTATAAATCTAACAGTTGATTTCTTCTTGCATACATATATATTTGTGATGAATTAATCAAACTAATCATCTTTCATCATGTTTTTTGTGTATGTTTCATGTTATATAAAATCAACAGCTGCCAAAACACGGAAATGAAAATTCCAGAGAGCATTCTTGTAACATATGCAGAAGGCCTGGGACATGCGCACACAGACCAGAGAGCTGCGGTTTGGGGGTTGATGGGTTCGGGGCAGGAGCGTTGGTGTGGGTTTTGGGAGGGGGTGAGATGACAGAGGGAGGTGGCGTGACGTGGCTGCATCCTATCAGAGCAAGATTACTTTAATTTAATTTTAAAGAAACATATGCTCCAGAAATGAACACAGATGACATGCTTATTCTGCACGAGCTAAATCTCTAAAAGGCATCATATTCAGTAGAATGGGAATATCACACACCTAATGCAACCCTGTGGATAGCACATGTGCTGCAATAGGAGCACTAATATTTATGCATCTAGTTTATTTTGCATAAGGAATCTAATATTTCTCTTTACCAATTAATTCACTTTCTTTAATCTACCAAGCCATTATCATATTGAAGAAACTGTAAGAATATCCAATGATTTAGGAGAAGCCCTTTAGAAAAATGCAATGAGAGTACGGTATTTTGTTTACATGTTTTAAGCAATATCACAACCCCTCTAATCAATAATGACTTGTAGTTCTTATGTTTTTATGTCAAAAATTGATTCTAACTCAAACTAGATCACAAGAATAAAGTGACCATATACAGTTACATACATATACAAATTCCTTTCTTTCAACTGTAGGCCAAAGTCACAGTCCAAATTTTCCTGACTCTTTAATGTGGGAGTATCATCTCTCACTGGGCTAATATAACTTTAAACAATCAAACATAAAAAACGTTTTGTGTGCTCAATGTGTGTGTGCAGCAGTTAAACTCTAAATTTAGATGAACAAGATATGGTTATGCTATTTTACTTTTACAGAGCCGCAGATCAGCCTTAACTCCTGGGCTTTTAGCTGCAATTAGCGTGGGCACCCTTAACCCTCTCTCCCGCCATCAATAGTCAAAGAGCTTTCCTATGCCATAAGATTATATAATGTGTCGCACTCTCACAACATTAGTCTCCATGTGTGTACTGTCCTTCAGACCTACACCCCTCCCTCTCCTCCCAGGAGTCCCACAGACCCATTGACCGCTTCCAGTCACCCCTCTTCCACCTCAGCCCCCTCCCCTGGTTTATGTTTCACCCTCCTCCTTCCATCCTGCCCATCACATCTTTAGGATTGGCGCTGACCACACAGAGCTGGGCATTAGCCACATGTTCTGTATATGTCTATGTAAAACTCCAGGGAGGAGTTAGAGCTCACCTGAATAATACCTTCTTTGTGGGCCATGGCTTTATAAGTCCACCCGCAAGGACTTCCAACCTTTGCACGCAGTATCCATCATTACACACCATCCACCCACCATGAGGACCAGACTGAGACTTCTACTGCTGCTGGCAATAGCTGTGTGTGTATCTCACGCACAAACCAACAACAACAACAGCGTGAACGAAAGCAGGCAGCCACAGGCGCAGCCACAACAGCGCAGTGTTTGGGATGAGCCAATTCGTTTCAGCACCAAGACCAGAGATACCTGCACCATGGTGGTGTCTGGAGTTGGAGATTATACCCGCCTGCGTGTTTCATGCAAAGGCCAGGCTGCTGGACAGTCCTACTACTGCGACTTCCAAGGAAAACCCAACCTCTGTAGGCCATACAACCTCAACCCACGCCACTACTTCACTCAGATGATGTGGGAGCTCAGGAAGCAGAACAACGCTTGCCAGGGACAGAAGGTCTACCGTCCACCAATGTGCAAGAAGTACCCAGACGAGGCCCACATGACTTACCTCTCTGCATACCCCAAGCCTGCCACCCCTAAGCCTTCTAAGCCTGTCCAGGAGCCTCGCAAGCCAGCGGTGCCAGTAGTCCAGCCCAAACCAGTCACAACTCCTAAGCCGGTCAAGCCTCAGCCACAGCCAGTGAGACCCCAGCCAGGCAAGGCCCCCCAGCCTAAGAAGACCACCCCCAAGCCTGTGAAGACCACTACTCGTCCCACGGAGCAACCTGATTCCAAGGCATCTCGCCTGGCCACAGAGTACTGCTGGAGGAGCTTCCAGGGCATCTGCACCTACTTCATCAGCTGGTTCCAGAACTGAGTCTGCATTTGGATCCAAGTGAGTAAAATCAGCTGTGCAGCAACACAAAAACAGAAAATGAAATAATGAACAGGCAATCAAAAGGTTATTTTGTAAAAAAAAAAAAAAAAAAAAAAATGCTTTGTTGCTTTATTTCAGATTGGACCCAGTGGAAACTCTCAAAGTCCTTATAGATCCTGTATAAGCTCGGAGCTACCTTTGTGGAGACCAGCACTCAACACAGCAGCATTGCACAGGCTGAGAATCTTCCACAATCAATGGCCAGCTACAGTGCATTTCCCTGTTTGTGGTAATAATGTAACTTAGAACACAGCAAGGCTTTCAAAGATATGGCAGGCATGTGCCTCTTGTTTGTATATGAAGTAATAGACTGTTTTTGTATGATGGGAAAGGGAATAAAACTGAAAACTGGTGACAATCAAAGAGCTCCCTGTTTCTTTTCTATCATTAGCTCAGAGTAACAAGAGGCAGGAAACCATTAAGACGCAGACACTAAAGATAATACAAGTGAGTGGTGGGAAGTGTCTGCAACACACTTTGTCTTTGTGTGAGCATGAATGGGTCGACTCTTAAGAGCTGGAGTGTGTTTGAACAGAGGGGTTCTGTGTGTGGGCCCGCAGACCTGGGAAATTGAATAGAATAAATAAATAAACACCACTCTTCCCTTTTCTCAATGTGGAAAGATGTAAGCTGCTCTGTGTCAGCACGTGTTACTGTGATTAGGATTTTGTGCTCATGTGTGTTTCATTTCAGGCAGGGTTACATATATTCAGGGTAGTTTGAAAGTTTAAAGGCTGAAAAAGTTAAAATGTCTGAATGAAGTATAAATGTTATGCTATAAACATTTTGGAGATAAGATAAACAAATAGATTACCACAAAAGTTTTGTGCTCTTTGGCTGCACCTGCATTACTTTTTTGTGTATATTACTATAAGCCATTGTAATAAAGTTGTTATAGTAGCACTTGCAAACTAAACTTCCTTTAAAATGTATTTATACTGTGTATGCATGCGGTACACCACATTAAAGCAATGTCACCATGGTATTCAGAACATTAGAGTTGGTCTGACCAGAAATCCACTTTCACTTTGCTATAACACTGGCCCTATACCACTCCAGTTGTTTTGTTCAGTTCCTCAATATGAGAAATGGTTCTGGGATGTTTCTTTCACCCAGGAAAATATTAACTAATTTATATTTTTGCAACTGACACAACATAGGCTCATGTTTTCAGCAGCCTATGAAACCTCAGTGTGCACAATCAGCACTGCAGTAAACTATTACACCACCTCAAATGAACATTCCTTTTACAAATAATAGGATATTTTAGCTTTAACAATAAAAAATAATAGTGATATTAGATCAGATATGAGGACATACAGGCTCATACCACTTTTTAAAAATTTGCTTTTATTCTTACCTGTCTAACGCGTCCACATTATTATTGCAGTGCTTTGTTTTACCACCAGAGGTGGCAGTTACTTCTCACAACTGAAGTTCACCTATTGGGGAAGCTTCGTGTTTGATAGTTTATGTTACAGCTGAGGTAAGTTTTCTCTTAACTTAATATCTACAAAGTGAAGTTAAAACACATTCGGTCTTGAATTTGCAAAACATGGTACAAGAAACACATTTGTTATAAAACCTGTGTTACGTCGCAACGTGACCAGACGGGACATTTTTCCCTCCTTGTTTTCCCATTCTCCTGCCTTAAAGGCTGGTGGGTGAAGTCGAGATAAAACACAATTGTCTGAGGTGTGGTTCCTTTGTAATGTCATTTGATCTTTAAATTGTGGCTATCCGTCACAGTTTAATTTCACACACTTTGATTGTTTTATACAACTTATACACGTCCAGCGAACATTATCAAACGATCATGTTCGCTGCACGTGTATAAGTTGAATTCCCAGGATGTCCCCTGAACACGGATCGTCCTTGTCAGTGGATTGTACTTGGTGCGTTTGGGCGGGAGAGGAGGGCGTGTAGATCTGTGCGTATGAAAGCCATGTGCGCGACCGGGGACCGAGCAAAACTGGACCAAACAACTCTGCGTGCCACATTCTAACTACAGACAGTAAGTACCTTAAGACATCAAATTTTATTATTTGTTTGTTGTTAGCTATTTATTCTTGTTTTATTTTTGTAACAATATGTTTGAAGCTCTATTTACGTTTTTTTTTTTTGGAAAAGATTTGAACGTTCTTGGTTTGGATAAATAGCCAGCTTTCCATTGCCACCTCAAAGAATAGGCCTTTATGTTGGCTGTTATCTCATTTCGTTTCTTCTTAAATAAAGCTGGAGCTCTCTTGTTTCTCTCAGGTGTTCCTCTGTGCCTCGACATGGTCATTTTACGCACCGCCTCCCGCTGGATCTTGCTGTCCTTCTTCGCGCTCCTCACGCTGTCCTCCGGGACTCGCGACACACCCCGGTCAGAGGGGGTCTCGCGGGCACAGCGGGGTGGACACGGACCAAGTCGCGGCAGGTTTACCCTGAAGAACGGCCTGCAGTGCATTTGGGTCATTAAAGACGCGAGGGTCGGTCTGAAGATGTATGTCAAATGCGAGAACTCTCAGGCTCGTATCTCTGGAGGAATTACGGACTTAAATTGCGAGTACAACGCCCAACCTGACATCTGCCCGGCCTTTGAGTCCAACCCCAAAGCGTACTACAAGCAGGTGACTCGCTCGCTCAAACGGCTGCAGGGAGCTCTGTGCAAAGAAGAGCGCGCTTTGATAAAGGCAAGCATGTGTAAGCGCGCACCTAGAGACGCGCATTTCAGACTGGACAAGAGTACGGCCGTCATTTCAGCTCAGGCGGGTATTGACCCTACGCCCCATCCCAAGACTTCCCCCACCACCACCACCACTACCACCATCGCTACCACCACCACAACAACCACCCCGACCGCTCCTGCCCCCAGTGGGACACCTGCGGATTGTAAGCGACGCGCAGACCACCGTGAAGTGGCAAAGGAGTACTGCAACAGCTCATGGGCCAGCGTGTGCGCTTTTTTCTTTTCCATGTTACAGACTGAAGACTGTTAGGACACAGGACATGGACAAGAGTAAACCATTTTGTATGCTTAGTCCCTTTTCATCCTTTTATTTTTGGCATATCAACATTTTCAAATTTGTTTTGCAGTAGCTGTTATGAGGTCATTAAATTTTATATGCTCCATGTGGTTTCAGAAAGCACTTCACTTTAATGTAGCCTGTAAATCTGAAACTACACGTGTTTACTTACTTGACTAAAGGTAGTCAGTTTTTTAATGAATAGTGAGATATGCAAAAGATTTTTATTTTTCTACATGACTTTTATCTTTCAATTACAGTTGTTCAACTGTATTTATGCTCCACAAATAAATGCTTTTATTTAACATTTTTGTCATATTGTTTTGCTGCAACTGTTTGGATCCAAAATGTCATCACAGCTCCTACAAATTTACTGTAAATCTTTAAAATTTGGATGTAAAATCTCTTACTCATGTCTGAAAAGGCTGTGATGTGAAATCAATGTACAGGGCTTAGAAGACTCCCCTGTTTCCTGCTGCAGTCTCTAATTACATCCACAGCAGCCATACATTTGGGTTATACACTGAGATATACATTGAAATACCTGAGTAAGTGCAAGGCCAGATGTAGGATTTACTCTCCGCCTGTTTAACCCTATGACCCCTGACCTGACCTTCTCTTTACCACACGTCCACACGTTTTCTGTCCCCTTTACCGGAAATGCACCCACTTTCATGGTGCAACACACGTTTATGTATAGATATAGTTTTACTGACAGCTCAAGGACACATTCCAGTGGCACCACATGCAGGAAGGAAGTTGTTAGAGGTTAAAGGTCAAAGGTGAAGGAGGAAATGAGGATCCCATCCATACACCTCCTCCCTTTTTAGTTTAAAGTGCTTGTGCTTTGTTCCTATGTCCTAACTCCTGTCAGCTTTGATCATCAGCCAAATAATGGACTGTGATTTTTCACACAGAAGTCCTACATGAGCCTAAATCAGACAGGGGTTTTGAACATGCATCTGATGTTACTGGCTTGCAAGTTGAAGTTTTTCTTTAAGAATTTTCTGTATATATTTCATTCCCCCAATTTCAGGTTAGCTGCAGAAATTGACCATCTCACAAAAAACAGAAAACAAAGTCTCTTCCCTAGGCTTGTAATTCCTTGAAGTATATTGTGAACAGAAGGCTGAATACTGCACTTCTCTGATTATTTTATTTTTGGTTTGATAATAACTTTCTGGACTTCACACTGTATAGAATGAATGGTTAAGCAGGTGTTGAAGCTGGGTGTGTGTTAACTTATGCCCAGTGTAAACATGTTTGACACATTCTTAGATTACAAGGTCAGCTGCAGTGATAAAGCATCACAGATAAATGTCCAACTGTGTGGACAGACCAGTGGAGACTCTCACAGGCATATGTGTATGTGTGGTCTTTTATTACGTATGTTCTTGTGAAATCGTGGCATTCTTTAAAGTAACAAGTTACTACACACGTCAAGACACAAAAGGCTTGCTGAGTGTAAAGTTAACCCATAAAAGCTACGCTCATGCGCTTTTCATTCACCAATCACAGCCCTTGGAGTCATAAGGTGTGAGTCATCTCTTCTTCTCAAACACATTTGATACTGTGCAAATGTGCCGACTCCTCATGACAACAGACCAGATTAAGTCAAACTTGGAAAGGAATGCATAGATGAATGTAGTAATGTGATGTACTTTTGTATTATAGCAAATATATAATCATAATAATTATTTGGTGGGTCCCTTTTTATCTTTTCAGCTATTTGACTCATTCATAATGATAAAAAATGGCTTCAAGTCTGGTCTTGTTTCTTTTACAGAAGTGCCAGAAACCTAACAATCACCTGTGAGATACGTTGTTTTTAGTTTCTCCACTATTACCGCATGAGCATGATCCCTTTGAAGCTTCGGTGCGAACACTCCAAACACAAGATTAAGGCCTGACATTTACTCTTCATTTGTAGATGTCTTATGCAAACATACACAAACAGCATGAATAGACTTGGAATTTAGTGATTACTCTACAGTTACATGGCATTTAGAAAGCTTATCACTTTAGTCATAGTGTCCCAACCTTTATCAAAATAGTTGTTATTTTTATTGGTGTTCCAAGGCCTGTAAGATAATGACAGAGTAGACACCAGTAATAAGGGTAAATATCTGTGAGGACATCTGTTCCGGTGGTCTTGGACAGGGATTTCCAAAGTGAGGGTCCCAAGAACCATTTACGATATGAAATCAGTAACAAAATTGGAACTAGTTTTCCAAATTTAGTTTGGTGCATTAGCGCCCCCTACAGATTGAAATAAATCATGACGCCCCAAACACGTTCAGAAACTCACCAAACTTTGACAAAAGTTCAGAAATGATGAGACATTCGAGAAAATATAGGTTTCATGCGTGGGGATAAAAAAAATTGAGATAATACGCCACCTCGAATATTAGGCTCCGCCCACTCCTATGGGAGCCACCCCAGCTCAACTTTGTCGTAGAGCTACGAAATTCGGTACACGCATTCATCACGTGAAGACAAACAAAAAATATTATTATGGCCACGCCCCCTGACAAAGCAGAAGGCAGCCATCTTGGATTGAAATCTTCAAAATGCAGAGTCTGCATTTTGGCTCATGTTGCATTTGAATGCACTCCTCTGAAGGCGCTTCACCCACAGGGCTGAAAATCACCGTACATCATCTAGAGAAGTGCGGCTTTAAAAGTTTGCTCCATTTTTTTGAAAACTGTCATGGTTTACATGCAGCGAAGCCACAAAATTTAGACATTTAATGTCAAGATTTGCTCCCCTTGGCACAGACTTAGTCCGATCGTGCTGAAATTTTAATCACTGATGCTGATCTCGGCCTGAATATAATACACAATAAAGCATTGTTTCCTAAAGACTGGGTCGCGACCCTTATGTGGGTCGCAGAAGATTTTTTTGGGTCGCTTGGCATGGTTCACGCTCATCCGCATGTCTGTATCTAGGCCCTAAATAAAAAACAACTGCCACATTAAAACTACACCACCTATTTCTGCAAAGTAAAAAAAAACGTTAATTACAACCAGGGGATATTGAATGTCGCCATGACCGAAAATGCTTGAATCGATTTAACAACAACGAGCTTACGCGGAATTGTTGCAGCTCAGCTGTGATGGCACGCTGAAAAAGCGGCATGAATCTGCAAAGACTTTGTCGTCATTTTGGATTGGGGTTTCGGCGGAATACCCTGTCCTCAGTGGGGCCAGCATTTCAATCCTCATCCCATTCACCACAACCTACATGTGTGAACTGGGATTTTCGGTGCTCACAAAAACAAAGACAAAACACAGGAACCGACTGAACGCATCTGCTGATATGCGTGTTGCGCTCTCCTCCTGCACCCGGACTGGAACGCGCTACAGAAGCGCAGACAGGCCCACCCATCTCACTAGCTGAGTAATCAGGCCATTCAATCTCGTTAGGCCTAGTTATGTTGATATAATTATTACTGTTATTTTTTAAATCTTACTGCTGATTCATTCGAAAAGATGAATAGAGTTTATATCCCAAGAGGTCTGTTATTTGATTATTGTTCTGCTTTTGGATTATTGCTGGTTTGGATTATTTTACTGAACAACTTTTATTATTATTATTTTTTTTAAACTTTATTGCTGGTTCAATTGAATGTTTAAAAGGAAAAAAGAATACATTTCATGCTGCAAAGGGAGCATGTGTAATTTGTTACTTAAATGAAAATATAATAGTGTATAATATAAATAGGCCTGCTTGAAAAGAAATTCAGAAATAATTTTGTTTAGTTGATAGATAATTAAACAATAAAATATCCACTTTACTGTTCAATACGTCTATTTTTTTTATTAACATATAAGAACTACTGATTTGGGTCACAAAAGTTTGTGACTTTTAAAATCTGGGTCACCAGAAAAAAAGTTTGGGAAACACTGCTATAAAGCATATGGAAAATTACACTATAGCGCCCCCTACTATAATGAAACGCCAACATTATCGGATTTGTACCAAATTTGGGAATTAAATTCTATGCATGACAATGAGCAAAAAAACCCCATAACGGACATGGTGAATTTTTCACTGTTGGCCACCAGGGGCGCAAAGACTCATCAAAAATCATTTAAAGGTGCACTATGTAATTTTTCTGATAAAGGATGTGTTGGCCTGGGAAATTTTATATATATAATTTTATATATATCTAAATATAATACACTATAAAGCATATGAAAAGTGTGGTCGGGGTTTACGATTATTAGGGTTAGTGTGGAGCATTGCATTTGCTGGTGCAGCTTTTGCATGGCGCGATGTGTAGGGCACATCGTTTGCAGGGTGTCGTTTTGTAGGGCACGTCGTTTTGCGGGGTGCAGTGTAGGTGCACGCGAGGGCCAAGCATCTCCGCTTGAAGCTATATTTATTATTATTTTTCTTCTAACGCACTCACCCATTTTTCACCCAGTGAACAATGACGAAAAGTCACGAAATTTGGCCACGTTTTAAAGATTCTGCTTCTCTAACTTTTGGCTATTTCCATTTTCAATAAATAAATAAAATGGCTGGTCAGCGCCCCCAAACATCATAAAAATACATTAGGGAATACGAATGACACCAAAAAAAATTTGCACGTAGAATCATGAAATTTAACACAGAAGTCGATCATGACAAGATGAGTTAAAAATATTATTATGACCATGCCCCCTGACAAACCAGAAGGCAGCCATCTTGGATTAAAATTTGCAAAGCTTTTTGCTTTGCACTCCTCCGCGGGCGCTCACCTAAACGGCCTCAGATTTGGTCCACATTATCTCCAGAGACAGACCGTCAAAAAATATTCACATATCCCAAATCCGTTTGACGGTCTCTGAGCAGCGAGCAACAAACAATGAATGCAATTTTTGGATATTTACAAATTGCTCCTATTTGCTCAAACAAACTCTGATTTCAATGAATTGTGACACAGTTCTTAAACTCTCAGTCCTAAAGCTACTGAATGTGAAAAAAAATTTATTTGGTGCATTAGCGCCCCCTACAGATTGAAATAAATTGTGACCCCGCAAACACATTGAAAAACGTTCAAGAACTCACCAAACTTTGCCAAAAGTTCAGAAATGATGAGACATTCGAGAAAATATAGGTTTCATGCGTGGGGATCAAAATATGGAGATAATACACCACCTCGAATATTAGGCTCCGCCCTCTCCTATGGGAGCCGACCCAGCTCAACTTTGTCGTAGAGCCACGAAATTTGGTACACACATTCGTCACGTGAAGACAAACACAAAATATTATTATGGCCAGGCCCCCTGACAAAAATGACCGTACATCATCTAAAGAAGTGCGGCTTCAAACGTTACCTCCATTTTTTTATTGTCACGGTTTACGTGCGGCAAAGTCACAAAGTTCAATCAAAATTTAGACAATATTCAGTGTCAAGATTTGCTCCCGTTGGCACAGACTTAGTCCGATTGTGCTGAAATTTGAATCACTGATGCTGATCTCGGCCTGAATATAATAGCATATGAAAAATTACACTATAGCGCCCCCTAGTATAAGGAAGGGCCAACATTTTCGGATTTGTACCAAATTTGGGAATTAAATTCTATGCATTACTACGAGCAAAAAAATACATTATGGACATGGTGAATTTTTCACTGTTGGCCACCGGGGGCGCAAAGACTCGTCAAAAATCATTTAAAGGTGCACTATGTAATTTTTCTGATGGAGGATGTGTTGGCCTGGGAAATCTGAATCACTAATATGTGATCTCAGCCTGAATATAATACACTGTAAAGCATATGAAAAGTGTGGTTACGGTTATTAGGGTTAGTGTGGGGCGCAGCGTTTGCACGGCACGATGTGCTGCGCACGTCGTTTTGTAAGGCACGCCGTTTGCGGGGCACGGTGTTTGCGGGGTGACCTGGACCTGAATGCAGTGTTTTGTTTCTGTGTATTTTGATGTGCCTACAGTTTTAATGATATAATGCATAATTATGATTTGAACTGTTGTCCAAGTTTGCCTCCTAAGTCTGATAGTGCAATCACGCACACATCACCATCAAAAACAGATACCAGAGCCTAGTATGTCACATACTAATCTAGTCAAGGCTCTGGTATCTGTTTTTGATGGTGATGTGTGCGTAATTTGGCCTTCTCCTTGGATGATAGATATGTCCTGACACCTCCTCCCCTTCTTAAGTCATTTTGAACTTGGATTAGTGTTTGCGAGTTTCTTATGTTCACAGTTGGAGCTTGTCAGGTTTACAAAGCTGGAGGCGACATGATGACTCAGAGGAGGGGCAGGATGGCCGGAGGAAAAACATGAAAGCACAACTCAGTGTTCCAGTAAGTTGACCTACAAATCTAACAGCCCCACACATGCCTCACCACAACTTCCTGCTCCCGTATAGATTATGCACCTGGGGGTGGAGTCAGGGTTATTGTTCCTGCTGTGGCTCGAGGTGGCCTGACCCCACACCCTGCCGTTCAGACCTCATTATTGGCTGACGGTTACTGTGGAAACCATCAAGGGCAACCGCCTCATTCACAAAAATAAGAAAGTAATGAGACAGGCAGGACCTGGGCTGACCCACACCTGACATAGACCTACATGGAAACAACATAGAGGGCAACAGCTACCGACATATCACCAGAATGATGATTTAAGACAGCAGAGTGCAGGTGTCACTGGATACAATCTGCTGCATGGATGAATTTGACGGTGCTAAACTTGTCTATCTGTATTTAATAGATAATAATAAATGTGTTTTGTATAGCGCTTATAACTCAAAAGAGAGGACAGGCAAAATAATGAGGAAGCAGTCATTTATGGGGGTTATTGGCTCTGAGGAAAAGGTGTGTTTTGAACTGTTTTTGAAGCTGTTCGGAGGGTCTAAGTTTCTGATGTGAAGGGGGAGAGAGTTTGAAAAGGTGGAGGCAGCAATGGCGAAGGCTCAGGTCAAGTAATGGCAATGTTGATGAGAGTTCTATTTATTAATAATCAACAATAAAGGCATTTATAGTTTAAAAAAATGTTTGAAAATTTTAAATATGCTGTCATCATTTTTTTGTTATTCATTTGGACTTTTATATTTATTCATTTAGTTTTTTCGCATACATGTGTGTTTATGTGTCTGTGTGTGTAGTGTTGACAGGGTCTCACCTTAGAGTTGGGAAAAGGGTCTTGTACAGGTTAAGGTTTTGGCCTATTCACACTTTTTTAGCACTGGTGCATGCTGAGATGCGGGTCTATTTTTGATGCCGATTCTGCTTTCAGTATGTGGGCATCTCTGACAGCTCTATATATGCATGTATGAATGTATATACAAGTATGAACAAGTACATGTGTTTGTGTACATATTATTTTGTTGCTTGTGTCTGTGTTGAACCAATGTTGTTTTTCAGAAAGTTCAGATAACAAAATCTAAGCCCACGTATGTATTATTTAATTTATAGCTACAAACTACAACTAGTAATACTAATAGGCCTACTTGAATGCTTGAGGTGTGAATGCACAAAATGCCATTCGTTACCGTTCTGTTAGATTTTTCCACCACGTAACATCCTTATTGAAACAGCTCCATCTAGTGGCCAATAGGAGTTAGTGCAGGTATAAATATACAAGAAAAATATAGAACTTATGCCATGAATTCCGTTTATTCTTGCAATTATTGGTTACAAAGTGCAACGAGACAATAACAATATGTTTTAAAAATTATAACAACATAATGACTTCAGTGGTAAAATATTAGTAGACCAAAGCTGCTTTCATACTCTGTCATAGGTATAATGTTAGCTACCATTTAGACATGTTACTGGAGAAAATATAGTTTTAGGCCTGAGAGCCATTTGTAACTCACAAGCATGATTCATATGAAGAGAGACTTCCACTAGCAAAGGCACTTCAGGGTTCTTTGAAAACTATTTTTCGTGTTTATGCATCGTCCCCTCCACAGAGCAACAGTAAAGCCTTACGATAGTCCCCACTGGTGTCACCCTGCAAAACATTTAGACAGTATAATTACAAAATCATGAAAAGAATTTAAAATACACCTGAATAATCTTAGTAGTATTTTGAAGAACACATGTTTACCTTAATCATGGAGTGCAGGGAGCAGGCGAACAACCTCCTGAACTCCTTCCTGATGTCCAGCATGTCCACCTCACTGCGAGTCGCCATCACTCTGATCAGAGTGGCATCATCTGTCCCGGCCCCCTGACACACAAAAAGGCTGCTGTTAGTCATAATGTTGGCACTAGAAATACTAAATAATACTGTTTAAAAACATTTACCTTCATAGCATAGTACAGGGTTTCAGCAAAGTAAGCTGGAATACTCCTGGCACACTTAACTTTACAGAGAAGGAGAAATAATGTCAGATCATTTACATTTCTACAAATCTAACCAAAATCCATTATCTTACCAACAGCCAGAAGCAGGTCTCTGAGATTTCCTGAAGTCTCCCTCTGTATGCTTTCCTCAATCTCAAATCCAGAGAGTTTCATGTAAGCATCAAACACTGTAAGAAGTAAGGCCGGGTTAATACATGGACTAGAGATATTATATCAGTGTATGATAGTATTTTATGACTGATAAAAGGTTTTCTGTCACCTTTCCTCAGGTGCTCTGCGCTGCGGTTGCCCAGGATTGTCAGAAAAGTTTGCTCATCAGTGCCGTACTTCTCCTCTCCTGCCTTGAACAGTGCCTAAATACAGGAAGGAAGGAAGGAAGGAAGGAAAGAAGGAAAGAAAGAAAGTAAGTAAAGTTTATTTATAGAGCGCTTTTCACAGACATAGGTCACGAAGTGCTTCACATACAAAAGATAAAAAACATTCATAATAAAATCAGTCATGACAGCTCTAAAACCAAGAGGGCGAGAACGCTTCTTCAAAGAGAAATGTTTTTAATTACTCTTTAAAAGCATCTACACTTTCTAGAGAGCGTAGGTGAGGAGACAGCTCATTCCAGAGTTTAGGGAAGACAGCTTGAAAAGATCTGTCACCTTGTGTTTTAAAACTTGCCAGAGGACCCATTAACAAGTTTTGGCTGGTGGACCTCAGGAGACGGGCAGACGTGTACGGCTTTATTAGATCTGTGATGCAAGCCAGAGCTTGGCCTGTGTAGAGCCCTAAAGGTCAAACACCAGGATCTTAAAGTGGGCACGAAAAAGAACAGAGAGCCAATGTAAGGATTTTAAGATGGGAGTGATATGGACTCTTCTGCTGGTATGGGTCAGAAGCCTGCGGCAGAGTTTTGGACCATCTTGCTCAGGCAGGTAAACAGACTGTTACAATAGTCTAGTCTGTAGGACTCAAATGCACTGATTACCATCTCGAACTCAGTTTTACCCATTTTACCCATTGTGTGAAGTTTAGATATAATTCGCAGTTGAAAAAAGCAGTTTTTAGTGAGTTGCTTGAAGTAATGTTCTAAAGACTTGCATCATCAAAAATACTAAATTTCTTAAGTTGTTTTTAGCAAAATTAATTTAGTTAATAAGAAAACGTTGTTGCTCTTTCACCTGATTTTTTATTACACACCACTAGAGGGAGGTAGAACACTGGATATTTCCCTCCTACTGGAAAATGCATATGATGGTGACATTAGGACAAAGGACAAGGGCTGCATTCATACTGAAGATTAAACGATTTGAACGAGCAATCTAACCTGAGCATCAGCCTCGATGTTTCCCTCCTGGATGCCACTCTGCCTGTTCCCCTAAGAAGACACAGTAATACAAATATTGACATTGCAAAAAAGGGGAACCATAAAATCTGACAGCCTTATATATGCATGTATGAAAATGACACCTGCAGCAGAATGACCAGAAGTCTCTTGAAGTGTCCCGAAGTGTCTCCACAAATGTCCTCCTCCAGGTTGTCATCATACTCTGAGCAAGATCATTATTTTAGAACCACTTAATCCATAGATCACAAGCACAAGTCTTGTGCAACACGGCATTTGTTTCAGAGAACGAGACTGTGTTGAAATCTTGTAGACAAACTGAATGACTCAAATTATTGACAATGAATGAACACTTTGAATGATCACAGACAGTCCGTCCTGGTGGATTTAATAATAATAATAATAATAATAATGCATCAGTTTTATATAGCGCTTTTCAGGACACTCAAAGACGCTTTACAGAGCATTATTCATTCACTCCAGACCCGGTGGTGGTAAACTACTATTGTAGCCACAGCTACCCTGGGGCAGACTGACGGATGTGGCCATTTAGTGGCCAACATCATTATTTATGGGTTACAGACATAAGGATTCCCTCCAGAAAGGAAGAATTTCCTTCCAACTGTCTCTGACTAAATACAGATCCCATTTTCTGAAGCTTTTGTGAAAAACATTGAAGTGTCAGTTTTTGTTTCATGTGGATTTCCCAAGTAAATAGGGAAATGTAAACATAAATCTGATTATACTGAAACTCCAATTTCTAAGATAAACTTCTGCCCCACCCTTCAAATTGATTTCAAACAATAGGGACTCTAAGATGTTGTGATGTCATGTGAACCCAGCCTATTAAGTTTGCCCCATAGTCCTGATTATGCACAATACACATATATTATTTATTTGTCAAGTGATTTTCTAGTACCCTTTCTGTATGCAGCCACTATGTCCTTCACTTGGTGGGGCGTTCTGGAGGACAGGATCTCCACCAGCACTTTCTCGTCGGTTCCAGCACCCTAGAGAGAAGTGCAAATTCATTTTATATAAATTAGTTCCATATAGAGGTTAGTTACATGTGGGTCAATGACATGACGCTGACCAACTGCAATTTCCTCAGTTAAAAAGGTTCAAATTTGATAACAGTTCAGCACATTTCTGTAGTACATCTGACCTCCATGGAACCAAATATTTTTTTCAGAAATCATTAGTTATTCTGCATGTTTTTTGTACTTGTGTTAGTGTTAAAATGTCATGTGGTGCGACCATGCATCATGTGGTGTGACTAATAATAGCAGTAATTTTAATAACAGACAAAGTATACTGGGGTGAATGGGATTCTTTAGGCATTTTTCTTCATTTGATGCATTTTACAGGGCAGTAGTTTGTTCATTAAACACAAGCAGGCTACTATCATATTAGAAAGCAAAAGAAAATATCAATATTAGGGGTGGCACGGTACAGACCCCACGGTTCGGTACATTTTCGGTACAGTGCAGGAAAAAAAAACATAACCAGAAAGGCTGTCCTCAAAGGCAGCTTTTTATTGCCTAAATCTCCAGCTGAGATAACTGTAACTTGTAGTAAAACAAGTAAAAGTAAAACATGTAAAACAAGTGAACACGCAAGCACCACAGTGAGTATATTGATTGGTTACTGAGCTGGGTACATCAGTGAAGTTTTAACACATGGTCTTTTAGGTGCCTTTTAGGTACCTTCTGGGTGCGCGCAGTGGTGGACGAGCCGCGCACTGGCGGTGCAGCACGGAGTGTCCGCGTGCTCCAGCGCATAGGTCCCGCAAACCGGCACAAGTTTATTGCCGAAAGCAGCGGCAGTAATGAAATATGACTGCACTCAGTATTCAGACCTTGAGTCCGTGACGAGTCCAAATGCGCTCGAGTCCGAGACAAAACCAAGACAAAGCTCTCGCTTTAGTGGAGGAGGAAGTCCAGCGGCATGGGGGTGTCTACTGAGTGGGACAGGTGTGGGTCCTGCTGCGGCGCGCCTCGTTTAAGGTGGGCATGGGTGTGTTTTGAAGCGGAGATTGTTCTATGAGTGATATCGCTGCACACGCAGAGCTCGTATGCTGGGGTCCTGCGCGGTCGGAGGTGTTCGGTTGCGCTCGCGCTGGGAAAGCGTGCCGCGCTTTAGGGGCGATCCAGGCTTGGGCACGATTCTGAAGTCCTAGTGTGAGTGCGCCCCTAATGTTTGATACATTTAGAACGTTTAACTTGTCACGTTACGTCTGTGCGCAGCTCTCCTTTTTGTGGCTGCAGAAGCACTCTGTTTTGTTTTTCTCGTTCGCACGCCAAAATATTTACTCGCAAATGCGAGTGAAATGGGCACACTGTAGAGCCCTGCCCACACCACCGACTTAAATGATGGTGGTGGGTCTTCTAACTCCGGGCGTGAATTACTCGCCATCGTCTTTCACCGCTCTCGCAACGAGCTAACAGCAGCAACTTTCAACAACAGCAGTTTTGTATTTGAAGGCGGAGTTTGCTAGCTAGACCAATCCAGACATGTATACATGTTCATGGACCAATCAGGGCTTGCACATGGCAATGGTTAAGGAAACCGTCGCAAAAGGAAAGTCCCGTGGTCAGTTCAATATTAAACTTTTGTACCATATATTCTCCGCCAAAATGCGCGCACCGAACCGTGACCCCTGTACCGCGACGGTTCAATACGAATACATATACCATGCCACCCCTAATCAATATGCATTAAAAATCAAAAGAAATGCAACTGTTTGTTTCTATACACTTCAGATTAATATCCCAACCATGTTTTAGAAAATAAAACAAAATTAAGGTTATTCTTGGTTGTACCACATGATATTTTACACTAAAAAGGCTTAATATAAATGTTAAACATAGATTTATGCACCTGACACTGTAAATATTTGAAAAAGTTCAACAGAAACTAATATTTTTTATATTTTAAAATGTGCCTGTTGAAAATCCTTATACATCATTGAATCATATGGCAATCTTACCTTGATGGCATTGCGGAGGGATGAGACATCATAGGCGAGGGGTTGGGTCATTAAAGCCACAATGAGGCTTTCGAATTTCCCTCCAAGCTCTCCTTTTAGGTCATCTATCAGATCCTAAACACAACATTTCTTCAATCTATTTTGGTTACAACTATTTTGGACATTTATTTTACTACAGATTTGCTCAGATGTTCGATAAAAACCCAACCTTGCATGTACCAACCTTTCCAAAGAGGGTCTTGTAGGTGTTCTTGATCTCCTGTCTCTGGGCGTTACTGCGGGCGGTCAACAGCTGCAAGATGGCATCCTCGTCCGTCCCTATGGCAACAATGCCCCAATGCCCGCGGTTACTTGACAACAGCTCATTTACAACAGCAGGAGATGATTAAACTACAGCAAACAATAGCAGGAAGTACATCTGAACGCTAAACTAACATGAAGGCTGCAAATGACAAAGGTAAAAAGATAAGGAATAGTTGTTCTGCAGATGTTAAAACAATAGTAAGTTTATTGCCTATGAAAAGAAAGCTTAATCAAATCTAAATGCTGAAGAAAACTGATGCTAATACTTTTACCAATATGTGTACAGTTAAAAATGTGCACACTTTATTATTGTTTCTGTCAGTATCATCTAATCCTGACCTACACGCATTGTTTTAGCTCAGCATATTTAAAAAGCTGATCATATGAGATACCTAAATCAGCCACAGTAAAAATATATACAGTTTATATAACAATTAACATGTGACAAAACATTGTATTAAGTCTAAATTAAGGCACTTGAACTAATCCAGGTTTGAATTATACATAAATCAGAATAGAGGAATCGAGTTTAAGCTCTAAAATGAACTTCCCACTTCCCATCGCCTCACCTTATCCACTTAAGTCTACAGAACTCAGTGAACGTTATCTGCTTCAGTGTAATAAATATTTGTAGTATAAGTTAATAAGCAGGCCTGTTCTGGGTGACTTCTTGTTGACATAACGATCCATATAATTATCATTTCACTGTGGTTGTCGTGATGACTAACTGCAGTCTGGGTGTGGCTCCAAAAAGACTTTACTCCATCTATTGTTTACAGAATATCCAATGAAGTGTTGTCTGATTGGTCGACTCGAGCTTTCCATCCGTGACTGACTCTGGTCTCATTACACACACAGTGTCTGAGCTCACCTAGCCCTTTCATAGCCTTGTGCAGGACCTCGGCGTCTGCACTGGCGTTGAAGTTAGCGCTGGGTCTGACGGTTCCTCTGCCGGCCTGCAACACAAAAGCAAACAGTGACATTTTTAACGGGGAGATAAAATTTAAAAGGAACACAAAATAGATGTTGGTTAGTGAGTACAGACAATCTTGTTGAAACAAAAGTTGCTATTCCTAAATGAAGTCAGCCATGTTAGAACTAATGAAGGGCAGAGACCAGGCATGATGCTACTTGAACCTATTAAGCTCCAGATGTTGCTTTAAAAACTATTTGCACCCGAGGATACACACATATTGTTTGGGTTATTTATAATAATACAAAATAATACTTAAATATGATTTAATAATAAAGTATTACATAAATATTATTCAGGGATGTAAAAACAACCAAAATATTGTGATATCGTATTGTCAAAGGTCTCAATAATATTGTGGACCATAACAATAATCACAAGTCTCTTTGCTTAACTGAATAGTTCTGATGCAGAAATAGCTAAAAAAAAACAAAACAAAAAACAGAGGGAACTACATAGACCATGATCCTTTGCTCCGTTTCAGTGCAGACTACATGAAGAAATAACTGTTCTAAGCACTTTTAAATAATGTTGTACCAAATGACTGGTCAAAGCATTTTATATTTTCATTTTATGTCAGTCTTGTTATTATGTATAATATCATAATATCATGAGCCTCCCCACCGTATCATGAGCTTTCCCACGATATCGCAATAAATATCGTACCGTGAGGTTCATACAGTGACAATATCGTATCATGAGACTTGGATATCATTACACCCCTAATATTACTGTACAGGTGTTTGTCATAATGAATGAATAAATAAACCTTCTAAAAATTACAAAAACGTTTAATGTAATCTACATTAAGTTGTAAATATGTCAGATTTGTCATGTGCCATTTGAACTGGAGCTTTTATTAGAGCAACTATTAGAAAATATACAAACCATATTAAAAATTCCACTTGGATTAAAAATATAGGGGAGGTCCATGACCTTCTTGTCTATATGGAGATAGGTAAGTTTAATGCCACAACGTGCATCTCCATGTAGCCAAAGTGATAGTGGTGTACATAGTCTGCCTTTAATCTACATAAAACTTTGAGTTAAGGTGGGATCAAATATTTAGATGGAGAAAATAACGTGTATATAAAGTCATAATTTTACTTTACAAATGTTGGAATATTAGATACACTCTGTAAAAAAAGTACCCAAACATATTTCACAAACATTCCCTGTGCGTTCTGTAACTAAATCTAAGCATAAAAAAACAAGCATCTATGTAAATTGAATCAAATGTGACAGAACAAGATTAGATGGTTCGTGCTCTGACCTGAAAATATCGAACAGGCTGCACTGAAAATGTAAATGTGGAATGTTAACATCACAAATCACATGCTTTTATATATAGGTGTAAGGTAGAACATTTGTACAGACTCATTCTATACGTAACGAGAGCGATAACAGTGTTGGCTCATTACCTCGTGGCATACCACCCTCCCAAGACCTCAGCCTCTTATCATGTCCCAACTCGCCTTCGTAACACAAGCAAATAGATGAGCCACTCTTCTTGAAATGACAGGAATTGTATTGTTTTTAGTTTCCTGATAGCCTTCCATTGTGCACCTGTTTGTTCACTGCATGGATTCAATTTGTGAGCTTATAATTCATGAGCGCACATCGGTGTCAGAGAATTCCTCCTGCATGGACGGACAGAAAGTGACTGTTAAGTGAAATTTGTTTGCAGACTGTCTTTTTTTTAGGATTTCCAGAGTCCAAATTCCAAAGAAATTCCAGTGGTTTTGAGCTCCAAACATCTTGCCACAGAAATAACAAGAGGACACTTCTGCTGTTTCATTGTTGACAAGTATAAAGAGAAGGCTAAGATTGAGGGACTGGGCTATGGTAAAAAAACAAATGCAAATTTATTTAAATTCGTCATATGGGTTAAATGGACGCCAGGATTTACTGAGGAAAAAAATACGAGGGAGAAATCGTCATGTTTTTTTGACTGTTTGAAATAATAGTATAGATGTAACATTATACAAGTAACCTTTTATTTTCCTATTTAAGTCATTAAGAACATAGGGTACACTATTTAACTAGGGTTGGTAAAAGTATTGAAAATTAGATACTAGGGATCATCAAAGGTGTCACAATAATATCGTGGACCATCACAATATATCGAATCACAAGTCTTTTTGCTTAAATGAATAGTTATGATGCAGAAATAGCTAAACAAAAAAAAAACAAACAAACAAAAAAAAAACAACATAGACCATGATCCTGTCCGAAAGCCTATGCACCCGACACTGACGTTTACAGAGTCCCCGCGAATGCCCCATCACGCGCACAGCGCGTGCACATCCAAACAGCGCTGCACTCTTCATTGATTCTTTTCTGCTCCGCTCCGACGCAGCGGCGTCCGTGAGCGAAAAAGGACAGTTTCCATTTGTTCTGTGTGCGTTATTTGAAGTCCAAGTAAGCTTGTGATGAAGTTTAATCTGTATTATTACTGTTCTGAGTGTGTTTTTAGGAATTTATTTCGTTAAAATCGGGTTTTGTTCCACGTGGACTTTCCCCCCTTAATTAGGACCTCTCTGTGATAGTCAGACTTATTCTTTTGCGCTGTTTCCCTTATTTACATTCAGTTACCTATGTTCATTGCCTATTCTCTCTGTATACATGTCCTGTGTGTATTTTCACTTCATATTATTTGCCTTTACTGTATTTGTTCCAGTTTAATATGATTATTTGATATACCTATTGTTAGAATATCCACTCATGACACATTTCTTGTTTTTCTGTGTGTTTCAGACCACACACCTACACACAAATATACATATATCCATGAACCATCATAACCAACTTCTGGAATATATTCAAGTTTGAACCCATTAAAGCTGATCAAGATTCTCTAACCGAAGTCTGTCTGTAGTGTTCCCACAAAACAAAGATCCACCCCCATACAAAGCAAAGGATTGTAAAAATCCTTTGCTCCGTTTCAGTGCAGACTACATGAAGAAATAACTGTTCTAAGCACCTTTAACTCTTCATTCTTTGGATTAAGTCTTGTGAAGGCATTTTAGAGGAAAAAGTAGCATATTCACAGTTTTGTGAAGCTCCACAAAATATTGCAATAAATATCATACGGTGAGATGTATACGGTGAAAATATCGTACAGAGATTTGGATATTGTTACATCCCTAATGACAATAAATGTTGTACCAAATGACTGGTCAAAGAATTTTATAATGTCAGTCTTATTATTATGTAGAATACCGTAATATTGTGAGCTTTTCCACAATATCGCAATAAATATCGTACCATGAGGTTCATACCGTGATGATATCGTATCATGAGACTTGGATATTGTTACACCTCTAGTATGTGCATGTATTTGCTGTATACCCCCCCTCCCCAACAACAAAAACTATATAAAGCCTGGTAGT
This sequence comes from Odontamblyopus rebecca, assembly GCA_030686955.1. Classification (NCBI taxonomy): domain Eukaryota; kingdom Metazoa; phylum Chordata; class Actinopteri; order Gobiiformes; family Gobiidae; genus Odontamblyopus; species Odontamblyopus rebecca. The sequence goes on from CM060658.1 coordinate 32,393,884, forward strand.
ATTGAAAATGTATTCTGTATTACTACTTACACTGGTTCAATTATTGGAAAATCAAATGTTTTTCTTTGACCCTGCTCTGCTACGCTGATATGGTGATTTCCCTTTAAGAGCGAGAGGCTGGCTCCGGTGGAAATATGTGTATAAACTCAGAGAGGAGGAGAGACAGACAGAGACCCACCCGAATGGACTGAAGCCCATGCACCCGATGAGTCATACACAAAACCTCCAACTTCCTCAAATTATTCACTCTTCCTCGCACTGGCCAACACGGTTTAACTTTTAACCCAAATCAATATATTAAAAAAGCCTGTTGAGTAGTCGAAGTAGTAGTAGCCAATATCAAAAACTTTAAAGACGTAGGTTAGTTCAAATAAAAATGAAACTAAAGTTATCCTGGAAAGTTTGAGTTGACAGAATTGCTGAGGCGGGACATACATAAATTATTTTGGATTACTTTGGATTATTCCAAAGGTTAACTTAAGTTTTACAACCCATCACCCTGTCACAAAATAGGATATGACTCTGAATTTATAGTAAAATAAAAAGGAGTTATATAACATTAAGTGGGCGTTGCCTGAAAGTTGAGGGGATAAAACCCAACATGAGTCATATCTTATTAGCATAAATAACGGATTTTAGTGTAGGTCTTTGCGAAGACAGTGTAAAAGATAGACTACTCACCATTTTTAAGTCAGTCTCGATGTCAGAACAACGATAGGGAACAAGAAGAGTCTGCTGAACGAAAACGAAAAAAAAGTTTGTTTTAGTTGTAGTCTGCTCAAACAGACTATGCACACACCACTAAGGCGATGTTTACAGTATACACATCTTATAGCAAAATGCTCTTTGGCAAGCTACTTTTTCTAGGATAACTCGTCTTTTTCAATTCCGCATTAGAGGAAGCTAAAACAAACATAGACCCTGAATGTCCCACACTCACCTGGCCGATGCTTTTATCTCACGGAGCTAAAGTTCTCTGCAGTGGTGGAAACTTACCGTGAGCAGTGGCTGTCACTCTGTGGAGGTAGAAGCGGCACCGAGCGGGACTGGAGCGGAGAGGGACTGACGCACGAGACACCGGGATAAAGACCAGCTGCGCGAGCGTGTCAGCCGGACCGTGAGCGCGCGCGTGAGCCACACCCCGGAGCACGAGAGGCTCACGGTCTGAAGAACTCTGGGAAATGTTGTTTCATTGAGGCTAGTTACAGCATTGACTGTAGTTATGTCATACTGTAAAATGGTTTTATCATATTTACAAATGTTAGCCTTGACTGGGGTGACTAGATTTTAAAAATAAAAAACTGGGACATCCCTGGTTTGTGGTGGTTGGTAATAATAAAATTGTAAAATTAGTGCTTAATTAAGGGAAACTGTACTCAACACTAATGTGAGTCCTTATAGTCATATGTTCTTTGTGTTTTGTTAATTTTTAAGCAGTTTCTTCTGTATTTTACCTAAACAAGTGACAGTTGATGCCTCTCTTTGCTGATGGCAGGGATCAGATTGGTCAAAAATAGGGACAGTTCTTGTATAAAACTGGGACAATCTGGTAGGACAGAAGACACAGGGCTCTAAACTGGGACTGTCCCGGGTAAATAGGAACGTCTGGTCACTCTAGCCTTGATCTATCAGTATAGTTATTAGTATAGATATGGATCTATTAAATCCATGGTATAGTTAGTTTTAGTTCATGAACATTCCCTTTGAATTTTACATGTAACAAATTGACCAAAATCACAACAAGATCACAATAGGCTCACAAATTATTGTTTCGGTGTAATAAACTTTTTTTTTTGTTCAATACAATATTAAATAGAAACCTCATTGTGTTCAATATCACGGCTACATGCACACAAAAATCTGTTTATTATAAGATTTCTGGAGTTTGATTATGAAAATTACATTCTATAGTTAGTGCAGTTCTATTCATGGTTCATATTAGATTTTGCTGATGTTACATGTTATTTTAATAATCATACAATTCCAGAAATCTACGAATAATCAGATTTTGAGTGTGCATGTAACTGCAGCCACTGACTCCCTGTCAATTTTTCTAAAGGGAAAATTAGTCTACTAAGTATAATTTGCATTACATTTATATTTCCCACATGTTAGTTCACTATATGTTTTTTGTATTCTCTGTTCTTTGTCACTGGTGTGCCACTTATTCTCCGTTTTCATAGTAGCTAAGTCAAAGACATATGAAGGCTATAGTTCAGTTTGAGATTTATTAAACACTGCCAACATTTTAAGAAAATACTGAAAACTACACTACTATACAACTTTACAGTTCAGCATTGGAAACACAGTTTATATACATTTAGCCCATTGCTTGTAAAGACCAATATCTCATTACATATGTTGTATTGTACAATATTTTCATCTTTAAAAACCTGAGCTTTTACAAATTGTAATGAAAAACAGATTATGATAAACAAGATTTACAGTCCAGCAGTACAACAAAAGGTAACAGAGGTAACAAAGGTCATAAATTCATCCATAACATTCCACTCCAGTATTAACCAGTCCTCAGTTTGAAGAGTTACTTTAGTCCACCTCCTCGATGGGCAGTCCCTGGGAGCTCCCCCAAGCGTCCTCTCTGCAGCTGCCTGTAGGGGGTGCTCCCTGGTGCAGCTTACTTATGATGGCGTTGCACACTTTCTCTAGCTCTTTCTGCTTGTGCTGGTACTCCTCCACCTCAGCCAGCTGGTTGTTGTCCAGCCAGCTCATGGTCTCCTCACACTTGTCCAGCAGCTTCTTGCAGTCGTCCTGGCTCAGTTTGCTACTCACAGCCTCGTCCTGCACACTGTTCTTCACAGTGAACACATAGGCCTCCAGAGCATTCTTGGCACTGACCCCGTTCCTCTGGGCTTCATCTTCAGTTTTGAACTTCTCTGCATCCTGCACCATCTTCTCAATCTCCTCTTTGCTCAGTCGGCCTTTGTCGTTGGTGATGGTGATCTTGTTTTCTTTGCCTGTGCTCTTGTCCGCCGCTGACACGTTCAAGATGCCGTTGGCGTCGATGTAGAAGGTGACCTCAATCTGAGGGACCCCTCGAGGGACAGGGGGGATCCCCGTCAGCTCAAAGCGGCCCAGCAGGTTGTTGTTTTTGGTCATGGCCCGCTCCCCTTCGTACACCTGGATCAGGACCCCGGGCTGATTGTCGGAGTAGGTGGTGAAGGTCTGGGTCTGCTTGGTAGGGATGGTGGTGTTGCGTTTGATCAGAGCCATCATGACCCCTCCGGCTGTCTCGATGCCCAGGGACAGAGGGGCTATGTCCAGCAGCAGCAGGTCCTGGACCTTCCCTGAGAGGATCCCCGGAGAGGATAGCAGCCTGGACAGCAGCTCCATAGGCCACCACCTCATCTGGGTTGATACTCTTGTTCAGGTCACGGCCGTTGAAGAAATCCTGTAGGAGTTTCTGGACTTTGGGGATCCTGGTGGAGCCCCTGACCAGGACCACGTCATGGATCTGTCCTTTGTCCATCTTGGCGTCTCTCAGGGCCTTCTCCACGGGCTCCAGCGTTCCTCTGAACAGGTCTGAGCACAGCTCCTCAAAGCGTGCTCTAGTGATGGAGGTGTAGAAGTCCTGTCCCTCAAACAGATAGTCGATCTCAATGCTGGCCTGGGAGCTGTAGGACAGGGTCCTCTTGGCCCTCTCACACGCTGTGCGCAGTCTCCTCAAGGCTCTCTTGTTCTGGCTAATGACCTTCTTGTGTTTCCTCTTGAACTCCTCCACAAAGTGGGTGACCATGCGGTTGTCAAAATCCTCTCCGCCCAGATGGGTGTCTCCAGCTGTGGCCTTGACTTCAAAGACGCTGTCTTCGATGGTGAGGATGGACACGTCGAAGGTGCCCCCTCCCAGGTCAAAGATGAGGACGTTGCGCTCTCCAGAGCGGCCTTTGTCCAGGCCGTAGGCGATAGCAGCGGCTGTGGGCTCATTGATGATTCTCAGGACATTGAGTCCAGCAATCACACCTGCGTCTTTAGTGGCCTGTCTCTGGGAATCGTTGAAGTAGGCTGGGACTGTGATCACTGCGTTGGACACCCTGTGGCCCAGGTAGGCCTCTGCCACCTCCTTCATCTTCACCAGGACCATGGAGGAGATCTCCTCAGGGCTGAAGGTCTTGTCTTCTCCCTTGTACTCCACTCTGATCTTGGGTTTTCCTCCGTCACTCACCACCTTAAAGGGCCAGTGCTTCATGTCGGCCTGCACTGTGGAGTCATCAAACCTGCGGCCGATCAGCCTCTTGGCGTCAAACACTGTGTTGTTGGGGTTCAGAGCCACCTGGTTCTTGGCAGCATCTCCGATGAGGCGCTCAGTGTTGGTGAAGGCCACATAGCTGGGGGTGGTCTTGTTGCCCTGGTCATTGGCGATGATTTCCACTTTTCCGTGTTGAAAGACCCCCACAGAGGAGTATGTGGTTCCAAGGTCAATGCCCACAATTACTCCATTTGCAGACATGCTGATTATTTTACTGGAAAACTGCAAACAAAATCAATCTATTATATTAGTTATTTTGATTTGCTATTTAAACAAAATGTCTCTTCAGTTGTAGCCTCCTAAAAAAGGCCTATGTAAGTCTAAAATACATTTCCTTTCTATTTCAAGATGCATTAAAAGCTTAAATGGAAGGCTGTACATACCTTACAACGAGGTTTATATCTTGTGTATTCAGCGCCTTTGCAGCTTGTTCTCTTGCTCCTTTGCAGCTTTGAGCCTCATCTCTAGGTCTCATCATATTTTTACTTTCTTCCTCTGAGTTCTGGCTGCCTCTGGAAATGTCCCGCCTCCTCTACAATTCTGTCCAATCACAGCGCAGATTCAGCGAGAAACTCACATAAACCTCGAGATGGAGCAAGACACCAGCGGCTGTACGCACGAACAGGACGAAACAAACAGTGGTTGAGTCACTTTGACTCTCCATTGAACAAGCAATTAAGAAAAAATAATCTAAAACATAAAAATAATAGATTATCAGCCAACTGGCCTATCCTAATCCATTCTATAAATCTACTTTAGTTTGAATTTTTATTTTGTGCCCATCCTTTTGTAGTCAACAAAACATTAAATGATTTGTTTCTTCCATTGTTGCTATTAGTGTCATGGGCTCCCTCTCAGCTCCTGTTAACGAGCTCCACCTACCTTAACTGTTTCACCCTCCACTCTAGCTGATTTGATCCACCTGTCCCCACTCTGCATCCTCACTCACCAACCAGCTGCACCTAATGCACCCCTGATTGACCTGTATTTAAAAAGCCCTGTTTTTCAGCCTGTCCTTTGTCAGATCGTCTGCACGTGTGGATCCGCTACCTGCTGCCAAACTTCCCTGCATTCTACCTCTGACTCCTGATAAACGAACCTGGACCTGTCTGTATCCTCTTCTGCTCCTCTGCCCCGGTAAACCCGACCTGCCTTCTGCTCTTGACCTGCAAATTCTGCCTAGCCCTTGTCTGTACTGCTGCCCTGGAGACACCGCTCCACCACCGAGACACACACACACACACACGCACTCCCTTTTTCCCCTCAACCCCTAAATAAACTGTTTAAACGTGACGCACTTGGGTCCTCGTCCGTCTGTTTCCTGACAATTAGTTTATCTTATCTTAGTCTTCATGTCTGTCAACTGTCGTCTTTAATTAGCTTTTAATAATTAATTCAAACTGAAAGATCCGTCTAAATAATGCATAATAGGTGAATTGAATCATCATAAAGAATAAGTGGACGCTGACATTGCCGGAATCCTATAGAGAATGGATAAAATGTCAACTTTACCTGGTTTATTATGAGGTTATATGCCTTAATCCCCTAACTATTATTATTATTATTATTATTATTATTATTATTATTATTATTATTATTTACGTGGCTGTTTTTTAAAGACCTATATGACTATGCATAACCTAGCCAGTCATGAATAAGCCTATCTCTGAATGCCACTCTACATCTTTGATATTATTTAGTTGTTTTGTGTTTTAAAAGGGAGAGGGAGATTTTGTGGCATTGGCCTATACTTACATAATAATATAGTAAAAAAGGTAGACCTATGATACGAACGATTTTTGGTGGCAGGGCTACCGCTCTAACACTAAAACGTGATTCCTTGGGTTATGGCGCCATCTATCGACCTCATGTCTATATTGATTGAAACTCCTTTTTTTTTTTTTTTAGTCTGGAAGATTTCAGCCGTCTGTGATTTGAAGTATACTAGTGGCTCCCCAGATTGAAATATTAATAATTGCAGATCGCACACGTTTTTAGTCTCATCCCTGTGTTAATTGACGGAAATCATCAATTGTGCTGCAGAAGTTAGTTTGTGTCTTTTTGATTTTTTAAATTTAAATGACATCTATACAAAAATAACTAGGTCTAATTAAAAAAAAAAAAGATTAATATAAGAAAAGTCAGAATTGCCTAATAAACCTGCATGCAGAGACTCTATGGATATGGTTTTCTTTCAAACCAATTCCTCAACAGGTAAGAACATGAAGGAAAACAACCTGAACAAACTGGTAGGGACATTCCAGTATCATGACAATGCTAAACTGATACAAACAGTATACTTTTCAAGATCACAGCAGTTGTTTTTTTTATTATGATTTAGCTTTATAGCAATGGCATTTTGCACTGAACTTACATAAATGTAGCTCATAATATGTGGCATGCAAACAATGTTGGTATGTCCTAATATTCCCTATAGGCACACTTTATACACATGCACATTTTATTTGGGGATTTTTGATTGTCTCTTTCTGCACTGTGCAGCAAGAGCATTGCAGTTTGGCTTACAAAGTCCAGTGAAGAGGAATGTAATGACCTCACTAGGCTTTATCCACAAAAAGCAGCTGGACAAATGGACAGTGAAGTAGACGCACATCACAAACAGCAAGCATCCCAATAATTGAAATGTAGGCTACTGGTTGATAGCAGGCTGAGCATATCCTGTTTAATAAAATGATAAGCCTGCAGCCCTATTTTGAAAGGATATTTTAAAGTCTCATTAGGCTAAGAAAAATACAAAGGTATTCTTCAACCTTTTTCCTAGGGTGAGCTACTTTTATAAAATGAAAATGGCAAAGAGATACTAATTTTTTTTTGCAGTAACAGGAAGTAAAGTATACATAAGAGCCATGGCAAGACTTAGCCGGAGTACAGTTAGATAAAACATAAACCATTATTTATTTATGAATGATAGATTTACAGTAATAATAGGCATTTAATTAATCACATTTGAGTTATTCAGGCTCCTGTGGGCTCACCACCTGCAGAGGGGTTCATAGGGGGGGTCAGGTGCTATGAGTATTGGGCAGCACGCTACCGCGACCCAGCCGGATTAAGCGGGAGAAGATGGATGGATGGATGGATGGAGTTATTCAGGACAATATGTGTAATTCCGAAATACCTTGGCAAGCTACTGGTAGCTCCCGAGCTAAAGACTGGAGAAACCTGGTCTATGGATATAGCTTTATTATTAGGCTACATTTCCTTTTTAAGTGTGCATTGCCTTGAGTCAGACCATCCATCCATCTTCTCCCGTTTAATCCAGCTGGGTCACGGGGGCAGCTTGCTGCCCAATCCTCATAGCACCTGACCCTCCCTATGAACCCCTCTGCAGGTGGTGAGCCCACAGAAGGGTGGACGTCATGGTCCTTGATGTTAATTCATAGGGGTGCGGGCCTTGAATCAGACCATATGATGATATGTATGCATGTTTTGCACTGATCATTACCATTATTATCATTTTTGTAAATTTGTATATTTTTGTCTTACATTATAGAGTTTATTGTTTTCTACTTAATTTTATTCTATTTTATTTATTGCATGTTTAGTACTGTTTGTCAGTTGTTTCGCTCCAAGTACCGCAGCTAATGTTGTGAACCTGTTCACTCATATGGCAATAAAACCTTTCTGATTCTGATTCTGATGCATGTGATTCGATATATCCCAATATATCCCAATACTAAAACATGGATGATATATTGCAATTTTTCAATATTTACTTCTAATAATATCGTCAACTACACCTTCACGAGAACCAAATTGTATGAAATATAATGTATTACCTTTTTTAAATAATGAGAACAGTGAATGCAACTAATGAATTTTAGTGAAACATATTATATTTAAAAAAATCGATTCAGATGCATTTTGAATCGATTTTAGAATTGTGCAATCATGATATATCACTAAATCGATTTTCTTAACACCCCTATTCGTTTTTGGCAATTAGGCCTAGTTCCCCCAAATAAAACGGAAGGAAAAAAGATAGCACTGTGACTGTGATAAAACCCTGGGCAAAACAAATATCGTGGTGAAACTGGGGTTAGCTACAGTACTAATATAACCTTTATTCTGTTGATGAATGATTTTGTGTCTGTTATACCCATAGAATGTATATTTAATGTAATAATATCAATTATTTTTCTCTTTTTTCCAGACTGTGCACCCCTGTGTCTGGGCACAGGTGGTACAGTCCTGCCCATAAGAGCCGCCGCTGTCCACGCGCTTCTGATACTGAGGGGAACGTGAGACAGCTTTATTTGCGTTTATTTAACTAAAACTGACAAGTGCAATGGAGTGGACACCAATGGAAATCAACCCTGAGGTGAGCAGCATTTTAAGTTGCTATATAATGCATTTAGAAACATAAAATTTACCCGTTTCTCTCTTTTTTTCTTTCAGATGCTCAACAAGGTGAGTAGCTAACCGCACTTAATCGACAGATATGAAACATGGCGCTAACTTCTGTAAAATTGAGTAAAAAAAAGTCTGTAAAGCAACAAATTGTAGATTGTGTTAGCTTAGCTAACTTAGCGTTTTTGCTCTTAATCTTTTTTGGCTTTTTTGGCAGTTCAGTGGCTTATCAAACGTGATTAATCGACTTTTTAGATTTAATTTTTAAGCCTATAAACATTGTTACATGTGAGTGGTCAAACTGTATCACAGCATCCACGTCTGGACTCAGGGTGTGGTCTTACGCTGTCACCACGCAGGATCTTTCATAATAGGACATACAAGAACATGCAAGACATCCCTGTGATATCTGGTTTCCTACAAGGACTTTATTGATTGCTCTTGTGCGTTTCAGATGATGGATAAACTGGGCGTGGGCGGAAACTGGCGCTTTGTGGATGTGCTTGGACTAGAGGGCGAGCAGCTGTCCGCCGTGCCCAAACCATGTTGTGCCCTGATGCTGCTCTTCCCCTTGACACAACAGGTAGGACGGGGGCAAAAGGGGTGTGGGGGTGACGACACTTGCTTCTGGAAGTTACTGGAGGGTGGGATGAGCAGCAAGGATGGCTCTGAGCTGGTTGTCTGACTCTGGGGTGGGGTGAGTTTAGTGTGCAGGGGGGAGGCAAGAGTAAGTTGAGGGTTTGTCTTGAGGTAATATTACTTTATAGTGTACTTATTTTACATTTTTATGTAGAGCTCTATAGATTGTGTTATCTGTGAATTTTCATCTTGAGCTTCAGTGTTGAGCTAAATTTTGCAACTGTATTTATCAGTGGTGACTCAGCATCTTATCAGGGAGTACCACAGCGCTTTTGTTTACCTTTTTACATGTTTTTGCTCTTGCATCTCAATGGGCACAGTGTTTTCCCAAGCTTTACTGGTTACACATGGGATGAAATTATTATGAAGTGAAACTAGATGTTGGCTGGAAATGTAAAAATCTTGTTGAAGTGAGCTTTGCCTCATAAAGCAAAGTGAGAGTGCATTCAATGAACCACAATCTCATGCAGATATTTTTTATTTATTTGGTTTATTTAACAGGGACAGTGTGCATTAATCAACATTTCTGTAAATGTATCAGAAATTGGCCAGAGAGGTTATTTTTCATCTGTAGTTCTTGGACAGATGGTCACCCTATAAACAAAACGATAAGAATTATACAAAAAAAGTGCAATTCTGCATAACGGTCCAATTAAACCTGACCAAAGACATAGACGGGTAAATAACACACACGCACACAGACAAATAAAATCCAGTTTAGTGTTTAAAAACATTACACCTCTTGATATCTTTCCTTGCTAGTAGTGACTCTGCATTAAAACCTTTTTATATAGAATCATTTTAAAATTCTTTCAATGGCACAGTGAAGGAGCTTTACATTTGTAGACTTATTTTTAAGGATTTGTTAGTTTTGTGTGTGCCCTTACTTCCTTTAACAACTGATTTATATTTACACTAATAATTGGCACAGATGGCTCGCCTCTTCATTCACATGGTAATCTTGTCTACCCCTCTTTTTTTTTTTTCTTCCCCCAGCATGAGTCCTTCAGGCAGCAGCAGGGAGACGATGTGGCTGCTGGCTCTGGGGTGTATTTCCTAAAGCAGACTGTGGGCAATTCCTGTGGCACCGTTGCCCTGCTCCACTCCGTAGGCAACAACAAGGACAAGATGATGTTCAGTAAGTGGATATATAACAGTGGCAAAATGCTGTGTCATTGTGATATTCCTCCATTTTGAATCCTGTATTGGTTTCGTTTCTTGTCAGATGATGGCTCTGACTTAAAGAATTTTCTGGATGACACTGCTGATTTGTCTCCTGAGGACCGTGCTAAACAGTTTGAGAGCAATCAGGTACAGAATTCTCTTCACAGATCTTTAGAGGCAAAAGTAAATACATTCAATTTAAAATGGTAAGCCAGCAGATGGGTGCTCTTAGTTCACCATTCATCCACTTGGGGGCGTCATGCGCTACAAAATAAACTTGTGAGTATAGTTGTTGTACCCTAGTAGTTAAGAGTTGGACCCATTCTACATTAAGTGTAGAAGTACTACCAAATAAGTAGATGAAAGGCAGCGGAAAAATATGTGAGAGAAATGAAATGACTGTTTATTTCTACAGGCAATCAAAGAAGCGCACAATGATGTTGCTGCACAAGGACAGTGCAGGGTAAGCATGATTCATAAATGATAGAATTATATTGAATTAATTTTGTGCCTCTATTATGTCTCGATTGTCAATTTTACTGTTGCAGCCTGAAGCTGATAAAGTCAACTTCCACTTTATTGCCTTTGTTAATGTGAATGGAGAACTTTTTGAATTTGGTAAGTGTACTGTAGACAAGAGTAAATGATATGAACAAAATGTGTCTGTTTTGTACTTGTCGTGCTCTTATGAATTTGCTTTTTAAGATGGAAGAATGGATGGAGCAGTGAACCATGGCGCTACAAATGATGACACTTTTGTAAAGGTTTGTACAATATTACACCATTTGCTATATTTTAATTTTTAGCAGAAAAAATGTAATAAAGACGTTCACGCATTTTGGTTTTGGATCCATGAATGAAACCTCTTTTGTAGGATGCTGCAAAAGTGTGCCGTGGGTTTGTGGAAAGGGAAAAAGATGAAGTCCGGTTTTCTGCTGTGGCTCTCTGTCAAAGTTAAGCACCATTTAGGAAACTAATGGAGTGCCCTGACGCATTTAGATGTCCTGTCACCTGTACACATGCACTATGCACTGTGAAGGGCATTTGTTTCCACCAATTGTCCTTTGTGTTGAACAAAGCATTCTTGAGCATATAATGTGTCTACTGTTAAACCCTTTTGTGTTGAAGCCTTATGTTTAGCAGTGTCCAACACTGCATGTTTGTTTTGCACTTTTGTAAGTCTGCATCTGTGATAAATGGATGCTTAAATGCCTTGTGAGCCAACCAGCTTGAAGTTCGTGTGGGGTGTTTCTACTGATGATCCTGGATAGTTTATTGAATGACTCTTGTGATCTGAGGGCCAAATTATTTGTGCACAATTCTTCACTGTTAGCATGCGCACAAATTTTCCAAATCTTCATGTACCAATGATGGAAATTGTTGGAATTTGCTCAAAGCAATCAGTTGGACATTGATTGTAAACCCACAATACAATTTGGGTAAGTTTGACTTAAATTGACGATTGTCCGTTATGTGAATGATTGCTTGTTAATTGTTGCTGAAATTTGTTGAAATAAATCATTAAAGTTGAAATTTCAGTGTTTTCTAAATATTTACTTTATGCATAGGCCTGCGTGAATCAGCGGTGTTTGCGTGTTTAAATAAATGTGGAGTAGATATTGGGGTGCACGGAAGCCCACTCCTCTCCAGTCAGGCTCGACCTCCCCCGCAGATTCCTGCCTGCGCGTTCACGAGTACCGCGCGGGTGGGTGCAGTGTGCGGACCTACAGCCTGTGCAGTACGCGGCGCAGTAGCGGCCACAACAGGACCAGTGGTGGCTGAGCGAGCGCAGCCTCTCTCTACAGCCCACAGGGTTATTTTTAGCGGCTGCTTCGTGTTGCGGTGTCAGATCTTCCCCATCTTTCGGAGCGGGACTGGTGACGCACGGCTCGGCGGTGACCGCTGCGCACGGACTTGTTGAGTTAACGGCCACGTAACTGACTGACAGCGCGGAGAGGGGAGCTTTACCTCGCTTCATCACGTATCGCGTGTCCTGCTCCACCAGAGTCCAGCACTTTCGCGGGCTGATAGCGGTCTGGAGGGGCCTGTCCGGATATGGCTACCCAAGAAAACTGCACCATCCGGGAAGAGCAGGGGCCATCGGAGCACAGCCACCCCGAGCCCGCGTGCCTGGAGGCTCAGAAATGGATAGAGGTGAGTTCAATGACCGATGAATGAGACTGTGGGGCCTGCTGCTGCTGTAGAGTGGGAACAAATGGGTCAGGCGGTAACACGCTGTGAATGTGGGACAAAAATACACCCCATGCAGTCACCTGTTGGGGGACCGTGCAGTCTCGGGTTTCAAGTGAGAGTAGGACGACCGCGAGCCTGGCGTATGTGTGGCTGTAAAGGTTTGGGACAAGGAAAGCCTTTTTGCAGTGACCCACACAACCATGTCCTGTCTTCGTAAAATACAGCCACATGTGAACGTAAAACCCCCCTTGTTTACGCTTTGAGGGCTCGAGCTTGTTTTGCGCGAGTAGGAACGCCCCCAACTGGCGCGAGGGGATCCCGGTTGCCATAGTTATCAAACCCTCCACCTCGTGCATGGGAGAGATGTCTAACATGTAGATAATTGCGTTGATGAGATTATATAAATTGCTAAAACTCTGAGCCTGACCAGTATGACACTAGTATGGCGGTGTTGACCTGTTTGACTGGATATGCCATGTTCTGTTTTCATTTTTGGACTCGTCTTAGCCTAAACGTCTGAGAAATAAAATAAATACATGATTTGACCGAGTTAACAGTGCTTTGTCATCATTCTGCCTGTTTGGTTCCAGTGGTGCAAAGGCCAACCAAGGACAAGGGTGTTGGAAGTAATTTTATTTTATTCACATGCCCAACATTTGGACTACAGGTGTTACAGACTGGAGTAACGGGTTCAGAACTGCTGATATGATGCACAACAGTATAAATCTCTGCCTCAAATGCTGCAAAAATATTTCCTCGATCCTTTACTCCCTTATCGTGAAAAATCCAATTGCGTTATCCCAAACAGAGGAGCAAAAACATTGATTATCTGTTGTATCAAAAGGCTTGTTGAGTGAATCAAAAGTGTTATTTACTGATTATATCCTAGTTATTTAAGTCAATTGACAAGGTTCAGCTGTGACCAAACCATCAATGTAGATATTCTGGATTTAAAGAGAAAAAAAACTTGTGTTAAACATGTATTAAAAATGCATGAGCTTAAATTCCTTCCTTTGAAGATTAGCAGACCATTTAGGCGACTTCTCCGGTACTAATATGTTCAATTCATTTCCCCAACACCTTTTGAATAATTGATACCCATGTGTGAAAAGTTGACATATCACTTTTAAGTTTGAGCAACAATAATTTCAGGTGCAAATTGTTTGAGAAAATTTGAGTAAATGCCATACAAAGCACCCTAACTTTGCTATTTCACAAAATCTGGATATTGCTGAAGAAAATATAGACGAAAAACAATAATATAATGCTGGAACTTATTTACGTCAAACCTGATAGATATTGACCTACCAAAGTTTTTGTTCCATCTATTGATTATTGAACGATAAATTGATTTAGTAAGTATTGTGACAGGTCTCTTTTCTCTATACTATAATATTAAAACCTGCTATCATGAGTCATTGAAGCAGATTTTTCCAGGTCATTTTATACTTCCATGGCAACAAATACTTTTTTACAATTTTGTGTTCAAGTGATTGCTAATACGACACATGGTGGTTAAATTTGTTGATCTGTGCTTTGTGTGTTCCCAGTACAGCTCTTGTTTTGTTGCTTTTCTGTCTCCCAAGTTATTTTCAGGCTGGACAGAAAGACACTAGGCCTATTTTTAGTATCATATTTTTACTCTTCACAGGTGGCATGATTCAGGACGGTTAATCTATTCTCTGTGCCACGTTACTGTCTGGGTTGGTGTATGCAAAGTAGACTAGACAATATAGTGGTGAGATATGCAGGCCAGGCCCCATCTTTCATTGGACACACCCACGTATGGTGACACTTGTCTCCTAGGGAACATAACACGGCTCAGGTGTCACTTTCCAAAGGTGGAGACGTTTTCAGCTTTAAGCCAAGTACGACAAGGAGCTTCAAGCTGAAGGTTTAGCCTCATTAAGTTATTTCACGCTAATGCAGTAATTACAATAAGGTTAAGGTACACACTTTGTTGACCTTGTACGAAAATTTGTCCTCTGCATTTAACCCAAAATACAATGACTTTTTTGTAAAAGGGCAACCTTAAAGCACTACATCACTAAATACAATCAGTCAGTTATATACTGTCCCACTTTAACTGTAGGCTTTTAACTTTATGTTTTGTTTCTGTTGTTGTAAGGTGACCTTGAGTGTCCAGAAAGGCGCCTAATAAATAAAATGTATTATTATTATTAAATGGACATGTTCATTCTTGTTTCTGGTTGGATAATTGACTTGAGAATCATAACGTAAAACTAAAGCTGTGCAATTAATTGAATTTTTATCACAATTTTGATTTGTGTGTCAAACTATCTCCAATCTGTTTTTTTTTATACAAATAAGAATTTTTATTTTATTTTTTAAATATTGAGATTGTAGAACAGGTGAATATATAGTTTATTTTGGATACACTTATGTTTTTCTATTCCTTATTTCATGTTCATGAGTATATTTTATATATTTTATGTTTTATACATCGTAAAACTGTTCTAAGGTACATATTTGTAGCCTATATTTAATTTCACTTTGAAAATTTTGTGTAAATTATTAGTAACAGTGTTTTTTTTTTTAGAGAGATGCTGAATAAATGCATCGTGTAAATAAAAAATAATTGTGATTTCAATATTGACCAAAATAATCTTGATAATGATTTTTTCCATAATTGAGCAGCCCTACATAAAACAGACACAAACCCTTAAATCATTACAAGCTGAAATCAGCCAAATCAACCTATCAAATCTGATGTGAGGGCAAAACTTGGTCATATTTATGAAATATTCAAGAAAAAAACTTGCAGACTACCTTTTAAAAGTGCACTGTGTAACTTTTCACCATGTGCTTGTCTCCGTGGAGATGTTACTGCTTCGCCTGGAATGTTCCACAGTATGGCATTAAATTAAATCAAATTTATTTGTATAGCATATTTAAAACAGCCAAAGCTTACCAAAGTGCTGAACAACATTTACAGTGAAATAAAACATATGATAAGAAAATCTAGCAGAATTAAAATGATAAAAATACTAACATAAAAGTGCCAGGGTGTCTCTAACTCTGGGCAAATGCCAAAATAAAAGGGTGCGTTTTGAGCAAGGATTTAAAGTTCTCTATTGACTGTGCAGTTCTAATGTGCAAAGGCAAAGTGTTCCACAGTTGTGGACTGACCACAGAGAAAGCCCCGGCTCCTCTTGTCCTCAGCCTCGTCCTCAGCCTTGTCCTGAGGACAGTCCAGAGGTGCTGGTCTGCAAAGCGCAGACCTCTGGATGGGACATGGAGCTGAAGAAGTTCAAATAAACAAAGGTGCCAATAAGACTCTTAAAAACAATCATTAACATTTTAAAATTGATTCTAAAATGTACAGGAGGATGTCCATCTTGCATTTATTTAATTACAGATTTAATTGATCAATGTAATTATTAAAAACCTGTATTCTTATTCTTAGCAGGGTGGCCCCTCCAGAGATCTGACATGTAATTTAGCCATGGAGATCGTACAATGGCACACTGTGAACATTCCAGGTAACAGCATTTCAGTGGAGACGAGCAGGTGTCAGACCTTCCATCAGGAAAAATTACATAGCTTTCAAAAAGAGCTCCCCTTAAGACAAAAACGGCAGCTTCAAGTCCTGTTTACAAATACACCAGAGCTGTAGGCTAGAGTACGTCACCACTTGACCTGATAGTACACTGTGACAAACTGGACCTCTTTCATTTGTTTATAATCAGATCAGCTGGATTAAACCACGTCCATTCGGAGTGCTTTAAAGCCTGTTTGATGTGACACTGAGCAGGTTCAGTAACACACACCACTGATGCTAACACAGGTTGACTTCCTCTGCCAGAATACATATGAATCTAGCATTTGCACGTACAGGGAGAATACATGTGACAGTAAGTACGCAGAGCAGATGCCACAATGGTCCGGGGCAGATTAACTTGGGTTGTGGTGTGCAGACGGCCAGCTGTGAGGGCATAACACGGCCGCAGTGAGAGCCTGGATGGATTTAGTTTACCACGCATGAGAGAAGAATGTGGAAGAGTGATGACACAGACGGGCCACTACTGCTGGGACACATGCTGCCTCAGGGATTTGAGTGTTTTTTAAAGGAGCTACAGACAGAGTCAGGCTAGCAGGCATAGGAGGTTTCATGGTGTAGCAGGGTTTGCTTTGTATGGGATGAAACAAAAGGAACATGTTCACTAAACCAGCGATTCAGGGCTGTGGCCTTATAGATCTGAAAAGCACATATGGGGCAATGACATAATGCCTAAATTTTCTGTCCAATTGCAATTTCCTCACTTAAATAGGTTCAAATTTCATAATAATTCACATTTCTGTAGTACCTCTGACCTCCATGGAACCAAATCATTTTTTTCAGAAATCAGTAGTTATTCTGCATGTTTTTTGTACTTAAAGTGTTAAAATGTCATGTGGTGCGACTGTGCATCATGTGGTGCGAATAATAATAGCAGTAATTCTATGGCTGGAATTTTAATAAAGTAGACTTGGGTGAATTTAGGCATTTTTCTTCATTTAATGCATTTTACAGGGTAGTAGTTCATTAAACTCAAGCAGGCGACTGTCATATTGGACATCAAAAGAAAATATCAATATGCATTAAAAATCAAAAGAAATGCAAACAGTTTGTTTCTATAGACAGTTTCTATAGACATAGACAGATATTACTCAGAACTTAGATTAATATCTCCACCATATTTTAGAAAATAAAATAATTTTAAGGTTATTCTCGGTCGCACCACATGACATTTTTTAAGGTCATAGCCAATTCATGTACATAAAAACACAAAAATGCTTAATATAAATGTTAAACATAGATTTATACATTCCTGACACTGTAAATATATGAAAAAGTTCAATAGAAACTAATATTTTTTATATTTTAAAATTTGCCTGTTGAAAATCCTTATACATCAATGACACATGTACTAAACTAGGCCTGTCACGATAAATACTATTTCTATAAATACTAACAACTTATCTTTCAATACATGTCAGATGGAACAGTAATTTTTGGGACTCAATATTTTTTTTTTTTTTTTTTTTTTTTTAATTTTATTTATAGGTTTTCATAGTAAAGCAGAACTTAAACAAAGCAAAAACAAACAAAAAATGATAATGGTAATAATTAATAAAAGAAAAAATAAATAAATAATAATAACAATAATAATAATAATATAATCCAAAAAAAAAAAAAGCCACAGTACAAAGAACTATAAATAAATATGTGTATGCGCATATGTATGTACATATACACATGCCCACCATGCACCACATACATATACATATGTATACGCAGATACATACACCCATACAAATACACACAGACACTTAGGGAGATTTAACTTAATGACCTCAGAAATGGGGACCATGTTTTGAAGTATGAGTCCAATGCCTGGTTTTGTTCGTAACGTATATATTCCAATTTTGCGACCAAAGTCATTTCATTGAGCCAGTTAGTAAAAGGTGGGAGTTGATGATTTCCAAGCTCAAGTATTAGTTTGAGAGCTGCAACCATTCCAATCCTGATGACTTTTTTGTGTAAAGAGAGTGCACATGATGGTCACTAAAGCAGCCCAACAGCGCTTATAAGAGGATTAGGGGTTACCAGAGTTTTGTAGTTGTCACTGAACCACTTGAATATGTCAGTCCAAAATTTTGTAGCACCGGCAGGACCAGAACAGATGACTTAAAGAGCCTTGGGATGTTTTACATCGATCACACATCGATGAAACGGATGGAAAGATTTTATTAAGTTTAACTTTGGAATAATGTATTCTATGAACCACTTTGAATTGAATTAATCTATATCTAGAATTGATGGAACAATTCCAGATGTTTGGCAGTGATCTTTCCATATCTCGCCTGTTATAGTTAAGCCAAGATCTTGTGACCAGGCCTTCTAATATAATTAGTTGAGATAGGTTGTGTAAATATATTTACAAAACGTGATATGAGTTGTTTGGAATTTGGATTAATATGCATTAAATTAAAAATGCATGAGCCTCTAGGTTTCTCTATATAATTTGCAATATTTTGTTGAATAAAATGTCTGGTTTGCAAGTAACGGAAAAAATGTGATTGTGGAAGAGAATATTTTTCCTGTAATTCAGAGAATGAGGCTAATTTATTATTGACATAAAAATCCTTGATGCAGCACAGACCACTCCTACTCCATTCAAAAAGTGGTATCTGTAAGAGAAGGCTTAAATAACGGTTATTTGCAAAGGGGAAATAAATTGAAATGTAATTCAAGTCCAGTGTCTTTTTTTATTTGGTTCAAAATTATGCAAGGATTGATTAAGCAAATAATCCTTAGGAAGTTTAGGCAATTTTTATAGCCAGAATAAAGAATGGAGGAAAGGCTGGTCTGCGCTGCAGTGTTCAAGTTTGACCCATTTTGGAGTGGGAGATAGATTGAAATTTATCTGGAGAGTCAAGTTGCCAAAATGAAAGTGCTTCTAGCGTTAGCAGCCCAGTAGTAATGTCTGAAAAACAGGTAGACCCAATCCACCCATAGTCACTGGCTTGCAGATGAACTTTAGAGATACGTGACGGCTTGTTAGACCAAATAAACGAAAATATTATAGAGTTCTAATGGTTTAAAAAAGACTTGGGTAGAAAATTGGTATATTTTGAAACAAATATAATAACTTTGGAAGTATCACCATTTTTATTGCATTAATTCACTGATCATCTACAGAGGGAGTAATGACCAGTTTTCTAATGTTGGCTTTTATCTTTTCAATCATTTCTAAAAAGTTTAACAGTATAAGTTGTTTGGATCTTTGGGGATTTTTAGACCAAGATAAGTAAAATGGGTGGAGATGACTTTGAAAGGAAGGGAATTTAAGAATGAAGGCCTATAACAATAGTCTGACAAAGGCATAAATTCACTTTTCCCCCAGTTGACTGTATATCCTGAAAGTGTGCTGAATGTTTGAAGGTAGTCCAGGAGGACAGGGACTGACTTTTCTGGATCAGCTAGGCAAAGAAGTAGATCATCAGCATATAGATTTACCAAACTTTCCACATTATTAAACTGTATGCCAGAAATCTCTGAATGGCCCCTGATACCAGTGGCTAAAGGTTCCATTGCTAGATCAAATAACAATGGTGATAAAGGATCCTCTGATCGAACCCCACGCTGTAATTTCACAGGTTGTGACACATCTAAGTTGGTGATAATATATGATACTGGCTGTGCATAAATCATTTTTATCAGTTCAATAAATGTATTTCCGAATCCAAACTGTTTTCAGGGTATAGAACAAATATGGCCATTCAATTTGATCAAACGCTTTCTGAGCGCCAAGTGATAGTACAGCCGCTTGTGAGTTTTTTTGACCTTTGTCAGAATATATGATATTAAACAGTAGTCGGTGTTGCTGAAGGACAGTCTACCTGGAATAAACCCAGTTTGATCGGGATGTATAATATTGGCAATGTGATGAGCAAGTCTTATAGCCAAAGTTTTGCTTAGTATTTTTTGGTCACAATTTAAGAGGGCAATAGGATGATAGCTTGCAGGATCCTTCATCCTTGTCTTTTTTAACAGTAAAGAAATGTTAGCCTCATACAATGAATCAGAAATTTTTACCCATAAAGAATGTTTTAACATTCTAATCATTATGGGTATTAACTTTACATGAAAAACCTTATAAAACTCACAGCCAAATCCGCCTGGTCCAGGTGATTTGCCAGACGGAAGTGACTGGATTGCTTGTAGAAGTTCGGTGTCTGTGATGGGCCTCTCAAGGTCATTTCTAGAGTCCTCTGTCAGTTGTGAATTGTGTTTAGAAAAAGTGCAAAGATCATTGTCTGTAGCATTTATTTTACTTGTGTAAAGTTCGCCATAGAATTTTTTTAATCTAGAATTAATTTTTTGTGGAATTGTTAATATCTGTCCTGTTTCAGTTTTTATGCTATGTATTGCTTTGTTTAGCTCGTGAGCCTTCTAAGTTGACTTGTTAAAAGCTTCTTCGGCTTTTCACCCAGTTCAAATTGTTTTTGCTTGAGTTTCAGTATAGTTTTACTGATTTGTTTACTTAAAATATTGTTGTATTCATACTTTAATTTAAGGATAGTTTTGTAGTCTGTTAGTGCAACTGAGTGGCTTATATTTTCTTCAAGTAAGGGAAGTAATTGATCTATTTCATAAGACGGGCATTAGATTCTTTTTTTTCTTGGCAGATTCATATGCAATAATATGGCTCTACAAACCGCCTTGAGAGTTTCACAAAGTTGAATCCGCTACTTCTCCGTTGTCATTGGTTAACATGAACTCATCGATACAATCATTCATATATGAAATAAAAGTATGGTCATGCAATAGAAGGGAATTAAAGCTACCAACTATAGTTTTTGTTTAGGTATTATATTATGAAACTGGAGTGAAATGAATTGTGGTCCGATATGATCATGTTATTGTATGTGATGTCTTAATATTGATAATAGTTCAGATGAGACTAAAAAATAATCTATCCTTGTATAAGACTTGTGTACATGTGAATAAAATGAAAAGTTTTTGTCTGTAGGGTGCAAAAGGCGCCATACATCCACCAGGTTCCTCGTTTTCATAAGGTCTTTCAATGTTTGGGCTGAGGCTGTGTTGATATGTGGTTTTGTAGATGTTCTGTCAAGGTGGGGATCTAAATAACAATTAAAATCACCCCCAATTATTATATTAGAGGAAGAGCTAGGAATTAAATCAAAACTTGACGGAAGAAACCAGGGTTATCATTGTTAGCCATAGATGTTGAGCATTATGATGGGAGTAGCATTAATATGCCCTGAGATCAAACATATCTTCCAAATGGATCAGCTGTCATTTGTTCCAACCGGAATGGAACATTTTTACGGAAGAGAATGGCAGTTCTCCTCTAGCTTTACATTAAAAGTAGTTTGAAACACCTGAGAGATCCAACTAGCCTTAATCTCTGCTGATCATTGGGACCACAATATGGGTTTCTTGAAGAAACATATATCCGTAAGATTTAATGATTTCAGGTGAGAAAAGACACGACCTCTTTGATTGCATGACCAAGCCCTTCACATTCCATGAGATCACATTGAGATTTTCAGATCTTCCCATCTTTGTTTTGAGTTTTTTCGTAGATATTTCATGTAATAATAATTGTAAGCACCAAACAAATGTAAACAATAACAAACAGAAAGGTACTGTATGTTGTACAACAGAAAATCTCCCCCAAAAAAACATTCCCTATCCCACCCACATCATCTCACCAAGAGATCCTAACCCAAAACAAGGAGGGAAAAAGATCCCGCCACTGCATAAAAAATAAATTGAGAAAGTAGAGCACTTAGATGCATCTAGTGCTTTGGCAACTAAGAACACTCCACTTCCTCTGTGCCCATCATTATCTCTTAACCACACATAAAACAAAAAAAATAAAAAATATTAAATTAACTACATATCCACCAGATGGATCAGCTAACATAGAGGATTAAAACAATCTATTCCAACCATAGCCCATATTCTAAATTCCTCTCAAAAGTAATAATAATAAAAATAAAAATAAATAAATAAAAAATATATATATAGGCTAATTTATAAGAGTGAAGGGAGGGAAAGGCCCATCTTCTAAAGAAAATAAATAAATAAAATAAATACATCTCCTAAAGATATAGGCAAAGAGACTTGTCTATCCTTATACTTTTTATTTTAAGTTTTCCCATTAAGTCCCATCATTCCAAATGTCGTAGTGCTGTACAATGCCGTAGTATGTTTATCCTTCACCCTGTGGGGCCTTGCATATGTTTTGAGTGAGAGGTGGAGTTCGGGGTATAAGGTAATTTCACCGTTTTTAAACATTATAAATTTCTTCGTCCGCCATGGAGCGTCGTTCGTTCTCCCCGCTATGCTTTCGCCATTGTCACGCCATTGTTTGTTTCCGAAATTGTCCTCGCCCAGCGTGAGCGCATGAGCCGATATTCATAATAGAATGGACCCAAATTTATAAATAGCGGGAGCAATAAAGGGATACAAATGATAATATCATATGAGTACAGATCTTACCTCCTCTCACTCAGTGTGCAAATAAAATTAATCCAAATCATGACGTTCCACCTTCAGTCAGAAAACGGTGTTCCTCCAGAGTTTTGATGAACTTATTTGCCTTCTTCGGGTTGCTCTAACAAGATAATGGAGCCACGGTGAAGGACCCGGAGTCGATGAGGATATGGGCTCTAAACATTCCTTCGCCTCGGAGGTACTCGATGATCCTGGTGAATTCTGCGTTTGCGCGGACTTCGCAGAAAGATCCGGCGCAGGGTGTTTCAGATACTTCCTCCACAGTGATGCGTTCCTCTTGGCAGCTTGAAGTACCATTTTCGGTCTGAAACCGTAGAAAGCGGATCAGTATTGGTCTAGAGGGTTTACCCAAGGTGGGAGAGACGGTGGTGAACGATGCACTGCCCAACTCCAGCGTGTTTAGAGCCGTTAAACCATTTCGCAGCATTTGTTGTACATACTTAAGCACATTTTGCTCCTTCGACACGTTCGAAGCCCCATCAGCACCACATTCTTTCTTCTGCCTCTGTTCTCCAAGTCATCTGTTTTAGCTTTCCATAGTTTTTATTTGTTTTTGGGCTTGTAGTAGTTCTCAGTAGTGGCATTCAGCTTATCTTCCAGTGCTGAGATCCTTGTTTCATGCATCGAGTTGATCAGTTTGCTGAGCGTTTGCTTGTTATAGTTAGCTGGCTTTTCATGGCCAATATATCTTTGGTAACAGTGTTTATCTGTGCATCTATGCCAGTCAGGCGAAAGGATTAGATCTTGCCCCTGAGATTTAATTTGTGCCATGATATCAGCCAGGCCAGGTCCCTCCTCAGCTGAGCAGGCCTCTCAGGCTCTTTGTCCATTGATCTTGTTGTAATCGCTTCAGATTTGGTTCTGGTTTTTCCTTCACCAGGCATAACAGCTCTTAGTTTATCCCACAATATTGAAGAGAAATTAGGACATAAATCACGGAGTGAAAATGAAAAAAACAGATTGAGCACAGAGAAAGTTTGGAGCTCTCAGGTCAAGTAGCCATCTTGTTTCCCACCTCCAAGGGACTCAATATTTAACATGGGTACATTGTCTTTTCTAAGTGGGAAGTTTTTGGTTATAGGTACTGTGATGAGAGCAAAAGGAGAAATTCAACTTGCTAACTGGACAAAAGTTTATTTAGTAGAATATGTTTCACAGCAGTGCCTTATATCCTTAGCCTGAAAGGGAGGAGCTGGCTACTATGAAATTACTCTGAAACTTACACACTACTTGCAGTTTCTGTTGTTAGCTAGGCCTATTGAAATTGCGTTGAGTGTGGGTAGTGTTGTCCAGTTGACAACTTGAATTTCTCATTTTGCCATGGATTCTACCTGGATGACTGAGGGATTTTACACATACAATAATGAGATTTAAGATGTTGAAGTTTGAATTATGAACTTCTATGACTCATTATACAAACTAACTACTTAACTGTTGCATTCTGTTAATTATTTTTGGTAATTTAGTGCTCTTAGAATAGCGTTTTGGTCACAGTTCTGTCTTCCGGTTTGGTTTCAGTATTCTCATTTATTGTCTATATTTATTAAAGCAATATATCTCAAAATTTGTTATAATGACAGGCCTATTCTCAACCCACTGTGCCCAAAAGAAGAAAGATGTTTCCTTTTGACTACTTCTTACCTTTGGACCATTTTATTTTTGTGTGATTCCGACAGAGTACTCCCGTATGTCCGTATCTAATGCCACATCCCATCACTCTCTAATTACTTTAATCCAGATTTATCTTCCCTCAGACACTCCACATTGCATCTGGATTAGGACTTTATCCCCTTTGTCTCACTATAGCTCTCATTCTTTCATTATTATATCTACTACACAACATGATTTGTTATTTTATGTAAGTGAACATACAAATTTGATTACCATAGTCTTTTAGATGACATTCTTTAGCCCTGGTTTTCCATCCCTGCCCCGGACTGTTGCGCATACATCTATAGGGATACGGGCCAGAGTAGGTCATACATCACACCAATGCTAATGCATTTGCCAGTTGGCCTTAATAGCATCAAGACTCAATATAGAGCACACATTTTGATTATTAGATTAACAATTGCACTTTATATCTCCACAGAAACCTCATCTCCCCTTCTTTTTATAACTGTCCAACTAAAAACACCCCATGGTTGATAATACTGCTTGTTTTGCCATGTTATTTTTGCAGTTGTCTATAAGATAGCTTGGCCTGTACTGCCTTCGACCTCAGGGTTTGACTAAGATCTTACTGGAGGCTGCTGCTGCCATTCACCCGTGCACCGTTAGCTCAGGGACAGAGAGAGAGGGGCTCGGATTACCCCGGGTGGCGCTGAAATCACCCCACAGGTATTGGGCCTTTTGTGGCGGACAGGAATGCTCACTTCACAACTGCACTAGAATTTCAAATTTTACACAGGAAGGTTTCTGCATAGTTTAATGATCACAATTCAGGTCATTATCAGTTAAAATTAACTTCAATATAATTCAGTTTAAAGGTGCTGTACCTAATTTTTACTGTCTTGAAAAGATGAAAACAGAGCTAGTTTGTTTTAAATCGTTTGCAGTTGTCCCAAGTTATTCTGCACTGACCTGAATTTCAAGCATCATAATTATTTAACAGCAATTTAAAGAGTTTATGAGCACTTTTCACAACTTTCAGAGACTAGAGCGGCGTTTTGCCATCATGATAATAACAACAAGTAGCATGTGTGTAACAGTGCGCTTCTGATTATTGGACAACAAAATGGTTGTATAATTACATACATACCTCAAACTTATACAGTATATCTATACAAACGTTGCTGAAGTTAATCGGGACAGGGCATTTAAGCACACTGAGCTGCTGTTAAAATACAATAATGGTTCAAACAAAGGTCTCAGTGTATTTTAACAGGATGTCTGCTCAAAAGGCCTGAAGATTTTGTTTCAGGGCAGTTTAAAGATAGTAACAACCCTCAGGACTTATGTGTCCCTTCTCTCTGTCCTGCAACATCACAGTCAGTGTCCAGGCAGGGGAGCCTGGTTATGCAATCTATTTATATTGGCATATGTTTTATAATCCAAGTCCAAGGGGTCCAGACCAGTCTAGTCTAGGTCTATGCGGTATTCACAAGAAGATGAGAATATTGAGTATATTTTCTATAATAATAAATGATATATTACAAATAATACCTAAAATGTTTAGTCTTGGTTTAGTAATATAATGAAAAAGTGTATAATGTTATATTTATGCACTGATGTGTGTAGGATTAGTGTAAATTTACTTTTTGTGTGACTTTGAAATTATAATTTCCCCTAAAATATTGTGAAATTCCTTTTTGTCAACATCACTTACCTCTAACAGCAGCAGCATTGTAGCTGATTATGTTGGTGACCAGGAAGGAAAATGCAAACTAATACTTCGGTCAATAATGTTTTACATTTTTAAATGAAAAATAGGTTTGGACCTATTGACCCCTATTTTTTTTTTATCTTAACTTTACATAAATTGGAAGAACAGTGTAGTCCACATGGTAGCCTTCTACTATCCTAAAAATGAACTCTTCCAGGCCCTAGCACACTGTCCATTTCCCGTCTACACAAAAGCCCTAACAAAAGCGCTCTGCATGGTTTCAATACAGTGCTCTCTCCGGTGCGTAAATAATGCATGCTAACTGCTAACAGTGTAAATGTTTCAGAGCAAACTTTCATGAACATCACAGTCCACCTCTTCTGTGCATCTGTGAGGGAGGGAGCGCAGCAATGAAAGACAAGAAAGAGCAACAAATGCCAATGGGAAACATCTGGATATGACTTATGTAACAAAAAACAATAGACTGTTCTCGTAGCTGTTGATGTATTGGGGGTTATTTCCTTGTGCTTGTTGTATACAGGATAATTGAAGGAGGAAGGTGTAGTCATGAATGAAAAATATACCACACAATTTGTAACATTTACTTAAAGGGACTGTTTGTTTATGGACTTGGCCATGCTTCAAGTGAACAGAACCTACAGATTTCACTCAGAGGCTGCATTATTAATGGTCCATGGTCACATTTATATGGTGCTTTTCTCTAGTCTCAGCACTCAAGGCGCTTTACATCAAGGAACCACTCACCCATTCACACACATTCATAGATCAGTGTACGCAGGGGCTAGGGAAGATGGGTTAAGTGTCTTGCTCAAGGTCAAAATAGCAGCATTCATCTGAGGGAGCTGGAATCACACTGCCAACCTGTGATATTTAAGTCAAGAGTGGGATTTGAACCACCGACCACTAGCACTGGTTAAAGGGACAGTTTAGAATTTTGGACTTAGGTCCTCATTTCCCCATGAGCCAGAGTGTTGGAGACGTGCAGAGACACTTTTTTAAATATTCCATCCAGTCCTTGTATTTGGAGAGGTTGCTGGTGCTAGGCTGGTGCATGTCAATGGCCATAGATGTCCTGCCACTAAAAACAGTCTTGTTCACTCCACAAAGCACCCAAGACAAGTCAATTACAACGCCAGACTGTCTATGTAAATGTCTGTGTCGATAGAACCATGTTTGAAATAAAACTAACCTTGCATCGCATGAATCGTCGCATGTTGAGGGACTATTTTCTCATATATTAGTCCGCCGCTGCCAAGCTTTCTATCAGGAAATACAACTCGCTGCTGCTTAGACATAAATCCTTCAAATGCAAGGTTGGTTTTACTTCTAAAATTATTCTCAACACAGACATTCACATCGTCTGACGTTATAATAGTTTTCCCTCGGGTGCACTGTGGAGTGGGTAAGAGTGTTTTTAGTGGCAGGCCAACTGTGCCCATTGACATGCACTAGCCTAGCACCAGAAACCTCTCCAAATACAAGGGCTGAATGGAATATTTAAAAACGTGTCTCCACACGTCTCCAACACTCTGGCTCACAAGGAAATGAGGCCCAATGTCCAAAATTCTGAACTATCCCTTTCATAACTGACTGCAGGTGCTGGGGTTTAGGCAGTTTGAATTTAGATGAGAGAAAGCTCTGAAATTCGCAACTCCAATTCACCTGAGGCTCATTCTGCTCTCTCATGCTGAGAGGCTATGACAGAAGGGTCATGTTATGTAATTTTAAATCAAAATCTTACATACTGTCCCTTTAAATAAATTTTTTTTGCAGATTTTGCTGTAAGCATTTAGTACGAGCTTTTACTTAAACAATGTCATTATTCCCCCCGAGTAAATTCATTATCGGAACTTCCTGTCCAAGTGGGGTCTGAATAGTTCCGGTGACATTCCAGCACAGCAGAGGAATCTAGGCCCTTGTCTGGATTTGGCTCACGTCGTTGGTAACCTGAGCCAAGAAAATGTTTTTGGATGTGTTAACAAGTTGGTTTGTTTGTTGGTCAGTTGATACTTGTGAACCTTTTATAGTCCACGCATGGTCAGACTATAAAAATGGTCAAAGCGCAAATTAGCCTGTTAGTTTTGAATACAAACTTCTTAAAGAGCCCATGTTATGCAATATTCTGATCTATTATAATGTAGTTTCAAGTCACAGATGCTTAACACACACATCCTGCATATTTAGGATTATCTTAAACTGAAAACACTACTCCTTGTGATGTCTGTGTTAAAACAGAAAGTTCTTTGCTCTGTTTTTAAACTCCGTACACCTTCACTAGAATAATTTTGATAATTTTACCCCTGGAATTGCCAGTCTCTATTAAACTAAAGGTAAAAGGAGCTGTTCAATCTAATAATAATAGATAGTCTAATAATAAAGGGTTTCTCAAATGCGTGAATGAAGCAAAACACAACTCTGAGTATGTTTTTGACAAGGTAACACCATTCTAACATGGCTTAAAGGTCACAAGATTCAAATTTGCATAATATAGGAACTTTAAATAATCAAAGTGTGAAATAGGATATCCGAACCTTGACCAGTTTATTAGAATTCTATTACACTATATTGTGTGAGTGAGTGTTGGTGGTGGTCGGAGGGACCGTTGGCGCCGCTTGGCTTGGCAGCCACGCCTCCGTCAGTCTGCCCCAGGGCAACTGTGGCTATAACAGTAGCTTACCACCACCGGGTATGGAGTGAATGAAGAATGCTCTGTAAAATGCTGTGTAAAGCACTTTGGGGACATGTGTCTGTGTAAAGCGCTATATAAATAAACCTTACCTACCTTACCTTACCTATATCCTCTTGGGACCCAAATAAAAAAAAATATTGCAGTATCTGTTTGGGGGGGGTAAATGAACACCTTAGCATTTAGATTTTGTTCATTTTATTTTTATTTATAGCGTTGTAACCTGTCCTCTGTCATGGACACCGGGGACATTTTGGTGTTAAATCCAGGTGAAGTTAACAATCTAACAATGACAACTTTTTTGATGACCAACAAGCTTCTGTAGTCCCCTCAAAATGTTTTTAGACTCCCTTTTAATTTCTTAATTAGTCCAGCCCTATTTAGGCAGAGGAATCTAGTCCCCCCATTAAGAGTTAATCTCAAAACACTTAAAAGATCGACTGGTTAACTTAATGTCCACAATAAAGGATATAAATGACTGGGCCGCGTTTCAGGAGGATATAAGTATTAAACAAATAGCAACTGTGTGTTATAGGAATATGAGTATTGTCCACTTAGCTGCTTATACAAGTACCGGTACTGTATTTTTCGGACTATAAGTTGCAACAACAAAAAAATACATAATGAAGAAAAAAACATGTATAAGTCGCACTTTTTGGGGGAAATTTATTTTAGAAAATCAGAGACCAAGAACCAACATTTCATCTTATTTCATCTTTAAAGGCAAGTTATAGAAGTTATAGCAATAAAAACAACAGAATAGAGAACAATCTGTGTATCATTCGCTTGTTCGTTTTTCAATATATTCCCAAAAATAAGAAAACGAAAAAACAACCCTTTTCTTTATTATTTGTCTATAAAACTAAAATGACAAAAATGGATAACAATTTGTTTTTTTCATTTTTTATTCATATTTAGGATTCATATATTTGGTCTATGGACTGTCAGTGTGAAAAATTTCACATATAAGTTACATAAGTTTCATGTATAAGTCGCAGGACCACCCAAACTATGAACCATGAACGACTTATAGTCCGAAAAATATGGCAGTTTTTCATATACTGTATATTTTTGACAGCCAATAATATAATTAGACTTGTAAGAAAAACATAAATGGTTGAACATATTCTTCAAATAGCTTTTATGCTGTTATGTCTTGTGCTGTTTGGTCCCATTCCTTCCCAGACAGTACAATCATGCTATGGCCCCAGGGTGGGCAATTGGATCAGTATAGTGTTCCCCAACTTCACAGTTTTGCTCCACAGTAATCTGCATTAATCAGGATTAATGGTCCAAGGAGCCTGGCCTTTCTATTCAGCGCTGCAGTTACATAACACCCAAAAATGCATGTTTGTGTGTGGGCTGGTAGCGCATTGTCAGGTCTGGCTCCTCTCCTCCTCCTCCAAACACAGCAGAGCACATCAGAGAATTGAGGTTATCATGGTGGCTTTCTGTAGCCTGTCTTTAAACCCAGCATGTGTGTGTGGGCACTGTGGGGAAGATGGAATGAGGGCACAGGGTGTATCATTGGACTGGCTTCTCTCTAATTTGGTTTGTCCCAGAGGCGACGGGGAAAGGGCACGGCTGGGCAGCTTCAGGATCCTCTGTTTGAGACTGGGGCACAATTCGAAAGGAGATGTCCACTGTTATGATATTATGTTTTATTCTCTTACAGCTTTATACAAGACGTTTTGGTTGTCAAAAAAGCAACAGATACTACTTGATATTGAAACTATACTGCCCTACAAAATGCATGTAATTTTGGGGATATTTGAGACCTCAAGTGAATAAATATTGTGAAAAATATTGAGCTCAAAATGGACCTTTGACTTTATTTTTTTAAGAAAATGTATAAGGATAAAATAATGGTGCACTACGTAACTGAGGAAAGTGTTTAAAGTTAATGAAATGCAAACCACAAGGAAGATAATGTAATATATTTACATATGGCTCATTGGTGACGTGGCTTGCTTTTGGGGTGGGGGTTAATTATTAAAGAAATGTTAAATTTTTTGATCTGTGAAAGTAGCAGGGTTTATAAGATTTATCTTTGTCTTATGTCTTAAGTAATGGCTGGAATATGTACTTATGCTGGGTGTCGGGTTTTTTCGTTGTTCTCTTTGAGTTGATGCATGAGCAATAAATAAAGAAATAAAAATTGCAGTTACTGTACTCTGCGTTTGTATTAAGTGAAAAAATAAGGAGTTGTGCAAAGGCAAAAAGACACAGATACTGTTACTGCCTTTTGCCTTTGAGCTCAGTATTTTTCGCATAAAAATATTCCTTCATTATAGCAACTAGTTGTCAAATTTTGGCAAAATTTTGCCCTACCTATTATACTTTTGTCTGGGCAAAACAGAAACGTCTTTTTCTCAGTTTCACATTCTGGCGAGTTAAGGGCAGCATAGTAGAGACTAGATACTGTTAAATTGACATTTCCTGAATAGTTTTAGAAAGGTTTTGATCTGTATCCGCTGGTATACATGATAATTTTGTACAAATGTCTCTCATAGTGTGACAAAAATGATCTTCTATTTTGTAAGAACGTGTTTTTAATCATCGTTATGGTGTAGAACTTGCCTTTTATTGAGTATGTAAGTCTTTTTCTTAATGTTGACACTTGGAAATTTTATTACAATATGAACATTTGATCTGCTGTTAAGTTTGGAAACATGTTGATGTTCCAATAAAAAACAAAATGCAAATACAAAATTCTGCAGACTGTCCAAAATTGCTCGTCTGGTTAAAATTTAGCGCAATAATTCTTTTGAGTGTACAAAATGTATTTACACACTTGCTATCTGTCACTTTGTCTTGAACACTATGTTATTACTAAAGGACACAGAATTGGACACATCTCTGATTATCTTCACAAAATTACTACTGTCAGAAACAAGCATCAACATATGACAGTGAAATGAAGAAAATCATTGTCGCGTCTCAAAATTTGAAGCATTTGAGAGTAAACATGGGGGAAATTGTTAACATAGGATTGTTGTCAGATTGAATGGATTACAGGGGCACATATTATCCTCTGTACTGCAACCACGTGTAACGCTGCTAATAAGCACTTCTTCTGGGAAACTCCTGTACTTTATAATAATTATCCAAACATGAATTTTCTGATCTGTTATAATATTGTTTCCCCAAGAAAAACCTAACCAGAGTTGTATTTTGTTTGATTTATACTTATTTAACACACAAATCTTGCAGCGTGTGATGTCAGGTTATAATACAAGATGTGCTCCACTGCGTTACGACACAGGAAAGGTGGAAAAGAGCATTTTGAGCTTCAGTGTTGAGTGTAGAGAGACCATTAAGAATAAAGGGTTACTCAAATATGTGTAAATGAAATAAAACACAACTCCGGGTGTATTTTTGATGAGTTTATATGGGGTTAAATGGGTTAAAGCTCATAAGAATCAATTTTATAATATAGAACCTTTTACTCTTTTAATCTGCACTGCACATTATTCTTGATATTTTTTAATGATGCAAAAGTTTGTAATTCCCCCTTTTAGTTTAACTCCTTTATATATATATATATATATATATATATATATTATGGCATGCCGTTTAGGAAATTAAAGAATATATTGAATGAAACTTGAATATATGGAATGAATGTTTGAATATATGGAATGAAACCTGAATATATTGAATGAACGCTTGAATATATTGAATGAATGCTTGAATATATGGAATGAAACTTGAATATATGGAATGAAAGTTTGAATATATGGAATGAAACTTGAATATATTGAATGAACGCTTGAATATATTGAATGAACGCTTGAATATATTGAATGAACGCTTGAATATATTGAATGAAACCTGAATATATTGAATGAAACCTGAAAACGACGTCATCACGGCACTGGCGCCATCTTTTGTTTCTTTCATTTCGTAGCCTACCTACCATTGTCAGCATGAGCGAGTCTGCAAGAAATTTAGTTGCAGCAATAGTAAATAACGAGGAAGCAATCAATGCCCTGGCGAATGCGTGTAGTTTTACGAGAAATACAAATTTTAACGTCCATTTCAAGAAACATGCCTGCGCCCTCACAGGAGGTACCTGCAGCCCCAACCTACAATCTACGTCCATACACACGAAAGGGCTCAAGACACAAGAGGTAAGGAAATAATTTAATACATTTTAATTAAGCGTGTTGAGAAAAGTTTCATTTCGTTTTCTCTAATTAGTAACAACGAACAACAGAAATATTAGACATGTTAAACCTTCTAAGACTATTTAGCAGTAATGCTAATCGGCTAATTTGCGTAATTATACAGTAATAGCAAGCAACTTTTCTATTATCTTACTCAAAGAGGGAGAAGGTTTAGAAGAGACAAACCATTCCAGCTGTCTAATGAGAGATGTCAGTGCATGTAGTAAGAGTTAAGTGTATGTTTCTGTGGTAGAAGGATACTTTCCCATGGTATCTGAGATGTTAAACATGTTTAGGCTAATTGCATGCGATTGTGGAGACGGTACGCACAACAGCCCCGTTTAACCTGGTGCTTCAACTTAAGCCTAGCCCCTGCAGGTGTTTATACTGGACTGGGCTAGGCCAATAGTCCATGATAAATGTGTAATATTTCTAATGTTCGTTGTTACTAATTAGAGAAAAGGAAATTAAACTTTTCTCAACCGCAATTAAAATGTATTAAATTATTTCCTTACCTCTTGTGTCTTGGGCCCTTTCGTGTGTATGGACGTAGATTGTAGGTTGGGGCTGCAGGTGCCTCCTGTGAGGGCGCAGGCATGTTTCTTGAAACGATTGACTGACACACCTGGCCTGTGGGGTTCACATGTCTACCTCTATTAAAAAAGGAATGAATTTCTTCGTCCGTAGAGCGGTATACGTTAAAATTTGTATTTCTCGTAAAACTACACGCATTCGCCAGGGCATTGATTGCTTCCTCGTTATTTATTATTGCTGCAACTAAATTTCTTGCAGACTCGCTCATGCTGACAATGGTAGGTAGAGATGGCGCCAGTGCCGTGATGACGTCGTTTTCAGGTTTCATTCAATATATTCAAGCATTCATTCAATATATTCAAGCGTTCATTCAATATATTCAAGCGTTCATTCAATATATTCAAGTTTCATTCCATATATCCAAACTTTCATTCCATATATTCAAGTTTCATTCAATATATTCAAGCGTTCATTCCATATATTCAGGTTTCATTCCATATATTCAAACTTTCATTCCATATATTCAAGTTTCATTCAATATATTCAAGCGTTCATTCAATATATTCAGGTTTCATTCCATATATTCAAACATTCATTCCATATATTCAAGCGTTCATTCAATATATTCAAGTTTCATTCCATATATTCAAACATTCATTCCATATATTCAAGCGTTCATTCAATATATTCAAGTTTCATTCCATATATTCAAACATTCATTCCATATATTCAAGTTTCATTCAATATATTCAAGCGTTCATTCAATATATTCAAGTTTCATTCAATATATTCAGGTTTCATTCCATATATTCAAACATTCATTCCATATATTCAAGTTTCATTCAATATATTCAAACATTCATTCCATATATTCAAGTTTCATTCAATATATTCAAACATTCATTCCATATATTCAAGTTTCATTCAATATATTCAAACATTCATTCCATATATTCAAGTTTCATTCAATATATTCAGGTTTCATTCCATATATTCAAACATTCATTCCATATATTCAAGTTTCATTCAATATATTCAAACATTCATTCCATATATTCAAGTTTCATTCAATATATTCAAACATTCATTCCATATATTCAAGTTTCATTCAATATATTCAAACATTCATTCCATATATTCAAGTTTCATTCAATATATTCAGGTTTCATTCCATATATTCAAACATTCATTCCATATATTCAAGTTTCATTCAATATATTCAGGTTTCATTCCATATATTCAAACATTCATTCCATATATTCAAGTTTCATTCAATATATTCAGGTTTCATTCCATATATTCAAACATTCATTCCATATATTCAAGCATTCATTCCATATATATTAAGGTTTCATTCAATATATTCTTTAATTTCCTAAACGGCATGCCATAATATATATATGGTATATATATATATACACATATATATATATATATATATATATATATATATATATATATATATATATATATATATATATATATATATATATATATAATTTATGTATTTATGTATGTATGTATTTATTTATTAAAACATTAATCTCAGAGAGAAAAGATGCTCTGTGCCAGATTTAGCTACAAGCTGCTTTCCATCTTCAGTCCTCGGGCAGTTACAAAATGCATTAAACTATTTACAACTCTAGCCACAACATTGCATCATTAAGCCAATCATAATTCATTCATTCTAATTTCCATAAATACAAGATTTCAAATTCATCATTATCTTCTAAAAATATCCTCTAAAATGCACATTTACCAAATTCATCAGTATTATTAGCCTCTAAAATACTATTCATCAACATGATCATCAAGAATGTCATAAATTTACAGCTACACAATGCATCTTTAATACAATCAGTGTTTAAATGTATGAAGAAGCCTAATATTGACACGGCTGTGTGATCAGAAGCCATTGTTTTAGCCCTTGAGAGAAAGTGTGGTAGTTTGTCCTTTTTAATAATCTGATTCAAGAACACTTTTTTCTACTTCATCTCATTTTAATAGGGTGACTAGATTTTCAAAATAAAAAACTGGGACATCCCTGGTTTGTGGTGGTAGGTAATAATAAAATTGTGAAATGAGTGCGTAATTAAGGAAAACTGTTCTGTACTCAGCACTATTGTGAGTCAGTATAGTCACATTTTCTTTGTGTTTTAGTCATTTTTAAGCAGTTTTTCTGCATTTTACCTAAACAAATGACAATTGATGCCTGTCTTTACTGTTGGCAGGGTTCAGATTGGTCAAAAATAGGGACACCTGACACATTTCTTGTATAAAACTGAGACAAATCACTGGTTTTGGATAAATCTGCTGGGACAGGGGACACAGGGTTCAAACCTGGGACTGTCCCGGGTAAATCGGGACGTCTGGTCACCCTACATTTTAAGCACTATTTCTTGTGTCCTCTCCACAGGCCGTCACAGGCAAAAGCTTCGGCGACAAGGACTTCCGCAGTGCGCTGGAGAACGGCATCCTGTTATGCGAGTAAGGCCGTTACGTCACCTCCATTTTGGTTTTGATCTTTGCCCCCACATACATAAACACCTCAGGACTCATTAACCTCCCCTTTTCCCACTCAGGCTGCTCAGCGCAATCAAGCCAGGGCTGGTCAAGAAGATCAACAGACTGCCCACCCCTATCGCAGGCCTGGTAAGTGGTCTCTCGGCTGATGGGATATCCGGAGCAGGCGTTTTGTCATAGTGATAAAACTGTGACTCTGTCCCCCCCACTGGTTTGTATAGGACAACTTGTCAGTCTTCCTGCGTGGCTGTGAGGAGCTGGGGCTGAAGGGAGCGCAACTGTTTGACCCGGGGGACCTCCAGGACACCTCCATACGAGCCAACCTCAAGTACACCAGACTTTGTTGTTTGTAGCTATTGCTTAGCCCTTACTATATTTTACACATTTTTTAAATCTGTTTGATAGCCAGGCTGCAAAAACACAAAATTTCTGTTTAAAATCTGCTATAGATATGTCGACAAGAACAACAAGAAGAGTTTATCTGAGAATGTGATTAGCCAAAGCCTGCTGTTTTATTATTATTATGATTTTTTTGCTAATATTCTCCAAAATATCCATTCAGTGTTTGAATTTGTACAAAATCTTCCTAATAGAAATGTATTTAGACTTAGACTTTGACTTAATGATCCACAAGGGAAATTATTTGGACACAGTAGGTCATAATAACATATAATAACAAAAAAAGGTTGTTAATAATAAATTCAAAATAAAGAGCAAATGCTAACAATAACAAGCGATTGGTGTCACATAAGGCATAATTAAATGTACACATACAGTATGTTTGTACAAGTAAAACTAAAAATTTGTCAGAAAATATATCTGAAGAGCATTTGATTACAATTTCTTTTCACAAAATCAGTTGAATTGTTGTATTTGCAAACAGCAAAGACTGCAGTTATATAAGGAACATGTTTGCCTTAGAATATTCCCTCTTAATCTTGTTATGTCAGAAACCTGCTAATACTGTAGTTCAGACCCCTACACAAATCTAATCCCAATACTCAGAAAAATTGAAGCCACATGTTCTTTTTCCCAACTCGTCCTAAAATGTGATGCACTAGTTTGTAAAGTGTAAAGTGTAATGTTTAACTCTTGCCTTTTCTTTGATCAGGGATTCAGACTGCAACCGTAAACTGAAAAACGTATGTCTTTTATTCCTTCTTTTTAATCCATTATTTATTATCACTGTTGTATACTCAAGAGTGCTTGCGTCTTAGGTGCTGAACACAGTCTTCTGGCTCGGGAAGGCTGCCAGTGGCTGTGCCTCCTACAGTGGGCCCACACTAAACCTCAAAGAGTTTGAAGGGCTGCTGGCTCAGATGAAGCTGGTGAGTGAGCACAAGGAGCAGAAAGAGGGAGATACAGAGGGCATGGAGGAGGAGCAGGATGAGGAGGAGGAGGAGAAGGGTGCAGCGGGGGAGGGAACGGCTCGGCTTCCTGTTTTTGTCAGGATGTCCGAGAGAAGCTGACAGGTGTAAACACAGACCACAGAGATAGTGGTTTGGTGGTCGTGTCCTGATTAGGCTCAGAGGAGGAGGTCCAGACAAACAAAAGGAACAGGATACAGACTTTTACAACACGTCTTTTTGTTATTGTGTACTACGACGAGTGTGCGAATATTTCTGATGGAAATGGCATCTTTAGAGTGATCACATTTTCAGAATTCTAAACTGGGACACACCTGGTTCAGGATGGTTGGTATAACAAAAAGTCATAATCTGAGAGTTTTCTGATGCTGCATTTTTTATATTTATGGTCATGGATTTCTGTATTTTAGCTAAACAAATCACAATATATGCTCCTCTTTACTGTTGGCAGGGAATTAATTACTCTGATAGTCCTGTTTTAGTCCTGGTTTAGTCTTAGTTTAGTTCTGGTTTAGATCAATCTGGTCGAAAATAGGGACACCTGGGAAATTTCTTGTATAAAACTGGACAAATTACTGGTTTTGGATAAATCTGCTGGGACTGGACTGGGACTGTCTGGTCACCCTAGGCATCTTGACTTAAAATTTTCAATTTTTCCCTCAAGTAATTTTAAACATCTGGGAATTCAAAATGGCTCTGAAATCAAACACAATATGTGGATCAAAATGTGGCTCAGTGAACACAATTCAAAACGCAGTAGATACAGTCCAGCTAGCTTCACTGAATCATCAACCAATGCTTTAGGGAGGTTTAATTTGTTTTTATCTACTCATCAACTTGTCTGACATGTATTATGCTGTTTTCAGGAGAGTGAAGAATCGGGGGAGAGTTCACAGAAGCGCAGCATCAGGGACAGTGGTTATGACTGCTGGGACTCAGAGAGGAGCGAGTCCCTGTCTCCTCCACAGCACACACGAGACAACTCCCTGGACAGGTCACTGCTCTATAGGAATCTGTTTATTGTTTCTGTTTGTTGTGCTACACTCTACTGTGCAGCAGGAATTACCAGTGCAAGTGTAGATGGCCTTATAACTGTTTGATACAGCACACTGGGCAGTCAGTCAGACACTTCATAATCTGAGAGCTCTTAGATTACACAGAATCACTGAAAAACTGCATTTTTATTTGAAACTGAATTTTTGTCATTGACACAGAGGTTGGTGGTGTGCATGAGTGCAGCGGCTCTTAGCTCTCTCCTTCTGTGTTTTGTTTCATCAATCAAAATATATACATAGTTGTTTGTTTCCTTTATTCAATGTCAATAAATCACTCAATCAAGAAGGTTCCAGGCACTTAAATGCTGTCACAACAACTGTTGTTGTGTCCTTAGGCAAGACACTTCACCCACGTTGCCTAGTATGAAAGTGATGTGTGTGTGAGTGATGGTGGTGGTCGGAAGGGCCGATGGCGCAGATTGGAGCCTTGCTTCTGTCAGTCTGCCCCAGGGCAGCTGTGGCTACAGCAGTAGTTTACCACCACATATAAATGCTATGATTAATTAATGCATTGATCGATTGATTAATTAATTAAATCACAAATACTAATAATCACCATTTTATGCTTCATTCATTGTAACTAGATCTGTGGCATTTTTTGCCCAAACAAC
This sequence comes from Odontamblyopus rebecca, assembly GCA_030686955.1. Taxonomy (NCBI): domain Eukaryota; kingdom Metazoa; phylum Chordata; class Actinopteri; order Gobiiformes; family Gobiidae; genus Odontamblyopus; species Odontamblyopus rebecca. Next base: position 32,432,863 of record CM060658.1, read on the forward strand.
ATGAAACTTTGCACTGCACACACCCGAACCATTAGGGTGATACCCTCCAAATTTGAGATCAGTCGGACAAACCAACAAACCAACAAGACTAGACACAGACAGATGTTCCTTGCATTAATAGACAGATATTTGTTTAGGTTTTAAGATCTAAGATCGGGAAAGTTGCAATAGTGGGGTTAATGTTTATTTTCTTAAAGTCTTTCATTTTTTTACATCAGGGGTCTCCAACCTGTAGCTTTCTACCCTCTTCCAATTAGCTCGCCAAGGGTTTTCACTTTGAAGCCCAACTTTGTGCACTAATAAATGGGCAGTGGTTTATGGTTTATAGGCTAACTGTGCCCAGAGGCTCGCCCTCTTTCTTATAATCGCTCTTAATTTCTTGGCATTTCTTGTGGCTGCTAAAATGAGTACGGTAGTTTTGTTTTGTAAAAGTAGCTCACCGGAGGAAAATGGTTGGAGACCCCTGATTTACATTATAGCAATATAGTGGGATGTGGCTTTTAAAATCATTATTATAAAAGACAGAATATATCTTATGTTAGCTTCATATTTAAATAGTGAAATATGGTTTTGATAAAATATGTAATATATAGTATCTGGGCATTTTCACAGACATTTTTCATTGAATGTAAAATGTATTTGGAGCTCCTTACTGTATTGGCTGTTACATAACACTTCTGCTTTTTCTAATCTTAGTTTTGATTCTATTTGGACAGTCTGGACTCATTTGGCTCACGCTCACAGCACAGCCCTTCTCCTGATGTGGTGAACCGTGGCAACAGCGATGGTGAGTCACAATAAATAACGCAGAGTGGGCAAATATAAAACACCACTGCCCCTTGCCCCACTTGTATTCATTGCTGCATCCTCTTAGCGACATTCCACTGCCTGTATCACTGGGTTTCAGATAACGTCACCATTCTGTAGGTCAATATTCTTTTATACAGATAAGGGGCAAATGAATATTAATTTAAAGGGCCCAGATTATGCTATTTTCTGATCTACTGTATGTTATAATGTTGCTTCCTCATCAAAAACATGCATGAAGTTCTGTTTAGTTTCATTCAACACACAAATCCTGCATATTTAGGCTCTCTGTTCCTCTTTGTGATGTCATGCAGTAATACAGGAAGTGCTCCACTGTGTTTTTAAACTCCATACACCTTCACTAGAATCATTTGGATGATTTCAGCCCTGGAAATACCAATCTCTACTGAACAAAAGGTAAAAAGTAGCTGTTAACATGAAAACTGGCATGGAATCACAAGGTGGAACAGAGCATTTTGAGCTTTGGAGATGTAAATAGCTGAATAAAGCAGGATTACATGTGTGAATGAAACAAAACACAACTCCAGGTATGTTTTTGGAGAAGGTAACAACATAACATGAAAAAGTTTCAAAAGGAGCCCTTCCTGGACCTCCCGAGGATTTTACACAGCAGATAGAACACACACTGCAACAAACAAAATCTAGTCAAGCTAAAATGACTTGGATTAAGAAAGTTTTACCATGATTTGAGTAAAATTCACTTGACAAGTAAAATTATCTGACAGTGGAATAAGACTTTTTGTACTTGCTACACTTAAAATAAGAAAAACAACAACTTTTTGCACTTAAAATAAGAAATAAAATCAAATGTTGCTTCAAAAAAGAAAAAAACACTCATTCCACTGGTAGATCATTTCACTTGCAAGTTGAATCGACTCAAATAAAGTAAAATGTTCTTAATTTAAGTCATTTTAACTTACCTAGATATTGTTTTTTCCACTGCAGTGGTGCTCATTGGGGAAGGGAAGTCAAGTTAAAGATGCGAAAAACCGGTTAAAATAAAATACCTTTATTAATTTACAGCATGTCTTAATGGACAACTTAGGCAAGGCAAGGCAAGTTTATTTGTACAGCACAATTTGTACACAAAGTAATTCAAAGTGCTTTACAGAATAAGAGATACAATAAAATCACAATACAAACAAATCAAAACATCATAAATCATCATAAAATTTTAAAATAGGGAGAGACATTAAATTAGAGAGAATTAGAGAGAAGTCCCAATGTGTTTCAGCCATGGCTTTCCTCAGGGGACAAAAACAAACCTTTATAACATGGCTTAAAGCTCACGAGAATCCATTTTGTGTAATAAAGGACCTTTAAATAGGTTTCTGTTGTGTTACAGTGAACTCTCTGATCTAGTCGACAATAGAAATGACCAGGCTCAACGTTTGGACTTTGACCTTTTGAATATTTTATGACAAATTACAAAATGGGACAGCATCACCTTGAGGAATCTGTACCACACTCCCATAAACTGTAAATTACTTAACAATGTCAACAGTTTCTCTTCAGCAGAAAGGTAAAACCGCTCATCTATAAATAGTCTGACAAGCCTGCAGAGTTTTTACCCTCGGTATGTTGTGGTCATTTAGGTCAACAGCTGAAGGTCCTATGTCATGGAGCAAGCAGAGCCAGATGCATTAACAGCTGCTGGGGCTAAGTTGCAGTCATTGGAGGTTCTCTCAACATCCTACTCGGCCATTCATGCCAACAGCACGCCTCTTTTGTGCAAGAAAGGAGACGACAGACTGTGTTATATGTGTGCAAACAGTTGTCAAGAGAAAAAACACACTATCCCAAAGACAGAAATAGATTCATTGCATTCCCCGAAGGTCGCCATAGAGAAAGCACGGTGGTGCAGCCAGCGAGGGAGGACAGTGGAGAGTTGAGCCAGCGCTGTCTGCGGGCCAGTTCTCAGGATAGATTTACGGCTCCATAATAGCGGGTGCTTTTGTATTTGCATAGTTGGCTACGTCCAGAGCCAGTGGTGGCAGCAGTCGGGATGACCACAATAGAAATATGATTTATGTACTCTGGTTTAAGTCCATCTGGTGTAGGTCAAGCGTGCATTTTTATTATCCTGACCTGATTTGAATCTCCTACCTCCCCAACAATAACGTAACTAAACCGTTTGTTTTTGATGTTCAAATGACGAGAACTAGAAAGATTTTTTGAAAACAGGTTTTTATGAGTAACTATAGACCATAATTTAAACTGGAAACACAAATAAAATTAGAAATAAATTATCCACTGTAATCGCAATTACTTTGGATAATTTAATAAAAAGTTTACGTATTTTTCGGACTACAGGTCGCACTGAAGTATAAGTCACACCAGCCAAAAAAATGCATAATGAAGAAGAAAAAAACATGTATAAGTTGCACCAGACTATAACTCACACTTTTTGGGGGAAATTTATTTTATAAAATCAGAGAGCAATAAACGACATTTGATCTTGAAAGGTGAGTTATATTATATATTTGGTCTATGGACTGTCATTGTAAATAAAATGTAATATATAAGTCGCACCTGAAGATAAGTCGCAGGAACCACCCGAACCCTGAAAAAAACATATTGCGACTTATAGTCTGAAAAATACGGTAAATAATGATATATCTTAAATAAAAACAACAAACTTGCTGATAATGCCTTACATAACCTACTGTATCGAGATTTGGGGCAATACATATAAGACTAATACAAATCCAATCTTTACCTTGCAAAAAGGGCAATAAGAGCAATCACATTATCAATTTATTATGAACCGAGCAATGCCTTATTTATAAACCTTCAGACTCAATACAATTACAATTTAGTCGACCTTTACATCTTGAAAATCAAAGGAAAATAACAACAATCTCTTTTCAAAATCATTACAGAATATGATCATATTCCGAAATAGCCAGTATGAGCTCAGAGGTACGGCCATGTTTAACAAAAAGAAAATCAGAACAAACATGAAATTATGTGTATCTGTTAAAGGGATGGACCTCTGGAGCAACTGTACAGAAGAGTTCAAACTGTGCACATCTTTTTTCCATTTAAAAAGAAGTTTAAATGTCTAAATCTGAGCAGATACATGAACTATGAGCACTTAGTTCTATGAGCACTATGAACTTAGTTTGTGCTGTTGTGGCGGCACGGTGGCTGAGTGGCTAGCACTCATGCCTCACAGCAAGAAGGTTGCGGGTTCGATCCCCGGGTCGCCCGGGCCTTTCTGTGTGGAGTTTGCATGTTCTCCCTGTGTCTGGATGGGTTTCCTCCGGGCACTCCATCAACCCAAAACATGCACTGTAGGTGTGAAAGTTGTGTGAGTGAGTGTTGGTAGTGGTCGGAGGGACCGTTGGCGCCACTTGGCTTGGCAGCCGTGCCTCCGTCAGTCTGCCCCAGGGCAACTGTGGCTATAACAGTAGCTTACCACCACCGGGTATGGAGTGAATGAAGAATGCTCTGTAAAGTGCTTTGGGGACATGTGTCTGTGTAAAGCGCTATATAAATAAACCTTACCTTACCTTACCTGTAGCACTCTGCCATACTGTTACTAATTTGTTTGTTTCTTCTTGCTGTATTTATCAAGCTTCAGCCTACACCTTTTCGGTCTGTATATGCTAAATGAGACTGTCGATACAATAATGTCAGAATATGCTTGTGACCGAAATAAATTAATCAATCACTTTAACCCTATTGCATAACATTGGTATGAAAATGTAAATTCTCTGTCATCATTTGTGTATTATACTTTAAGTAGGAAAAAAAGATATTTGTGAGAGCGTATAGTTCAGAGAGGTCATTGATGTAAAAACATGTACTGCAGAAGTTTAACCTTTAACCTTTTCACAGATAAATGACAGGAAAATACTGTACAATGTTTTAATTAATTTGTTTGTAATTACCTGGCTGGCATGGTGTAATTTGGTTTCAACAAATGTTTGGCAAACATGGAATTTTGTAACATTCTTTTACAAAGTTGTTGACATATCGTAGAGATGAATTAAATTACTACACTTTTTAATTTGAGAATGATTGGATTGTGTGTGTTTTATCATTCTTATTCTCAACCAGCGCCTCTTTATAGTGCTGTACAGATTTGTATGCATTTCTTACTCCTTAATCCTCCTCTCTGGTCTTTCTGTAAACATGTTTTTGTCAGAAAAGGTTAAACGCCCGGGGGTATCCTTTCTCCACAGTAGTAATTATAAATAACAATCTGACAGGCGTAGTTACCCCAGACCAATTACAACGGACACCTCCAAACTTTGACATATTTTCTTACGTGTTTGTTCTTCTCCCAGGCGACTCTGAGGCCGATGCTGCAGGCAAGAGACCTGACGTGCGGAAGGACGACATGCTGGCCCGCCGCACCGCGAGCAGTGAGGCTCGGAGCTCCGTCCCATTCAACCAGTTCCTCCCGAACCGTGGTAACGCCACCACCTATGTCCCAGGACCCAGGAGAAAACAGCACACGGAGGAAGGCGAGCAACGCAGGTAAAACATCACCGGGTTAAAGGGACAGTTCGGAATTTTGAACATAGGGCCTCAGTTCCTTGCGAGCCAGAGTGTTGGAGACGTGTGGAGACAATTTTTTAAATATTCCATCCAATCCTTGTATTTGCAGAGGTCGCTGGTGCTAGGCTAGTGCATGTCAATGGCCAGTTGTTCTGCCACTAAAAACAGTCTTATCCACTCCACAGTGCACCTGAGGCAAAACAATTATAACTCCAGACTGTCCATGTGAATGTCTGTGTCAATAGAGTAAAAACAATCTTGCATTTGAAGGATTTATGTCTTGAGCAGCAGTGATTTGTACTTCCTGATAGAAAGCTTGGGAGCGGCGGACTGATATATGAGAAAATATCAATCAATTAAACTTTATTTGTATAGCACTTTTCATACATTTGTACAAAGTGCTTCACATGCAACAGAAAAATGACAATAATTAAAAACAACAGCACTCCCACCTCCACCCCATGGTTTCCTCCATATATACAGCAGTTTAAACAGAAACATAAAACATAAAGCTCCTAAAGGTTATAGTAAAAAATTGAAGACTTAAGATTAGCTTGAGACTACGTAAATAATAAAAAAAATAGTCCCTCAACGATTCATGCGATGCAAGGTTAGTTTGATTTCAAACATTATTCTACCGACGCATACATTCACATCGACAGTCTGGCGTAATAATTGTTTTGCTTTGGGTGCACTGTGGAGTGGGTAAGACTGTGTTTTTAGTGGCAGGACAACTATGGCCACTAGCCTAACACCAGCAACCTCTCCAAATACAAGGACTGGATGGAAGATTTAAAAAAGTGTCTCCACACGTCTCCAACACTCTGGCTCACTAGGAAATGTCTCTTTAAGTGTATGGGTTGTTGTTCATGACATTTTTTATTTTTAATGTTTAAGATGGAGGGCAGGGATCTATATTACTCTGTGGGAGATTCACTCTTTTGTGAAACATGGCATAATCAACGTTTTTTCTCATTATATTTCATTATTTTTTAAGACAGTTCATTTCATTGGTAAACCACCGCCATGATAATCAAAATAGTGAATATGTCCAATGTATTGCATAAATAATTTTCCTTTTTCTTAATAAGCAACAAAATTGTAAGACTGATACCAAAAAGTACTCATGATAATAAATACTAAAGTGATACACCAGCCTGCATGACCAAATTTAGTATTGCAATATATATATTTCAGCATTTTACGGATTCCACAAACTTGTCACATTTATTTCATGGCAAGTTCTTTCAACTGACAAGTCTGTTTCTGTTTCACGATGTGGACTGACGCAGTAATTACAGAAATATTTTTAAGTCGAAAAATATGCATTTGACCTCAGTTTCTACCACAGAATTCAGACGTGCCCTCCAGCTCAATTCTACTTATGTGATTAGTTTTGAGTTTCTTGTCTAGTTTTAATTATGACCAGCAAAATAAACACTGAAGAGGTAAGAAATCATAATACCCTGATTTGTTTGCTGCAACTTTCCCCAGTCAAACTAATCTAGAACAAGGGAAAAAACCCAGACCACACTTCAGAAACCCCAAGTGTGTCACGTGGGCGCCAGATAACAGTTTTAACCAGAGAGAGAAGCCCATTTTGGAGGAGGATGATGAAACAGAGACGCAGGAGGCAATGGAGCAGAAGAAGATGCAGAAATTGCAAAAAGCAGGCATTAAAGTGTTGCCTGCTGCTGTCCGATATAGCAGGTTAGGCAGGACTGGCATGAGACTGAAACTAAATTAAAAACTAAAACGCTGTGGACGATTATTTGAAAATGTGTTGTTTTTTGCTGCTTTTGATTTTGATGGTTGACGTTGTTGCTTGTGGAAGTTATGGTTGGCATATTGAAGATGTAGAATCTGATCTAAACTCATTTCTAATTGCACTAACTTGTGGCGTTGCTCTGATGAAGATGATACTGTGTGGGTTTTATTGATGAGAGTGATTGCCTTATAATGGGGAGTATTGTTATATGCTTGAGCAAGGCACTTCACCGAGTTTGAGGCATGAAAGTGGTGTGTGAGTGACTGATCGGTGTTTGCCGCAGATTGGCATATACATTTCTGGTTCCTGGGTAGCTGTGACTATGGAAGTTTCCTACAAACCTCATTGTTGCATTGTCCTAGTTATTGTACGGTAGACATTTCATCCCTTATCGCCCTGAATCTGTTTTTTTCTCATATAAAGCTAAAACATCCTGATAAAATATAAAGATAAAGATAGAACCTATAATTTTAAAGGGACTATTTGATGAAACATAGTTATTATCTTAATTTCTGCCCTTAATTTCTAGCCCATTCCTATATTAACAACCTTGTTTAATGAAATAACCACTCTGCTTTTGGCATTGCATGTGATGTTGTTTGTAAATTGTGAAACTGCTGTGTAAAATAATCCTGATTGAAGACTCACAGATGAACACTGGAATGCACACTAATCCCCTAATAATCCATATTTACGAGAGCAAAGCCTGCTCTGTGCACGTTACCCCCTCTACCTCCGTACGAACACTCAAACGCCACAATCCAACCCGTCACCTCTGACCCCAGCCCGGCAGCCAAAGAGGAACCGGAAGTGAGGTCTCCGTCCCCTAACATCATCCTGCGCAGGGACAATGAGTTCTTGAGGACCCAGAAGGCAGCCTGGGACTCCTCTTCGGACAACGAGGAGGTGGAGACGCAGAAGATGCCTGATGTGCGAAAGGACGATTTGGCGTCGAGGAGGGCTGCACGTGGCCCTGTCCCCAAAGTCCAGCAATTTGTCCCTCCACCCGTCTGTAGTAACAAGGACCTGGTGCGCTGGGAGGGCATCCGGCGTGCATCACAGCAGACTCTGCAAGACAGGGAGAACAGGTTAGTGTTTTGCATGCAGCTTCTTTCGGGTTTTTTTTTCTTTTTTCCCTTTTCTATTGCTGTATCCATCCACAGTGACAGAAATAGTAAAACTCATAATTAACTTTTTCATTGATTTACTTTATATAGTTAAAGGGGAACTCCAGCACGTTTGAAGCTAAAGTCCATTTCTAGAGGTGGTCGAATACTGTCAGAAGCCAAAAAACAGCACAGATCAGTGTTGCCTTGGCGGAGATCTCGCTGTGATAGTGAGTCTGTCAAGGCAACAAACTAGCGTAGTGATGGGGGCACGTTCTTAATGTCCATGTAAAACGCCAATTTGCTTCACACTGAAGAAGTTTAACACCATTTTCTAACCCATTTTACAACAGCCATGAGTCTAACAAACAAAACGCTCTGCCTGGATCACTCATTAGTGTTTGGAAAGGTTATAAAACAACTTTATAAACAGCCTTACACTTACCTTTGTTGATTTCCCACTGCGCATGTGAAAGCCCAAAAGACTCGATCACCGATGTTGTTTCTAAATCTATTAATTTACTAGTGAATAATATTTCTTGAAAAACGCTGTGGTAAAGTATTTAAATCATCACCACAATATTCTTCTTTTGCTACACAGTCAGTAGTCGATCCTAACTTGTTGTTTCTGGCGGCTCTCGAGTATCTCTTCCTGCAACATCGAACACATACGTGATTCAGAGAGTTCAGCTCAGGTTCAGAACAGAATGATAGACTACAAAAGCTAGAAAGCTCTACCCAATGCCTGTTCATGTTGTTACATACTCTGTAATATTTAGCAATACTCCACGGATGACCTGCCCCTAGCCAACAGTCTTAATGACTTCTACTGTTGCCATCAAGCAGCTCTCACACCTCCAACCACCCCAACAATAGAGACAACCAGGCAGTTTGCAAGGATGAATGTTCGGAAGGCGTTGGGCCCTGACGGTGTCTCTCCTGCCACCCTGAGACATTGTGCTAATGAGCTGGCCCCGGTGTTTCTGGCCATCTTCACCTCTTCACTGCAGGCTTGTCATGTGCCTTTACATGAATGTTGTTTTTTTCCTGTTTTGATATGTCTGTGTGTATGTTTGGCTCATCCATATCTTGGAACGCCCTTAGAGGCTACTGTTGTTGCGATTTTGGGCGCTACAAAATAAATTGAATTGAATTGAATTGAATTGCCTGCCTGCTTCAAAACATCCACCATTGTTCCTGTCCCCAAGAAGCCAAGGATCACCGGACTCAATGACTACAGACCTGTGGCTCTGACATCTGTGGTCATGAAGTCATTGGAGCGCCTGCTCCACCTCAAGACCCTCACGGCACCCCTCCTGGACCCCCTGCAGTTTGCCTACAGAGCCAACAGGTCTAGACGATGCCATCAACATGGCTCTACACTTCACCCTGCGGCATCTGGACTCCCCGGGAACCTATGCCAGGATCCTGTTTGTGGACTTCAGCTCTGCCTTCTACACCATCCTCCCAGATGAATGTGCCTGATCCTCTCTGCAGGTGGATCACTGACTTCCTGATGGACAGGAGGCAGCACATGAGTCTGGGGAAGAATGTCTTTGACTCCTGGACCATCAGCACTGGCTCTCCCCAAGGCTGTGTTCTTTCTCCTCTGCTCTTCTCCCTGTACACCAACTGCTGCACCTCCTCCCACCAGTCTGTCAATCTCATCAAGTTTGCAGACGACACCACAGTCAACGGACTCATCTCGGACAGGGATGAGTCTGCCTACAGAATGGAGTTTGATCGTCTGGTGTCCTGGTGCAGCCAGAACAACCTGGTTCTTAATACCCAGAAGACAATGGAGATGATTATGGACTTTAGGGAACATACAGCCCCACTCCCCTCCATCATCCTGACCGACACCCCTATCACCACTGTGGACTCATTCCACTTCCTGGGGACCACCATCACCCAGGACCTCAAATGGGAGCCTCCGTCATAAAGAAGACCCAGCACAGGATGTGTGGTGCTGGAGCCACAATCAGGGACAAACAGAGACTGCAGTGTGTTGTGCGCTCTGCTGAGAAGGTGATTGGTTGCAGCCTTCCATCTCTTCAGGACCTGTTCACCTCCAGGACTCGGACACGTGCAGGTCGAATTGGAACTGACCCTTCTCACCCTCGACACTGACTTTTTGACCTACTCCCCTCAGGCAGGAGGTTACGGTCCATTCGGACCAGAACCTCTCGCCACAAAAACTGTTTCTTCCCCTCTGCAGTTGGACTCATAAATAATAACAGTAGGACTGGTCCCACCCCCCGCTCTGCTTCAGTCACATGACCCTGTGTTTTTGCACCTGCCTGTTTTGCACTGATCATTACCTGCACTGTGATACTCTTATACTCTTATATTTTTATATTCTTGCAAATTTGTAAATTTTGTTGTAAGATTATAGCTTATTGTTTCTACTTAATTTTATTCTATTTTATTTGTTGCATGTTAGTGTTTGTCTACATCCCGCTCCAAGTACCGCAGCAATTTCCAAATGTTGTGAACCTGTTCACTCATATGGCAATAAAAAACATTCTGATTCTGATTCTGAATATTTAGCTTCAAACGTGCCGGAGTTTCCCTTTAAAATATATATATGTTAAAATATTGGCCAGTCAGGTGTTAGATTCAAGTGACCAGATCAGTGAACGTGCCATGCAGTGCCACCCGTATGCAACTGAATACAAATGGGCACAATCCAATAAGTGCCTATAAAGTTACTGGGTAATTGTTTATACTGTTACCATACTAAATATTTAATCAGTCTGTCATGGCGTACTATTCATGCCCTGCTAGACTACCGTACGTGCGATTACAATAGTTTAAGTTTAATTAAGGGTAAAAAGTTATGCGGATATATTACTACTTAAGCACAGAGTAGCTTTTTGATTCTGATTTCTGATTTTAAGGTTCTGTATTATGCGAGATTTACTCCTGTGAGCTTTAGGCCATGTTATAATGTTTTATTGTTACCTCATCAGAAACTTGGAGTTGTGTTTTGTTGCATTCACACATGTTTGTTATTATTCTGTTTACATCTTCAAAGCTCAAACGGCTGTGTTTTTATTTCCTGTATTTCCACGTTTTTTCTTTGAGAGAAGAAATCCACCTAAATATGCAGGGTTTGTGTGTTAAACATGTGTGAATGAAACAAAACACAACTCCAGCTTTGTTTTTGACAAGGAAACAACATTATAACATAGACAATTAATAGTGCAATATGAGCACCTTACCTTTTCATTTAGAATATATCCTAAAAATGAGAAAACATACATGATAACGCAAGGAAAACAGTACTATAACTTCAAATATCTCCTTACTATGCACCACAATACATGACGTATTATAGCATAATCTGTTTTTTCTCTAATATAGTTCTGCTATACACTTTTAACACACATCTAAAAGTCTTTCCTCTTTCCTTATGTCTCCGATTTCCTTCCTATCTATTCTCCTTTCCTCCTTTGCTGTGGTCACCCCTAACACACTGCGTGCTCTGTGACGTCACATGTCACTGTGCCCGTCTGACTGTCCAGAGACAAGGAAGTGATCCCTGACATCATTACCCGCAGGGAAAACGCCTTTCTAAAGCCAGCCCCGCGCACTGATCAAGAGGAGGGCGAGGAAGACGAAGAGGCGGTGAAGACCATGCCGAATAAACAGAAGGACGACCTGGCCTTAAGGCGGGCTCAGAGTAGGCTCCGCCCACACAGGGATGGACCCATGAGCTTTGCCTCCGCGCCCATGAGTCCAGCCGACATGCAGAAGTGGGAGAGGCTCAAGATGTCCGACCCCAGGTGCCCCACATGTCATACAAATCATAACTACTTTACACAGTGTTTTTGGATGAGTGTGTGCTGTGGAAACTTATGAGTGGTGTGTCCTTACTTATCATGTCTCAACAATAACCGAAATATCGTGATATCGTATCGTCAAAGGTCTCACAATAATATCGTGGACCATCACAATATATCAAATCACAAGTCTCTTTGCTTAAATTAATAGTTGTGATGAAGAAATAGCTAAAAAAAAATGAGGAACTACATAGACCATGATCCTTTGCTCTGTTTCAGTGCAGACTACATGAAGAAATAACTGTTCTAAACACTTTGAAATCTTCATTCTTTGGATTAAGTCTTGTGAAGACATTTTTAGAGGAAAAAGTAGCATGTTCACAGTTTGAGCCTCCAAAAAATATTGCAATAAATATCGTACCGTGAGATATTTATGGTGAAAGTATCGTACAGAGAGATTTGGATATTGTTACATCCCTAATGACAATAAATGTTGAACCAAATGACTGGTCAAAGCATTTTATAATGTCAGTCTTGTTATTATGTAGAAGATCGTAATATTGTGAGCCTCCCCACTATAATAATAATACATTTTATTTATTAAGCGCCTTTTCTGGACACTCAAGGTCGCCTTACAACAACATAAACAAATTAAGTATGATTAAAATATACAGTTAAAGCCTTGCCATATTTATTTGATTTATTGTGATTTATTGTATTTAGCATTGTATTTTATTACTATTTAGCATTTATTGGTTTAGTATTTAGTAATGTATTCCACAGTATAGTACAATAAATATCGTACTGTGAGATGTATATGGTGAAAATAGAGAGATCTGGATATCGTTACATCCCTAATGACAATAAATGACTGGTCAAAACATTTTATAATGTCAATCTTAGTCTGACTCAGTTAGAGACTCAGTCTCAGTTATTATGTATAATTTCGTAATATCGTGAGCTTTCCCATGATATTGCAATAACTATCGTACCATGAGGTTCATACGTGACGATATCGTGTCGTAAAACTTGGATATCTTGGATATCGTTACACCCCTAGTCTTTCGCTATCTTAAAGCTGCATTATGAGTCTTTTCTGATGGAGGATCTGCTAGCTGCTGGTCTCCATGGATATGTTATTGCATTGCCTGGAACATTCCCCAATATGGCATTTAAAGGGCACATATTACCACTGTTGTTGTGCTATAAATATCTTGCATTTTTACACTGTGCGGACAACCTCTCCACAGATCTGACTTCCAACTTGGCCTGAAGGAGCTCCAGTTAGTCTCCTTGGGGATAGTTATGTATAATGCCATGTGGAACATTCCACAAAAAAAAAAAACAGTGACAGCTTCCACATGCATTTCACAGACAATCCTCTAAAACAGTTGCGTAGTGCTCCTTTAAATACCGCCTCTAAACCTATTTGATATTCTTATGTGACAAATGGTAAACTTTGACCCTTACGGCTAAAAGCTGTGAGAAAAAGGACTTAATGTACTTGTTGAGTGGACCACACCGGCTTAAGGATTATGAAACCTGGCTTCTTATTCCTCCTCATAGACTGTATATTGATTGATATGTACCATGTCAGGTCAGGAATGTGGAGTATTTTCATCTTTTAATCACCCCTGACTGTGACATAAGTGATCACAGTACACGTGGAAACAAATTACTAATACTTACCTATTTCTGTTAGATTACTCATTTTAATTAGTACCATTTTGCAGTGTAAATGGTCTTTGTTGATCAAAAAAGCACTGACTTAAATGGCAAAACTACAAGCATACAAGCAAGTATACTTTTAGCATGTTTTTAGGGCACAATAAAATCTGACTATGGGGGCCACTGTATTCTCCTCTATTAATGGGAAACACTGATCATTAATTGTATCTTTCACATACATTTTACATTTTATGACTCTAGCCCTAACCCTGATAATACGTAGGGTAACCAGATTTTCAAAATAAAAAACTGGGACATCCCTGGTTTGGGTTGGTAATAATAAAATTGAAAAAAAAAAAGTGAAAAAAAATTGTACATAAGCAACTGTTATGCACTCAAACACATTCTCTTTGTGTTTTGGTGATTTTTAAGCAGCTTTTCTGTATTTTACTGAAACAAATGACAATTTATGCCTCTCTTTACAGGCAGGTATCAAATTGTTGAAAAATAGGGACACCTGGGACATTTCTTGTATGAAACTGGGACAAATCACTGGTTTTGGATAGATCTGCTGGGACAGGGGACACAGGGCTCAAAACTGGGACTATCCCAGGGAAATAGAGCAATAAGTATATCTAAAAATGGACTCTTGTTGGTGGAAGACATAAGTTTTATTTGGGAAATGCTGATGCTAGTAGTAGAAGTAGTATCAATACATTCCAAAACTAAAATAATTGCTGACAAGATTCTTTTTTTTATCATACATTGCATACATGGCATACATCAATTCCAGTTTTTGATAGAATTCCTTATAACTACATCTTACATTTCCACTTTATGCTTTTCCTCATTATTGTTTTCCTCAGTCTCCATTGAAAGATGAGGGAACTGGCTTGTCTGTGTGCGACTCTGTGTGAGAGGTTACTCTGGGCTGTTGGCACTGCTCAGCCTTTGTGATTCCCTTAGTGCTGATGTCATGACGTAGGATAAAGGGGGTTTTGTGCTCTCAAAGGAGTTACTAAGTATTTAGAATAGACGTGTCTGACGCCTGAGTGTGGATGAAAATGTATGAGAGTCGATAACTACATACTTTGTCCTCTTTTGTCCAGTCATCATGTCCAACTCAGTCCTCTTTGTCTCTTTCCTTTCCACCCTGCCTGACTGGTGTGTGCTATTCTCTGGATGGCTGTATGTGTGTGTGTGTGTCATTGTGAGACTGTATCCAGTGAGGAAAGCCCAGTGTGCCAGGCTTGTCTGGAGAAAAATTATAGGAGCTCATTCTCTGGATCTTCAAAGGCCGGGCGGGGTCACGGCAAAGTGGTGACCTTTGGGGCTGTGACTGAGATCGAGCAGCCCGTAGACTCGAGTGAAAGGGAGGAGACCGAGTTGCTAAGACGACTCTTGTCCAAAGCAACAGTAACCATGCCAACCATAGGCCCTGGCTCCCGACTCTCAGAGCGGGAACGCAGGTACGGACCGGGCCGGAGACGCCGCTGGCTCGCATCCAGGGCTGCTTTAATAAGAGCTGTAAGGAAAAGTGCACTGTTTTGTTGCATCTAAAAGTCCCCCTCCAATCAAGTGTTAGATACCACTGTTTCTGTGGTATTCCACCATCATGCTATCCCAATTATTGTTTTGTTGGGGGGAGGGAAATCTGAATTATGTAAATACGTGGGAGTTGATTTGAAAGAAAATTCTTAAATGTGAGGTTTCAGGCAAATCTCAACTGGGTAACACAGAATGAATGGATATTATGAAAATGGTAAAGCTGAAAATAATTAACTATGAAACCTGACCTTTAAAATGAATTTTGCAAAGCATGTGAATAATATTGGGGTGTTTTGTGGCTGGAGGGGAACTGTGCTGCTTTTGATGGAAATGTATAACATGGAGCCTATTTAAATATTAATTATGGCACAGATTTTGCATTGTACTGATTATAACCAGGTCAGAAGAGAGGCACATGCATACTGTCGCCTCAGTCATCATAACAGTGCAGTAGAAGCATCATTAACAGTAGGTGGATAACACATTTGTTTTACATTTGCACTGTGTAAGAAACACACCCAATTACACAAGGATAAAGTGTTGTTATTGTGATACCACAGTCTAATCTGTAATCTCTTTAGAAATACTACAAACTACAACGTGTATCAGAAAATGGACAAACTGTGATTGGTGAAGGTGTTTTCATTGTGGTATGATTTAAATTTTGAGTCTTGCTGGTAGTAGAAGTGATATATTTATAATTATAATTCTTAATAATTTAATCACTTGCTATATTTATTATTCTTAGTCAACAACTATTGAACTGCAGTATAAATAATATTTTTACTTTCACACTATATTAATAAAGAAGCTTCTTTTTGAGATACTTATTGTTAGTTTGAAAGGAACTACGGTATCTAATGTTTGCTGTGGTTGATCAGTACAGTATAATTTAAATGTGTACGATGACTTAGGTCTGTGAAGTTGGTTGGTTAAGTCCTAAGGAAAGACTACCAGGAAGTGAAAAAGGACTAACTTTCTAAATTTGGAGAAAGGGTGGGATTTAATAAGTTTTTTTATTTCCTCCTTCTCCTTTTCAGGCATGCATGTAAACAAATTAGATTTTTTTCTTTCCTTTTGTTTCTTGTATTTGGAGTTTGCTTGTCTGTATATATGATTTCGTGTGCTATGCTCGAAATAAACCAACCAACTAATTTTAACATTTTGGACCAATGACTACTAAGAATTTACATTAAAACTCTGAACCGTTCCTGGAAACAAATCTCGATCCCCGTATGAATATTGTGCAAGATAATAGATGATGTAATGATATGCTTTCTCTTTTGTTTATAGTGATTTCCCAGCAGTATTTTAGTTTGCTTTCCTGTCTTACATAACTCAGTGATTATCTCCTCCCTTTATACCTGCTGTTTGCATGTCCTGCTGGTGCTTTGCATGCACAGATCTACTCTCTATGCTGCCCACTGATCAACCTCACTTTACATATACCTCAGCCTCACAGATGTCACTGACCTCAACCAAAGCACGCCCCAAACCTTCTCTGAGGTCACTCCTACCCCAGCCGAGGTAGACGCCCGCCTCGCCCAGTATATGAGAAGAACAGTGGAGGAAGGGGAGGATGACGATGAAGAGGAAAAAATCCCTGATCTGGAGAAGGACGATATGATGGCGCGAAGGACTGGTGTTTTCCATAAACAAAGTAGCTCCTCTAAAGTCTACCATAACAGGTTCCTGCCTCTGCACGGAACAAAACACAACACACAAGACGCCACCGATCACTTTCCATGGAGCAAAAAGGAAACAGACATGAGCAGGAGCTCAAGGTGGGGGAATATATTATGGAATGACCTCTGAGCTACTAACACGCTTGGTTTGCATCCTAAAGACATCCTCTAGCGTCTTCAATTAAGTTTTTCTTTTAGAGCGGAGCAAACCAAAGACACCATGGAACCGTTTCAGCCCGTCGCAACTGAAATTGTCAAAGGAACTACTTACCATGAGCGAGATCCGGAAGACGAAGATGGAGAAAGCGTACCTAAGCCGGAGAAGGATGACATGATGGCTAGAAGGACTGGGTTAAGTCAGAAGCCCATTGGGAGCAAAGCAAATCAATTCTTGCCTGTGCCTGGATCGGTCAAGTATAACGTTGCCCCGAAACAACCTCAAATCATTGAAAAACCTGCAGGTGAAAGGTACTTGGTCTAAGCATGATAAGGTCTCTCAATACATTCTAAGTAACCATTGGTAAACTAGTGTAGAACAATCCTGTGATGTGTTATATCATGAGAAGTACTAATTAAATAAGTAAGTGTGGTGAGCTTTATGTAACCAGCATGTTTGTGTGGTCACTGCCAGACTCCTTGTATGGTTTGACACATGGTTAATTGTTTTTGAACGCACATTTTGCCGTGGGCTACTGTGTCAATCTGGAGTTCATATGTGTTGGTTTGAAGTGGACTGTAAGGTCAAAGATTGGATCAGTCTGGCATGTCTTTGGTTGGGTTTTGTACAAGATTAAGAGTGGAGATGTTGGCTTTTGTTTAAGTGAATCACAGCTGCACCATATGAGGTTCAGAATGACTCAACTTTTGGAATTTGGTGATTTCCCTTTGCACAAAATAATAAAAAAAAGTCATAGATTGCTTTAATTCTGAAACATGTATTTTTCTTGATTTGTTTAGATAATGGGAAATTATTTCAATCTACTGTGTGCAGCGCCAGTTCAATTCAGAGCACTCATAGCTATGTTTGAGAAGAAATAGGCCTTTATTATGATAAGGAGTGAGAAGGCCTTGCAATTAATCAGTTACAGTTGCAGTTACCTCCTCAAAAACATATCTGGTGTTTTATTTCATTCACACGTTTGAGTAACCCTTTATTATTAGTCTGTCTACACCTTCAGAGCTCAAGACGCTCTGTTCCACCTTGTGATGATAGAGATTGTAAATTTCAGGGACAAAATTATCCAAATAATTTGAGTGAGTGTGTGGAGTATAAAAACTCAATGCACTTCCTGTATTACAGCATGACATTGCAAGTGTTTTCTGTTTGAGAGAAGAACACAGCTCAGATATGCTGGGTTTGTGCGTTAAGCTGGGCGTACGCTGTGCGATTTTTGGCCCTTTTTGAGCCAATTTTTTACTTGTGCTATTTTTGGGGGATCGGGCGGAGTTTTGGCTTAATCGTGTGTCGTGTTTCGTATAGTATACATGGGGAACGAGAACCGATGAATACCTCATGATTAGCTCCCGATTGCCAATCATAGGTCGAAAGAATATCAAACAATCAAAATATCAAAGTTTGAAATCTAGTCATCTCTCATGAGGGTTTCTCACTGTTGAAGTAGTTTGTATAGTGTGAGAACATGAATCGTGAGCTGTGCGCTTTTAAACCCTGATATTTGGTTGTACAGTTTGAGCCGGGGAGTGAAGCAATCGAAAATATCGCACAGTGTACGCCCGGCATTATACATGTGTGAATGAAATTAAACACAACTCCAGGTTTGTTTGTGATGAGGAAACATTACATTATAAAATAGATCAGAAAATGGTGGCTTTTGAGCATCATTGCAATCATTAAGTTAAAGTTAAATAATCTAATAATAAAAAAGAAACATGACTGATTCAGTTCTTATCCACTCTATGAATTATTCCATAAGTGTGTTGCTGTAAAATTCTAGCCTAAAATTCTAAAAATGAACTAAATATGTAAGTAAAATCACAAATTTGGTATGAATATTGAAATGCATGTATTCCTTTATTACTAGCACTTTAAATAAAGGGTTTTAATGACAAAATCCAGCCTCTATGGTGCAGTTTTGATTCACATTTGCTTTAATCTTGGGCCTTGTCTTGTCAGCAGCGTTGCTATCGTCGCCATGGAAACTCAGGCCCCGCCCCTTGAGTCCCAAGGCAGGAAGTGTGCTTTGCTGCGAGATAATAAGCTGGAGACAGAGGAGAAGGATGCTAGCAAAGTGACTCTAG
Source organism: Odontamblyopus rebecca (assembly GCA_030686955.1). NCBI lineage: Eukaryota > Metazoa > Chordata > Actinopteri > Gobiiformes > Gobiidae > Odontamblyopus > Odontamblyopus rebecca. Next base: position 32,452,019 of record CM060658.1, read on the forward strand.
ACCAGGCAGTACATAGCGCCCCGACTCTGTCCCCGTTGCCCACCCATGCCGCCCTCCAAGTCGGTAAGGAGGAGGCAGGGCAGGGCAAAATCAAGGCTGAGGAGAGGGGGCAGGAGGTGGGTTTGCAAGCACCAAAGAGACCCTTCTGGCTGGAGGATGATCCACTACCTCCAATGATGTGAGATGATGAACTACAGTATTTTATGCATGGCTGTGTTACCCAAGCAATGGATTATTACACATGTGGACGTTTATTTCACTATTGTTTACATCTTACAGTGCTGAGAAGTGTTGATGCGGTTGTGGGTGGTTTCCGTTCATTCACTCTGTGCTGTTGTTGTTTTAGGACGAGTCGAAGAGTTGCTTTTATTTCTGAGGACGCAGAGTAAGTTGGACTGGGAGATTACGAGTAATTGCATGAAATAAGCTTATTTTCCTTCTTTGCTCTGTTTAAAATTATTACTTTTCTTCCATTCCAGTGCTTCTTGCTAACATTTGCTTACAAACTTTTCATTTGATGTTACTGCAAAGGATTAGTCAGGATTTGGTACAGTTTTAAAGGTGCACCATGTAACTATTCTCACAGTGGGTACAATACGTAGCTGTACTTAACTGTTCAGCCTGGCATGTTTCACAGTAAGATATTCAACGTAGATATCTCCATGGAGGCAAGCAGGACATGTACAGATCAGTTCGGTGGAGAGGCAAGCCAAAAACAATAAAATCACGTCTAATGAAACAAACACTAATTACACTTTCAATGATGTACTGTGGAACGTCCTAAGCAAAGTTATAACATCTCCCTAAAGAAATAAAAAAAAGTGTTGCGTACCCTCCACCAGAAAAGTTACACAATGCATCTTTAAGTTTATGGTTTTAACTGAAAAATGTTAAATTATATATATATTATGGAAAAGTGTATATACTCATAATAGTGAGGTTAAGTACTATACTGCCCTACAAACGCAGAACGCCGTAACATCATGCTTGGTCAAAAATTAGTTAATGTAATTTGGGGACCTCTTTTATGATGTGAATAAATAAAGGGCTATGACAACCGTAACATCCAAAACCATACAAGAAACCACAGCTTTGAAACATTGAAGTAATATTTTTCAGTTTCAAAGGTCTTTTGTTTGGGCAGTATAGTTGTTGTTAAATACCTAAACTAGCCCTTTGCCCATTTTAATTGTACAATATTCTCTTTGCTCAAAATGACAACTGGGCATTTCCCGAACACCTGTTTAGTTCAGATCAGTTGTTTGGGTTCATTATTTTATTAAACACATAATGACAGGAATAACATAATAATGAGCAAATTAATATCTAATAATGTATGAATGAAGTTTGGGAAATGACCATTTTGATTAACCATAACTAACATTCCTTTCCTCTCTTTCTTTGCAATGCTGCTTTTTCTATTTCTATTTGTATTGCTTTGCATAAGATAGTTAGCTAAATTGATTTTTAAGACTTGATGTGCTTGCTTATGTTTGTTCTTCTTTGTTTCTTTAGGAGCGCGAGTATGGGCGACATCCTGAATGAGGACGAGGTGGGACACTTGCCTCAAATCAGCCCCTCCCGATACGAGCGCATGCAGGAGCAGTACAGTAACTTCAAAGAGGACGAGAACCAGTGGCAAGATGTAAGAAATCAAACAAAATTACAATACACTAAAGAATGTTGAACTGGACGGTGCTCGGTTATGCTGACTGTGTTATCGTGACAGGACCTGGCTCGGTGGAAGAACCGCAGACGAAGTGCATCCCAGGATCTGATCAAGAAGGAGGAGGAGAGGAAGATGATTGAGAAGAAGATGAAGGAGGAGAATGACAGAAGGAAAAGCATCAAAACTTACAAAGAGATCATCGAGGAGAAGTAAGTTCGCTTAAAAAGACTACAAGACAGTTCAAAGTGGCTTATAATTTCTATAACTTAAAATTCATGCAAGCTCTGAATATTACTAAAACTAAATAGATAACATAAGGATAATATAACTAATAAAGATGTTTGGTCTTAGATGAACTAGAGTAAATTTACCAGAAAATAAATACACACAAATTCTTACTGATGTAGTCTGTATTGCATTCGGGTTTCATCATTGCATACGTGTAAAAGTAATTTCAGGTTTCAGGTTTTTATTTATTTCGTCTCCTCATGCAGAAACTTAACTCGGAGCAGGGGACAGTAGCATTAATGTTATAGATTGGGATACGAACAAGTTTTTATACCAATTTTTTTTTTCCATAAATGAGCCCTGTATCTCCTCCCAGACTGCAGGAGCTCTTACTGTGTGTTAAACTAATGAAAGGGATCCTGTTCAGAGACGGTCTGTGGAGCAGTCAGACTGGACATACCCATGACATTACAGCCGGATTTAAGTCTAATTATCTGTGATTTATATTTGACTTTCAGGTTTCTAAAGCAGCTGACTATTCCATACTTTAGCACAGACTCTATACTAACTCTAAAGAAGGTCAGAATAATATTTTGGCTTTGTTTGACTCTAAACCGCTTTAATCTCTCATGAAAGTACAGACGCTGATGTATCTTGGCACACACACTCGTCATATGCTCATGCCAACTCATATGATCTGATTTGGTACAACATTTATTGTCATCAGGGATGTAACGATATCCAAATTTCTCTGTACGATATTTTCACCATATACATCTCACGGTACGATATTTATTGCAATATTTTGTGGAGGCTCACAAAACTGTGAATATGCTACTTTTTCCTCTAAAAATGCCTTTACAAGACTTTAAAAGTGCTCAGAACAGTTATTTCTTCATATAGTCTGCACTGAAACGGAGCAAAGGATCATGGTCTATGTAGTTCCCTCTATTTTTTTTAGCTGTTTCTGCATCAGAACTATTCATTTATGCAAAGAGACTTGTGATTCAATATATTGTGATGGTCCACGATATTATTGTGAGACCTTTGACGATACGATATCACGTTATTTCGGTTATAGTTACATCCATACTAGTTCCGCTTTGTGAGTACATAAGTTGCGTCATAATTTATGTCATTTATTTTAAAGGGAACGCAGAGAGGCGGAGCTATGTGAAGCCTACAGGAACGCCGCAACTCCAGAAGAGGCTGCTATGGTGCTACAGCGATATGCTCTTCGTTTTACTATCAGCGATGCCACTCTGGACAGTCTGAAAGTGCCCAGGCCTGTCGTCACAGCTGCCGACCCAGACCACGAGCAAACAGATGAAGAGCTCAAGCCTCCGACACCTGTAAAAGAGAAAAATATAAACATTTCAGTACAGCACGAAACGGTCCTTGAATCAGACAACAAGCATAATATGGAACATGTGGATTTAACTAAAAAACAGGAAGATATAATCTGTCTCTCCTCCATACCTAGTCCACCCACCAGCCCCGTAAAGACTCCAGATCATGTGTTACCGCCGTTACCGGAAAAACCTGTGAGCAAACCAGCAGAGAGTCCAAACACCATACAGCCACTGCAGCCACAGCGAGCGCCGGTGTTACAGTCTCAGGCCAAAGTCCCTTCAGCCCTTTCCCCTCTACAGCGGGCCCAAACACTCCCAACCCCCACCATGCCTCCTCCGCCCTCCAGACCCGTGCCCCTGCTGGCAGCCAAACCGTGGAGCTCACAGTCCGGAAACAAGTCATTCAGGGTTTGTTTACATGCAAGCATTCATCATCTTTCATAGTCTTTATACATTTTGCAGCCGTTGAAGGAGAGAATTGCTATAATGTGTTAATAAAAAGAAATTAAATGCACACACAAATGCACATTTTGTCACGTTTATTACCAAAAGGCCGAGTACTACAATATTGGAGCTACTTGTGCCAATTAACTACATACTATACTACATTTTAAAGCTTTTTTCCTCAACAATTAACTACCATCAATGCAGAAACACTATTTTATAAGTTTAAGAATTATATAAAGGGAAGGGAAATTAAAATTATTATTAAAAAATGTAAATAGTTGTAGGTTTTCAGTATTCACAAACTTTCTTCCTTCTCAGATACATCACAGCTTAATATTTTCCAAATTTACTGACATTTTTTGCAGTAACAACACATATGTTCAATTATTATAAGAATACTGAAGAACAAGGGCGACAGAGTGGTCCCCCGAAGTGAATTTGAGAAGGCTATTATTTATTCAGTGTTTTCAATTAATCTTAGAAGAAAAAGATATGAAATTCTCATCAGATAAAACACTGAGCTTGTCTTTGCTATGAATAAAATATGATGCTCTTTAAGATCTTTATAATCTATATTTCATGTCCTCCTCAGATGGATGGTCTGGTGAGAGTGAATGGAGAAGCCGCTGAAACTTCTTCCATTCACACTCCGCCGCTCTCCCCCATGCGATCACCAGAGGAAGCCAAACCTGCCCTGCCCGCCTCACCCCTCACCCCTGTCTCACCCGTGAAGCCCGATAAGGAGGTCCCGTGTGAACAGACAGTGACCGTAGAGCGAACAGTGCAGCCCCCACCTTGTTCTCCCCCTCAGACGGAGAAGCCCCAGTCGGCCACCAGCTCTGCCATCAGCTCTCTGATTGGGGGCAGGAACTGTATCATCACCACCACCATCGTCACAGAGCTCACCCACGTGGAGCCTGTCACACCGGAGAGGCACACCAACGGACAAGTATGTTCTGTTGTTGTTGTTGTTGTTATTTTAGCCTTTAAATGTTATAAAACTGGACAATAAGAAGGGTTAAAGGTCTTATATTCTATTAAATTGACTCTTGCACTGCAACAATACCCCTCCTTAAAACTAGAAATACACTTGTTTTAAGTTAAAATGCATAAGAAACAAATAAAATTATCTACCAGTGCAGGGAGTGAAATTTACTTATCAAGAAATTTTAAATAATAAAATATATCTAGGCCTTCATAAATCTCAAAATAAGATAAAATCACTTATTTTAAGCAGTCATCTAATTTAAACTATAATAATAAAAGTTTTTACTAATTCTAATAATAAATTATGCTGAAAAATCTTTAAAAAATAGACTATATAGCTAAATAAAGTTATTGACTGTTTTATTCTTGATTTTTGTTTTTTAAAATTTCCTTATTTTAAGACTAATTACCACTTTGTAACATACTGATAAACTGCAGCACTCACCTAAAACTTTTAAATCTTAACCTTTCCATGTTACAAGCAGAAGGTACAGAGACGATACCGGACAATTTCAATCCAAGGTCGACTGATTTACATCCATAAAAAATGTCTTAACACCATCTTAACACTTGTTTTCCTTGTTTTGTGTATTCTAACTAGTTTATAGATATAAAAACTACCGGTAAATGAGAAAAAAAAAATCTTGAAATAAGCTTAATAATCTTACATATTTAGCAGACATAGTTTATATCCCTTAAAACAAGATAAATATGTTTTTTTGTCTAGATTTAAGAGAATAAATCTTGGTTAGTTTTATGAAATTTGCAGTGTGTGAGCTTTAAGCCATGTTAGAATGTTGTTACCCCCTCAAAAACAGACCTGGAGTTGTGTTTTGTTTCATTCACACATGTTTGAGCAATACTTTTTTTTTTTATTTCTACATCAACTATGCCCATTGACATGCACTAGCCTCGCACCAGCAACCTCTCCAAACACAAGAACTGGATGGAGTTTTTAAAAAAAGTTTCTCCACATGTCTCTGACACTCACCAGGAAATGAGGCCCTATGTCCAAAATTATCCCATTAAACATACAAGAATCAAGACCCAACTGCGTGTTATGTAATGTGATGTTAGAACTTGGCAAAACATTACTAGAACTTTGCCAGCTGAAATGGATCAAGCACAAAAAGGTTGTCCATAATATGTGGGCATTTTGTTTATATGTGTTCAACCGATAAATAACACACTGGGGTAATACACTGTTCTAAATGAGGTCCATACACTTTATTTTACAGTATTAAACACATTTGACATTTGACAACTATTTCCTTTTGCTTTAACTATGGATCCATATAAAAATAATAAAATTCATGTTCTTCTAAGATGCTAGTGGAGAACAAACAAAATAATTACACATAATTTTTATTGTAAGGATAAAAAGAGATCAACCATCCATGCCCAATTCTCATAGCACCCTCTGCAGGTAGTGAGCCCACAGGAGGGTGGTTGTCATGGTCCTTGATGTTAGTTCATAGGGGTGCTGGCATGTTTTGAGTTGATGGAGGAAACCCATCCAGACACGGGGAGAACATGCAAACTCCACACAGAAAGGCCCAGGCAACCCGGGGATCGAACCCACAACCTTCTTACTGTGCAGCATGAGTGTTGCCACTCAGCCACCATGCCGCCAGAGAGCGACCAATATGTTTTATTTCATGGTTGGCATTGATTGTTTAGAAAAAGAAAAGAGAGCCATGTCGCAGTTGTCAACAGTTATCTAATTGCACTAAAGTGTACCACATAAAGCTTTATGGGTATTTTAGGCTGTAAACATTGGTGTGTGTTGGAGACTAAAGGCTGATAGCTGAAAAAGTCCTACATTGGCCCTGTATATTGATTATGTTTTTGTATAGAAATCTGTGATATATAAATCAATATAACAATTATATGACTTTTATTTTACTTGTATGAATTATGTGGATGCAACACTGTATTTGAGTAAATAAATACAGGGTCGCCGCGGGGTCTTAAAAGTCTTAAAAAGGTTTTAAATTGTATGTTCCTAAATTAAGGCCTTAAGTCTTAAATTATGTTGCACAAGTCTTCATTTGCCTATTTTTTGTCTACTCAACCGGCCTGCGGTGCATGTGAGACAAGACTATGTGAAAGCTTAATTTGTCTTGTTAGAATATTATAAATAATTTTTTTGGATATTTTACAAGCAGTGCATATGACTATAAATGAGTTCCGAATGACATTTTATAGTAAAAGTATTTTTTAAAGCAGTGAGTAATAGTCATTATTAGAATTTAATCTGGTGTTTTTCGCCCGCATAATGGGTGCGCTGCTGGTTTAAGTCGTCTTAAATTTGGAGTAGTCAAACCTGCACTGCAAAAAACTAAATCTAGACAACCTAAAATTACTTGGATTAAGAAAGTTTTACCATGATTTGATAAAATTATCAAATTAATTATTATGCAGTAAGATTTTTGTACTTAAAATATAAAAACAACAGCTTTTTGCACTTAAAATAAGAAATAAAATCAAATGGTGCTTGAATTAAGAAAAAACACTTATTACACTGGCAGATAATTTCACAAATTTCACAAATAATGAACGTATTGTAATAATAACTGTCTTTATAGGTAAATGGCACGTCCACTTTCACTCAGGAGCCCGTGGAGGAACAGAGGAGTCCAGTATCTTCATTATCTAACAGCGTGCAGGACTTCTCCCCCACTATGACAGGTAAAGTCTGGAACACATCTTTTCTGGTTGCTAGTGCCACTATTTCTATCTCTGAGCCACTTTTATTAGTTAATTTATTCATGAGCTTTTGTCTTTTTCCCATAGACGCTGTAGAGGACGGCAGCTCGACCGTACGTATTCCTGCTTTGCACTCGCTTGTTTTTCGTGTCCTCTTTCATTCTTAAATTTGACCCTGTCCTTACCCTTGTCTCCCTCCAGTTGTGCTGTAGTCAAACTTGTCCTCTCACCTCTCCTCTCTTTCTGTCCTTTTTACCCTGTCCACTTGTGCGTGTGCGTTATCGTTGCAATGGGTGTGTGGGTAGACTGAGACCCCCATGTTGAACTTGGCTAAACGTGTAAATCACTGGGTTTGGGACCCCAATGAGGAGCGCAAACGGCTGGAGAGGTGGCAGCAGGAGCAAGAGCGCCTCCTACAGGTACAAAGAGGATAGTGTGCACATGCATGGATCCGTGACTGTAACACGCGCTGGTTATGGCTGTGTGTGTCGTGATTTTGACTGGGCGGTGTAAATGTGGCATTTAATGTGACGGTATTTGTCTCCAGGAGCAGTATGAGCAGGAACAGGAGAAGCTGAAGAAGGAGTGGGAGAGAGCGCAGTTAGAAGTGGAGGAAGAAGAAAGGAAACACAATGAAGAGGTAAAAAAGCAATGTTATAATTTAGTACTGCTTGCAGAGTCTACTACTACTAAGTGCCTTTGACAGGGTTAAACTACTCATTTTACTGAAACAACTTTAAGAACATTATATTTAAAATAAGATAGCTAAATATTTTACTTTTTTCCCAGTTTGGTCATTTTTTAGGATTCAAATTGAGCTTCATGGTTGGAAAACAACAAATAAACATATAAGAAAACAGCTTTATTTTGATTAAATAATGTATTAGAAAAATGTGTGTAAATTGTGCCTAACTTTTATCGTAATCATTCAAAATATCAAATCAAAATATCGTATCAAAATAGCACTTCAATGTTACGGTTCTTTTTATGTAATGTATTATAATACGCAGCAATCTTGTGTTGTCTATTAGGGATGTAACAATAACCGCACAATAATATCGTGGACCATCACAATACATCGAATCACAAGTCTCTTTGCTTAAATGAATAGAAATAGCTAAAAACAGAAATAGCTAAAAACAGAGGAAACTACATAGACCATGATCCTTTCCTCCATTTCAGTTCAGACTACATGAAGAAATAACTGTTCTAAGCACTTTTACATCTTCATTCTTTGGATTAAGTCTCGTGAACGCGTTTTTAGAGGAAAAAGTAGCATAGTTTTGTGAGCCTCCACAAAATATTGCAATAAATATTGTACAGTTGTTTATGGTGAAAATATCCTACAGAGAGATTTGGATATTGTTACATCCCTAATGACAATAAATGTTGTACCAAATGACTGGTCAAAGCATTTTATAATGTCAGTCTTGTTATTATGTATAATGTCGTAATATAGCGAGCTTTCTCATGATAATGCAATAACTATTGTACTGTGAGGTTCATACCGTGACGATATCGTTTCATGAGACTTGGATATCGGTACACCCCTGTCATCTGTCCCTTTTGCAGGAGAGACGTATTCTAGAGGAAACTGTTGCTCCGCTCAATCCCACAGGCGTTCTGAGCCAGACTAATATAACCTCATCAACGGAAGTGTCCAAGACACCGAGCAGCTCTGTCCCGCTACAACACAAAGGCCATAAGGTCCCGTTAGGAAACGAGGGCCAGCATGCTTCTAAACTGCACTTTTTTCAAGGTAGGCGGCAAGCAAATTATCCTTCAGAGCATGTAGTTTTTATGATTATTTCTGATTTTGGTGACATAAAACCCATGGTAAATTTGTTCTTCCTCTGTCAATACAATACACAAAATTCCATAAAAAATACAGGAACAACAACTTACATGGAACTAAATAAAGGTGCATCATACATTTCTGTTCGAGAAATGAATATTTTTGTGGAAATTAGGTGAGTTTTGGCCCTTTTTTAAAGTGTACTTATTTGGTAGCTGTCGTAGAGTTACCTCTACATGTCTCTCAACTGTTGCCCTTGTCCAGTCAAAAAGTAAAATTACAAACTACAAAGATCTTTAGTGAAATCTTAAATATCATATTATCCACACTACCAGTCAAAGATTTGGCCATGTTCACTCGTTCAGTTTTTTTTTCTTTTTTTTTCTACTGTCTACATTTTTGATACATACAGAAGACATCAAATATATGAAACAGGATATAATGAGTTATGTAGTAAAGAAAAAAAGTTTAATAACTCTATTAAAGGGTGGCTAATTAGAGGATTTGAATCTATTTTTTTCTTTTAATATGAATTCACTTCTTTGCTACATAATTCCATACATCTTACTTCATATACATCTCTGGAAAAAAAGAAACCAATGCAAAATAATCAGTTTCTCTGATTTTACTACTTATAGGTTTGTGTTTGAGTAAAATAAACATTTTTGTTTCATTCTATAAACTACTGACAATGTTTCTCCCAAATTCCAAATAGAAATATTGTCATTTAGAGCATTTATTTGCAGAAAATGACAAACGGTCAAAATAACAAAAAAGATTACATGTTTTCAGACCTAAAATAATGCGAAGAAAACAAGATCATGTTTGTTTTAAAACAACACAATACTAATGTTTTAACTTAGGAAGAGTTCAGAAATCAGTATTTGGTGGAATAACCCTGATTTTTACACACAGTGGTTTTTATCCTTTTCCTCCTAAAATAAGATTGGGTTCAGGTGATCACCTCATCAGATGCAGTGCTCTCTTATTTCGTTCCAGAACTCTATATTGCTGCATTCACTATGTATATAAAATGTAGAGAGTAGTAAAAATAAAGACAAAATTTGACTGGAAGTGTATGTGAAATCTGTCTACCCATCATATGCCGTCTTTAACCATCATGTGTTTCTATAGACTCCACGTGTGAAGTCGAAGCCTCCAGAAAACAGGAGCTTTTGAAGACTGAATCTCTTGACCACAGCCCTCAGCCCAAGCAGCCACAGAATGTTAAGAGGTATGGCTATGTCCCTTTATCAGCATACGTTTGTCTCATACGTTCAGCCCTTATTTACAAACTGCTGATGTGCTCTGATTGTATTGATAGGTCTGGATCACATGACACAGTAGTGGGGCATCAGCAGTCTCATCCATCACCCCAACCCCCATCTCCGAGCAGGTATTTACAGGCTTACAGCTCACAACTGCAGCACCGTTTTTATATAAAGTATTGTATGTACGTTACCTGCTTGTCCGTTTGCTGTTTGTTTAGATGTGTGAGTGGAAAAAGACTATGTTCTAGTTGTTCTCAGCCTCTGGGAAAAGGAGCAGCCATGATCATTGATACTCTGGGACTCTTTTTCCATATGCAGTGCTTCAAGGTAAGCAATACACACAGACAACCAGACAAATTTAATTATGTTTGCCATTTGTAGTATACTGTATGTCTCTAATCAGAACAGATATAAAAAATATATATTAAAGGGACTGTTCGGAATTTTGGACATAGGGTCTAATTCCCTCATGAGCCTGAGTGTTGGAGACGTGTGGAGACACTTTTTTTTAAAAATATTCCATCCAGTCTTTGTATTTGGAGAGGTTGTTGGTGCTAGGCTAGGCTCTCTCTTGGTTCATGCTTTTTGTATTATGTGTAGTAAATTCTTCAGTCACAATAAATTGTAAACAATCTGTTTTCAGTGTGGGGTTTGTGATGGCCAGCTGGGCGATGCCACTGCAGGCACTGATGTTAGGATCCGTAATGGACAGCTCAGTTGTCACGAGTGCTACATCGCGTCTCGAGGTGAGAACTTGTCCACACATTAGCAAGTTCTGGAAAATGGTTATGGTCATGAACAATATGCAAAGTAGCAGTAGTAATAGTAGTAGTAGTAGCAGCAGTAATAGTATCAGAGTCATACATAGTAATAATATGATTTAGATTTAGAAATACAAAAAAATTAAATATGTATGGAGAAGTGTGACAATTACTGACATTTTTGTTTTGTCAAGGGAGAGGTCAGCCCACAACTCTATGATGATGTCCTGAATCTACCCACCAGCTTTTCAACATAGACAACTTACTGGATTCCTAAATCACATTCTGAATATTTTTAACATTTCTGCAATCTTTTGGAATTACTTTTCCCAAACAAACAGCACAACCAGCTTTCCGGGAATCTACAAAACGGACAAAAACACTATTCCAAAATTCCAGCTATTTATAAATATTTGGATATAATTGCTCTCTTTAACCCTTTGCACAACCATAATATTGAAATTAACATTGGAGTGGCTTGTCCATTTTAATGCCTTAGCCCTTCTCATTTTCTGTTTATGGATTTGCATGAACCTATAGCTATATTTAAGTTATTTTATTCACAGATGGAACATTGAGAGTGCTGTATGTTTCTTAACAAAATATCTTTTATCATATTTTCTAATATAAATACACGCAATTGTTTTCCAATCCATTATGACACTGGTTCTTGAGACATTGCTTTGACTGGAATGCACGTAATTAATCATTTGTGTTTTTAGGGTTATTTTCTTTCTTATTAGGATGTTTTAAACATATTGTGAATGCTTGTTCGAATCAGTGCCTTATGTAAAGAATTAGAGGGCTACTCACACAGACCTGCAGGTCATGGCACATTGTGAGAGACAGAAGTGCATGTGTCTTGGAGTCATGCATGTAGAAAGTATGTATGCAGTGACTTGAAGCTCCATACCAGCATTTCTCCATCTACTCTCACCTTGTTCATCTCAAGGCTTAAACCAATGACAGTACTTGCTGCTCTTTTGTCAGTGCTCACCATAACTGGACACACAACATCAAATCATGACTGGAAGAGGTGCAGATTGTCTTTTATAGCAAGTGTATGTTTATCAATAAAACATTTTAAGTGATTTTTGCTGAGTTTTTCATTGTGTGATATTATGTAGCTTATGCAGTGCTATGCTTATGATATAGTGCTAGTGCTAAATAAAAATCATGCACTTTGAATTATACGAATTGTGCTATACAAATAAACTTGCCTTGCCTAAAAAGCCAAAATCTGAGTACTCTTGACTGTACGCCTCTGGTATCGTATTTATGATTATTAGTATTCTACTGCCTTCTAGTGGTTCTTTTACAGAATGGCGTACTTTAGCAAACCAACCGTATACAGAAAATGCTAAGTACATCAAAAAAAAAAAAATATATATATATATATATATATATATATATATATATATATATATATATATATATATATATATATATATATATATATATATATATTTATATATATATATATATATATATATATATATATACACACACACACACACATATATATATATATATATACACACACATACAGTATCATCTAGTATTGAGAGGATTGTCCCATTTACAATATTATATAAAAACACGAAGAGTTAATTAAACAGGTACTATCCCGCGACCCAGCTGGATTAAGCGGGAGAAGATGGATGGATGGATGGAACTATTGTTCTAGGAACCAACGTCAATTAACTCGCGGAACCTTTGAACGTCACACAAATACCGGAAGTTTACAGTCACTTGACCGGATGTGAACATGTTTATATCGAACTGTAATGGACCCAAGAGAACCATCACGACATCTCGTATGTATCTTTGGTTATTTTTCCTCTCACACTTATAGTACATTTATTATTAGCGTTTTCTTTTGCACAGAAATTGCTCGATCTGAGTGGCTCACGAGGTTAGCATGCCTTTTCCAAAACACAGCAAACTAATGTGTGAGAAATCGCACATTTATGGCGCTTTATCTAAGTATATTTATTTCCTGTCGATAAAAGTAATAGGTTGGGTTTTAAACATTAAAGTTTATTTTTGCTTTTACTTTCACTTTTAGTACCTGTACCTGTCTCTAGTTTCATATCTATTCTGGTGTTCTGACTTTAAAAAGCTGCACTGCGCTTATTACAATCTCATGTTTCATAATATACATTCAGACAATGGTGTTACTTATATTAAAGCTTCCTCTTTACTTACTATTTTAACCCAAAAAAGAGAAGCCACACATGTTTCTGTTCTTGTCATATTACTGAACTTGTGATACAGGGGTACTATCTAACAATCTGTCCTGAATGTAATCCAACATTCTGTTCCTTTCAGAGTGCTTCTGAAGTGGACTTGACTCGGAGCATGGACGAGGACTCCATGGTGGACGGTCCTCTGATCTCAGCTGATGCCCTGCACTCTGCCATCAGGAGGGAGTTTCAGATGCTGCCCACATACTGCCAGGCTGTTTTGGTCTCTGTGCTGCATGTATGTTATTATAGGCTTGTTTATAGTATAAGGCTGTGTAATATTCATATTGATCTAGATTCAATCCTATTTTTTTCAATCCAAAAACTTTCTTTCATTCTTTTGGTATTGATTTCATGAACATAATTATGTTTTTTCCATTTAACACAACTAGTTTCCCAATTTATTCCTTGGTAAATGTGGCACTCAGGGTTCATAACCTATGGTGGTGATTGGTGAACCACATTTTAATTATTTGAAATAATAAATTTTTAGATTATTAATGTTTATTATTACCTCTACTGGTCAAAAAAGGAACATTAAACAAACAGGAACAGGAAAACATTTTGTAGTCGGTTAAGTTGAGTGCAATACTTGTTTTCACAAGCAAAAACAGTAGTATATTTTTTATGTCTAGAAGCTTCAACATCATCTCCATCATGTGTTTTTATAATTATTAATTATTAACTATTTTGTTGCCTTTACCCATTTTTCAGGTGGTGTATGTCATCTTATCGATTTTGGTGGCTATTATGTGCATTCTAAAAAATGGCGATGAAGAACAGTGTAACATCATACTGCAGTCTGTTGGAGGAGACAGTGCCATAGTGTTTGGTAAAGTATTTTTATGGGTATTTGTTCTGCTGTTTACAATCTGCGCCAAGCACCATCACCGGCGGGCCAGAACCAGGGGCTACCTAAAATTCTATAGACACATGCAAGAAGTGATCCACATGCCTCTCGTTTTTCACTCTGGAGGTAAGACTGTTTTTTTCACCACAAGAGGGTAGCAACTCAATGATTAAATGACATTTGATTCTACTGACGTGATATTTTGTGTTCTTTGAAGGCAATGCCATGCTGCTGTGGCTTTTGGTTGCAAGAATACCGCAGGATCTGAAAACATACCTTGTGCTTGCTGTTCTGGTGATGGAGCTGCTGGTGGCGTTACCATGTTTAGTTTATTATACAGGTAAAATACACTTTATAACAGAAGTACAAAACATCAGTACATCCTTACATTCATAAGAGCATTTATACGATAACATTTAAAAAGCATTTTTCGTGCAATCAGTTCAACATTTAAATCTGACCATGTTTTCTCAGCTTATTGGTAGCACTGAGTTCTATAGAATTCACCTTTTTTGCTGTTTAAAATTTAGATATTTTGACCTGGTTTATAATAAATATCTCTGTAATTACTGGGCCTATCCACATGAACCAAAAACTGATATAAAGTTCAACATTTAACTGAGCGGAAATGTTCTACTCATTAGTTAAAAGTAGTGACATTATACAAACAGACATCATTGTAATAAGTGACGTTCAGATAATTTGTCATTTTTGTGAACCCAGGAAGTCATAAAGTTATATAGACCCCTGCCCTTCATTTGAGATTATTTTATAACTTTCTAGAATTCTGCAAATGCATTTTATTCACGTCATGTTTATTTACCAAAGCCACTCAGAAATCAGTGTAATCTAACAGAATCTGACGTAAAACATTTGTATTTATGTATATTACTTACCAGATCTTGATTAGTTGTAATCCATTATCCAGTGATTTACAGCATATCCGAATTAGTGAAGTGGTTAGTGTGTCCATCTTGGAGGCAGAATATTAAAGATTTGATTTCCCAAGAGAGAACTAAAAATCTCCACCCAAAACTGTACAAACGAACGATAAACCCTCAAGCTAGTATGTTGTAGCGTATGATCTAGTAGTAGTAGTTTGAACTTTTTGTCCATCATTCGTTCTTAAGCGTATAATGGTTTTATTGTGAATTTTGTGGCGTAGCATCCTTCATCCTTAACCAGACGTGTAAGATGTTAGCTGTGCTTTATGGCCAGACACACCCCATAGATTACATTATACACACTACCCCCACACTATCAGTGTGAGGACATTTGCATCACAATACCTGCCCTGCCCTTTTCAGACCCGACAGCATGACAATCAACCATTCAACCGTGTGCCTTTGCCCCAATCTGCTGATCGCCCTTTTCTGTCAAACAAACTTTGCCTGATAATAACCGCTCCTGTATATTCCCCCCATTGTGTGCAGAGCGTGAAACCTAATTGATTAACTTAAGATTGACTGAAAACTCTGCAGTGGCACTCCAAAGATACTGTATAAATTAAGTCCAGAAGTCAGAACACCAGAGATGCAAAGAAGGGAGCACCTGTGTCACACCGGATTATTCATCAGTCAAAACAACCTGCTGCTTAGTAACAGCAGCTTTGGCTTCACGGATTGTTCAAATGTACGGTTAAGACACATATAATATAAATGCTTATAAACCTCTCCTACAGGGTTGTCAGATTTCCAGAGAGTAAAAAGCTCTAAGCCTTTGAAAAAAAAAAAGCCTCAAAACATGCAACCCAGGCCTAAAAAAATAAGCCCTGAAAGACAAAATGGGTGATGGTTGAACCAGTGATAATGAGATGCACATATTTTAATCTCCTATATAACATGATTAACACATTTAATGCTGTATTTCAGTATCACTGGGAAACAAAAAATAGGAAATTGGAAAATATGGCTTATTTTAAGAGCAAACCCACAACCGACAAATTTTACAAGTGGCTTTCCAAAAAAAGGAAGTCCAGAGTTACTATAAATAAGTTGAATTGGCAACTCTGCTATTCTATCCTTCCTGCACTCTTGTAAAATTACTGTGAATGGTGACTACAGTATCAGTGCATTTAATCTTTTTTGTCTCTAATCACCTTAGAATCTGACAGAGGTATTGGATTTCATCTGCTTAAATACAGGATTCTAATTCAGGATCTTACGCTAGATCCTGGTAGATGTTGCTCCAAATTTTGTTGTTACTGAAGGTTTCTCAATCCTCCTTTAACCCATTTATGCACCATTTTTGTTGATTTGTCCTCATTTTATTTACGTAAATTTCATTTCATTTTCCATTTCATCTAATTTCATGACATAATTTACTAAAAGCTGTGAGAGTTTTATCTTTTAGATGCAATTTACTTTATGTTTTTATGTGCTTCCGAGGCTGAGATCTTAAGGTTTTCATAAACAAAACTCTCAGGCTATAATAAGGACCGTTTTTTGCAGGAGTTTTAGACATAAATGGGACGTAAATCTATTAATTTCTTACTTGGCCTAAGGGGGCAATATAATATAATGGATTTTATTGTTTGTTCAATTCACTGCAGTTAGCACAAGCCTCCATATAGATAAAGAGTGCAGATTTAGACAAACTTTATTATTTATTTATCTACAAGGGAATTTTTTAGAAGGCAAATGGTATAGGCTAGAAGGATATAGTTCTTAAAGAATATGTTGGAAAGGAAATTCATATTACACTTGTGTTTGGCAGCTGAAGGGCGCAGATTAAGCTTTGGAGATACCAGGGGCCAAACAGTGAAGATAAGAGGTCTTAGCATTAGCCTAGCCAAAGGGAAGCCCCCAACCACTCCACCCGAGCACTGGGAGACACACTCACTCACACACTCACATTGTCCTCATGTTTACAGTGGAGAGGGCAACAACGTGAAGGGGGGTCTCTCCTCTCAAAACTCGCATTCCACCCCAGATCAATGCAGTCGGGCAAATCCAGCGGCCAGCTATTTAAAGCCCTATGAGTGTGTAAACTGTTGGTCGGGTCAGGGTGACGTCACAGTTGTGGTAACGTGAAAACAGAGCTGCAGATTGAGGGCAGACACTGAGCTAAGGAGGACAGTGCCTGCAGCTACGGTCCATCCAGGAAGACCTCGTTCAGTGAGCCTTTGAAGTGCGTGTGTGTGGGCATGCTGCAGCCTCGGCTCTATGTTTTCAGCAAGCTAATTTCAACATGAATACCGCGCTCTAAAGAGTACATACACTTCAAAGGCTGTGCTCCGCTCATCAAAGGGTGAGCTCAGAACACTTATACACTGCAGGGCACATGCTCAACACTCATTCTCACGTGCAGACAGAAGGAAAGTCGCCACATACTTTTACTCAAGCCGTTTGCTCAGGAACTTCTGGGAGAAGTCTCTAAATGACGAGAATGTTGGGTCATGGTGGCGAGGCTTGATGGGGGAGATCATTGGTGGTACTTGTAATGATAGTGTTTAATAACATAAAAATAGGGAGTATTTTACTATATTTTATTATTTTAAAAACAACATAAGACCAAGTGCTCTTAGTTTTTATATTGTTTATATAAATCGTCAGAGTTATTAATCACTTCTACTACTTCCTCTACTGAAGTATGCTATATTTAAAATAACAAACAAAAATAACAATACTTGAATTCACTAACCACACTGTGAATTTCATATGCACACTAAATGATAGGCTAAATATGTAAGATTTTTAAGCTTATTTCAAGAAAATATTTCTTTTTTAAAAATTATAATTTAGTTTTTATATCTATTCTAGTTAGAATGCATGCAAAACAAGTGTTAAGATGGTGTTTAAGACGTCTTGGACTGAAATTGTCCAGTATTGTCATCTCTGTACCTTCTGTTTGTAACATGGAAAGATTAAAAGATTTAAAAGTTTTAGGCGAGTGCTGCAATTTGTTAATATGTTACCAAGTGGTCATTAGTCTTAAAATAGGGAAATAAATAATTTTTATTAAGATTCATTAACTAAAATCAAGAATAAAACCGTCAATAACAAGCTTTATATTCTAGTTTTAAGATTTTTCATCATAATTTATTCTTAGAATTAGTGTTTTATGCTTTATTTTAGATCACTTAAAACTTAGATTATTGGTTAGAATAAGTGATTTTATCTTATTATGAGAAGGCCGAGATATATTTTCTTATTTTAAGAGTTCTTGATAAGTAAATTTCACTAACTGCACTGGCAGATAATTTCACTTGTTTCTAGAGCATTTTAACTTAAAACAAATGTATTTTTCTAGTTTTAAGGAGGGGTATTTTGCTGTGAGCTCACAATTTCCCCCCAGAAAGCAGTGTTCTATATATAATAATAATAATTATTATTATTATTATTATTAGTCTGTCTACAGCTATTCAAAGCTCAAAATACTCTCTTCCACCTTGCGATGTCACGTAGTGGGAGGTGTCACATTAACACCTTAATTACCTTTGTTCAGTAGAGACGGACAATTCCATGGCTGATATCGTCCAAACGATTCAAGTGAAGGTGTGTGGACTTTAAAAACACAGTGGAGCACTTCTGTATTACCACAAGAGTGTTTTCAGTTTGAGAGAAGAACTAAATATGCAAGATGTGATTGTTAAAAGTGTGTGAATGAAACAAAACACAACAGGTATGTTTTTGATGAGGAACATAACAGAGATCAGAAAATAGCTTAATTTGAGCTTTTTCACACTTTCCTCTTGCTCTTTTATTTCTCAATTCTGTGCTTTCTCAACATGGCATAACCCTAACTTCTAAACCTACACTATTCTACGTGTTAGTATCTGTTCCCACCTCCCGTTTTGTTGATAATTACCTGGAAATGTGCACTTGCTGAAGGTGATGGAGGTCTGAGCACTGTCTGTTCAGAGTGGGACCTGTGGGACTGTCCCTTTAACAGAGACGTGTGAAATGTGTCACTTCTTTTAGACTCCTCCATCCATCATTCCATCCATCAATCGAGCCTTCCTGGGATCTTTTTGGCCCTGCTGTTACGTGGCTTTAAAGACTCCCTATAGACCAGACTGTGGCTCATGTGACACAGTTTCATTTTGGTAGTATGTTTGATGTGTATTTTTAAACAGGCAAATATCTACTACTATTGTTTTTTATTTTATACTATTTATTGTCCCTTCTGTTACTTATTGTATGTTTATCATTCTTCATCACCCCTTAGAAATATGTATGGCTCTGTGCCCATCATTTTGGAAATGACTGTCCTAAACATTAACCTTGAGTAAATTCCATTAATAAAACTAATAATAATAATAACAACAACAAATCTGTTTATAAAGCACTTTTAAAAACAAGGTTTACAAAGTTCTGTACAAGCAGCAATGAACAATACAAAACACATAAAAAAAGAGTCAATGGTGCAACAAATCAGATTAATTCTAATAAATAAAAGAGATAAAATAAAAAGAACTAAACCAGTTAAAGGAAGGCCAACCAATAAAAATGGGTTTGAAGAAGTAATGACTAAAATTTGCAAAATAATATTTGTAGATTAGATGTGGTGTAAAATTTGATGTATGATTTGCATACCTGATTTAAAAGAAAAGTGGACTGCAAAATGATCTGATAAACTCCAATAACTGAAAAAAAACCTTGATTGTACACAACACTTTTAGGTCAAATTGTACGTGGAAACTAAACCATTACATTATATTAGGGTTGTCAACGGTATCAATACCCAGCAGAGCTTAATCGATAAAACTAGTATCAAAACTAGAACGGAAAAACAAAATTTGACCTTTCCTGAATAGTGTCAGACCGATCTCAATGTATATCATTAGGATTATAACAATATCCGAGTCTCACGATACGATATTGTCATGATATGAACCTCACAGTATGATATTTGTTGTGTTTTCGTGGGAAAGCTTATATGATATGATACATAATATTCTACATAATAACAAGACTGGCATAATAAAATGCTTTGACCAGTCATTTGGTACAACATTTATTGTCATTAGGGATGGAACGATATGCAAATCTCTCTGTACGAAATTTTCACCATAAACATCTCACCGTACCAGATTTATTGCAATATTTTGTGCTGAATATGCTACTTTTTCCTCTAAAAATGCCTTCACAAGACTTAATCCAAAGAATGAAGATGTAAAAGTGCTTAGAACAGTTATTTCTTCATGTCGTCTGCACTGAAATGGAGCAAAGGATCATGGTCTATGTAGTTCCCTCTGTTTTTTTTAGCTATTTCTGCATCATGACTATTCATTTAAGAGACTTGTGATTCGATATATTGTGATGGTCCATGGTATTATTGTGAGACCTTTGACGATACAATATCACCATATTTTGGTTATTGTTATCATTGGTATCAAAACCGAGTACCCAGCTTCCTCCTTAGTATCAGAATGTAGCTAGAAATTTTATTATGACAACACTGCATTATATTTTCTTGCCGTTCTGTAGAACTAAATTAATAAATAAATCATTTATGTAATCAAACAAGAGCATTTGTACAGCTGCATCAGTTCTTAAACATATTAGGAGATAAGATCACTGCTGCAGAGGTTCACACCAAACCAGACCTATAATATATGTTTATGCAGATTCCCAGAGCAATCATTAAGCAGTAAAATGATTAACTCTGGTAAATATTTGGCAGCCATTTGTCCCAGTCTTTTCTTCGTTCACAGACTCCCATCACACACTGCTGCGTCATCGCTTTTTTGTCCTTTACCGTTTTGCATTCTTCTTTCTAAGCCTTCACGTGCTTTCTGGAAAGCCGCTCATTCTCTGACGCGTACTTGCTTACTGTGGGCCTATTTACTCTTGCAAACAGTCCCAGATTTAGTTGAGCATTATGCAGGAATGTGCAGAATGCCTTTGGGTCGAGTGCATGCGAGTCGGACATCTGGGGTATGTCTCCTGCATGGAGATCCAGGACTGGGGTTGAGCGTGTTTGGACTTAGTGGAACGTACAGTAGAGGCCTTCACCAATCCTGTGTATAGGAATTGACTGTCACACTTGTTTGTTTATTTATTTTATACAACGTTTTCTGTTAAATCATGTATTAGTTTTCATAATAGTCTTTATTAAGTGTAAAATTAGGTTGTTAAAAATGTGCTTCTCGTATTAATTAAAGCGACTGTTCGGAATTTTGGACATAGGGCCTTATTTCCTCATGAGTCAGAGTGTTTGAGACGTGTGGAGACACTTTTTTAAAAATTCCATCCAGCAGAGGTTGCTGGTGCTAGGCTAGTGCATGTCAATTGTCATAGTTGTCCTGCCACTAAAAACAGTCTTACCCACTCCACAGAGCACCCAAGGCAAAACTATTATTACTCCAGACTGTCCATGTGAATGTTTGTGTTGATAGAATAATTTTAGAAGTAAAACCAATCTTGCATTTGAAGGATTTATGTCGAGTTGTACTTCCTGATGGAAAATTTGGCAGAGGCGGACTGATATATGAGGAAATAGTCCCTCAACTTGCGACGATTCATGTGATGCAAGGTTAGTTTTATTTCAGACATTATTCCATCAACACATACATTCACATTGACAGTCTGGCGTAATAATTGTTTTGCTTTGGGTGCACTGTGGAGTGCGTAAGGCTGTTTTTAGTGGCAGGACAACTATGGCCATTGACATGCAATAGCCTAGCACCAGCAACCTCTCCAAATACAAAGACTGGATGGAATTTTGTAAAAAGTGTCTCCACACGTCTCCAACACTCTATGCCCTATGTCCAAAATTCTGAACTGTCCCTTGAACATTTTTGGACATATACCCACTCCTGGCTCTATTTTGCAACAGTAAAATCATGAATATGAACTGAAAACCCCATTATATTTTACCTCAGCACCCATATTACGCAGTTCTGATCTGTTATAATCGTGTTTCCTCATTTTATACCCTGTTTTATACCCATTGACAGTTTGAGGCAATGTAATAATTTGAGGCACATTTAAGTAATCCTCTTTAGAAACCCCACTGACAATTTCCTCTGGCTAACAACACTGGAGGTGCCCCACTCTTCGCCCCATTCTCCAAATGTGATCCCAGCACCAACGGGCCACACACAAAACATATATAATCTTATCTTGATTCAGCACATCTGCAGTACTAGCCCTGAGCTGAGTACCTCTCCAGACCCCCACCCACTCATCCCAACCTGCTCCTTTCTGCCAGCGCCGCCCCTTGTGTAAAGGTGTATGCGTAGAGCAGCTGAATTAGAGGTTAGCGCGCTGTAACCCTTAAGTGCTGGATGTGACGGTCACTGTGTGTTTTAGGAAAGGGAGAGCAATGAGGGGCCAGTAAAAACGTGTGCCTTTTCTCACCTGAGTGGGGTGAGGAAGCCGCCCGCCCGGCACTCACACCACATGCAAAAGCGTTTCATTTTCATTTGCACTGAAAAGTACGATCTGTTTGTCTTGTGTACAGTTAAAGTGGTGCAGTTTAACCAGGAGAGAGCGGCGCCTGACGTGAGCCAAGAGGAGCACTCGCACAACTTCAGTGTGACCGGTGTTCCAATAGAAAATGGATTCAGGTACACACAAATTAAAGTTTGGACAATTTGAATTCATGATATTTGACTATTTGTGTGTTAATGGTCCCTGTGTGCTGTGTTGTTTCGTCTCTGTGCAGCACAAAAATCCCTCAGGGCATTAAAGGTTGTAGTCGTTCATAAAGTATTTTAGGTTACTGATTTGATACTGAATTGCTGAATATGCAAAAGTAAATTGTAGTAATTGCTCAACTCACAAATATAATGCAAATGAAACTCTAAAAAATAGTTATAGTTATAAAAAATAATATTCAATTTAAAATAGCTTTCACTTTTTGTTATTTAGTTCTTTATTCAACAGTAACAGAAAACACACACCAAAGTTCTCGTAGACGTGAAAATACAAGGAACAGCAACATAAAGGTGAAAAAATTGCATAGCACTCTCAGATGGCCAATGTCCAAAAGATTATTTATTATTTTAAATTATGTTTCGGCAAAAAAAAAAACAACTGTACTATGGTCCAAAGCAAGAAAAAATATCTGAAGAAGGCTTTTTTGCCAAAACGTAATTTAAAATAAAAAATAAGCTTTTGGACATTGGCCATCTGAGTGTGCTATGCATTTTTTTCACCTTTTATTTAGTTTTTTATTACCTTATTATCTAATTAGAGTGAGACTAGTATTGCTTAAGGGCCTTTAAGGTTAAACCACATATTATAACTGACATTAACATTTCAGTGTAAATACTGATTTAATAATGTAATAGCATCTAACCCTGCTAGATTTTCAGAATCAGAATCAGAATTTTGGACATTACTTCTGACACAGTGGATTTTTGCAGATGATTTAATAGTTTCTTTGTAGATCACATAAACTATTGCAAAGGTTACAAACTTCTTATGTACTTGTAACACATGTGCGTGTCCTTTGTCCTTCAGGGAGGGCTCTAGTCTGGCTGAGGTGGTGGACAAACAGGCCGAACTGATCGAGTATCTGAAACAACACAACACTCTGTTGAGCAGGAGACTGCTCAGTCTCACTGCACAGCACTAGTCTGCACTCGCCTTCTGTTTGTATTTTTATTTACTGGAAAAAAAAACCTGGATTGTGCCGGTATTCTGAGGAAGACTGTGGAGGAAAAGCACTGCTTTGCACCTGTACGCACTGACGTGTTGGAGCCGCCTCACCTGTGCTGCTCACGCAACACAGAAGGTGGAGAGCTGTTAAGGAGGTTAAGTGGGAGGAGGACAAGAGGAGTCAGGGGTCACAGATCACAACCCGGGGCTTTTATCACTGCTCTATGACCCTCAGTGACCCGCACAAACTACTGCTGCTGCTCAGACTGTGGGAATGCACTGTTTTAGACATGATCTGCACTATACTGTCTCCTAGGAGAGCGCTTTGAAAACATGGGGTACTGTTTATTTGTTTTTATACTACTTTATATGCTGTTAATCAATCTCATGTGATTATTTTTCTAACTCGGAAAAGTTCTGTGTTGTGGTTGTAATAAAATATATTTGTTAATTTGATTTTAGTAACTTTCTGTGTCATTGAACAGGGACTGTTCTGGGGGAAGTGACCTCAGTCCAGTGTGTTTTAGTGACTGTTTGCTTGGTGTAATTTAGTTTAGTAGCTGCAGAAGTGCTCAAACACACACTGGAATGCCAACATCATCTGGTGTGATTGCCTTCCTCCTTGGCCTCTCTGTGCTACATTTCTTTATATGACTCTTGTGTTTGTTTCCTATTGTAATTATTTTATGCTCCGACGCTTGTGTCTCGACCGGGGTCTCGGGAGTTACAACTGTTGTGTGTAAAATAGTAAAATAGAGCTGTGTGATTTTGTAAATAAAATCGGAGTGGGATTTTTGTATTGCAGTTGTGCTTAGACATTAGATCAAATCAGGATTCAGTCCACATGTTAAACACGGACCAGGACTGAAATACAAACTGCTAAAATTAATATTGAAACAATATTTAGGACAAACTATTTTCACCCTAAATAGACAATAGATTTAGTTTTTTATAGCGGACGTTCTATTGATCAAAAATTGCAAAATATGGTAACTGCACCAGCTCAAATTCTGATTTAGTTCCAGTATAATATAACTGATATATAAAATGTCTAGTTATATATAAAAAGTACTAGTAAGGAAAGCAGACCAGATGAATTCCACTACATAAACATTTATTAAAAAGATTAAATGCAATACAATAAACATCTGAAGTGCATACACGCAATATAAACACTATAGCAATATGTGGCTGACGCTGTAATACAACACAGCTCTTTGGTCCAGCTCAGAGTCCCAGTAGCTCCTCTTTGTTTTAGTCATGGTCACGCAGGCTGTAGGTGCAAGTGACCGGAGTCCTTCCAGGTAAACGGCCACCAGGTTTTAGTCCTGTTGGACTGTGGGTAATAGCGGTGCTTTTTTTCATTTTACTTGTGGCCCAAAAATGCCTCTTCTCCTCTTCACGCCGTGCGCCTTGTTGTCCGGCCCTGATGCTCGTGCTTCCCACTTGCATCCTACAACCACATGTGGTGCTGTTTCTTCTCTTTTTTGTGTGTTTAAATCTGTGAATAATAATAATAAAAAATATTAGTGCTCTTGCTGAAGACTTAAATCAGTCCAGGCAACAGAAAAAAGTAAAAAAAATAAAATAAAGTAAGTGCTCCCCTCCCGTTCCACAAAGCTGCCCTGAGACCCGCGCCTTCTTGTTAGTGAGATTTATGTCTGACTGGTTTCCTATGAAGTCTGTTTTGAGTGAGCGCGCACCTCTGCTACTAATCACACACACCTTCTTAAATGCCACCTGCTGGTTCAATCCTAGTAATGTTGCTGTATAACACTGCTCTGCTCATATCCTTTTTTGACCCAAAACATCTGTGAAACATAAATGCACTCTGTTGGTGTTTGGCTCTGTCTAACCTCAAGGGAAAGGTACTCTGGAGTGCAGGGGCAGGCAGCGTCTGTGTGGGCAGTGGTGTCTGTGGTACCTTCTTCTGAGGTTTAGAAAATCTGAAAAAAAAGAAAAGAAATAAACCTATTATTATTGTTGTTGTTGGATTTGAACATTGTCAAGAAGTCCAAAACTGGAGTCACCTTTGGAGTCATTGACCTACCTGTGTTTAAACGTAGTAGTAGTGTCACCCTCCCATAATAAACTGAGACCCAAGAACCTAACACATGATTATTTTTAAAATCCCAATAAATCCACTTGAGCTGTGAGCCAAGCCCAGGAAGAGATAAACGGTCAGATGACTTTATGGCTCTTCACCCCACCTCCTCACTTCTGCAGATCCCCCTAAAAGAATCCACTCCCCTCGCCTCAAGGTAGGCTTTTTTAACATTTGGCATCGCAGC
Organism: Odontamblyopus rebecca; assembly: GCA_030686955.1. Taxonomy (NCBI): domain Eukaryota; kingdom Metazoa; phylum Chordata; class Actinopteri; order Gobiiformes; family Gobiidae; genus Odontamblyopus; species Odontamblyopus rebecca. The sequence continues at coordinate 32,478,176 of CM060658.1, forward strand.
TCCATGTCATGTTAATAGAGCCTGGGTATTTGCATGGCATTTTACACCACCATTAACAAAAGCGCACCGGAGTGCCTTCCAGCCTCGGACAATGGCCCTCTTTGCGGATGAGCTCCCCGGCGGCGTTTTACAGGCCCTCCTCACCCTTGCCCTGCACTCCTAATCCTCTCCACCACACGGGAACTGTTACGTACAGCTGGCCCTGCGCGCACGTACACCTGCCGAGCGTCAGGTACAACTTTTAACTAACCGAGAAACCATTTTTAACTTTTGGCAACCATTATGTTTCTTCTAACAAACGATAATAATAGCAAAAGTTAGCATTTTAGTTAGTTAGTTAGTTAGTTATCGATGATGGCGGATTTGGCGCTTTTACCTGGCGCTGTTAATCCAAGATTACAAGATTACAAAATAGAATTAAAGGAAAGTATTTAATTTACCCTTTGTCTGGCCATTAAAATCAATAAGTTATCTTATCTTATCTTGTAAACTCCTGTAAGCGACTTTTCTAGCCCTCAATTGGCCTAATTAGCAATGCTCCCTTCAAACTTTACGCACGGAGAAAGTTACACTTATAATGTCTAGGTTTGATTCTTTAGCGTATTAATGATCTTGTTTAGTTAAAAATGAATACACAGTTAAGTAATAATAATTATAGCGTAGAAATGTGCTAACTTTACACTACTCTCACCTGTACGGAGCATTAGAAACATTCTTGCACAAAGCTGACTATTTGTCCGTCTTACAGTCGTAGTAGTAGTAGTTACAGTAATAGAAATAGTAGTAATAGTAACAGGAGTCGCAGTAGTTTTGCTGTGATGCTTACCTGGCCTGGCTGAAGACACAAACGCGAGCAGAGCCACCAGCAGGAGCATCAGATAAAACAGGTTGAATATCTTCATGGCGGCTCTTTTAACTTCTCAGAGCTGGAGGTTTTGGTTCTTCCCACAGAGTGAGAAGTCCTCCAGTGTCCTCAGGTTTGGATAGATGCTGACAATTAACCCGTTGTCTTTTCCTCTTGACTCTTTCAGCTGAATAGTCCAGCAAGCTGCACCTCTTTCTCTTTGGATAACCAGAAAGTCCCCCAGAGGAATGTGTTTGTCCAAAGTGTTTGTGTCCAATGATTGTCTCTGTGACTGAGAGCAAAGTGACAAAGGTGGCTCTCCCCCTTGGTTTTATACTGCCCTTCTGTGGGTAGGAGGGAGGGGCAGTAGTTTAGGGGGTACTACTGCTTACTACCACCACCACAGCCCCCACCTCTCTCCTGACCAACACACAAACTCTTTAGCATTGCACATATTGGCCCCACATGTAGAGGCTAATTCAAATGACAGGAAGGCCCCCTCCCTACCCTCCATGTGCCCCCCTCGTACATGCGCTCTCTCACATGTATTTTTTTAATCAATGTGACGTTCAACACAATGACAACAAGATGAGCTCATTTCTGATTTATCTTTTTTATAACAGGAGCGATCCAAGAGGCCACAGGTTCGAGGAGCGGACCAACAACCAAGGCGTGTCTCCTGTCCCCTGCCCCCGCACCCGAAAGACACATCTGGGACCGAGGTGGAGTAGGGGGGCTGCTGAGGGGAGGGGCAGTGTGTGTTTGCACCCAGCGCTCCGAGGTCAGGCATCCCGGTCAAATGAAATGTGCTGCGGCTCATGGGTCGTCTGCTGTCTCCTCTCTGTCTGTGGGCTTCTGATGACAGCTGAGGTGGACTGGGGAATGAATCCCTTTGAGTTTGTTAGGCGTGACATGGAGTTATAGTTAGTAACACTTTTATTATCTTGCTGCACTTATGTGGGTCAATGACATATAAGGATTTTAAAATATAAAAAATATTAATTTCTATTGAACTTTTTCAAATATTTACAGTGTCAGGTGCATAAATGTATGTTTAACATTTATATTAAGCATTTTTAGTGTAAAATGCCACGTGGTGCAACCAAGAATAACCTTAAAGTTTGTTTATTTTATAAAACATGGTTGGGATATTAATCTAAATTCTGAGTAATGTGAAGTGTATAGAAACAAACTGTTGGCATTTCTTTTGAGTTTTAATGCATATTGATATTTTCTTTTCATGTCCAATATGACAGTCACCTGCTTGTGTTTAATGAACAAACTACTACCCTGTAAAATGCAGAAAATGAAGAAAAATGAAGAATCCAATTCACCCAAGTCTACTTTGTCTATTATTAAAATTCCAGCCATACAATTACTGCCATTATTAGTCGCACCACATGATGCACAGTCGCACCACATGACATTTTAACACTTTAAATACAAAAAAATGCAGAGTAACTCATGATTTCTGAAAAAATGATTTGGTTCCATGGAGGTCAGAGGTACTACAGAAATGTTATGAATTATTATGAAATTTCAACCCTTTTAACTGAAGAAATTGCAATTGGACAGCGTCATGTCACTGATCCATGTATGTTTAGTATACTCTGTTATTAGGTTCATTATTTTGACACTTTTAAAACTGACACATAATACATCATCGCGTCAACTTAGAAATTGGTGTTTTTCACCGGCATAATGGGTGTGATGTTGGTCTTAATTTTCATTTAAGTGGTCTTAAAAAGGTCTTAAATAGTCTTAAATTTGGGTCTCACCTGGGGATACTCTGTTCAAAGCTCCTTTTTTTACCATCAGTTCAGTACAGATGGGTGTTGCAATGAGTGTTTTCCATTTGAGAGTCAAAACTCAGCCTAAATATGCAGGATTTGTGTGTTAAACATGTGTGAATGAAACAAAACACGGTTCCACATAGAATTTTATTGAGGAATCAACATTATAACAGGAAAAAATAGCATAATATGGGTCTTAATGATTTGTGGAGAAAGTTCTAGCTTTGAATTTTGATGTTTTGGAACAAGTCTTCTGTTTTTTATCATTTTCCTTGTGGGCAGCCTCAGTCGTAGTGTTTGTGGTGTAATTTTAGAAGGTCAGGCAGCCGTGTATCTTTGGAGGTAGCTGGCTGTGAAAGTCTGAGGAGGAGTCATTAGCTTGTCTGCCGTCTCTGCAGACTGAGCCTCGTCCATTGAGCTCGCCGCTAATGAATTAACACATTAAGATGAAATGTCAGCCATTACATGTGAATGAGGATTAGAAAAGCAGCAGGACACTAATGGACCGCTAGGCTCCAAATAGTAAGGAGACTTTGAACAAGCAACAAGGCTGTCAGTCCCTTTAGCTCAGAAATGCAGACAAAAGAATGCCTTACATTTGTTCTTTTCCCCAATGTGTGCGTGTATGTGTCAGCGGAAGTGCACCTTTGGAAAACCGTCCCTTTTATGGTTTTACTCTGTTTGCAAAAATGCTCTAGTGACCTGGCCTTTGTCAGAAAAAATGCCTAAATTTGGGATGCTAAAGGATTGGAGTAGTTTTGACAAGATTAGAGTTTGTTGTTGTTTCATGATTTATCCGTCTGTTCCTAAGATAATTTAGTTGTTGATTGCTAAATAGGATCGCTAAAAGTATCAAAATCTCAGATCCTAAAATTAGTATTGAAACTAGATACTCATTTGAGGCAGTATTGGTACTAAAAAGGGCACATTCGCAGGACAGAAATGAACCTTTCCAGAACAAATACAGGGTGTCCCACAAAATTTGACATCATTTTAAAAGCAATTATCTTGAAAACTACTAATTCTAGTTTATTCGGTTTAGTTTATTATGGGATTTTGTTTGCCTTTGCTGAAGTTTTTTCAAATTTTGCATTAAAAGCTGAACAGCCTTGGGTGACTGTGTGCAAGCAGATTCCAAAACACAAAATGACTTTTCTTTGGGAGTGAATGACATGGCTCAACCTGAAAACAGAACAAAAATAAAACATTAAATATAAAATCTTGATCCGTTTCTATACATTCTGTGAAAATTTGAGGTTATTTAACAAGAATTGCCAGAATTACTGGCCTGTGAAATGATAATACAACACAATTCAGACTAGTACAGGACACATTTCAAGAAACAATTGTATAAGACTATTTATTAAAACATTTACAAACCATGGATTTCATTTCCAAACCTTTGTGCAATAGTTTAAATGGTCCTATTGGAACCAGTTCTTTTAATTTCCAGTTTTGTGTTTTGTTTGTTTTTCTTTCACATAGACGAGTATACACCCCTGGACCATTATGGAGCCTACTGGATGACCGAGCTATAAAAAACAGATTGTAAAAGAAAAGAAAAATACAACAATTTAATGATGAAAATGACATCTTAATAAAGAATGTTTTTATTATTGTGGTATCAGTATCAAGCCTATTCCTTAATATCAAAATTGAGTTTGAAATCTTAAAAAATATTAATAATTTCATATATGGGTCAATTACATATGGCATATGGGTCATGACAGGCAAATTTATAAATATAAAAAATTGTTTCTATTAAACTTTCAAATATTTACAGTGTCAGGTGCATAAATCTATGTTTAAAATTTATATGAAGCATTTTTAGTGTAAAATGTCATGTGGTGCGACCAAGAATAACCTTAAAATTGTTTTATTTTCTAAAACATGGTTGGGATATTAATCTAAGTTCTGAATATGAAGTGAAATAGTTGGCATTTCTTTTGAGTTTTAATGCATTTTGATATTTTCTTTTGCTGTCTAATATGACAGTCACCTGCTTATGACTGAACAAACTACTACCCTGTAAAATGCAGAAAATGAAGAAAAATGCCTAAAGAATCCCATTCACCCATCTACTTTTGTCTGTTATTAAAATTCCAGCCATAGAACTGACATTTGACATGACATTTTAACACTTTAAGTACAAAAAAACATGCAGAATAACTAATGATTTCTGAAAAAATGATTTGGTTCCATGGAGGTCAGCGGAATTATAGAAATGTAGTGAATTATTATGAAATTTGAACCCTTTTAACTGAGGAAATTGCAACTGGACAGAAAATTTAGGCGTCATGACATTGACCTGTATCTAAACCTGTTTTAAATGATTGAGAGTTGCATTCAGTTATAAAAAACTTTAAATCTGGGTTTGTCAAGTAAATTTAATATGTAAACATGTGGATTAGATTGTCAAGTAAGAGGTCAAGTAACTGAAACTAATCTGTCATCTGTTTTTGTGTCTTTTCCCTCACAGATTTGGCCACACGACCAAACACACAGCGCGGCAAACACTCACCGCTGTATGTAGTTTGTGTCGGTGGCTTGCAGCATTTAGCATATGAGCTCCCATTGTCTTTTAAAAAACTTTTATTTTCCCTATTTGAATATGCTAACAGGAATGTGATTGTTATTCAGAGCCTCCCGGTATCTGCTCAGCGCCACTGCAGTCCAGCCTGTGTGTTTTCCGTCTCGTTCTCTTCCCGTGACCTTTCTTTCTCCAAACAAGTATCTCGTGGCCGAATCTCAGGAGGTTTTCATTGTTGTAATATTTGCTCTTCCTCTGGGATTATACGTATTTACAGGAATTACCCGGCTTTCTCAAACAGATGAGGGACCGGGAGAAGGAGCGGAGAGGAGAGACAGCCACCTCCAATTAAAGTTCCTCGCAACGTTGGACTTGGAAGACACCACTCTCCACTGATCCAAGGTGAATTTAATGTTTTATGATTAGTATTTTGCTACGGAAATGCACTTTAATGGGGTACAATCCTCTTGGCAAGTTTATTTGTAAAGTACAATTCGTACACAAGTGCTTTACAGAATAAGAAATACATTAAAATCACAACACAAACAAACCAAAACATAAATAATCATCATAAAATTACATTAAACAGACATTAAATGACTGGATACAGTTTGTTTTTTTCCATGGAGTTGTACAATAATGCAGAACTTTACATTACCACTAGTTTTTCCTTAGATTTTTCTTATTATTTTAAATGAATGTTCTGTTGTGGTTTATGGATGTTTTTTTTTATGAATCTTGCATCATTGGAAACAAATTAGGCTGCTAAATAATTACAGAAATATCAAATTACAGTGACACTGCAAAAAACAGTGAGTTAAGCCAAGTTAAGGTGAGTTGAATTAAGAATGTTTTACCATGTAAATTTCACTTGACAAGTAAAATGATCTGCCAGGGGAATAAGACCTTTGTACTTAAAATATGAAAAACAACAACATTTTTCGCTTAAAATGAGAAACAAAATCAAATGTTGCTTGAATTCAGAAAAAAAACACTTATTTCACTGGCAGATCATTTTACTTGTCAACTTGAATCGACTCAAATAAAGTCAAATGTTCTTAATTTAAGTCATTTTTACTTACCTAGAGATTGTTTCCCCAGTGCACTGGTGGATGAAGTACTGAATTTGGTTGCTTAAGTAAAAATATAGATACCAGCGCAAAAAAAATACTCAGTAAAAGTAAAAGTGAAAAAATCTACTTAAGTAAAACTATTAGTGTTCATTTAAAACTGTACTTCAGGAGTAAAAAGTATTTCATACATATTTTGAGATCGAATAAAGCTCGAACACTGATTAAGAACATTTGACTTTATTTTTTTACTTATTACTATACTTATTTTAAGTTTTAAGTTGTTTTTTTATTTTAAGTGTATTTTTCATATTTTAAGTACAAAAAGTCTTATTCCACTGGCAGATCATTTTAGTTGTCAAGTGAAATTTACTCAAATCATGGTAAAACTTTCTTAATTCAAGTCTTTTACTTGACTAGATTTTGTTTTATGCGGCGAATGTGGTGATTTTGATAAATATTTGTGCAAAATTGTGTTTTTGTATATTTTTGTTTGCTCAAATTGTGTTCAAAATAAGGTCTCAGGTCTCAAACAATAGTAAGAAGCAGATACTTGCTCTCACGTTAAAAAGTATTTGAAAAGTAAACGTAAAGTACAGGTGCCTAAATTTTATACTTTTCACTTTTATACTTATACTTTTCATTCAGTCTGTCTATTGCTTATATTTTATTTCTACCTGTTAAAATGCCAAAATATCCTGTAAATATGAGTGTAAATGTTGTCCACCCTCCTGTGGGCTCACCACCTGCAGAGGGGTTCATAGGGGGGTCAGGTGCTATGAGTGTTGGGCAGCATGCTGCCCCGCGACCCAGCCGGATTAAGCGGGAGAAGATGGATGGATGGATGGATGGACTCCAGAGGAAGCCCGGACACTCCTCCCCTTCTGATTTTTCACTTTCTTCTTCCTTTCTGCTCATCTCCAGATAAAGAACTTCCTCTGATAAAACCCGAGGGGAACAGTGGAGCATTAATTACCCCGTTTCTCCTCGTAAGTATGTGTCAGGTCTCTGCTCAGGCCATCAGCAGGTTTGGTTTATGTTGGATAAAAATAAAAAATTGGGACTTCGCCGGTTAGTGGTGGTTGGAAATAATAACTAACTAATCTAACTAATGTATCTAGTCCTGGTTTAGTCCAGTCTAGTACCTCGTCTAGTCCTGGTCTTGTTCTGGTCTCGTTTCTGGTCTAGTCCTGGTCTAGTATCTGGTTTAGTCCTGGTCTAGAACCTTATAGTACCTGGTTTAGTCCCAGTTTATTACATGGTTTAGTCCCGGTCTAGTACCTGGTGTAATCCCAGTCTCGTACCTGGTCTAGCCCCAGTCTACTATCTGGTCTAGTCCCGGTCTAGTACCTGGTTTAGTCCCAGTCTCCTACCTGGTCTAGCCCCGGTCTAGTATCTGGTCTAGTCCTGGTTTAGTCCTGGTCTAGTACCTGGTTTAGTCCTGGTCTAGTACCTGGTCTAGCAATGGTTTAGTCCTGGTCCAGCACTTGGTTTAGTCCCAGTCTAGTACCACTCTAGTACCTCGTTTAGTCCCGATCTAGTACCTTATAGTTCCCGGTTTAGTCCTGGTCTAGTCCCTGTACAGTCATATATTCTTTATGTTTTGTTGTTTTTAAGCAGCTTTTCTGTATTTTACCAAAACAAACAACAGTTTCTGCCTCTCTTTACTGTCAGCCGGGATCAGATTGGTCAAAAATAGGGACACATGGGACATTTTTTGTATAAAACTGGGACAAATCACTGGTTTTAGATAAATCTGCTGGGACAGGGGACACAGGGCTCAAACCTGGGACTGTCCTGGGTAAACAGGGATGTCTGGTCACAGTATTGTTGGCTCATGGTTGTGTTTGATCATTAAAGCATTTTTGAAAGATAAAAACAGGAATTTTCCAATCAGTATAACACCAGAAGAGAGGCATGTTTGATCTGAGTGGGCTTAATGGTTTTAATAGCCTCGCTGCCAGGTCCCTTTAGATTATAGTGAAGAAAGAAAGTTTTTATTTTATTGAAGTTACCATAGTGAAGCCTGCACACTGGGTCCACTCAGGTATTGTGTGGATCATGACTTGGTTATTGTAATAGTCGATCATTTTTAAGTTTTGTCACTGCTCATTTGATGCAGGCTGTTAGGAGTCTTCATTATGAAGGATTTTGCTCAATACACTCTACACACTATTATTGAAAAATTCTACTTTTACATCATCCATTTTTAAATTTTGGGTTATTTTTTCTGAAATATGACAAGATTATGAACTAAAAATATACAATCTAATAACATAAGTATTGCATTCTACTATTTATGTATTGCAGCTAGGGATGTAACAATAATGTAAATATTGTGATATTGTATCGTCAAAGGTCTTACAATAATATCGTGGACCATCACAATATATCGAATGACAAGTCTCTCTGCTTAAATGAATAGTTATGATACAGAAATAGCTAAAAAAAAACAGAGGGAACTACATAGACCATGATCCTTTGCTCCATTTCAGTGCAGACGACATGAAGAAATAACTGTTCTAAGCCCTTTAAAATCTTCATTCTTTGGATTAAGTCTTGTGAAGGCATTTTTAGAGGAAAAAGGAGCATATTCACAGTATTATGCAATAAATATGGTACCGTGAGATGTATATGGTGAAAATGTTGTACAGAGAGATTTGGATATCGTTACACCCCTAATGACAATAAATGTTGTACTAAATGAGTGGTCAAAGCATTTTAGAATGTCAGTCTTGTTATTATGTAGAATATCATAATATTGTGAGCCTCCCCCCCATATTGTTAGCTTTCCCAGGATATCGCAATAAATAGGTTCATACCGTGATGATATCATATTGTGAGACTTGGATATCGTTACACCCATAATTGCAGCTAATGTTTTTTAACAATCTTGTAAATTTAGAACACTTTTTTGGGGGATAATTCTGCTTTATGGTTTGATTTGAATACTGTATTATCTTTTATTTCTATATTTATTTCAGCAATACTGTATATCACACTTCAAACTTAATTATCATGATGGGCTTACCTCAATGTCCACTCTGCCTCTGTCTCTGCTCCCTTTTCCCCCACTGTCAGCTGCCGTGTTGTCTGATTTTTCCGGGGTGTAGTCCAGCGCTGGAGTGTGTATTGTGGCTTGATGGGTCAGTTTGTTATCCATCGTTTGGAGTGATAGCAGCTCTGTTGTCATGCTGTAAGGTCGTCAGTGCTAATGAGGCCCGCAGCCAGCCCAGAACCTAATGACTCTTCAGATCCCTTTATGTGTGATTGGCCAATACAGCACTGAATGGACGCACATACACAGGAACAGCAGTGCACACACCCGTAATACACATCCAAGCGGAGTCTCCACGTCATTAAGAATCCACTCTTTTGTTATTAATGACTTTTCTTGCGTTATAACAATAATGTGCAATTTTAACAGGAGATAACATTGTTCCAGATTTGGACACACACACAACCCCCCCCCCAGCTCTTGGATTTCAGACCCTTCTTTCCTTATGTCAGTGTCGCCACCTCGACTGCCAAGAGGGGTGGAGTGACGGAGGGCTTAGGGGTCAAGGAGCGCAGTCAACAGGGAGCTGGTGTTCTGACCCCGGGATGTGGCCCTGAAAGGACTCCAGGGGCCAAAAGTCACAGAGGTTTGGTACATCCTAAACCAGACAGGCCGGCTTCACTGAGCACATTAAGTAGTGTGTGTAGAGTTACAATCAGAAAATGAGGGAGAAATGTCTTAGATAAACTCACATTTGCTGCACTTTTGATTTTTTATTTCACATTTTTTATTTAAATTAGACAACTTATATTCACTGAACAGCAAAAAAAATATGTACTTACTATTACTGATGTTAGAATGGAAACTGGACAAAAATCCAGCATTTTATCTATTAACATTTGATTTATGTAACACACATAAAAGGTGTAAATTTTAAATATAGACATAGACCTTTACTTTGACTATGTTTAAATCTAGGTTCGAAACAGTTCTGTTTAGCTGTGCATAAGACTGAAAGGTTTTGTTGATTTAATGATTACTTCTGTTTTTGTTTGTATTGTGCTATATAAATAGATTTGCCTTGCCATTTTCACTAATTTTGTGCCAGTAGCCAGAATAATCAAACTGGCTCTGAAACAGTAAACCTTGCATTATGTAATAAGGCAGGCTTCTAGCTTTGAATCTGGTTATACACAGGTACGTGGCATTATTTCCATTATAACATCAGTGTGTAAAATCCCTCAGTTGTCCAGGTAGAATCCATGGTAAAAGAGAAATTCTATTTTGTCAACTGGACAAAAGTTTATTTAGTCGAATACGTTTCACTGCGCACTACGTTTCAAGTTGCTTCTTCAGTTCTGGTCAGAATGTTGCAGGACACTGCCTTAAAAATGCCTAAAAGTGAATGATATGGGTCAATGACGTATAAGGATTTTCAACAGGCAAATTTTAATATAAAAAATATAAGTTTCTATTAAACTTTTGAAAATATTTACAGTGTCAGGTGCATAAATCTATGTTTAACATTTATATTAAGCATTTTTAGTGTAAAATGTCATGTGGTGCAACTGAGAATTGTTTTATTTTCTAAAACATGGTTGGGATATTCATCTAAGATCTGAGTAACATGAAGTGTATGTTTGATTTTTAATGCATATTGATATTTTCTTTTGCTGTCCAATATGACAGTCACCTGCTTGTGTTTAATGAACAAACTACTACCCTGTAAAATGCAGAAAAATTAAGAAAAATGCCTAAAGAATCCCATTCACCCAAGTCTACTTTGTCTCCAGCCATAGAATTACTGCTGTTATTAGTCGCACCATATGCTGAACAGTCGCACCACATGACATTTTAACACTTTAAATGCAAAAAACATGCAGAGTAACTCATGATTTCTGCAAAAAAAAAAAAAAGATTTGGTTCCATGGAGGTCAGAGGTGCTACAGAAATGTGGTGAATTATTATGAAATTTGAAGCTTTTTAACTGAGGAAATTGCAATTGGACAGCGTCATGTCATTGCGCATATATATTTTTAAAAGTCCGCATTCTGACCTGAACTGAAGAAGCAGCTTCGATGAGCGGCAAACCTTTTCTGACTAAATAAACTTTTGTCCAGTTGACAAAATAGAATTTCTCTTTTACTGTGGATTCTACCTGGACGATTGAGGGTTTTTACACACGGATATTATAATGGAAATAGTTCCACGTACCTGTGTATTTTAACCAGATTTGAAGCTATAAGCCTCTTTTATTACATAATGCGAGGTTTACTGTTTCAGCGACCATTTGATTATTCTGGCTATCACAAAATAGGTTAGCCAGGCTGGCCCCACCTTGTGCCTCCGTTCATTTTGTTTCTCTCCAGCGACTCGGTCAGGAATCAGAATACACTCAAACTCTACCTCTACCTCTACCTACCCTGACGTCAAGCTCAAGCGCCTCTGGGTCCCTTTTGTGGTTTAGCACAACAGTAAATAAAGCGGTCCAGATGGATGCAGACAAAGCCAAAACATTTTGTGTTGGCAACGATTCGCGACATTGAAGATTTAAAGTCGGAACAAAGAGAATGTTTGGTGAATTTTATCAAGGGGAAAGACGTTATTTCTTTTCTTCCTACGGGATTTGCTGTTGTGCTTGTATTATTTGGACACCACTGAGCGTTCCGGCGCATTACAAACATCAGAACCAAATAACAGCGATTGGTTAAATAAAAAAAGTACCCGCCTACCGTCGAGCAAACCAAACCTAATGCTGTGAGGTCAGATGGTTTCCACGAAGCTGATCAGACTAAAAACTGGTGAAACTGGCAAGATAAATCTATTTGTATAGCACATTACAAACAAAAACATAAGTAATCATAAAATCAACAAAACCTTTAAGTCTATCCACAGCTAAACAGAGCTAAGTAAAGAAAAAAATACCCCTTTTTTGTGTGTTACATAATATCAGTGTTGAAAAAGTAGATTGACTTTTTTAAAATCCAGATTAACATAGTCAAGTATTCTAACAGCTGTGTCCTGTAATAACCTGTAGCAAATAGTCTTGTGAATGTAGAATGAACCAAACGTTGTTAACATTTATGTGATTCTGCCACCACATCCATCAAAGACACAGACAATGAAAAACTGCATTATTAAGCACTGAACCCTTTAATGACAGAAATGTTCACAAGAGTTAGTGGGTCTGCAAAAATAAACATATTGTCCGTCAGAGAGCGTTGATCTAACCTCGTGACACGTGACCAGACGACTGTGGGTGGGCCGATACTGGACACACGAACAGGGCTCAGCTGTTTCAAAGCTTTTGTGCTGTTTGTTTTACATGGGGTGTGTACTGTGTCAACAATAATTTATGACTCAGACAATGATTCAGACCTTAAGTAAAGTAAAGTGCATATAAGTACATTTTGTGACGTAATACTGTTGGTATATACATTACAAACATTGCATTACAAAGGACTTTATGGTCTCCGTACGGGTAATTTTGTGATGACTCTTTTCTTTGATGGTTTCTTTGACACACGTTTACTTTGCGGTACTTCACACAACACACTGTCTGAAACAGAAAAGTGCTTTAATGTAATATCTGTGTTAATGTCGTCAATGTATATCCTTGTCGTAGGCGAGTGTCTGTGTTTCTACCTGGAGGGGGCGCGCCCGGCTGGAAGCAGACGGAAATCAAACTGAAGAGGGAGAAGATGAAGAAGGCAAGGATGATGAAGGTGAGCTCGAAGCCAGAGAAGGGCAGTTCCATCTACACATCTTCACAAAACATCAAACATTTGTGTTTTTTATTAAAGGGACAGTTTGGATAGTTGGATATAGGGCCTCATTTCCTCATGAGCCTTGTATTTGGAGAGGTTGCTGGTGCTAGGCTAGTGCATGTCAATGGCCATAGTTGTCCTGCCACTAAAAACAGTCTTACCCACTCCACAGAGCACCTGAAGGAAAACTATTATTACGCCAAACTGTCAATGTGAATGTCTGTGTTGATAGAATAAAGTCTGAAATAAAACTAACCTTACACTGTCGCATGTCACATGTTGAGGGACTATTTTCTCATATATCAGTCCGCTGCTGCCGAGCTTTCTATCACGAAGTACAACTCGCTTCTACTGCTCAGACATACATCCTTCAAATGTAAGGTTGGTTTTACTTTTTAAATTATTCTACCGACACAGACATTCACATGGACAGTCTGGAGTTATAATAGTTTCACCTCGGGTGCTCTGTGGAGTGGGTAAGACTATTTTTAGTGGCAGGACAACTATGACCATTGACATGCACTAGCCTAGCACCAGCAACCTCTCCAAATACAAGGACTGGATGGAATATTTTAAAAAGTGTCTCCACACGTCTCTAACACTATGGTTCTTTAAGGTGAACTGCATAGAGAACTTATTGTATTGTCTGAAATGCTCCACAGTTATTGAATGTTTTAAGTTGGTAAATTGTTATTTAAGCCTATTGTCTTTTACACAATTAAATAATATTGAAATATGCGTCATATAGAAAAAAGGGCGGTCACAATAAAAATTCCACTGGGGAACAATTTTGAAAAATTTCTGCTGAGTTAGATTTTTATGCTAATTAAAACTAAAATTGTCTGATTCCAAAATTGCTTTCAGTTTTTTTCTTGTACATGAAGTTTTTTCTCCACAGATAAGCAAAATTCTACTGATTCGCTGTAGTAAGACTTGCAGCTGATTACGACTGGACTCATCTATAGCTACGAGGAAACTTGTTTGTGTGTCACAATTGAGACAGTGAGAGGTGTGTTGTGTCCGTACTATTACAGAACAATTACAGTGGCCATATCCTTTGTAAAAACAGAATAGTGTTAAGTACACATTGCAGTCATGCCTGTTTCTTTCATATTTTATTGTATGTCAATATCTGATTTTTTAAATAAAACAAGCACATATCTGTTAAGTACAGTATTTTTCATAGTTTTTAAGAAAACTGGGATCCTATAGTTCAAAAACTTGACGAGACAGAGGAAAAACTGAGATCAGTTTTGGATTCTACAGCCAAAAATGAGTTAAAAACAGCTGTCAGACTTAACTCAACAAAAATTGTGTTTCCCAGTGTTATTGTGATTAATAGAAAAACATTGATCATGCATAGATTTTTTTCAAAGCCCATTTAGTCCAAAGTCCTGCTGTGGCCTCTACAGTCCACTAGATGGTGCTGTGCTTCCCTTCATCATGTGAAGTTAAAGTGTGGCATGTGTTAGTGGCAAGATCATTCCTAGCATTTAGCCACATTTTAATGATACATTATTAAACTGATCCGCTACTTACTACTCAATGAAGATGTTAGTGCTTTCCACAGGACAACATTAACACATTTATCTTGTATTTCTTTTCAAATATCATTAGTCTAATAGCATAATTGTCATCTTTTTGGCCAAATTGTGATATCTGCCCAACTTTACTCTCCTCCCACTGCTGCATCACCCTGCAATCAGTGTTGTGTCTTTCGTTTTTTTGTAAACTTATTTACACATCTGGTTGAACTTTCTGTTTCGATATCAAGAATATAAAATATACCAGTGTGCTTGCTAAAAAATGTGTTCAAATGTAACAGGCCACTATGTGGAAAAAAACAATATCTAGATAAGATAAAATTACTTAAATTAAGAACTTTTTATTGTATTTGAGCAGATTCAACTTGACAAGTTAAATGTTCTACCAGTGGAACATTTGATTGTGTTTCTTATTTTAAGTGCAAAAACTGGTTGTTTTTCTTATTTTAAGTGTAGCGAGATGTGTTGTCATATTTTAACTACAAAAAGTCTTATTCCACTGGCAGATAATTTTAATTGTCAAGTGAAATTTACTCAAATCATTGTAAAACTTTCTTAATTCACATCATCTTCACTTGACTAGATTGGTATTTTATTGCTCATGGAAAATGGAAACACATGCATTGTTACTGTGAGCAGGATCGCCTCTCCACAGATATGACCTGTAACTTGGCCTGTTGGCATGCTTCTCTCAGTGTAGATAAGTGTGGTCTAGCCTAGAATATCCCAAACAATAGCATACCCAATGAGAAAAGCAGGTGGAAAACTCTACTTGAAGTAAGTACGTAACATCCTTTAAGCTTGATTACACTGAAAACACTGACTTATATTTTTTCCAGATAAACGCACAATTAAAATGTTTGGAGTATAAATGAAATATGGCTTAAGTTAAACATATTACACATAAAATATATTAAAAACTAATGTTCATGGCTTACCTGGTGCAGTTCATACCACGGCGTCCTGGGTTTGATTGCCAGTTTTTTCTCTTTCTTTCTTTCATTCCTCACTATACCTCCTCTGTCCAAAATAAATACATGATTGAACAATTGGATGAATGAATGACCATAAAAGCATTATTGTTTCTGTCTTATTAGCACGTAGCAGGCAGCTTGTTCACATAACATCTTCCAGTTTCACCCCTGGGCTGCTGACACGTTGGAATAACTCCTGAGCCTGTTTAACCACGTCACGTCACACAGCCATCAGGAAACAAACAAACTTAGAATGAATGAACTCACCAGTAGACAACAGAGGTTTCTGATTGCACTCAAAAATGACAGTGGATATCCTTGGCTAAAGACATTCACAAAGTACATGGATGGAGAGGGTCATTTTGACTTGTTGGAAGCATAAACAGGTTTTATTGAATGTTCAAAGAGACCTCTGCTCCGCCTCATCCTGGAATCAAATAGAACAGGATCCTATGACACAGGGCAAGTACACAGGGCCACACACATGCGCTTTTCAGCTCACGCTCGCAGACTTTGCTCTGGTAACTGATAACACTTCAGTCACCTACAGTCTCTCTCGGCTCGTGGCATTTCCCACACGTGAACTGAAATAAATGTCAGCGTCCATTGTCCGAGCGTTTGCCACGTATTTGGTTTGTGTTCTTGGGTCAGACGATCAGCTCCTCCTTCTGCGGTTCAGCTGGTTGTGCTTTAAAAGAGGAATGAATAAATAAGTGAAAAATGAGCGCTGACTAAATAAGAGGAACAAAAACTAACATGTCACTTGTTGATTATTAAATATTCCTGTCAAGCATGTAAAAAGTCTGTTATTTGCCGAAAGAACAGATGTCTGTACTGAATAAAATAACTTGTAAGATTTACTCAAAAAAATCCTTGTCACAATTTGCATAAGCACTTTTTAAGTAAATTTTACTGCTGTAATATCAGGTATGATTTACTTGTCAGTATTAAGTAAAATGTACTTACCGCACAGCAAAAAAGGATTTTCTAGCATAGTTAAAGTACCTTGAATTAAGCACATTCATCTTAAAAAAACTTAAAAAAACAAAACAAAAACTTTTTACTTAATAAGATGAAATTTATTGACTTGTTTCAAGATATTCCATCCTGAGTTATCTTATCTAGATATTATAACTTATTCTAAGTGCTTTTTATTTTAAATCAAGTCAGGTTAAGCATCTTTAACTTCCCCCTCAAACCAGTTCTTTTCTCTGGTTCAGATCTGTACCTCACTGTCCTCAGAAAAGTGTTTCTAAGATATTTGGAAAGTGTAAAATGTGACATATCAATAAATGCAGTTTCAAATGTAAATGATTTCATGTTGTATTTGATGAAATGTGTACACTGCAAAAAAAAAGGCCTATCAAAAACTAAGAAAAAAAATAGCAATTTGGAGGTAAAAATGTCCTATTTTAAGTTAAATTATTTGCCAGTGCAGTAAACAATTTTCACTTACAAAGTTTTCTTAAAACAAGATGAAATACGAATCTTGTTCTAAGCAGAAAACACTAGTTTTAAGTATTTAAGGCAAGATTTTTCACCTTATTGGTTTGAGAGAGAAGTTAAAGAGGCTTAACCTGACTTGATTTAATATAAAAAGTGCTTAGAATAAGTTGTAATATCTAGGTAAGATATATCAGGATGGAATATCTTGAAACAAGTAAAAAAGAAAGAAAGAAAGAAAGAAAAATTATCTTTTAAGATTAATCTGCTTAATTCAAGTCACTTTAACTATGCTAGAAAATCCTTTTTTGTAGTGTAGATGTTGTGAATGCTCGAAAGAAGGTTTTCTTAAAACATGTATCTATTTAAGAACTAATAGCCTGATTTAAGACATGTTATATACTAGAAATGAGCAGTAATTACTTAAATCAAGGATAAATATACTCAAAATAAGATGAAAAATCTTGCCATGAATACTTGACACTAGTGTTTTCTGCTCAGAACAAGATTTGTATTTTGTCTTGTTTTAAGAAAATTGCTAAGTGAAAATTTCTTACTGCACTGGCAGATAATTTCACTTAAAACAGGGCAATTTTACCTCAAAATTAGTAGTTTTTTCTTATGTTTTCATAGGTCTTTTTTGCAGTGCGCCACGATTAACACTCATTAATTTACTCTAATTGTTACTCTGTCATATTTATGTAAATAAATTAAGTAAAATATAGAAAATATTCATAATTCATTGCATTGGTGTGATGAAATAATTAAGTAAAAATTATATGTATAGTATTTACTGATGTTAAGTGTCTTGCCCAAGGACACAACAACAGCGTTCATCTGTGGAAGCTACAGTCGCACCACCAACCTGTGGATCTGCGCACTCAACCAAAGATGCTTTGTTTTTTGTTTTTTTTATGTCAAGAGCAGGATTCGAACCGCCAACCTTCAGAGGACAAGCGCTGTTATAAACTGAGGTACTGCCACCCCAGCCACATATAAGTATTTATTCATTTTTTAAATTATTCATACTTAAAAAGTGCTCGTGCAAAATGTTACAAGGATTTTTTCGAGTAAATCTTACAAGTTATTTTTTTTTCAGTGTCGTCTCTGCAGAATTGTGGGAGATCATTGATTTTTGAGACAGCATCAAATATTTATTTCTGTTTGTGGTATTTACAAATATTAACACTGATTAACTATAATTTCAAAGTTTGTATTTAACTTTTGGTCAGGTTTGAATATGAAATGTATCTTAGTTGCACTAGAACTGTCTTGTTCTGCAGGAATTTTATATTTCTATATTGATTTAGTATTTGATGAATTCTGAATAATTATTATTTTGATGATGAACCTGGAAATAGCGTTAATATTTAATTTTGCCATACTGAGAATATTGTTTATAAAGAAAGAAAAAAGATACATGCAACAAAACCACATACTCTTATTTGAAATATAACGTTATAAAGTGACTAATTGAGACATTTTTCAATATCGTCCTCCCCTTGTTCAGAATTAGTCTGTACGTTCATATGGAGCTTTGGACTTATTTCAAGGCATTTTCAATTGGTTTCAGCATTTGTTTACTTGTTCTAAGCTAAGTTAACTGTCCATGTAGGTATATTTTGGAACGCTACTGACTTTTATACATATACAGTACTGTGCAAAAGGTTTATGCAGGTGTGAAAAAATACTGTAAACAAAGAATGCTTTCAAAAAATATAAATAATGATTGTTTGTTTTTATCAGTTTACAAAATGCAAAGTGAGCGAACAAACGAAAAAGCCACAGTCATTTAGAACTCTCTTCAGTGTAAAGAAGAAGAAGAAGTTGTGTTGGTGATGGTCCAGCCCCCACAGAGCCCTGACCTCAACATCATGGAGTGTGTCTGGGATTAACATGAAGAGACAGAAGGATGTGAGGAAGCTCCATCCACACAAGATCTGTGCTTAATTCTTCAACATGTTTGGAACACTGACCAGCCCAGTTCCTTCAGAAAACTGTCTGCAAGTAAACCTAGAAGAACTGATGCTCTTCTGAAGGCAAAGATCACACCAAATATTGATTTGATTTAGATTTCTCTTTTGTTTATTCACTGCATTTTGTTGATTGATGAAAATAAATGATGAACACTTCCATTTTTGAAGGCATTATTAGTTTACAGCATTTCCACACCTGCCTATAACTTTTGCACAGTACTGTATATATAACTATAACTATTTACTGTACATGACAAAAAAAACCCTACAACACATTTTAACATGTATAAAGTCCAAATAGACCGTTTCCCGCAGTGTTACCCCCAAATCTGTGTCTCATGTGTCTTTTCTATTGTATGTAGATGCAGTCGTACCCTGGTACTGTGCCCGCTCCTCCCTCAGCATCCCGTTCAGAGTGATGAGGCCGAACACCAGCAGCGAGAACAGGACAGCACAGACCTCCAACTCCGTGAAGGGGGATGCCATGTGCCACAATGACCGATCAGGCGATCAGGTGACTCCCAACTCCCATACAACTCAGTGTGTGAAAGCTCTGCAAATACCATGTCCTATGTGGCCTGTGGCTTTGTAAACCATGACACCTCCCCTTTGTGACCTAGCCTCTCTCTCTTTCTCTCTCTCTCTCTCTCTCACACACACACACACACACACACACACACTGTTTTGAGTATTGAATTGACATGCTTCTTATGTTGGGGACATTTCCTGAAGACTGATCCTTATCTTAACCTTAATTTTTCTTTAATTGTCTTTCAATTTTGACCATTTTTTAGATTTCTAATTGTATTTCCTGCTCCTCTAATGTCCCAGAAGTTATAATTTAATAATAATATTGAACTGTCTAAAATAGAACTCTACACTTCCTGTAATTTTCTACATATTTTTCAACTTTTCTTCACATATCGCTAAGTGTAAAGCTATAATTTATGTTTACAGCAGGTATTATCATCCAAGCTTGTCATGTGCACTTTCAAACTTACATTTTATGAATTAGTTCCTTCTGTAAAACCTACTTCCTCCTTCCACCTACCCCAGCTTTAACTTTAAACCATACGCCTATGAATAAAAGTTTTACAAAATAGGGACTTGAGTTTTGTTCCCATAAGCAAGGCAGATCGCCATGATGTGAGTGCGTGTGTACAGATATAAACCCTCACCCAGTCACCTGCACCTACAAACAGGTTTTTGCGGAGCTGTGAAGAGCTGATTCACCTCTCCCCTCTCAAGTTCAAACAAGATCATATTAACCCTAATTATTAATGGGTGACTTGCGGGCCGGTGTGCTTGGAGTGTAACAGCAGAGGTTCCCTGCATAAGTAAACAAATCATTATCACGTGTGGTCTAGAGGGTAGGGACTATTTGTTTTTGTGTATTAAGTAAAGTAGTAGTAGACTCAGTGCTGTTGTTGTTAGGTTAGATTGTGCAGTTAGGGTTAGTCTGATGGTGTTTTTTGGAGTTTCTTAGTCAGAGAGGCAGCAGTAAATGAATGTCTTTGTGGAAACATCATAGATTAGATTAGATTAGATTAGATTAAATACTAGGGGTGGCACGGTTCGTGAAAACAAAAAAGAACCACTTGATTTGCTTGTCATGGGATGTGCATTGTAGCCTCGTGCCTTAAATGTCAAACCGGAGCTGTTGGAAATCTTGAAACAATCTGCATAGGCTTATGATAGCTCCAGTACTGTGTTATAGTGACCTGCGACATGAGGGACGCAGATAAACACCCACAAACTCCCACAAACACTCACAAACATCCACAAACACACACAAACACCTAGAAACACCCACAAACACCCACAGACAGCCATAAACTCCTACAAACACCTACAAACACTCACAAACACACACAAACACCCACCTTCATGATCATCATCAACCTGAGAACTGTGGACAGTACTAAACCAGGACTCAACCACTACTAAATTCAGGACTAAAACCAGGTCTAAACCAGGATTTAACAGGACTAAAACAGGATTTAACCAGGATTAAACCATTCTGCCAGACTATGTCTCCTCCTGTATGCCTCGCTGTGTGTTAATGATTCTGCATCACTTGAGTAAAAAAACATAAAATATTACTTTTTTATAAATAACAAAATAAAACTAGAATGTGGAGTATATACTATATATATGTTAAAAAAAACATATCGAACTTTGCATGACGTGATTCATACTAACAACTTTTTCAAAACAATGTCTTTCCATCACACACAAAAGAAGGAAGTCAAAAACAATGCAACTTCTTTAAAAAATCAACTTCCAAGATAGTATAGTGTAGTATAAATAGTATTGCTTGTGCTTGTGTTGTTGTCTCTGCGGCAGCAGGTTTATCTGTAATCTGTTCAAATGCGCTAATGTAACTAGTGTGCAGTGTTGTATGAAAAATTTAAATCCCTATTAGAATGCTGCTACCTCATTAAAAACATACCCGGAGTTGTGTTTTGTTTCATTCACACAAGTTTGAGTAACCCTTTATTAGTCAGTAGTGGTGTAACAATATCCAAGTCTCACGATACGATATCGCCATGGTATGAACCTCATGGTACGATATTTATTGCGAGATCGTGGGAAAGTCCACAATATGGTGGGGAGGCTCACGATATTATGCTATTTTACATAATAACAAGACTGACATTATAAAATGCTTTGATCAGTCATTTGGTACAAGATTTATTGTCATTAGGGATGTAACAATATCCAAATCTCTCTGTATGATATTTTCACCATAAACATCTCACGATATGATATTTATTGCAATATTTTGTGGAGGCTCACAAAACTGTGAATATGCTATTTTTTCCTCTAAAAATGCCTTCACAAGACTTAATCCAAAGAATGAAGATGTAAAAGTGCTTAGAACAGTTTCTTTCTTCATGTAGTCTTCACTGAAACAGAGCAAAGGATCATGGTCTATGTAGTTCCCTCTGTTTTTTTAAGCTATTTCTGCATCAGAACTATTCATTTCAGCAAAGAGACTTGTGATTCGATATATTGTGATGGTCCACGATATTATTGTGAGACCTTTGACGATACGATATCATGATATTTCAGTTATTCTTACGTCTCTATTAGTCTGTCTACATCTCTAAAGCTCAAAGGTGCTCTGTTCCACCTTGTGTTGTCCAGGTAACCATATGTTTACCAGAGATGGGCAATTCCAGTGCTGTAATTATCCAAATGATTCTAGTGAAGGTGTGAGGAGTTTAAAAACACAGTGGAGCACTTCCGGTACTACCATATGTCATCACAAGGTGGAGTTTTTACAGTTTGAGAGAAGAACTCAGCCTAAATATGCAGCATTTGTGAGTTAAACATGTGTGAATGAAACAAAACACAACTCCAGGTGTGTTTGTGATGAGGAAACATTATAACATAAATCAGAAAACAGCGTATTATGGCACCTTTAAGGCTTTAAGACAGATTGCTTTTATCTTTATTATCTTACACAATGGCAGCAGAGTCACAGATCTTCTAATTACAGGTTATATCTATCGTAATCCTTTTGACAGGAGACAGAGTTTAATCAGATTACCCACACTACCTCCTAAAATCATGTCATTTGCTCCGTCACAGACAAGAGTTCTAATAAAATCTGACCTGATCTGATCTAGACGTGCCCAGATTGAATAATACCGCAATATGTGTGACAATATGATATGCACCAGCTTTCAAGTGCACAAATTGGGAAAGCCTATTAGCCCCACCATTGGTCCGAGGAGGAGATTGAGGTTAGTCTAAGCCCTAATCCCTGTGAACCGTATGCTTACGCCCCACCAGACCCTGTAAAAACCTTGACACCGCCCACTCAAGCACCACATAACACAGTACGCGACATCTTCACACGCGAGCAATGCATCTCGAGGATACAGCACTGTTCGTTCTCTGTTTTTCACCCTAATTTTCCTCCCAAATCTTCCCCCGCGCGTGTCTCTGTCGCAGGAGGAGGCGGGGGGACCGGACGTGGACAAGGAGTAGTTTCCTGGTCGCCATGGCTACCTCACACCCCATCTCCCTGTTGCCACGGTGACCCCATCCACATCCATCTGGGCTCCTGTCGGTGATCGCTATCGGTGCAGCGGCGGCGGACGGAGTGTGAAGCCAGGGGAGAGAGCAGATCGGGGACAGCGGAGAGAGGAGCGAGGAGGAGGATAGAGATGTGGGACTGACTCTCCGGGGATTGGGAACAGCAGCATGCCGGTACAACAGATTACCGTGGTACCGGCCAGGGACAACGGCAGCTCTGGCAAAAGCTCCTCACGCTCCAAAGACAAGAGTGAGGTGAGTCTAATGTACTGATTATGTCTTATTACGATCCATAACTTTAACATATTTTCATCAATCATTTTTGGATCTGTGTCTCTGTAGATATAGTATTTGGAATTTGTCAGAAGTGTTATGGAAAAGTAGGGCTGGAAATCATTTCGATTATGATGCTAAAAGTTCATCATTTCAATGCAATCCACTTTATTTCTATAGCACATTTCATAACCAAACAGTAGCCAAAGTGCTGCACAAATACACAGTATGAACAACACTAAAATTAAAATAAATGCTTAGATGTGATCATACTAGTCCTAAAACAATAAAACCAGTAAAATAAAATAAGAGCAAACCATACAATAGCAATAAATAAAAGCAATAAAATAAGTAAAACATAAAGAAAAGACATACAGTAGAGGACCACACAGCCAAATAAAAGTGGATCTTAAGACGAGACTTAAAACCAGAGGAATAGATGAAAAGACTGAAATATGAACTGGCAAACTACTGTAGTACAGTATAAGAATCACATTTCAGAACATGTTTGTACAGATATAAACTATGGGGTGAGCAGTTATGCAGAATAAGATAGATTATTTAGTTTGGGCACTTTAAAAATGGCAGCCTTTGAGATTTGTCAATTGCCACCCAAATCTGATCTGGGTCCCTCATTCATAAAATATCATCTGTACCAAATACAATCTGATAACAGAAAACTATCAATCCAACTTAAACCAACATGCACAATAAGTACTCCTACCTTCACCTTTGTATTTTATTATAATTTATTACATTTTATTATATCTATATTTTGTATTTTATTATATTTTATTATATTTTTTTACTATATTGTTTACTTATTTCCCTTGTATTTGCAGACACTTTTTACCAAGACTATTTATTGCCTGCTGTTAGTATTTCTTGATACCTTCTCTTTCTAAACATTTCACTGCATTGTTAACCTTGTGTTGAACCTGCATATGACAAATAAATAATCTTGACTCTTGATCTCTGGCGGCACGGAGGCTGAGTGGCACTCAGGCCTCACAGCAAGAAGTTTGCGAGTTCGATCCCCGGGTCGCTCGGGTCGCCCGGGCCATTCTGTGTGGAGTTTGCATGTTCTCCCCGTGTCTAGATGGGTTTCCTCCGGGTACTCCGGTTTCCCCCATCAACTCAAAACATGCAGCACCCCTATGAACTCCACTCTCCTGTGGGCTCACCACCCCATAGGGGAGGGGTCAGATGCTATGAGGATTGGGCAGCAAGCTGCTCCCGTGACCCAGTCGGATTAAGCGGGAGAAGATGGATGGATGGATGGAATCTTGATCTTAAATATGCCACCTCTGTGTTTTAAGTCAACTATTACTCTACATAAGTGGAAAGCTTTTCTGTGGCAAAAAATAACAGAAAAAACATGTCAAAAATAAAGTTGTGTGCTGTAAAACGTAAATGAACTCTTAACATAAACACATGGCATCATAATACACCATATGATAACAAATGAATTAAAAATGTGTAGATCAAACTACTATATAAGCAGTGTTTTCTTAAACATTACAGCATTTTGTGATATATATATTCTTTGACCTCATGGCACCTCGCTTCACCCTTGTTATTTCACAGGCCGCAGGTGAACTTTAAGTCTTTGAGTTGACAGTAGGTTCTGTTCAGACTATGGGACGCTGCCAAGTTTTTAGATGAATCCTACAAATGTTTAATATTTAACATTAACAATACTTAGCTGTTCGTTAGGGATATTTCCTCTCCGGTTAGCAAGAAAAAACAGCTGGCTAACAGTTGGACAAAGCCATCTGCCTAATTTGTCAAGCACATGACGTGCCCAAAATTTACCACAGGGTACAAGTTATCCTCTACTTACACTCTTTCTACTACTATTTACTGCTACTATAGTTTATTGTTTTTTACTTTATTTTATTCTATTTTATTTATTACATGTTTAGTGTTTGTCTACATTTCATTCCAAGTACTGCAGCAATTTCTTAATGTTGTGAACCTGTTCACTCATTTGGCAATAAAACCTTTCTGCTACTCTTTTCTGCTAATAAAGCAGCACTTTTTGGTGGGTGTCCCCTATCAGCTTGATCAGAATTTTCCACAGTATGGCATTAAAGTTAGCTAGTTTGAAATTGTGTGATTTGGTTTTGTTGTTTTGCTGCAAAAACATGCATTCTTAGTGTGAGCAGTGTTGCTCTCTCCACAGATTTGACCAGGGGGTGTCACCTGCTTGTCTTCATGGAGATGAATAAGTTTAATGCCATACTGTGGAGCATTTCAGGCAAAGCGATAACATCTTACTAAGTGGGGCCACTAAAGCATATTTTTATATTTATGAATGTGGAAGTGTGTGGATAGGACATGTGTGGGAGTGTGAGGTTACTATGCACTTTTTATTCTATCTTTTTTTTATTTTATAATTTTATTACCTTTGCACTATACGAGGAATGCACTTAATTTTGTTGTATTTGTTACAGTGACAAATAAAGATATTCTTATATTCTTATTCTGTACGTAGACGAGCAGGTGGCCACTCCTCTGTCAGGAAACACAGTGCATCCTTTAAGTCTAAAATCACTATTGTATAGTTGCATTTTGACAGGTCAGCCAAAGAATGCACTGAACAACTGAATTATTCATGAACGAATTCCACTAGAATAAACATTTTACTGCTAATTTAACTCAAAATAATTGTAAAATTATTATTTGAAACCCCTTTTTATTTGTACAAGAGCCTGTGTATGTTGTATTCCTCCTGATTTGCATTAGAAAGCACTTTTTGTGATTGTTCTTTTCTTTGCATGACAAATATAAAGATTTGGCAGCATAATCGAGTTTTGGTTGCAGGCCAGGGTACATCCTCAAAAATAACCCGACAGTGAGGCCTGATCAGTTGTGACATGCACAATAGTTTTGGTCTATTTTCTGTGTGTATATTGGTAGTAGTTTGTCATAGTGTTTGTCTTTATTAGGTTAAAGTAAAGTGCTTCAGTACAGTAGCAGTTTGCATCTTTTAGCTATGTATTTACAGCCCATTTCAATCCATAACAAGACTGTGATAAAAATTAGCCTTGTCGATGAGATCTGAAGATGTGGATGCTCAACACATGGTAGTATTATTGACCGATCCAAGACTGCTTTTGTTTCCATTGTAGGGTTGTATATTGATTTTCTGGAGTTCTCAACAAAGAGATGTCGTTAAGGACTGAAGAGATGGTGTCCTTGGATCATAATAGACAATACTCAGAGCTTATCCTGCGCTTCTGTCCTGACCAGTCTCATTATTGTTCTCTAAAAATAGAATTGGTCTTGTTGTTTGACTAGGGAACAGGCTGATGGTGATATGTCAGTAATATGCAGTACATTTTTCAGCATTATAACAATATTGCAAAATGTCTATGTGCTTTTTCACACACTAATTGAATTTAAAACTAAACTGTGCATGTCTTACTTTACTTATCAAAATAAAAATGTATTTGTCTTGTTTTAATATGATTTGGTACAACAAAAAAAGGAATACAACATATAAGTTTTGCATTTTTCTTTCAGCAGCAAATACAGATATAAAACTTGAACCTGGGCCAACACAAGTAAATCAACAAAAACATTATTAAAGATCCAAACTTACACAATCTTGATTCTTTAAGCCATATTATAATCTCATTCTCATCAAAAACATGCCCGGAGCTGTGTTTTGATTCACACGTTTGAGTAATCTTTTATTATTAGTTGTCTACAGCTCAAAATGCTCCGTTCCACCTTGTGATGTCATGTAGTGGTAGTTTTCAAGTTAACAAGCTCTTATTTACTAGGGTCTGACAGATATGATACAGATAAAACGCGAGTTAGAGCTACCGATAGCCGATATAATCGCAGATATATTTAGTGATGTAAAAATTCACTGCAAATTTTCGATTGTTTATACAACTTAGGTTTGGCTCTATTGGATTTTCAGTTGGGTTTATTTAGGCAACATTTATTGCTATTCCTGCCTCTTTATTCTCTTTCTTGAATGTTGTTTATTCCTGTTTTGATATGTCTGTGTGTATGTTTTGCTCATCCAAATCTTGGAACGCCCTTAGAGGCAACTGTTGTTGCGATTTTGGGTGCTACAAAAATAAATTAAATTGAATTGAATTGAATTTATGTCATATTTAAAGACAATAGTTCATCCTAATGGCATTTTGTATGATATTCTAGCCAGAAAAAGGTAAACTACCACTATCAGCTTTTAGTGGTAAATGCGTGTGTGCTGCAGTAATTAATTATGTGCGTAAATGCCAACAATTCACACTTCTATTCACAGCTCATTTACATATCAATGAGTGTCCAGTAACATATATACAGCCACTATAGTCACTTTTCAGTCGCTAATACAAGAGAAGCCTGGGAGCTACAGCAGCTAATCGCTAACCAATGAGAAAGAACCAAAACGAGCTTCAAAACCGACACATTTTCCAACACTCAGCCTCACACAGGCTCCTCTCAGATCACAAGTCTGCACTAAGAACTGTCCTTTTAATCGTGACTCAAAATGATCATCCATAATAAAATTATAATATCAGTGTTGTGCACATGGATCTAAGCGCACATGAGTGACTTGACTCTGGGGGTGCATTCAGGGGCAGTACAACGTCACAGACACAGACAAATTTTTCCTCAGATAAATACTGATGTGGCACCACATATTATTGTCTGTAAAATGGATTCGATGGACATAACATAGAGTCTAAGCTTTATAACGAGGTATAACATGACCATCTGGACTATCGGCCCATATAAGCGAGCTCAAAATTCTAGGTATGTTTTGATGAGAAAACAGCAGAAAAAAGCATAAAGCTAAATCTTTGTGCGTAAGGCAAAGAGTTAATATTGCTTTAACTGTAGCAGCATTTCATTTATTCATCTGTGTTATTAGGATTATGGTCAATTGATCATGTCCCAGAGATTTGTTGTAATAGGCTCCTTTGGTAAACTTCCACATCCGCTCACAGCTCTGCAGATGCTGTCACTGATAACATGGTGCTGAAGCGCAGCCTGTGAAGTCCGATTCTATTTTTGATGGATGATCTCAGTTCTCTTCAGCTGATTTGACATAAATGTTCTGAAATGCACGGGATTCTTATATTAGTTCATCATTTCGTATTTCTCTCTGATGTTAATGCTTCTTGTTTACATTGTGCAATCTGAATCCTATTTTTATAATAAATTGCAAATCTAATCACAATCCAAAATGTTGCAGGTCTACTCACTTAGGAATTTAGGAAGCTTACTGTATTTTTATAGGAATCAGGCCAAGGCAGTGTACCTTTAGGCACTGGAGAGTTTATAAAAGCCTGATCTGATACACTGAAAGATAGTTTCATGCTTCATGTTTGTGGTTTTCTATTTCCCCTCTAGGGACTTTTTTGAGAATGGTAAAGTACTTTTTGAGTGACAATTATTTAGACCTAGATACATTCACACAGTAGCAAATATAAAAAAGGTACTGCAATAATAAATAATCACTATAGCAAAAGAAAAAAGGTGAATGTATGTCTAGGTACATACAACAGGTGGGGCAAGTGAGGTGTTATACTGCTGTATTGAGTAAGTGTGCACAGTTTTAAATTTTTATCATGATTCATGTTTTCGTAGGTATTTTCTTAGGTAACTAAAGCCGTCAGCTGGTTCTGAAAGTTTACTCTTCACTGTGACTAGTTAGATCCACTTGTTATTCATCTCCACATTACATTATTTACTATTTCTATGCATTTGTATACTAGACATCATATTCCAAGAAGAGCGGTGGTGCAGTGTTTGCTATGACTCCACATGGGCGACTAATTTAAACCCGGTCATCAGCAAATCCCTTGATGAGCTTAGAGACAGTGCAGCTACTCATCAGCGGTGCTCCTATGTACTGAAGTGGTTCACACAGCATAGCCCTACAGTAGGTGTCAGTGGGCAGGTACACAGACTGTTTTCTTTTGTGTCAGTCACTACTAAAACTCCTTTACCAGATTCCTGCCTCCCACATTGACAGGATGTGGTAGACAACCTCAACTCTTTCCTGCAACTGACTCTACTTGCTTTGAAAACATTTACTGTTATTGCCACAGAAGTTCTTGGTCAACTAGGGCTGTAGGCCTTTCATAGTTTTTCATAGTGTCCAAACATTTGACTGGTAGTGTCTGTGGTTGTTACCATCCACCTGCTGTCCAAAAATCTTTTAGAAATAAATAAATAATGACCAAGTTGTTTAAATCACTCAATGTAACAATATATTATAATTCTGTGGAAAACATTCATTAAGATGTACTATAGTAGTGACTAGTTCTTTTCATAGAGCCGCACTATTTGCTTTATATGTTGAAGCCAGTTCACCGGTCTGCTAAAGTGTAAATCTTACTCTGTTGGTCTTAATAGTAGCTGGTGACCTCTTGGCACACAAACCCTGACGTAACCGGATCACAGATTGTTGCATTTAAATCAGCGCTGCTCCAGGAACCTCCAGAATAAAGTGTTTTAAGTGGACTTTACATTAGAGACACCTTAGGGAGCACAATCTTGAACTATCATCTAATGGGATTGTCTGCTTCACCTCACGCCAGTGCAGCTACATCATTTCTCAGAGTAGTAGAGGGAGCACCACAGAGTCTGTCAAGATAATTACTGCATCAACTGGGTATTTTTTCTTTGTATGAAAAGGAAAATCGGTTATTTTTTTGTACTCCAACAAGATTTGAGATGTAATAATAATAATGATAATAAACCAAACTTATATAGCGCTTTTTTTGACACTCAAAGACTTAAGACGCTGTAGACGATTGAATTATGAACTTCTATGACTCATTATAGATATAAACTATTTCATTGTTGGATTCTGTTATGCATTTATCGCAGGTCTTGTTTTTACTATATTTAGTTCAGCAATATATCACAAAATGTCTTATCATGACGGGCCTAAGCGTAATTTTTGACACACAAATAAATAAATTTAATATAATTTTGTTGTCATTCAAGCACTGCTTTTTGTCCACCACTAACCCTTTTTTGTCCGATCCAAAAGTAAAAATCTCACAAGATTTTCTTCATCTGTGCATGATCTTGTGGTAATTTTATCTCCCGAGATCTTGTCCATAAAACTAGAAAAGTGAAAATTTGAATGACGCATTGTTTGGTTGTGCTTAAAGGGGTGAAATATTTACTAGTAAATCTAAAAAAAAAGAAACCATGAGTGTTGGAATCTATGGGCAAATGCTCTCTTCTGGCTCATGGCGAGGGTGGACGCTTTTTCTCTCCTCTCCTGCACCTTATCTTTCCTGCTTTGTTTCTATGTCTCGTCTTGTCTAATGTGTCTTATTCGTCGAGAGACTCTCTCCGCTCTTTTCTCCTAAACTAAATTAACTATGGATTTGATAAATTAGTCTTTTAACAAAATTGACACTTTAACAAGACAAGCAGGGTCAGGCGAACCTGCGTGTTCTTTGGAGACAGAGGATCTATCTGTTCGGAACCAGGAATACGGGACTTTGCACTTTGGATCACGCATGGACCTGATTTTTCAGAAAATTCAAATAATGAGGCAGCTTTTCAAAGCCCCACTTGGCCCGGAAATTGGAGTGAGGGGCAGAGCTTCGAGTACTCGAACTTTGTGACTATGGTCCGGGGTCTGATGGACATGTTTGGACATGGTAGCTCTAAAGCGCAATTTTTGGATAAAATCTGAAGGAAACTTGGAGTTCTGTATATGTAAACCTTGAGACGAAGAGACAGTAGAGTTGCTGTGAAAAGAATGCAGCCAAAGAAAGCCAAAACATGACAAATCTTATCTATTGGCCTCCCCCAGAGGCCTTGGCTCAGGCCAACTGGTCAACTCGCTCTGAGAGGCTGGAGCAGGGAGGGTGCTCTCCTCCCTACACTTTCTCTACGTCCTCACAGCTTCTTTGCCCCACTTCTTAGTAGAGGTAAGATCTTAAGCCCGAGCCTCTTCTTTATCAACAAGATACAGATTCACTGTAAAAAAAAAAAAAAGCACTGTAAAAAATTCCGCGAAGCAGCGAAGCCGCGATAGGTGAAGCGCGATATAGCGAGGGATCACTGTATATGTTCTTTTTGTTGTTCTTCCTCTATTTTCCTTTTTCTCTGTGTGGTAACTTCACATATAAAAGAATACAAACTTAGATGCCGAGTTGTCCAAACTTTATCTGTAATTCAGTTGACAAACGTACACGGTATCGGAGAGGACTTAAAAACATGCCTCAGGAACAAATGCTCTTCTTATTCAACCCTTTCTGTGGGTATTGGCTTAGTGCCTATCCCAAAATTACCAGTAGCACCATCTAGTGGTTATTAAGAACATTGCCTTAGAAATACTTTGACCTTACAACACTCTGTAGTAGCTAGTTATAGTTATTATAGTTATATATTATAGTAATATATAAATAAAGTTTGATTGATTGATTTATCTATTGATTGAAGGAGGAAAATAGGTCTGTTTTAACTGTTTTAAGACACAGACTGAACAGCACTTCACTGATACAATTTACCACCACGCTGATTTTAGTGATTATAAATTAAACTTTTCTTTTTACTTTTCTGTATAAATATAAATATACTGGATATATAGCCTTGCTTTAAAGGCTGTACCTGATAAAATTGCCTTAAAATCAACAGAAATTAAAAAATGTTCCTTTCCCCTTGACAAATAGTTTGGCTTGAAATAAAGGAACCATCTTGAAAACTTAATTAATCTAGGTCCACCAAGTAAATCAGTCTTAAGTAGTCTGCAACTACTCTTCTCAAACTAAGAATAATATACTAAATTCAAGTCATTTTAACGTTATCTAGGTATGCATTTTGTAGAGCTGTAGTTGTCATTAAAATCATGGTCACAGTGCTTTTCCCATCGCGCCACATTCATTGTACCAGCTGATTGACCTGTCT
This sequence comes from Odontamblyopus rebecca, assembly GCA_030686955.1. Lineage (NCBI taxonomy): Eukaryota > Metazoa > Chordata > Actinopteri > Gobiiformes > Gobiidae > Odontamblyopus > Odontamblyopus rebecca. The sequence continues at coordinate 32,510,342 of CM060658.1, forward strand.
TTCTTCCTCTCTCTCATTTTGTGTCTTTCTCTTTTTCTCTCTCTTTACCCTCCTCCTCCTTCCTCTCTCCCTGCAGGGGAAGAAGGCCCCAGGACGCTCGGGAAGTCGATCCAGCAACATCTCCAAGGTAACGCCGAACATCCCACTGTACTAAAAGCTCCATGTTAATATGACGGTTCAGAGTGGAGCAGAGGAACCATTGTTTAGCCGAGCAGAAGCGAATGTGCTAATGCTGCATTCTCAGATCAATAGAAATTCCTCATATTGCTACAAAGGGCCTCTTTTTTCTTCAGCTATGGATCTGTATAACAAATACAGAGAGATATCCTTCTGGATTTCCAGGCAACTTTTTTCTGACATCTACAGCTCTGGAAAAAAAAATAAAAGACCACTGCATTTTTTTTTCCTGAAAGCAGCATCTCTACATGTGTGACAGCCATTTCTTTCCAGCGTCTGTTGAATTCCAACACAAACACACCTCATTCTGCTTCATGAGGCACTGATGAGGTGATCATCTGAACCTGATTTAAGGAGGAAAAGGAGAAAAAACATTGTGAAAAATCAGGGTTATTTCACTAATTATTAATTTCTGAACTCTTTCTATGTTAAAACATTAGTATTGTGTTGTTTTAAAATGAATATGACCTTGTTTTCTTTGCATTATTTGTCATTTTTTGCAAATAAATGCTCTAAATAAAAATATATTTATTTGGTATTTGGGAGAAATGTTTTGCGTCAGTCGTTTATAGAATGAAACAAATATGCTAATTTTACTCAAACAGAGACCTTGTGAAATATTATATGAGAAATGAATGCTGGCCTACGGGAGTCTGGCCTAAGTCTTCAATCAGAAAGACTGCAGCGAGATCCAGAGATTCATAGAAGAAAGTTAATTAATTCATGATCAATATGAGTAATTTAAACTGTAAAAAGATTCTTTTTCAGGCTTTGTTTATTTGTCAGATACCTGATAGTTTTGACTGTTCTCTGATAGTGATCACTTCACTGTATTATTAATAAACCAGGATTACTCAAACATGTGTGAATGAAACAAAACAGATTTCCAGGTACATCTCTGATGAGGTAAAAACATTATTACATAAATCTTGTGTAATACTGGACCTTTAATGCCGTACTGTAGGCAAAGCAATCACATCTACATTGAGACAGAGAGGTGGCAAACTCTCCACCAAATTACATAATGCACATTTAAAAGCATTTCCTTAGTAGGCGAAAAACACTTGCTTCAACATATTTTCTACATTATGAACCCCGAACATTTTATTTTTCAGGTCAGCAACTCAACGGGACTGACCACAGCCTCGAGAACCTCCGTCACCCCGTCTTCTCAGGACATCTGCAGGTGAGTGAACGCCGACGGTACTCAGCACTGGCACTGAACTGCAGGCAGATGAGCGCTCTGTTGACGTACTTAGAGTGAGTGGGCTACTGAATGAGCTGGTTCTAATGTATCCTGAAGCCATAGCGCAATGAAAATGGATGAGCTCTTATGCGCCCAGCGTAACTCAATCACTGGGAGAAAGATGGCTGATTGTGCAGTTCTTCAACAGAGAAAAACGCAGAGAAAAATGTGTCATACATACACATCCCTCCTTACTGCTTTTTATTAGAAGTGTCATACATCTCATCAGTCAAGTTTTATATGGTTGTTTGTGGTGTCATTTTGATTTAATATTATTTAAAGGGCCCACATTAATCTATTTTCTGTTCTGTTATAATGCTGTTTCCTCTTCACTAGAATAATTTAGATTTTCAGCCCTGAAATTTCCAATCTCTATTGGTAAAGAGTTGTTGTTAATTCACGACATCACAAGGTGGAACAGAACATTCTGAGCTTTGAATATTTAGACAGACTCATAATCAAGGATTATTCAGTCATGTGTGAATGAAACCAAACACAACTCTGGGTTTGTTGTTGAGGAGGTAACATTCTAATGACTTAAAGCTCACAAGAGTCACTTTTGTGCAATGTAAGACCTTAAAATTTAACAAAACTGGGACATCTAAAAACAAAATCCAAAGAAAATCCCAGAAGAGTTGTTCAGTACCAGGTAGGTACTGACTATGACATTATATTACAGTTTAATCTATCCACATATCTTATATTTTAATATGGTTTGGGGCAACACCTTTAAGACATACCTCAATAAGATTGTATTAATGCAAAAGAGATTTCTTAGAATTATGAATTATTCAGATAGACTGATTTCCTCTGCTCCTTTGTTTCGTAAAAACAATATTTTGACTATATATAATGTCAACATATATTGTCTTTGCCTGTTTATGTTTAAGTATGTCCATATGTCCCAGGTTTTACCCAGAGTTTTTGAGAACTTTTTCATGTCCTCATCAGATGTTCACACCTATTCTAGAAGACACTGCAGAGACTTTTACCTTCCCTTGTGCAGAACATCAATCAACCAAAGAACACTCAAGTTCAGAGGCCCCGCCCTCTGGAATAACTTATCCCCCATTCTAAAGTCCACTTTAGAATGGGGGATTCTGCTCTCCACTCTTTTCTCTTTTAAAAGACAATTGAAACAAATGTTGCTCATCTGAATGTACAGAATTGTTTAAAGTGTTCATAAATGTTATATTCTATTCATGACTGTAATGAAACTGTTTTTAGGGGAGGTGCCTTATAAGACCATCAGTGGTCTTCTCACACTCTCCTGCACTGAAATGTTTATATTTTTCAGTATTGCGAAATTGTTTTAACTTTATGTGCAAATAAAAATCTAAATCTAAATCTAAGTATGATGTATACAAACATTTTTCTAAGTGGACCATATAATTAAAAATGGCCAATTAATCACTTAATTAACACTTAATTTTTTCCAGTATTATCCTATGTTGATTACCCAACCAACTACAGGTTCTATGCATAGACCGTATACAGTATATGAGTGGACTAAGTGATTGTGATGCCCCCCACAGCTTTCAGCGCCACTCAAATGAGGCTCGCGATGCTAACGGTTACAGGAGCGAATTTGGAGCCAGGCTCTATGTTATGAATAGGATATTTTTGACAGACATAGAAAAAAAAATCGTGTAGAACGGGTTAATACAAACATTTTAAGACCAAAATGACGAGGCTCACTGCAGGAGTTACAGAGAGAGGGACGATAAGATTTCGATGTAAGTCAATGGGAAAAAGTGAGAGGAGCCGGAAGAGCCTCCTGCAGCACTTCCTTTTTGGCACATGTTGACTAACGGGTTAGCTGTGTTCACTCATATGGTCCATGGTCCTATGTTACACAAATTTGACTCCTGTGAGATTTTAGCCATATTATAATGTTGTAACCTCATCAAAAATGTGCCTGGAGTTCAATGTTCCCTCTAAAGTTAAATCTAACCTGAAACAGTGGCATACCATTGTCGGGAGTTCGTGTGTTTCCCCAGGTCGTTGTTGAAAATGAGAATTGGTTCTCAACCGACCTACCTGGTAAAATAAAGAATAAATAAAATAATAAAGTTTCCTTAGACACATGAAAAATTAGGGGGAACATTGCTGGAGTTTTGTTTCATTCACACGTCTGAGTAATCCTTTATTATTAGTCTGTCTGCATCTCCAAAGCTGTAAATGCTTTCTTCAACCTTGTGAATTAGAATGGTTTTATTGCCATATGAGTGAACAGGTTCACATTAGGAAATTGCTGCGGTACGTGGAGCGAAACGTAGACAAACACTAAACATGCAACAAATAAAATAAAGTAGAAAAACATTAAACTATAATTTAGGTGAGACAGGTGCTAAAAATACAGCACAGGGTCATGTGACTGAAACAGAGTGGGGGGTGGGAATCATAAGATCTAACCGAATGTTTTCTGCTTGAGAGAAGAACACAACTTCGGGTATGTTTCACTAGCAAGGACCACACCAACAACAACACTGTGTGAAGAATAAGTTTATTGATGAGTGAACTAGGTGGGGCAGAGATAGCTGGGTTGAGACTTGTGGGTGGGGGCTCCGTTGGTTGAGTGAGCTGAGACAAACACAAAGATGCTGGGACAGGCTGCTACAAATAGGCTTCTGGGAAATTGAGGTGTGGTTGAAGTGAGCTGTGATTTGTTGGTGAGGAGGAGAGGGCAGATGAGGTGTGGTCCTGCTCCTGAACCTAAGTTAATCATGTTAACTACATTTATGATGAGAAAACCAAACCACATTACAGCAGATCAGAACATATAGCATAATATGGGCCCTTTAACATTTGAACAATCATTTATTTATTTTCATTTATTTATTTTCCTTTCTATCTTTCCATCTTATATACTCACACATTTCTGTTCCCATCTGTCTTGTGCATGTGTGTTCAGTTCTGCCCCCCTGTCCCGTTTAGAAGAGGATGACTCTGAGGCACAGAACTCAGAGAAGCTCACAAGCTCCTCTATGATGACAGTAGCCAGCGCACCTGTCTCCCCCTGCATGGCGCCGCCCCCCAAAAAACAGGTGAAACGCCGCCACCGCCGCAAACCCCCCACCTGTCCCTCCCTCACCTGCGTGGACCACATCTTCAACCAGGACCTGACCGAGCGCAGCCTGAGCTCGGACCGCAGCAACAGGGGGGAGAGGAGGGAGCGTTCGTCCAAAACCCGAAAGGACCTCGCCCCTCACCTCCGCTGCTCCGGCGTCCACCACACAGACTCCACCTCGGACGAAGACGCGTGGAGGCAGGCGCGCAGCTGGAGCAAAGAGAAGGCCAGGAGGGCTCGGAGACGCAGCCGGGACAGAGACGCAGTCCAAACATTCGAGTACAAGGTGGAAGAGATGGAGCTGCAGTCTATAAGTTCAGAAACGGAGAAAGAGAACAAAGAGGAGGTGAAAGAGGAGAGCAACGGAGGTCTGAAGAGGTTTAGGGCGTTGACAGACCAAGACATGTCCAGAGATGAGGTGTCAGAAGTGAGGGAGACCACCGTGAGTAAAGACCACGAAGAGAAGTCCAACACTAGCACCCCGTCCACTGAGGAGGAGGGGCCACAGGAGCTCATCACTAAACGGTATCCGAAGAGGGGTGCAGGGGGCGGGGACATGTCAGTGCCCGTCCCCCAGGCCCACTGCACGGGTAACGGGGTTACCCTGCTGCACCCATGCTCCGAGTCAGAAACAGAGGTCTGCAGGTCAGTATTCATGGGTTTCAGCTTCCTGTTATATATAACATTTTGAGGATTTTTTTCCATTAAAAACATGAAAATAGATTTTAAATTTCTAATCATTATGGCAGTGTTTTGAAACGAGTGTGCAATGATTTCTGTATTGTGATGATGCACTAAAGGCGCACTCAAATGCTTCGCAAAGCACAGTGAAAACGGGTTACGCAAGAAATTCTGAAATTTGGTAACAGTATTTTCTTTGATTTATGATATAATTAATTTGCGTCTTGTCTCTGCCCATATTTTTGTGGTATCGCAATGACAATAATCTGATATTTTTTCTAAAAACGGTTGTTATAGGCCTATGCCTTGGTTGATGTGGATATTGACCATAAAACTGAGAGATAATAACTGTATTAAAAAACAACATTTATTTATTAACTTATTTTAGACTATGTGCTCAACATTTTTGTCTTATTTGCAAAACAACAAGTACTATAATATAATTTTTTCTTTAGCTCACTGCACTAGTGTGTAGGGATATAACAATAATGGAAATATCGTGACATAGTATCATCAAAGGTCTCACAATAATATCGTGGATATATCGAATCACAGGTTTCTTTGTTTAAATTAATAGTTATGATGCAGAAATAACTAAAAAAAACAGAGGGAACTACACAGACCACGATCCTTTGCTCCATTTCGGTGCAGACTACATGAAGACATAACTGTTCTAAGCACTTTTTAATCTTCATTCTTTGGATTAAGTCTTGTGAAGGCATTTTAGAGGAAAAAGTATCATATTCACAGTTCTGTGCCTCCACAAAATATTGCAATAAGTATCTTACTGTGAGATGTCCATCCATCCGTCCGTCCATCCATCCATCTATCTTCTCCTACTTAATCCAGCTGGGTCGCGAGGGCAGCTTGCCCAATCCTCATAGCACCTGACCCCCCCTCCCCCGTGAGATGTATATGGTGAAAATATCGTACAGAGAGATTTGGATATTGTTACATCCCTAATGACAATAAATGTTGTACCAAATGACTGGCCAAAGCATTTTCGTCAGTCTTATTATTATGTATAATATCGTAATATTGTGACCTTTCCCACAATATCGCAATAAATATCGTACAGTGAGTTTCATGCCCTGACAATATCATATCATGAGACTTCAATATTGTTACACTCCTACTAGCGTGTATTCTCTTGTGTGTTTGGATCAGGATCTGTCACTGTGAGGGAGATGACGACTGTCCACTCATCATGCCCTGCCGCTGCACAGGGAGCCTCAGTTTTGTCCATCAGACCTGCCTCAACCAGTGGATCAAGTCATCAGACACGCGCTGCTGTGAACTCTGCAAGTTTGACTTCATCATGGAGACCAGGCTCAAACCTCTATGCAAGGTCAGCAACACCAAAAATATGTAGTCATAATAGTATGATTAAGGTGACCAGAAATTCAAAATAAAAAACTGGGACATCCCTATTTTTTTTGGTGGTTGGCAATAATGAAATTATGAAATGAGTGCGTAATTAAAGAACATTGTTATGCAGAGACCACTCATGACTAACATGTAAGTCAGTATAGCCACATGTTCTTTGTGTTTTGGTCATTTTTAACCAGTTATTCTGTATTTTATCCAAACAAATGACAATTTATCCCTCTCTTTATTCTTGGCAGGTATCAAATTGGTCAAAAATAGGGATGCCTGGGACATTTCTTGTATAAAACTGGGACAAATCACTGGTTTTGGATAAATCTACTGGGACGGGGACACAGGGCTCAAAACTGGGAATGTCCTGGCTAAATAGGGACGTCTGGTCACCCTAAGTATGATTACACAGTTAACATGATATCAGCTGTTCATATATCTTCCTTAACTCCAAGCAAGAAATGTTGTATATCTTTATTGAGCAAATAATAAATATATCAGATTATATCTACCAAGCTCCACATCCGTAGTCATTAGGCAGGAAACAAAACAAATACAGCATACAAATAAGATGTTAGTACAACAGGAAATGTATGAAGTATGGTCCAATCTACATCTTTGTTATTTATTTTACCAAATCAATCAACCAGTTATTTGCTGGTTTCAGATTTATAAAACATATTTTTGGAGTGATTTGTTGTTTGTGCATGTTTGAGCAGTCTTTAATCTCTTATTTTCAATACGCCATGTTGCTGATAAACCTACGTGTTCACAGCCATTGGCATACGCCCACTGCTCTGTACTTAACTCAGTTCTCAGTTTTATTTTCTTAATCAGTGATATGCCGAGGATTTGTCAGTGTCTCTAGTAGTGAATAGTACAGTAAGTGACTAGGTATGTCAAGATAACATCCAACATTTTTTAGAAGATCACCAATTCCATATCTAGTTCCCTTTCGTCATTCTAGCCATTATCAGACTGCGTTCGTAAAGTTGCGTCTTGTGTCTCAGCTGTGTCTGTTTCGTAGTGGGAGAAACTCCACATGTCCAAAACCGAGAGGAGGAAGATCTTCTGCTCCGTCCTGTTCCACCTCCTCGCCATTGGCTGCATGCTGTGGTCAGTCTACATCCTGGTCAAGAGAACAGCAGAGGAAGTCCGACTGGGGAAGAATGGTCTGTACTTGCAAACTAGATTTTAGTTTTTTAGTGATTTACCATTACAGACAAATGTTTTATAGAGTTGTACTCTTGGTTATATGTATCTAAAGCACATAGATTTGTAGTTCTTTCTACTGTCCCTTGATTGTGTCCTTTTAGTCATGGGTTTCAAGCTATCGCAACAGTTCTCTATTGTTATTGCCTGAAACCCATGAGTATGCTCATTATGTGTTGTATGCCTAAGGATGGGGGCGAAGTCATCAACTTAAATACAGTTTTTTTTTTTACATTTCTTTTTTTATTATTATGATAATGACAATTCATGTACCATATAATCTTGACATTTTGACATTCACCATAAGGACAAAAAGTCACAGATATAATCAAAGGAATTCAGCATTAGGCCAACAGTCTATACTCTGCCTGTACCTGCAGGTTCTTTCTTGAAACACATTTTATTTAATTAGTGACCCCTCACCACAGTAAATAAATGAATTACAATAATAAATATACATGTACTTACACATTCACTCATATACACCCATACATACATACATACATACACAAAAGGTAGGGTACAGATCATTTTGCTTCTCGTTTAAATACAGTTTGAAGTAATTGTTGTAGTGTATATGCAGTTCTGAGTCTAGTCTAATTATTTGCTCTATCAACAGTGATGGTGGATATGTATAATTGAACAAAAATATAATATATACTATACTTCAATCCAGGCCTATCTGAGTTTTACCCTTTTCTTTTTGTTAGTCAGGAGTTAGTTTACCTGCTTTAAATGGTTCAGCAACTTCCAGTGACCTTTTTCAGAAAGGATTTTTTGCTTCTTTAAACCAAAAGAATACTTTTTTTTATAATTAATAAGGGGCACACTAGGTAAGGGGCAATTAGTTGCCCAGGGACTAGTTCTTAATAATGGTTTTATAAATGTTTTGAAGCAGGTCTTAAACTCCATCCCTAATTGAGCTGTGGCAGTGACCTTCATGTTCCATTACTGTAGATCTCCCAGTAGAAACCTGAGTACATATTCACTCATATTTACTGTATTTGAACCCATCAAAATAGCATTAAAATGACATATTGTACAATTATAAAGAGAGATTCTGCCCACTCTTGATTGCAGACAATTTATGGAGGCTTTCTCTTTTGAAGTACTACGAGTCCGTGGGTAAGCACAGCTCAGTAAAGCCCTCATGCTTCTGCTTTCATGTTTTGAGAGTGACCTTTGGCCTCTATGGTCTGTGTGTGTGTGTACTAGGTGTGCTGGAGTGGCCCTTCTGGACTAAGCTCATTGTGGTAGCCATAGGCTTCACTGGAGGACTCATCTTCATGTATATCCAGAGTAAAGTGTACCTAAAGCTGTGGCACCGACTCAAAGCCTTCAACCGCATCATCACAGTACAGAACTGCCCCGACAAGGAACTGCACAACCCCCTGGCCCGCAGGTCTCCCCATAGCGCTCACAGTGTGGAGGTCCCTCTCAGCCCGGCACCTGTCAGCCCTGTACCTGTCCCCACACAGGATCACCCAGACTCAGACATGTCTGTGGAGGCGGCTGTGGCTCCTGCACACAGCCCCGTCTGACTGTTTTACACTCACTCGCACAACTAAGATCTGTCAAACACACAGGACTCCTGCAGACTACAAACTCAGAGGGAAATGATGAAAAAGGATCCTAAAGCCATTTTCTTAAGACTGCTGTGAAGTTTTACTGTCACTACTTGGGAAACCTATTTTTGTATGCACGATGTAAAATGCACTGACACTCTTGCAGTACAGATGAAAAAGGGAGTATTGGAACAGTGTTGCACACAAAGATGTTTAGACACTCCAGGAGTGTCTGTCATACTTGTTTTTGTAGTCCTAACATAATGTTCACACTTTCTATATGAAGCACTAGTTTGGAATTGACTGTAAATGTTCATTTAAACCATAGTCCTAACACACTGCCATCATTGATGACACACTCACAGTTTTATAATCATGAAGCCATATGTGATGGCTGTTTATTGCCAAGACAAACAATCATAAATACATGTGTTCTGGTTTCACATTGTCATGGACGGTGCTGTTAGTTTATTAGAAGGGGAGTTGTATATTGTGTATTGTAATCTTCACATAGGCTTTGTAACTTTGATTTAATACTTATGCACCCTGAAATGGACACACTGCACTTAAACTCAGTCCTAAAGGCACTTTGTTAAAAATAGATAGGCTTTACAGGTGGATAATCAGGTTTATACAAACCAAAGATCAGTGGCAAACAAACACAAAAGTTATCTCAAGAGACAAATAACACATTTTAAATAAGTCTAAAATTCATTCATTTTGAACAGCAGATTCCAACAAAAACAAATCTGGTGCTGTGTCTTTAAAAGAGATGATTTAACTATTTTTGTCTCTTGCCAATTTTGCTATGAAAAATTACATATCAGTACAATAATTATGATTTTTAGGTTTAAACTGTGATATTAATAATCAACATTTCCTAATTTATTTAAACTACATTCAAGCACTTTTTATTTCTTATTGGATTGAACTGAAGACTTAAAATAAATGAATGTAGGTGCCCTTCGTGTCTTTCAAGTTTCTCATGTCTTTGTGTTTTATGTGTTTGGCATCCTCTACAGGTCTGAGCAATAGCAGCGGCTATTTCCACAGTTGGTCTCTAGTCTCTTAGTCCGACATCAACAGCATGTCCTCCTGCTCATTGTCCAAGTCCTCCTCCTCACCTCCTTGCAACTCTTCTTCTAAAGCATTTTTATCCCCTTCATTTTTCTCTTCTTCCTCCTTCTCCTGCTCACTGGATTTTATGTCCAGTCCTTTGTTCGAAACTTTACGTAGTTTTATATTTGGTAATTTCTTCAAATCACCTGTCCATTCTCTGTCAAAACATGTTACAGGAATATTACTTTACAATCAAAAATATTACTGGCTGTTATGATGTTGCAGGTTTGTAGAAATAATCATAAAAAAAAACTTTCTTGCAGAGTGATTAGACAATCAAACATGTTGATTTACAATTCAAATGTACAAAAATAATAAATGATCCAGAAACATAACCCACTCTGTAATAAAAATTTTAATTCATCCACTCACCTGAACGTTTTTAGCTGTTTTGTATTGATGATATCTGGAATTTCTGTGGTAAATATGGAGTTTTAGAATATTTAATAAAACACAGATTTCAAACAGTATGCGCATTACTCACCAAAGCCAACTCCTTCAAACTGCGCCCGCTCTCTTTCGATGGTCTGTTTGATCACTGCTTCTCTGGCTCCATGAAGACGACCCTGACGCCCTTTGATTCCATTTAACAACTCGATCTGCTCGAGCTCAGCATCAAATCTGTGCAGGTATCTAAATACAGAGGAAAAACAGGCAAAGGTAGTGTGATATCTTAAAGAAGACATATGCATATGCTAATCTACTTTTTTTATATTTTATTGTTCACTGTAAATCTCAAAAATAACCTGGCTTGGTAAAAGAATCACTCTAGATACTATAAGTAAACTAATAATGATGAGGGAACACCACTATAACATGGTTAAAAGCTCATAACAGTTGCTTTAGTGTAACATCTCTTCTATAAACACTAGACAGCCCACAGACACAGCCAGCAGACTTAGTACCCCGTGCATGTTGCATTGGCTGAGTGGCTATGGAGCACTGTTGTGTGACTGACCAATATCTTTGCCATTTTTTTGCCCTAACAACATGAAACTTGGCACTGCACACACCCATACCATTGGGATGACACCCTCCAAATATGAGATCAGTCAGATGAGTGGCTCGAGACTTATGCATGGAACAGACCAACAAACCAACAGGAGTACACACAGACATACGTTCCTTGCATTAACAGATACATAGTGTCCAATAAGCTAAACTCTGCCATTACCTTTCAATGATGTCGCAAGCATCTTTTTTGGTATAATTTGTCTTTGAGGGATCAAGCTGTTCCTGAAACCACAACAGCTTTTCTCCTGAGGGAAAAAGTGATAAGATTCATTTGACTTCAATGATGAACACATTTTACTGCTCTAGTGGTGATAAAATTACCTATGTTGTTGAGGCGAGAAGCTTTATCATTATTATGTCTGCGAAGAGGGTAGCAGTTAAATTAGACAAAGTCAGAGTGAGCATATAACATACTGCTTTAGGACTTCAATTTTACGGTCTTCATTTTTTTTTAACCTTTATTTAACCAGGTAAAGACCCCTTGAGATCAAGATCTCATTTACAAGGATGACCGGCCAAGTGGTCAGCAGCACACGTCAAGAGCAGAAAACAACAATCAACTAAGATAAACATAAATTATGAAGGTCAAGTGCAATGAAAGTAAAAATTATTTTGAAAGTGCAGTAGTTGTCAACAGTCTAAAAAGATAAAGTGCAATAATTGTAAACAATAGATGATAAAATGCAATAAAATCTCTTACAAAGAGCACTTTTGCAGAGACATTTTAAAAAAACAGGCACTGATGAATGGAAGCTTTTTGCCTATTACATAACAAAGAAAGAAAATAAGACAAGTTCAGATATTTTCAATTCAGTTTGGAGGTTATTCCAAGCTGAAAGAACAGAGAAGCTAAAGACCTATTTTCCCAGCTAAGAAAGTACTACAGAAAATGAAAAATTTCAGATACAGTATAATTTAAGCATAGGTTCAGTAAATTAGATTTTATTCTCTGCATTTAATGTGATCTATCCTTTAACCTTCTGAATCTGAACTAACCAGTCAGAATATAAGCAAAGTGACCACAGACTTTTCAACACAGAAATTGTTTTGGTTTTCTTGGTATGGGATTAAATGTATTTAGCTCCAGGGAGATAAGCAGGTGACACCATCACGCCAAGTCAGATCGCTGGAGAGGTGATCCTGCTAACACTAGAATGCATGTTTATGTTTCAAGTTTCAAATCGAATAGCGGGTAGTGTACATTTTAGCATTTTCACGTTTGCATTACGTACACAGATGAACAAATTATTCTATTTAATCCACAGTTCCACACACCTCTCTTTCCTCTTGAGTCGCAGCTCCTCTCGGGCCAGATACGCCGCCTTCCTGCTGTACGGATGCACAACTTTCTCAGCCGGTTTCACCTTCTGGGCTTTAGGCTGCACAGAACAGGTTCACAAAAACACACAAAGTTTACTTCTTTTACATGTTTGGTCAGAACATTGTAATCTGTCGATCACAGGGAGATATTTAATTACCATTTTGAAAGTTAAATCCACGCGAGCTCCTCGTGAATGTTGTTGACAAATGTACCAGAAGTTGGTCCGTCTGTAAAGTCACTCGGCTGGGTACAAGAGCAACGAATAAATAATCCACTTCTATGAATATTTGGTCTTTATTGATACATTACTTTTTATTGTATGTATTTATTGTGGCTGCATTTGCCTATATACAGGCATAGGCTATATGACTGTACAACTTATAATTTCTTAATTTGATAGTTGCTTCCACTGTGATAGAGAGTAAAGTTTTTTTATTTGCTAATACAAGTACAGTGATCCCTCGTTTATCGCGGGGGTTACGTTCCAAAAAGAACCCGCGATAGGCGAAATCCGTGAAGTATCAGCTTTATTTTTTACAATTATTATACAATACAATACTGTACTATAGAATGAAACCAAAGATCAGATCTGTTTTCAGGCTCAACCATTTAAAAATATAAACGTTTTCTTACAAATAACTATGATAGTTTTTAAAAAATGCTGTAAAATAATAATTCATACGAACACGAGGTTGGACATTGTGACTCACGTGTATTTCACAGTCCCTCTGACTGAGCCTCTTCCTCCTGACTCCTGTAGCGTCTTTTTCTACTGAAGGCTGTGGTGCAGGTGTCTTCTCCCGTCGTCCTTATGTTATTTTCCTCCTTCTTTATGGCACCCATGTTTTCTTTTCTGTGGGAGACGCTCCAAACGGCTCTTTGAGTGTTAAAGGTTGCCGACCCCTGGTCTAAGTGAAAGACCAGTCAACTTTTATCACTTCTAGACTACAGTCCCTTGGCCAATCAGGATTCAGAACACAATGCACTGTTAAAAAACAAAAAAAAAGCATAAAAAAATCTGCGAAACAGCGAAGCCGCGAAAGATGAACCGCGTTATAGTGAGGGATCACTTTAGTTAAAACCTTTGATACTATATATATATATATATATATATATATATATATATATATATATATATATATATATATATATATATATATATATATATATATATATATATATACACACATTTAATGACATATAAATCCATGCTATCTATCAGTGCGAGAACGGCGACATCTTGTGGTGAGAGTAAGCAGAAGATGAATGGATCTACATTTGAATAACAAATAACAGACTGATCATAATCAGAACCTCGATGATTAAATCCTGTTACAAGGCGAGGACTTCATTGTGAGTAGATGGCACCTCTATTGCTCACAGTCAAGGATTTAAAGCAGACTTTTGCATTTTTACTTCCATTACTTTATATAGCACACAGTCTATGTTATAATTGCATAATAATAAGGCCTACGTTAATATTACATATAACATAAAATAGTTCACATTGCTAGTAGGTCTGTCATAATACATTTTGAAGTGTGATATATTGCTGAACAACATATAGCTGATAAATGATATTACTGAAACTAATTTATGCCTCTGATACAATAATCCTAAACAGGATTACCTCAAAAATCTATCATCTAAATGTACAATATCATTGAAAATATGAGCTGCAATAAATAAAGAGTAGAATAAAATGCTTTAGCAGTTAGTTTGCATCTATAATGAGCCATAGAAGTTATTTATATTATTAACCTTTTACAGCTCAAATCCTATTACTCCGTTAGTTGCCCCCTACTACAAAGAAAAAGTACCCACAATAAATATTGACCTGACAGGTCTAATTGTTAGGCTCTTTTTATTGTGAATATGTGTGGTCTTCTATTATCCTTCCTTCATTATTATCTTTCACAATGACACTGAGATTCTATTCTATTCTATTCTTATTTAAGCTATTACAACTTCAGCTTCAATTATTCATTTTTGTAATGTAAATAACATAGTACTATTACGATGTGGGTTTTTGGTGAATATAGACCTAACCAAATGAAGGAAAATATTTGATAGATGAAATGAGTGGATTTATTTTCATTAACTTAGACTAAATACAATATTTACATGTTGCATTTTAAACAAAAACTAAGATAAAATATATATAAATGCATCTGAAAAGATGCTCAAAAGGCAGATGAAATTACCATTACATATCCTTAAAAATACAGTATTAACCAGTCCTCTGTGTTTGAAGAGTCATTCTAGTCCACCTCCTCGATGGTGGGTCCCTGGGAGCTCCCCCGAGCGTCCTCTCTGCAGCTGCCTGTAGGGGGCGCTCCCTGGTACAGCTTACTTATGATGGGGTTGCACACTTTCTCCAGCTCTTTCTGCTTGTGCTGGTACTCCTCCACCTCAGCCAGCTGGTTGTTGTCCAGCCAGCTCATGGTCTCCTCACACTTGTCCAGCAGCTTCTTGCGGTCGTCCTGGCTCAGTTTGCTACTCACAGCCTCGTCCTGCACACTGTTCTTCACAGTGAACACATAGGCCTCCAGAGCGTTCTTGGCACTGACCCTGTTCCTCTGGGCTTCATCTTCAGTTTTGAACTTCTCTGCATCCTGCACCATCTTCTCGATCTCCTCTTTGCTCAGTCGGCCTTTGTCGTTGGTGATGGTGATCTTGTTTTCTTTGCCTGTGCTCTTGTCCGCCGCCGACACGTTCAGGATGCCGTTGGCGTCGATGTCGAAGGTGACCTCGATCTGAGGGACCCCTCGTGGGGCAGGGGTGATCCCCGTCAGCTCAAAGCGGCCCAGCAGGTTGTTGTCTTTGGTCATGGCCCGCTCCCCTTCGTACACCTGGATCAGGACCCCGGGCTGATTGTCGGAGTAGGTGCTGAAGGTCTGGGTCTGCTTGGTAGGGATGGTGGTGTTGCGTTTGATCAGAGCCGTCATGACCCCTCCGGCTGTCTCGATGCCCAGGGACAGAGGGGCTACGTCCAGCAGCAGCAGGTCCTGGACCTTCCCTGAGGTGTCCCCGGAGAGGATAGCAGCCTGGACAGCAGCTCCGTAGGCCACCGCCTCATCTGGGTTGATACTCTTGTTCAGATCACGGCCGTTGAAGAAATCCTGTAGGAGTTTCTGGACTTTGGGGATCCTGGTGGAGCCCCCGACCAGGACCACGTCATGGATCTGTCCTTTGTCCATCTTGGCGTCTCTCAGGGCCTTCTCCACGGGCTCCAGCGTTCCTCTGAACAGGTCTGAGCACAGCTCCTCAAAGCGTGCTCTAGTGATGGAGGTGTAGAAGTCCTGTCCCTCAAACAGAGAGTCAATCTCAATGCTGGCCTGGGAGCTGGAGGACAGGGTCCTCTTGGCCCTCTCACACGCTGTGCGCAGTCTCCTCAGGGCTCTCTTATTCTGGCTAATGTCCTTCTTGTGTTTCCTCTTGAACTCCTCCACAAAGTGGGTGACCATGCGGTTGTCAAAATCCTCTCCGCCCAGATGGGTGTCTCCAGCTGTGGCCTTGACTTCAAAGACGCCGTCTTCGATGGTGAGGATGGACACGTCGAAGGTGCCCCCTCCCAGGTCAAAGATGAGGACGTTGCGCTCTCCAGAGCGGCCTTTGTCCAGGCCGTAGGCGATAGCAGCGGCCGTGGGCTCGTTGATGATTCTCAGGACATTGAGTCCAGCAATCACACCTGCGTCTTTAGTGGCCTGTCTCTGGGAGTCGTTGAAGTAGGCAGGGACTGTGATCACTGCGTTGGACACCCTGTGGCCCAGGTAGGCCTCTGCCACCTCCTTCATCTTTACCAGAACCATGGAGGAGATCTCCTCAGGGCTGAAGGTCTTGTCTTCTCCCTTGTACTCCACTCTGATCTTGGGTTTTCCTCCGTCACTCACCACCTTAAAGGGCCAGTGCTTCATGTCGGCCTGCACTGTGGTGTCATCAAACCTGCGGCCGATCAGCCTCTTGGCGTCAAACACTGTGTTGTTGGGGTTCAGAGCCACCTGGTTCTTGGCAGCATCTCCGATGAGGCGCTCAGTGTCGTTAAAGGCCACATAGCTAGGGGTGGTCCTGTTGCCCTGGTCATTGGCGATGATTTCCACTTTTCCGTGTTGGAAGATCCCCACACAGGAGTATGTGGTTCCCAGGTCAATGCCCACAGCTACTCCGTTTACAGACATGCTGATGATTATTTGTTAGTGCTCTGGAAATTGACAAAATAAATCATTAGATATATATGTAATATGGAATTATAGATGAAACTAAATAAAAAATAAAAACACTATGAACTGTTTTTAAAATTTCTATCAAAATTATAAGCTCTACTGCTAAAGAAAGCCTACTACTATTATCCTTGAAGTACTTACAGTTATAAGAGGATAGAGTCTTAGAGAGTTTGATGTTGGCTTCTTCTTTCTTATTTGCTCCGCTGAAGTTTGCTCCTCCGCTCTGATGAGTATTTGCTGCCTCCTCTGCTCCTTGCAGCTCTTTTATACTGTCCCCTCTGTGTTCTGGCTGTTTCTGGAAAAGTCCCGCCTCTTCGGCGCTTTTGTCCAATCACAACGCCGAGCGAGAGGACAACGTGATGACGTCCGAGCTTTAGGTGCGTCTGCGCTTGAACGTTCTACTTTGCTCCAGGGTCAGAAGAAACCAGAGCAGAAACTGCGAGAAGATTCGCAAAGTTTCTATAATTAATCGATGATGCAACACGTTTATTTATTACTTAAATGTTTATTTAATTCTTAAATTAAATTATTTTAGAAACATTACTGTGCGTGAAATGCTCTTCAAATCGTAGGCTATTCTATTGGGTTATACATTAAAGAGTATAAAGTAAGACTGTATGATCAGCTTTGGGCATAAAGGCTTGCAAAAAGTAGGCTTAAATGTCCCAATCATGATGTGAGACACCGCTGATAGATTAAATGGCCAGGTTATTTAGTTTTGGTTAGAGCAAATAAAAGAATAGGTAAGATTACAAAGACCTGATGTGCAGGCCAATGGCACACCCGGTCAGGCTAAATGGCAATTTTCAGCAGACTGTATTTATTCAGTGTATCATGTATTATTTTCATAAGTAGACAAGCCACTCTTCACTATTGTTTGTGGGCTACACGCTGAAGGAATTGTCAGTAATTCTCAGCCATAGTGTGACATCTGCTGGCCACTTTCTGTCAAAACACATTTAGTCCTAACTGTAAAAAATGAGTTTATTCGACTTTGACAGAATTGGACAGTCAGCAGCACGGCAAAAACTATACATTGCAACTACAGCTAGATGAAAATATTATTCCTGTGTAACCTACCATATATGTTTACTTGTATGTATGTACCCAGGAGAGATATCAGATGTTGTAAAATAGAATCATTCCTGACAAAGAAAGCATTTGCTCCAACACAAACAAGGTTCATGTTGGTTCCTGTCCCTTAATTGTTCCATTGTAAATCCAACTATTTTGTGCAACCTCAAACAAAGAAACAATATTAGAACTTTTTCTACTGGACACACCCCTATATTTACAATACTATTTATTAATATATTGTGCATTTTTTATTCCAAGACAGAGGAAAATGACCTGTAGCAGAGGATTTGGCGTTCTTTCCTTGTGTGGACAGGACCTTGTGATGTAATCCAAGTGCCACCATGGATTCCCTTCAGGTACACCAACTTCACTGTTGTTTGAGTAACTCTTTATTATTATTAGTCTGTTTACTTCTCCAAAGTTCAAAATACTCTGTTCCACCTTGTGATGTCATGAAGCTGTAGTTTTCGAGTTAACAGCTCCTTTTACTTTTAGTACAGTGAACATGGGCAATTCCAGAGTGAAATGATCTTTATGTATTACCAAATATTTATTCAGCGTTTTACAGCTCAAATCCTATTCCTCCACTAGTTCCCCACTACAATGAAAAACTGCGCACAATAAATATTGATCTGACAGGTCTAATTGTTAGGCTGTTCTTTTAATTCTGAATATTTGTGGTCTTCTTTTATCCTTCCTTCATTATTATCTTTCACAATGACACTGAAATTCTATTCTAGGCTTTATTTAAGCTATTACAATGTCTACTTCAATTATTCATTTTTGTAATGTAAATAATAAAAGACTATTATGATGTGTGGTTTTGGTGAATATAGACCTAACCAAATTAAGGAAAATTTTATCTGATAGATGGAATGAATGGATTTATTTTCATTAACTTAGACAAAATACAAAAATATTTACATATTGCATATTATACAATAACTAAGATAAATATATAAATATAAATATACACACACACGTGTGTGTGTGAATCTCAAAAGATCCTCAAAAGGCAGATGAAATTACCATTACATATCCTTAAAAATACAGTATTAACCAGTCCTCTGTGTTTGAAGAGTCATTCTAGTCCACCTCCTCGATGGTGGGTCCCTGGGAGCTCCCCCGAGCGTCCTCTCTGCAGCTGCCTGTAGGGGGCGCTCCCTGGTACAGCTTACTTATGATGGGGTTGCACACTTTCTCCAGCTCTTTCTGCTTGTGCTGGTACTCCTCCACCTCAGCCAGCTGGTTGTTGTCCAGCCAGCTCATGGTCTCCTCACACTTGTCCAGCAGCTTCTTGCGGTCATCCCGGCTCAGTTTGCTACTCACAGCCTCGTCCTGCACACTGTTCTTCACAGTGAGCACATAGGCCTCCAGAGCGTTCTTGGCACTGACCCTGTTCCTCTGGGCTTCATCTTCAGTTTTGAACTTCTCTGCATCCTGCACCATCTTCTCGATCTCCTCTTTGCTCAGTCGGCCTTTGTCGTTGGTGATGGTGATCTTGTTTTCTTTGCCTGTGCTCTTGTCCGCCGCCGACACGTTCAGGATGCCGTTGGCGTCGATGTCGAAGGTGACCTCGATCTGAGGGACCCCTCGGGGGGCAGGGGTGATCCCCGTCAGCTCAAAGCGGCCCAGCAGGTTGTTGTCTTTGGTCATGGCCCGCTCCCCTTCGTACACCTGGATCAGGACCCCGGGCTGATTGTCGGAGTAGGTGCTGAAGGTCTGGGTCTGCTTGGTAGGGATGGTGGTGTTGCGTTTGATCAGAGCCGTCATGACCCCTCCGGCTGTCTCGATGCCCAGGGACAGAGGGGCTACGTCCAGCAGCAGCAGGTCCTGGACCTTCCCTGAGGTGTCCCCGGAGAGGATAGCAGCCTGGACAGCAGCTCCGTAGGCCACCGCCTCATCTGGGTTGATACTCTTGTTCAGATCACGGCCGTTGAAGAAATCCTGTAGGAGTTTCTGGACTTTGGGGATCCTGGTGGAGCCCCCGACCAGGACCACGTCATGGATCTGTCCTTTGTCCATCTTGGCGTCTCTCAGGGCCTTCTCCACGGGCTCCAGCGTTCCTCTGAACAGGTCTGAGCACAGCTCCTCAAAGCGTGCTCTAGTGATGGAGGTGTAGAAGTCCTGTCCCTCAAACAGAGAGTCAATCTCAATGCTGGCCTGGGAGCTGGAGGACAGGGTCCTCTTGGCCCTCTCACACGCTGTGCGCAGTCTCCTCAGGGCTCTCTTGTTCTGGCTAATGTCCTTCTTGTGTTTCCTCTTGAACTCCTCCACAAAGTGGGTGACCATGCGGTTGTCAAAATCCTCTCCGCCCAGATGGGTGTCTCCAGCTGTGGCCTTGACTTCAAAGACGCCGTCTTCGATGGTGAGGATGGACACGTCGAAGGTGCCCCCTCCCAGGTCAAAGATGAGGACGTTGCGCTCTCCAGAGCGGCCTTTGTCCAGGCCGTAGGCGATAGCAGCGGCCGTGGGCTCGTTGATGATTCTCAGGACATTGAGTCCAGCAATCACACCTGCGTCTTTAGTGGCCTGTCTCTGGGAGTCGTTGAAATAGGCAGGGACTGTGATCACTGCGTTGGACACCCTGTGGCCCAGGTAGGCCTCTGCCACCTCCTTCATCTTCACCAGAACCATGGAGGAGATCTCCTCAGGGCTGAAGGTCTTGTCTTCTCCCTTGTACTCCACTCTGATCTTGGGTTTTCCTCCGTCACTCACCACCTTAAAGGGCCAGTGCTTCATGTCGGCCTGCACTGTGGTGTCATCAAACCTGCGGCCGATCAGCCTCTTGGCGTCAAACACTGTGTTGTTGGGGTTCAGAGCCACCTGGTTCTTGGCAGCATCTCCGATGAGGCGCTCAGTGTCGTTAAAGGCCACATAGCTAGGGGTGGTCCTGTTGCCCTGGTCATTGGCGATGATTTCCACTTTTCCGTGTTGGAAGATCCCCACACAGGAGTATGTGGTTCCCAGGTCAATGCCCACAGCTACTCCGTTTACAGACATGCTGATGATTATTTGTTAGTGCTCTGGAAATTGACAAAATAAATCATTAGATATATATGTAATATGGAATTATAGATGAAACTAAATAAAAAATAAAAACACTATGAACTGTTTTTAAAATTTCTATCAAAATTATAAGCTCTACTGCTAAAGAAAGCCTACTACTATTATCCTTGAAGTACTTACAGTTATAAGAGGATAGAGTCTTAGAGAGTTTGATGTTGGCTTCTTCTTTCTTATTTGCTCCGCTGAAGTTTGCTCCTCCGCTCTGATGAGTATTTGCTGCCTCCTCTGCTCCTTGCAGCTCTTTTATACTGTCCCCTCTGTGTTCTGGCTGTTTCTGGAAAAGTCCCGCCTCTTCGGCGCTTCGGTCCTATCACAAGCGAGAGGACAGCGTGATGACGTACGAGCTTTAGGTGCGTCTGCCCTCGAACATTCTACTTTGCTCTAGGGTCTGAAGAAACTACGAGAAGATTCGCAAAGTTTCTATAATTAATCGATGATGTAACATGTTCATTTATTACTTAAATGTTTATGTCATTCTTAATTCTTAATTATTTTAGAATCATTATGTGCGTACAATGTTATTCAAATCGTAGGCTATTCTATTGGGTTATAAATTAAAGATTATAAAGTAAGACTGTATCATCGGCTTTGGGCATAAAGGTTTACAAAAAGTAGGCTTAAATTTACCAATCATGATGTGAGACACCGCTGATAGATTAAATGGCCAGGTTTAATTTTGTTTAGAGCAAATAAAAGAATAGGTAAGATTATATAGACCTGATGTGCAGGCCAATGGCACACCCGGTGAAGCTAAACGGCAATTTTCTGTAGATTGTATTTATTTAGTGTATTATATATTCATTTCATAAGTAAACGACACACTCTTATTTACTATTGAACACGGTGAAGGAACTGTCATTAATTCTCAGCCATAGTGTGACATCTGCTGGCCACTTTCTGTCAAAACACATTTAGTCCTATCTGTAAAAACTGAGTTTATTCGACTTTCCACATTTGTACATGGCAGGTACAACTAGATGAAAATATTATTCTGTTTGAAAGAAAGACTTAGCCTACATTTGTGGCTTTGTGTTAAACATGTTTTAATGAAACAAATCACAACTCCAGGTATGTTTTTTTTATGAGGAAACAATTATAACATAGATCAGAATGTAGCGTAATATAGGCCCTTTAAGATTTTTTTTAAATTCACAATTTCTTCCCAGTTTGGTAATTTTTTAGGTTTAAAATGCTACTTCCTTGTTTGAAATGACCATATCACACTGGGGAATTTCATAATTGCTGCCTAACAACTGGGGCAAAACTCCTCTAATGTACACAGAAATTAATATCTGACAAATATAATTACATGTAAACACCTTTATTTTGTAGAAACAAATCAGAATCAGAAAAATGTATATCTTAAATTGTGCCCTATATCCTGAAGTTATCAATATGACAGTACCTAAAATAGAACTGTCTTCTTCTTGGAATTACAACATATTTTTCAACTTTTCTTCGCAAATTGCTTCTTGGTTTGTGTAAGACTATCTACAACAGGAATTATCTGCCCTAATTAAGTAAAAATAGAGAATCATCCAAACCTGTAAATGAATTGGTTACTCTAATGTCCCCGTAGAGACTAAGCAATGAATGGCTGTTTGTATTAGCAATTTACCACAGGCTGTACCCCGCCTAAGGCCCATAAATACTGTTATAGTCTAGTCTGTGACCACTAGGGATCCAGCAATATTCAATATAATATCAAATCATTCAATACTAGTCTCTCTCGATTCTATACACGTGTTTGTTCGATACCTGTGCCGACATGCACATGTCCCTCTATGCGTGCTTTATTGTAATTTATTTTGGTCCAAAAGTAAAACAGTTATCACAGTTCATGCGCAAAAGAAAACGGCCCCATAGCTGAAATAATCTAACAGTGGTGAATTTTATCTTTCAGTCACTTTTCATTTTATGTTGATAGACGCAGTAATGACAAAGATATTCACTTTTAAATACTTTAGAATCACTTTCAAAATGCTGAGCTGTAAACCAAATTGAACCAAATGAACTAAAACACTTCACATATAAACTCCAGCTGTACACTAGTTGCACTGTAATGTCTTAGTATATTATACTCATTAGTAGAAAAAATTACATGACTTTTTTTTTTCTTTCTTTTTTTGCATCTTAAAACGTGTCAAAATTGAATTGATATCGTAACCCATGTGTCAAGATACGTATTGAATCATGGGAAAACCATATCATTGCATCTCTAGTAATCACCAACATACAGTATTGCAAGATAGAATGATGTCACCAAAATGACTCTCCATAATTATCCAGAAAAAACAAGCTTTGCCAACCTATTTTGCTACTGACTGTCATGCTGAAACATGCAGTGGCCTGATTTGTTTGTCAAAATCTCTTCCCTTCTTCTTTTACGTATCTTTTTATCCATTAAGCTGTCATTGACAGCCCACCCTGCCACAACCTCTTTCACCTCGACTTTCACTAACTACTCCACCAGCAAAATAGTTTTTCTCTCCTGTCGTTTACACAGCTTCCCGGTGCTGTTCAGGCCACATACCTATCAGACAGGAATGTAACTTGCAGCTACACGCACCCAGCGCATTGCATCACATCCTCCAACTCACTACTGTGACTCAGATATAGCCTTTTTTGTGTGTGTGTTTTGAGGAAGTACGATGGTGTGACAGAAGAGCGCAGGCACTGGGGCACACAATGGCAAAAGCATGTCCGTCCGGTGGGCTGGTAACATGAGAGGGCCCCGTGTTCAGATGCATGCGTCCGGGTGGTTACTACTACTGCTGTTACTGCTGAGTGGAGTACCGCGTACAGGTAGGAGTGGAGGGCTGGGGCTGGGCGCAGGTTGGTTAGAGTACTCCCTTATTGACACATAGGGAAGAGTACTGGTAGATTTAATTTTTTACTCTCTAATCTAGTTAAGTTTGATGTGCAAATAGTGGTTTGGGACATACTTATTCAAAGGTTAGGTGAGATTTGGTTGCTGGTAAATTTTGTGGTGTTAAGTAGTGAAAATAATGCTGAAACTTTTACTTTTGGTTGAGAAAGTGTAAGAGATATATCGTATTTAAAGGACACATTACTCATTTATGTTATAATGTTGTTTTCTCATCACAAACATTCACATTCACACATTTTTAACACACAGTTCCTGCACATTTAGGACATTTAGGGATTTCTTAAACTGACAACACTTTGTGATGCCATGTGGTTATAAAGGAAGTGCTCCACTGTGTTTTTAAGCTCCACACACCTTCACTAGAATCATTTGGATCATTTCAGTCCTGAAATTTCTATCTCTACTGAACAAAAAGTAAAAGGTAAAAAGCTGTTAACCTGAAAACTACCACAAAACACAACTCCAGCTATGTTTCTGATAAGGTAACGACATTTTAACATGACTTATACTTCACAAGAGTCAATTTCAGTAGTAGTGGTTTTACTTTTGGTTGAGAGCATGTAAGCGTTAGTATATAAGGCTGCAGACTTAAAATGGGAAAAAAACAATGTCTTTTCACAGCTTTTTCTTAATAACACAACACTCCTTTTAAAATCTAGTATTTCTAATGAGCTATTTCTCTCTCATCTCATGTTACAGCTTAGAAAATAGTTTAGGACTTTCTCTAAGGAAAAGGAACTCACTCCACAGAACTTTTAATAGTTCCTTTCACCAAACTAACTTGTGTTATTCAGAAGTTGAGTAAAATCAGTGAAGCAACGGCAATAACATTCAAAGTACGCCCATGCTAAAAGTGGGAGAGTGCGAATCATGTTGTTACCAAACACAGACTATAATGTTTTAAATATAAACACTGACTTGGTTTATTCTAGCAAAACATTCATCATCATAGTTGCTACAGCTTTTGTGTCACCAAGGAAGTACACAGCGTTTAGTGAGGGCGGATATGCAGACTCCACACTTTTTTCTGCAGCTGTGTTAGCACTTGTGTTGCTAAAGATTTTTATCAGATTTTTAAAGGTACATTGTGTGTGTATTGCTTTGTCTGGAATGATTCACAGTATGGCATTAAAGCTTTCTATCTTATTGATTGATTGATTTCGGTCACAAGCATATTCTGACATTATTCCATAGACAGCCACATTTAACATATACAGACCGAAAAGGTGTAGGCTGAAGCTTGAGCTTATTATGCCTACCCTTTATTCCTCATTGCATCATCTTGGCACCCGTTCATAATTACAGCAAACAAATTAGCAACAGTATGGCAGACCAAACCAGACCAGGAGCGTGCCTATGTTCCCTGTGTCCTATGTTCCCTCAGCCCTATGTTCCCTCAGCTCTATGTTCCCTCAGCCCTATGTTCCCTTAGCCCTATGTTTCCTCAGCTCTATGTTCCCTCAGTCCTATGTTCCCTCAGCCCTATGTTTCCTCAGCCCTATGTTCCCTCAGTCCTATGTTCCCTCAGCCCTATGTTTCCTCAACCCTGTGTTCCCTCAGCCCTATGCTTCCTCAGCCCAGCTCTAGATCATGGTGCAAAGGACCCTAGTTTGAAATTAGTCTGAATCATCCCATTAAATACAGTATAAAAATAAAAATGACTTGACTTAGAGTTTAATTTTGAAAAAAAATCTTAAAAATGAGGGAACAAAGGACCGAGAATACATAGGGCTGGGGGACCATTGGGCCGTGGGAACATAGGGCTAACCCCACCAGACCAAGTTAGCGGTCAGATCTGTGGAGAGGCAACCACATTCACAGTCAGAATACCTGTGTGCCATGTTTTTCTAGGTATTTTTGAACAATAAAACCACCTGTAATTGAATAAATGTACACAATGCCCCTTTAAACAATGGATGGAGATTTAGGCACATGTCACTTACATCAGGACAGAGCAGGTGAGATGTAATTACTAAATGTTCCTCATCTGCTGGGACATTACACAAAGGATTTTTGTAACTGCCACTTGACGTCTTGCTAGAGGAAGTGCAGAGTTCCTGTTGGTTCATGCGAGACATTTTATAAGTTGGGTTCATATAGAGTTTGTGGCTCAGTGCAGGTATGGGGCTGGTATCTGCAGTCAACCATACAGGATGTGTCAAAATTTGGTTTTGTTTCATGTGGATGGTATCTGTAACTGCAGAGATTTACAGTGCTGGAAAGTAGTGAAGTACAAAAGTAAAAGTAATATGAGCAAAGTGCAATTTTAAGTAGCTGTGCTTTACTGAAGTACATTTTACAGTGGATACATTGTACTTTTACTTCATTACATTTGAGAGCATGTATCTGTACTCTACAACATTTTATATCTGGATTGAAAAGTAAAAAGTATTTTTACTTTATGGTTTGAGACTTGCTGAAAAGGCAGAGACTTCTTTTTAGCTAATTTAATTAGAGTTAACATCCTAACTTTGATAAAAACCAAATCCACAAAAACTGATAGAAACATTAAGAATTCAATTGAATCACTTAAAATCAGCTAAATTCTTTAACTCACTACATTTGATTCTTTGATTATTTTAAAAATCTGTGCAAAATACTTTTACTTTTTACTCTTAAAGTACATTTTTAAACATATACTTTATGTGATACTTTTACTTGAGTAATTCTTTGCCCCTGTATGTGTACTTTTACTGCAACAAAACTGGGTACTCCTTCTACCACTGCAGAGATATAACCATACACTTTTAGCATAAATGTGAAGCTTTTTTGATTTCACATGAACTATAGATGGATAGATAGCTAGATAGATAGCTTGATAGCTCGATAGATAGCTAGATAGCTAGCTAGCTAGATAGATAGATAGATAAAACCAAAGTCAATGATCATCTCCTTGGTCTTTGACGTGTTCAAAATAAGACCATTGTCCTTGCTCCAGGTGGTGAATCTGGCAATCAGCTCCCTCTACTCGCCCTCACCCCCTCCCTTCACACATGCCACGATAGCAGTGTTGTCCGAGTACTTCTGGACATGGCATGTTTCAGATTTATATGCAAAGTTTGCAGTGTATAGAGTGAAGAGAAAAAGCGAAAGCACAGTCCCCTGTGGTGCCCCAGTGTTGCTCACCAAAGTCTCTGAGACACATTAATACCACAAAATAGTGATGGATGGTTTTGTTGTGTTGTAGTCTTATGTCAAGAGGAAGATGCAAATCCAGATGCAGATCCAGGTGACGTGGAAATACAGAACTCTGAGGAGGCTGTGGTGGAGGAGGTAGCTGCAGTTGAGTTGTCCACAGGTAGGTTCAATAAACTTTTTGGTTTGTTTTGAAGTGACAAAAACATATGTTAGTTTACATATGATTACGTATATTATATATGGACATTGCCTATTAATGTCAGTGGAGAAAGCGTGCAGGCTTCAGTCAGGGAGGTGCATGAACAAAAGCACACTGGGTCGGATGGGTTCTGTTTTCATTCATTTAAAAGAGCACTTTG
Organism: Odontamblyopus rebecca; assembly: GCA_030686955.1. NCBI lineage: Eukaryota > Metazoa > Chordata > Actinopteri > Gobiiformes > Gobiidae > Odontamblyopus > Odontamblyopus rebecca. The sequence continues at coordinate 32,537,880 of CM060658.1, forward strand.
TCACTTTTCTGATGGAGGGTCTGCCACATGCTTGTCTCTTATGGAGTCATTGCTTTAACTTTAAAAAACAGTCACACATAGAAAACCTGTTGGGCATTTTATGAAGGGAACAAAAATGTTAAGAGAGATCCCTTTGTTTTACAGCACTCAACAAATGGGCACAGGTACAGTATTTACTGCTTCATGCCTGTGTAGAGAAAATATAGAAAAAGGCACTTGATTAACTTGATTTTATCAACCTAAACAATTTCCCAATTAAACCTCAAGAGTTTATGTAAGAATATGTTATAAAATCTATCTTCTTAATATTTCTTTATAATATCGATATTCAAAGTAAGAATGTACCAACAATAATATCAGGAAAATACTTCAAATCCCTGCTTGCAAAGGCTTGGACCTCTGACCTCTTACAATTTCTCTAATTTAAAATACATTTGTTAATTTATCAATTCACTTGGCTAAATATCATATGCACAAAAAAATTAACTAAACTCTCATGCAAAGTATTTTTAATTGATGTCAATATGATATGTATATCAACTCATTGAATATGACAAAAAAAAAATCCAGCCATACACTAAATATAAAGAATGGTTTGAAACAGGCTGTGGATCAACAAGGACCCCAAAAATTCAAAAATTAGACTTGGGACTTTTTTTTAGATTTTTATTAACCAGTTTTCCAGGGGCAGTCTCAGGAGAAGGTAAGCAGACGGAGAGTGGAGTCTTTAATCAAAACTGGAAAAAACTGGAGATATCTCACATATTGAATTAGATTAATGTCTCATATCTTTTGTTGTTGAATAAAAGTTAAAAAAGAGACAGGTTGCAGACCCTTGGCCAGGAAAGTTACCTTATGCACTTTTAACCTTTCCTTGAACTTTTATAATCATTGGGAAATAATCCTGATGTAGAATCTAACATTGAGAAATACGATACTTTATAATGCTTGTTCAATTGTTCTATTACCATCGAATTTCCCTATGACTAAAGTGTGAATCAGGTTTATTCCTTGTAACTGTAGATCCTTTGGAAAATGATCCAGAAACCACTCCTATAGCTTCAGCAACAGCAACAGCAGACACAGGTAAACAAACAAGTTCTGTCTGGTAAATGTGAAAAGTGCTGACTCTCTTTATTTGTATGTAGAAGAAGAAGAGGGAGTGAATGAAGATTACCATGGCTCCGGGCGTTCTCTTGGTAATGGTAAGTCCTTGAAATCACGTGAGTAAAAAGCGCAATGATATGAGTTTATTAAAAAAATCCACAATTGCTTTTAGACCATACGAAGATCCTTTTTTGTTTTAATTGTAAAATATTGATGATTTAATAATAGAAAAGGGTCATTTGAATCCCTGCAGAAAGGATTCAGCGTATTTTCATTCATGATCTTTTATTACTGAAGTAAAAGCTTTGTACTGTTTTTAAACCCTATATGCATAACTCAAAAATAAGTAAATCTATCTGAGTCAGTAAATATGGAGGTGTGAGCAGGGATAAGTTCAAAATAAATACTTTTTTACATTTACTTATATATATTTTACTTCCATTATTCGAGCAACTCTACCAGAAAGCGCATTAGAGCCCACCCTTGATCCTGGAGCGACGTCTTCCCCTGTGGATGATGGCATAGATCCCCTCATCATCATCATTCCCGTGGTGCTGGTCGTCCTTTTCCTAGCCATCCTCGTCTGTTGCATTCTCATTAATCGCAAACTAAACAGCAATACAATGCGTTCAGGTGAGTTCAGTCCTATGAATCCATCTGTGCAGACATTAAACAAATCTTAATACTATATCATGTTGCAGAGGTCAGCAAAGAAGATCCGTATTTAGATGATTCCACCACAGAGAAAGTGCCAATGTAATGTGTGACACTGTTTAAAATTGACTTTTCCAAATGTTTCCATTACATTTTCCTAAAGATTATGTGTTTTTCTAGGCCCATGTTTGAAGAAGACGTCCCTTCTGTGTTAGAATTAGAAATGGAGGAATTGGATGACTGGATTAAAAAAGACGGTAGGCCTTTTGAAGTTAACCAAACACAACTTGAACACTGTTAAAATCCAGAATTATATGTAATACTGCCTATTGTCCACTAGAGAACACAATTTCTTTACTGTTGAATTGCTTGTGGACTACTGAAATAGGAAGACATTTGTTTTTGTCATTCTAGGTCAACTTTCCAATCACAATCAAATAGCGTGACGAGTTTTATGGTGAGCTATAATCTAAAATCTTTTATAATGTAAACATCATAATGGTCTACCAGCTCTTTCTGTTGATAATTGTGAATATTTGGTTCAAACATATCAAGAACGAAAATTAATGGTTACATGAGTCAAACACAGACCAAGGAAGTCATAAAGTCTATATGATATTATATTGGGGAAATCTGCTCCTTGTTCTGGCAGAAACATAAATAAGGTTGGGTTTTGATCAAATTTTGAAGGGCTTTTCATTATATGCATACTTTTCTCATGGTAAAATATCTAATTACCAATGAGTATTTCATAATTAAAATGAAATAACTCTGACCAGCAAAGTAAATTCCATATGACATTAATTTCCCTGACTCAGTGAAGCATGAAGCTTTGCATGAGAAATGGGAAATGAAACCGGACCCTTGCAAGGGCACAGGAAGCCTCATGTTATTGCCAGGTGTGAACACAACAAGCAGCTGGTCAGTCGCCTGTATGTCCACAGTGAGCAGGTGTGGTCAAAACAACCACGACCCTGTGCATCCAAACGACATTAAAGCGTCCGAGTGTTGGGAAAAATCATTTACACTTGTTACGCTTGTTACACTTGAACTTTATGTCACAGCAACTCGAAAGTGTAACACCTGCTTTGTGCAAGATAATATGTATAAACAGCTTCCTTTCATGCTTCCGTCTGTTTGTTGTGATGAACCATCTGCTCTGCGATTGTTCATCTGTGACCTGTGCGTTATTATACATGGCGCTGTTTGAAAGAGACACACATGCTCAGCATATGCTTGCCATTACAAGAAGCTTTTGTGGAAGAGAAGAACTACTGAACCTACAAAATCCACCTAATTTTTGGGCATCATTGTTGATGATAATCTAAACTGGAAAGAGCTGCAGAATGGGTGACCAGAAAAATTAATAAATCTCTTGGTATTATAAGAAAAGTTTGCAAATATCTGGACTCAAAATCTACACTTTGATTATACTATAGTTTAATTTATCCCTATCTGTCATAATGTAATATAGTCTGGGCTGCACTTTCCCAACTTCTCTGAACAAAATATTATTGGTGCAAAAATGTTGTCCGCTCATTTATTCATTAAACTTAACATTCTTAATATTTATGAGATTAATATTTATCAAATTTGTATTTTTAAGTATAAAGTTCTTTATAATTCAACTATGATCGCCAAACATTTCACAAATACAACACTAAATGCAATACTAAATACAATCAATCAATTAAATACTAAATCCCACTTTAACTGTGGCTTTTAACTGTATGTTTTAATCGTATTTAATTTGTTTATGTTGTTGTAAGGTGACCTTGGGTGTCCAGAAAGGTGCCTAATAAATACAATTATTATTATTATTTATTATTATTATTATATTTTAAAGCCAGTGCATAGATTCATAGATATAATACTCATCAAAATCATAGTTTTCATCCTCCAAAATGTGTCACATCAAGACCTCAGCTCTGCTACGATACAGAGGCTGTAAATTGTGGATCCAACTATAATGTTCAATTTTAATGTATTCATAAGGTGGAGGCGCCCTTTTGGGGTTTTTGCCTCTTTCCACACTTACCATTTTAATCTTGTGTGTGTGTTTTTTTATTATGTTATATACATGCTAAATAAATAAAAATAAAAAGTATTCTCTGCAAAAAAGGCCTGAGAACGCCACAGGTCAAGGTCCACTCTGCTCACTGGTATTGACCAATGCTCTGTATACAGCTGACTTTCTCAGCAGTGGATTTCCAAAGCCCTGCTGGAGTGAGAGGAAGGTTTCATTCACTAAAGAGGCTCTTGGTACATATTGCGTTGCACAAGATCTCAAAACAGGACAAAATGTGTTGCTTGAGCCGACACTGTTGCTCAACGTGCCTTTGTCTGTTATGTAACTCGGTTTGAATATTGTTGTCCATAATCAACGGTGAAAATCTGCACATAAATAAAAGTTATTCTTTGTAATTAAACTACTTGGAGGTTATTGGCAGATGCTAACTACAGTATGTCCCTTGATCCTGCAGGTCAACTGAAGCCTGTTGGTATTTGAAAGTGTTATTTTTTGTCATTTTAAAGAGAGGGTATGTTTAATTTTTATTTAAAATGGTATGGAAATGAGCTATCGGTGTAGCTTTTACTTTATAATAATTGTAAAGTTAATTTATTTGTAATTGCAATGGGCATGATGGTCAAGTTAAAGGTGCATTGTGTATCTTTTCTGGTAGAGAGTACGTCACCTGCTTTTCTTCAAGGTTCAGGCTTTGTCTAAAATAGTTCATAGTAAGGCATTAAATCTTTCTATAATCATGGAGACCAAACCAGGCCAAGTCACAGGTCGGATCTGTGTTTTGTTCTATGGATTTTGCGCTATAAAATCACCTGTAATTGCATAGATGTAAGGTAAACTGTAAACCCGAACGTTCAAAGTAATTAAATAGATTAAGTTGTACATACTCAAAGTTTTAGAAATTGTCCTCCTAACTTAATTATGTTAAGTTGCCGTAACTTCTTCTTCTTTTTGAGCAATTTCAAGTAATATTTTTTAATTAAAGGGAACTATAAGTGGGTATAAGTGAGCACAACTTAAAAACATATAGATGAGGTACAACTTTGTAGAATTAAGTAATTAAACACTGATAAAGTCCTGTTATTTCTATCAAAAGCAAAGCCGTCCAACCTTTTAAGTTCTGCTGTAATTGCATAGATATAATGTAAACTGGGCGGCACGGTGGCTGAGTGGCAACACTCACAACACTCGCAAGAAGGTTGCGGGTTCGATCCCCGGGTCGCCCGGGCCTTTCTGTGTGGAGTTTGCATGTTCCTCCCCGTGTCTGGATGGGTTTCCTCCGGGTACTCCCGTTTCCCCCATCAACCCAAAAACATGCCTGCACCCCTATGAACTAACATCAAGGACCATGTTGTCCACCCTCCTGTGGGCTCACCACCTGCAGAGGGGTTCATAGGGGGGGTCAGGTGCTATGAGCATTGGGCAGCAAGCTGCCCCCGCGACCCAGCTGGATTAAGCGGGAGAAGATGGATGGATGGATAATGTAAACTGTAAACCTGAATGTTCAAAGTAATTAAATAGATTAAGTTGTGCATACTCAAAGTTTTAGAAATAGTCCAACTAACGTAATTATGTTAAGTTACTAATTAATTAAAGGGGTATAACTGAGCGTAACTTAAAAACATACAGTAGATGACGTACAACTTAGTGGAATTAAGTAATTAAATGTGGATAAAGTCCTGTTATTTCTGTTAAAAGGCACAAGTAGCAAAGCCATCCAACCTTTTAAGTTCTGGGAAATTGTGACCTTTAAGTTCATCAACTTAAAATCGTTGAGGTAATCGATTGCCTCAATTTTTTTTTACTTCTGCTAACTTATTTGGGTTTACAGTGTAGATCTGCTTAACGTCATATATTGTGGAACATTTGAAGCAGAGCAGTGACATATCCATAGAAACAAAATGGTGACAAACCCTCAGCTTTAAAGTTACACAGTGCACCTTTAAATATCCTGTTATGTGATGGATTGGTTTGGTTGAAACGTTTCCCCAACCAGACAGCAGAATTAGTCCCCGGTGGCCAGTTATTATTACCAGTTAAAACCAGTTGCTAATAAACCTAAATAGACTGTCTCATAACCAGGCAATTCCTTCTTACCATTATTTTGTTTTTCTGTACTAGACTTCTCTGCAGTTGGGCCTCTGTACTGACGGACACTTATAAAAGTTGATGGTCTCTGCATTCTCCTGTGGTGGATCTGCTGGTGCAAAACAAACAAACCTCACAAACCAATGAATACAAATGAGAAAAAAGTCCCCGGCTCAGTTTTCTACTCCATTTCCTTTGCATTAGATTTCCAGACAGCACTCTCCTCTATCTCTGCCTCCCTGATCCCGCACTGCAGAGTAAACTTTGACACTTTTATGATCAACAACAAACAGGAGGAAATACCAAGGCTGTTTACACTCCCGGATCAAACCAGGAATGATAGTGCGGGATGTGATAGTGGCAAGACTTTGAAGTGTCTCGCAAACAGGCTTATCTTTTATTGGTTACTTAACGAAATAACTGTAATTTAATTACATTTAATAATTTTAATTTTTTTTTTATTGCGTTTGATATGAGTTGCACATTTTCTACTGTATTAAGTAAGTCTATATATTCATTTAAAGGGCCCATATTGTGTTGTAGTCTTGTTTTCTCATTGCAAACATACCTGGAGATTAGTTTTTTCCATTCATACATGTTTAACACATAAACCCTGCATATTTAGGCTGAGTTCTTCTCCCAGTTTCCCAAACTGGAAACTGTTCCACCTTGTGATGTCATGTGGTAATACAGGAAGTGCTCTGTGTTTCTGTGTTTTTAAACTTCATTCCCCTTCAGAAGAATCATTTGGATAATCATTTGGAATAGCCATCAAACTAAAGATAATATGAGCTGATAATTTGAAAACTACTACTACTTTGTGACCTCACAAGGTAGAAGAGAGGATTTTGAGCTTGCAGATGTAGGCAGAAAATAAAAATTAGTTAAACGTGTGAATGAAACAAAACACAACTCCAGGTATGTTTTAAAAGAGGTTTTACAATATAACATGGCTTAAACTTCACACGAATCAATTTTGCGAAATATCAGAGCCTTAAATGTGGTATTTTATTTGAGATTTCACATGCCTCAAAAATTCTGTTGAAGAATCAAGGTGAAATGTACTGTAGTCTTTCAAGCGTCATAAATCTATAGTTAGGCCTATTTTGCATCTTATCTTTTTACTGTTGTGCCTATAGGGTGACTGCCGTAAACTGTAGAAAACTAGGGACATGTTAAAAAATGTGTTGGGACGTTGAGGGATGGGCTCAGCAAATTAAAAGGTACAGTATTTAACTTTCTGAAGCTGGCACGTCACCTGCATGATTCCATGGAAAAAGAAAATTAAAACCAAACTTTGGAGCATTCTCCATGGAGATAGGCACATTGTACATCGTAATGTGGAAGATTATGGAAAAAGGAACAACATTTACATAGAAACAAGCAAGAGAAGGGCCTTCTCCAGGTCAAATAAGAGTCAAGTTTGTGGATCTGAAATCCTGCTCATGTTATAAGGACCAAAGACTGTATGGACATAGCTAACCTGCTAGCTGTTGCGTTCCAAATAGGAAAATGAGCATTGGGGCGCTTCCGGCTTCAGTGACTCTGCCCCTAACTGACTTTACATTGTAAAATTGTCACCTCTCTCTGTAACTGCTGCAGTGAGCTTCACCATTTTTGTTAACATTAAACTTTAAAATGTTCATATTGGTCCACGCTACATGATTCTGGTGTTTTTAGTTCACCATTTTGTCTTTAAATAAATTCCTATAGACCCTTTTAGTGTTAGTAAATGGTGATGACTTAGGCTTGGTTGCACACGCATTTTAACAACAGAAGTATGGTAGAACTCAACGGCTTGTCAAGGTCTGTGAAAGGATTATCGTCAAAATATAAGAAAAGAGAATATTTCCTCAACAAGCTGAGTTTGACAAATAGTGTCCGACTGCCAGATCCTTGTGTGATCAATGAGCAAAACGTTAAAACTCTAGTCTGCAAATAGAGTGTTGATTTTGACAACCACACACATAACAGACATTTTGGTAATGGAAATGTTTTTATTTCAGTCTTCTTCTGTCTGTGTTCAGTCTGAATGAACGGGGAATTTCTTTATACAGTCTATGGTAAGGATGTAAGATGTTTTTGTACACTTTTCACTGCAATAAACACACCCAAAATGAAAACATGCATGTTTTAACTAAAAACACTACAGCTTTATGCTCATAATAACTGCAATGACACCATGATTTTGTTTTTTTAATCAATCGTAACACAGAGAGAGATTGGAATAGCAAAATATCAACATGCACTTTTTTTATAATTAATGTGACATTAAAAAGTACAACATTCATTTTTGGGAAAGAGACAGAGTGAAAAGACTGTGCAAAAAAATAAAAATCTAGCCAAGATAAGACTGCTTGACTTAAGAAAGTTTTATCATGATTTGAGCAAATTTCACTGGACATATAAAATGATCTACCAATGGAACAAGACTTTTGGTTTGGTACTATGAAAATACATCTTGATAAGCAAAACAACTCTCTGCATTTAAAATTGTCAAGTTGAATCTACTAAAATAAAGTAAAATGTTCTTAATGAGTCATTTCAGCTTTTGGCAGTACAGCATTATATTGATACATTCACTTCTATTTTTCAAACTGACCTGATATTGCAAGTTCAGAAAAGAAGCACTTTCATTGAATAACCCTTGTTTAGTCTGACAACAACAACTATCTTTCCTAGTACTGAACAACAGCATGTGGAACAGCTGGTCACTTTACCAGTTACCATGAGCAGATCTCAGCGCTGTTTGTTTGTCCTCAGAACCGCGATCATGCACATCATCTGTCTGCCTGCTGCTGCTGCTGCTGCTGCTGCTGCTATTGCCACGACCACCACACTCAATCATCCAGGCCATTTGAGAGAAGAAACACATAGCACCATGGTAACCAAGGCTTTTCTGTCAGCACGCTATTCAATATGCTATCAAATACAGTTGGTTCAATATCTCCAGCAGCTCAGTGGTTTCATACGTAAACACATTTTATCCAAATAATCTAATGAGTAAGATCATTTGTGTAAATGCAAAAATAATGAAATAGAGCTGTAAAAATTTATTTAGAACATGAGTTAGTAGTAAAAGTACACAAAATTGACATATGTGAGCTTTTAATCGTGTAGAAATGTTGTCATCTTATCAAAAACATACCTGAAGATTCATACACAGATGTCTAAGTAATACTTAGTGCGTTATGATGAAAGGGAGGTTTTCAGGTTAAGAGCTAACAGTTTTAGTTCAGTACAGATTGGTTGAAATCATCCCAGTGATTCTAGCGAAAGTGGAGTTTAAAAACACAGTAGAGCACTTCCTGTTTTACCACATGACATCACAAAGGACAAGGAGTGTTTTCAGTTTGAGAAAGCAACACAGCCCAAATATGTGGTCTTTCTGTGTTGAATGTGTGTGAATGAAGTGATATGTTTTTGATGAGGAAACAACATTATAACATAGACCAGAAAATATCTTAATATAGGCCCTTTAAAACAAGCCCACTAATAAGACAATGATACACTCTGATCTTGACACCATGAGTGCAAAGCTCGCCACCTCTCTGAGATATTATGTGACACGTCATCACTGTGAAAATGTCTTATGTTATTAGGCCTCTGAATGTTCCTGTTGCCACGGTTATGGATTTAAAATCAATGCCTGAAATCCTGAACCTCCTCAAACAATACCCCCAGCCTCTCCCTTGATTTGTCACCCATCCAAATTTAGTGAGCGCATTTACAGCCAGGCTTTGTTTCCGAGACATGCTCCTTAGTTTTCATTGACTAGCTGCCAGCCTGGCTACTTCAGGATCACACGTTAGTGCTTCGTGATATCTCGGCTTCTCAGACTCTCCCTGGAGGATCAAAATACTCTGCACAAAAATGACCATAAACCAAAGCCAACCATAGCTGGCAATGCAGGAGTAACAGGAGCAGCAGGAGCAGCAGGAAGCACTCTAATCCACATTAGCCTGCATCTGCCTTCAACTAACAAGACCCACAAGCTGTACAACAACCAGCTCTGGGCTTATGACATCATTCGTTTCCATACACAATAAACCAAAAAAGAATATTCAGTATATATGTGTTGCCCAAAGGGAAAACATTTGGAACATTATTCATTATAATGTTATAGCAAAGTAGAAATTAAATTCTGAACACATTTTTTTTTACTGAAAACCCAGTAATCTGACCAGAACTGAGGAAGCAGCTTGGATGTGCTATGAAACATATTCAATCAAAAAAACAGTTGACAAGTGATTTTTTCCTTTGCTATGGATCCTACCTGGACAAACATTAAAATGTTACATTGCAGCTATTCTTTGGCAATAAAATATAAATAAATAAATAAACATATACATTTGTGTAATTATGCTTTATTTGACACCAGTTTCTTGCTATTTTTGCTATTTATTTTGAATGTCCATCCATCTCCCACTTAATCCGGCTGGCTCTCGGGGGCAGGCCCAATCCTCATATCACGGTATGTTTTGGGTTGATGGGGGAAACCGGAGTGATATGTAAACAAAACAATAAACAAAACAAACATAAAATAGGGGCAATTTCACATTTTCAGATCAATGGAGCAAATCAATATCATTCAGAAAGGACACAAGAAATCCAGTCTCTTTTCTTTCAGTCAGATTCAGTGAACTGACAAACATATTTAGATCATTTTTAAAGTGTGTTAAGTTAGGCACCAAATTTAATTTCTTTTATAGTTAGAGAGGGAAGCTGTATTCCTCTGGACTGAAGCAGAAACTGAAAATCATGCCAAAACAGCTTCACAAAATCACAGAGAAAGAAGTCTTCCTCCCTTGTTTCACAAAACATACATTTAAATGTCTCAAATTTGATTTTTTTTTTTTTTAAAGAATTCATTGGTAGGATTCAAAATTTTGAATTCTGTCTCCTTCACTTTAGGGGGAACTGGAATGGAAAGATACCTGGTTCTAATCATTGTAATTTCTTTTTTTTTCTAAATTTCTTCTAAGAATGTAATCTCTTTCTATTATTTTGGGGAAGCAATAATTTATTACGGAAAAAATATGCCTGTTTATATTTCCACTAGATCTCAATGGGGCACTTGGTGACGTCACACTCCGGCGCCCACACAAAAACGCTGTCGTCAAAACGCCGCGACAGCCGTTCTCTCCAGTCAGAGGAGAGCAGTCCAGAGAAGAGCAAATCTAGCGGGTTCAGCTGGCTGTGGACCGCAAACCGCTCACGTCTCACCCGCTTTTTGCTCTCGTTGGATATGGTTTCTCTGTTATAATGATCGGAGACATTTGCACGGTACCCGCTAAAGGGACAAAGTCAATAGGTCGACCCGCACATTCGCTTGTTTGACGGAGAAGCTAAGGTTAGCGGTGTTTTACTAGCCCGCTAACGACTCACTTGGATTGTATAGTGCCTTATAGGCTTATTAGCTCGCTGTGCTAACGTGCTAGCTCCTGGTACTTGGGTGATAACACCGATCACTGCTGCCAGTGGGAACCCCTTTAACGAACAAGGACGCACACCAGTTTGGAACATTTAGCGTTGGCATCACCATCCTCCTGGCAAGATTTGGATGCGCAACCTGAAGCGAGTCACCTGAAAGGCCTGGTGCATTTGTGGAACTACACAAGCCGGAGGTAAACGCTTTTAAAACACACAAAATACTGCATGCAAAGTGGGGAATATTCAAGTGAAAGGGGCCTAGCATTAAGCTCCCGGTTCTTGATTAGCAAAGTTAGCATTGCAAGCAAACCAACTTCTTGCACTTGAGTTGGTACGCGGTTTGTTAGCGGACAGTAAAAGTTGAGCTACTCTTTAAAGTTTTACGTTTCCAGGGCGTATTTACAAACTAACTAGACGTGTGAACTCATGGCGTGTCCTCATGCCGGTGTATACCCAAATCAGCAAACTTGGTGTGAAAAGTTGTGTAGCATGCAACTTGAACCTGTCTGCAACACGTTTTTACATTTTGTTGTAGCGACCTGTATTTTCCTGAAAACGTCCGTAAATGTAGCATTCATTTTTAGGAATATTGCATGTCTCTTCTTTTATTTCCACACATATCTGGTATTTGATGAGTTGTGTATTTATCCTCTTTATCTCTTTGACTCCTTTTTGATAAAACTTGAATTGAAATTACTGTCAATACTGCACAGTACTTTTTAGTAATTTTGCACTGATTTATTCAATAGCTGTGAACGCGCCCTGTCTAGTGTTGAAATAGTTTGAAGTGTATTATTTTTGGAAGAAAACACTCGAATAAACGTTGTGTCTTTTATAGTGTAGTGTTCAGAATTAAGCACGACATCCTTAAGGCCAAGGACACTAAAACTGTTCAATGTTGATTCATCGGTCTCCTTGTTGCTCTACGTCTTTGTTACCATTTATAAATATAAAAGTTAAATTCTTAACTAAAGTCTTTGCTGTATCTTATATTTATTACATTAAATAGTGGTTGACTGATATGTTTTTTATTTTGTGGCCGATGTTGATACCACTTGTTTAGAATACAGAGTAACTGATAAGGTCCGCTGATATATTTGGGCTGATATATTTAGGCAGGTTTTGATTATTTTCGGCAAGTTATGTCGTTTAAATTTACTACAAACTTCCCCCCAAGCCCTTTTTACCACAAACCTATAAGACAACCTGTAAGCTGTGTAGTTACATTTTGTGCAGCAATCTCTTAGTATTAAAGTGTTAATGTAAAGCTTTGTGTGCATGTTTAAGGCAGCAGATTGACCAAACAAAATACTGGCCTGTGGAGGAGACTTAAGACCAATAGCCAATATGCTAAAAAGCCCAAATATTTGCCTGTTATTTCAGCCAACTGATATATTGGTCTATCTCTAATATCAAATATAGATAGCAAGTGATTGCTTCTAACAATCAGCTGTTTGATATAATAATGGCTTTGTTTGGATTAAATAAAGGTAGGGCAGTTTGATTTTGTTGAGTTCTACACGTTATCAATCTTCAAGCTGATTGTCAGAAGTCTAAAGTTTGATAAATCTTCGATAATCTTTCTCTGGAATGATTTTTCTTCTCAACAAATTGGCATTGAGTACAAATGTGGAGATTAAATTCATTTATACATACATTTGTTACCGTATTGTGGCTTACACCACTGCATTACTTTTGCAAGCCTAACCTACCATGTGTCTCCTGCTCTGTTCCAGTTTAATAGTGAGTAGATAAACACAGAGGATAAAAGGGACTAAACTACTGGGCGGTTTCAGCAGTCGAGGTCCACATGAAAAGCAGCAGCATCTGTGTTGAATTGATGAGCTTGTAGCGTGTCAGTGTCTGGGTACAACATGGAGCGATTTGGGTGTTTGAGAGCACTTGATTTTGTTGTACACTGAACATGTGCTCTGCGCCATCAAGGCACAGTTTGTACTCTGTCACAGTTTTATGCATGACAGCCACAATACATCACCAGGTGTAGTGGCTGTAGGAAATAAAGGGAATAGCATTCTAGGGCAGTATCTACAAACTTGGTGCAGTCTGATCTATCGGAGGAGACCAGAGCAGTGGAGACAGAGTAATTCGGTGAGTGGAGCATAAAGATTAGAATGAGCAGCGCTAAAGTCCAGCTCTCTGTCAGCAGTATGTGTGTGGGCAGAAAGTGAGACCAGTCATAGAGGAAATGAAAGGCTTTTCTCTGTAGCAGCAAGCAGATCCAAATCACCTGGTATCTTCAGGAAGTCTCTGAGCGCTTCCTTCTCTTCAAACAATCACCAAGGCCTCTAGGGCCATATTTGACAACAACAGCAAGGCAGGGATTGTCTGGCAGATAAAGGTTAGGCTGCAATTTATATGGGTCAGTGTTTGGCTGTGACATGTCTTTTATGTACCTTACCTGGCCCACAGGATCTCAAATATGTTCTGACTCCCCAGGCTATTTGTGTTGTATGTTATATAGCTCAAACAGGATTTTCCTCATTACTTCAGTGAATACTATATCATGTATTCTGGTGGCATAGTGGTCACTGTGATAAGGAACCTCACAATTGTACAATTACTCACGACTATTGACACCAGGACTGAACAATCCTTCATTCACTTTCATGTTCTCAAACTATAGCCTACAATATTAATATTAATAATTACACACGTGCACTAAGAATCAGAACCAGCTGATCCTCAGGCACAATACCACAATCTTCTTAATACTTTCATTTTCAGATCTGTTTACATAAAGTGTATTGGAGGTAAAGCACATTTGTTTTGTGTGGTGAGCCTTGTGAGAGTGTCTGGGTAACTTTATTCTTAGACTGAAATTTGGACTCTTTACCTTTTACTTGGATAAACCGTGATGGATAATGATCTCGAAGAGGCGGATGTTATGATGACAGGATTTACATATTGGATAAGTATCTGCTCTAACAACACCCTGAGATACACAAGGATATCTGAAATGGTCCTACACTACTAACTTAATTTGTTATTTAGTGGCTGAAACTCCTGGATGTGTGGCTTTGGCTATGAGTGACTGGCTGGGCTCTGCACACACAAGCTCTTGGTGTGTGTGAGCGGTATTGCTCTCCGTCTTGCATGGCACTTGTTTCCATGCTATACTATAGATTCTAAAGCATTGGTTCGCTTAACTTTTTCATTTAAGTGCAGAAATGTGTAGTATAATAGTTGTGATTCTTTCTCTTTTTCACATTTGTTAGAAATGATAAAAATGAGTTCTGCCCCATTTTAAATGAAACCATGTTCTCTTTATTTTTCCCCAGCAACAGTAAACATCATCACATTTGTGAATGCATACACTCACTGCATTTCCGTAATCTCACCTTTCCACAATCAGGTGCTTGTAACAGTGTTGTAAAAGCTTCTGCTTTTCCTGCAGGAGTTTTGAGTTTTGAATAAACAGGACTTGATGTTACACGGCCCATAATAAAAAACAAAGACAAGGCTTGGCCACTCAAGTTTCAACACTCGTGAGTTTGTGGTGCCGCCAGTAGAATGACAGAAGAAAGTTTGAGCTCACACATGGCAGTGGTTCTTAGAAGTGCTGTGCTAGGTGCAGCGCTGGTTTGGAATGTCCGATACTAACAAAAACAGATCTTAAACAAAAGGGTGCCTAAAGATTTCAGTTGCACTGGCCTAAGCCCTGCTCAGTTTAAAGAGGGGGTGTTATGCTAAATCTTTTATTAGTATAAGCTTTTTATCATGGTTGACACTTTTGTATTTGTTTTTCTTTACTAACCAGTGATGGCCTGTACTTACTCAAACATATTTTGCATATTTGTTAGTGCTGTATGAGGTCCATTCCTGGCTTTGATAAGTGTCCTTCCCTGAGAATGTTGTGCAGATTTGTGTCCTGACTCCTGAATGTTTTTGTGTCATCCTTTTTAAACAGTAGACAAAGTTCCATTGTGTTCAGATGTGTTCCCTGATCCACTTCCCTGTAACATATCTTGTCCTTTCAACATGCTCTGTGTGAAGCGCGATAACTTTTCTTAACCTTTCCGTCTTGCTGTTTGGCTCTAGCTTTACATTCCCTTTGTTAGTACACACATACTTACCATACTCCCATAGGCATTACATTTCCACTATTGTTTTAATACCGTTCTTAAACTTTGACTCTGTCAGTGCTTTTGTGAATGTCTCTTTCTAATGTTTTAAATAGAGGCTGTGAAGTGTACCAGCTCAGCGCCGTGTGGGTGGGTGTACATTGCAGTTGTTCGTGGCCCTCTGCTGTTACAGTGCGCCACTCAAAGCATGTTAATAATTCAGAGCGGTGCCATGTAGCACTGAGCTGGTTAATGAACACAGGAAAGAATCTCCAGGCATGTGGCTTTGATCCTACTGCACAGGGAACATTATGTGACCCACACAGGGGACACCACTAATTGTAGAGTAGGACACAGAGGAAAAAAATAGTTCAGGCAGTAACATAAGGCACACCACACACATTTGTTCTTCTCGCACCAATATTTCAGATGTTTGCACTAGTTTTGGATAAGACTGGGAATCACTGGATCCCTCACGATATAATAATAGCATAATTTGGCCATACATGTGTTTAATTTATACAGCTGAATGATGGTCTGCAATATTACTATTTTTACAACATTTTAACGCCTATTACTATATCAGCCTATCATTCCGTATATGAAAGCTGGAAAAAATGTTTTGGGGATCAGTATTTATTGTGTATACATTTTCTTTGCACTAATTTTTGTTATGTTTTGCTTTTATACAGTAAGATTTAAGATGTAAAGGATTGACTACATAACTTCTTTGACTCATTTCAGATGCAAACTAGCTACTAAAGTGTTTCATTGTAGCTCATGTTTTTGTGGTTTATATCTGCTCTTGGGTTATTAAATCAGTGGCATAAATTAATTTCAGTATTATTGTTTACTGTCTATATTTAATTCAGCAATATATCACATTTCAGAAGTTGTTAGTAAGTATTCTTTTTGAAACCACAATCCGCACAAATATAGCAATTCTAATAATCAAAAAACGAATTCAGTATTGTCATTTTTATATTTTAGCTCATCACTATTTTTGGATATGTTCTTTTTTGTGTTGGTACAGTATTTATGCAGGACACGTTCTAATCTATAGCCTGTTCAGTTTGTCTTGGATGTTCAAATTTGCACTAATTTGGAGCCCCTAGTGTGGTTTTGTCATACTTATTCTTGGACAAATCAATGCTACTGCTGCTCATGTATTCCTGGTGCCTGACTCCCACAGCTTGTATCACTGGGTCGCATGCAGAACCTACACTAGGCCCAGTGTAGGAGATCTGCGCAGGAACACAAAGTCATCATCTTTGACTATGTGAATATATGAATGAGTTTGAACAGTCTGGAGATTGCTCACACAAAAGATTTGTCAAATACTCATTTAGGCTCAAACTATTCATCAGTTATTGCAATTAGACTTGAAGATTTGTTTTAGAAAATCAGGATTCAGTGCACATTTAACATCTGTGAGTATTTATACATTTCAGAAGAGTCATGAATTATACTTTTCAAACTCTTTAGGGTCTTGTATAAATTGCAGTTTCAGCTGGATTTAATGTCAGTGTTTCTGTGGCTAAAAAATTGCTGCATCTTTGATATAAACATTTTGAACCTTTCCAATACAAAAAGTTGTCTAACATTTTTAGAGTGGCCACTTTCTCCCTGGTCCAGTCTTTGTGTAACTCTTATCAAAGGCAGCCTCTAAGCTGTGGGCCTTTCCCTTAGCCCTGCTCCATCTGGCTTTAACACAATCACATCTCCTCCCGGCCTGTCCTCTGCACAGGACGCATGCAGCAGTCGCCGTGTGAGAGACGAGGTTTGAGGATGAAAACGAAAGGAGGCCCTTCCCAGCAGAGGGCCCGTTGTCACGGAAACGTCTGTCTTTGTGAATGGGGGCTTCTCTTCTACGCCCGGTCAGAGGTCTGCCACTGTCTCAGGGTCCGAGGGGAGTCCAGAGACTACTGAGAGGAAAGACGTACAATTAATATTTAAAGGCATACTTGCTTACTTGGTTACTTTCTTGGAGATTGTGTATTGTCCATTTACAAGTTAGAAACACTAATCAAAAGTTCTTGGGTGATTTGGACACTGGTCTACTTTGCTGGTGTAGATGGTAAGACATTTCACATTGAAGGCACGTTTAGAGCAGACTCACACCGGTTCTTTACAACTGTATGTTTCATTCTCCAGCCCAGCATGTCCTGGCAATGTTATTCACTTTAAACTAAAGCAACAGGTCCAACCATCCGGAGTCATCCGTGTCAGTGCTAGTCTAATGGACCCACCAGTAGGCCTGCACAGGGCTCTACAGTGCGCCCATTTCACTCCCATTTGCGAGCAAATATTTCGGCGTGCGAACGAGGAAAATAAAACAGTCACATCAGTGCGAGTGCTTCTGCAGCCACAATAAGGAGAGCTGTGCACAGACGTAATGTGAGTTAAACGTTCTAAATGTGTCAAAAATTAGGGGCAAACTCACACTAGGACTTCAGAATCGTGCCCAAGCCTGGATCGCCCCTAAAGCGCGGCACACATGTCCAGCGCGAGTGTAACTGATCTGAACCGTGCCCAGGCACGACATCTCCGACCGCGCACGACTCCAGCATATGAGCTCTGCGTGTGCGGCGATATCACTCATATGAACAAACTCCGATTCAAAACACATCCACGCCCCCTTAAGCGAGGAGCGCGCACCGCAGCAGGACCCACCCCTGTCCCACCACTCAATAGAGTGGACTTCCTCCTCCGCCAAAGCGAGAGCTTTGTCTTGGTCTTGTCTTGGACTCGAGCGCATTTGCACTCGGTCTTGTCACGGACTCAAGGTCTGAATACTTAGTGTGATCATATTTCATTACGGCCGCTGCTATCGCCAATAAACTCATACCAGTGTGCGGGACCTCTCTGCGGCCTGTGCGCTGGAGCCCGTGGACACTGCATGGCACGTCCCCACATGCACTGCCAGTGCGCGGCTTGTTCGCCACAGCGCGCACCCTTGTGTACCAGCGTGCACCACAAGAAGAAGATTATTCAAAAAATTTTTTGGGGGTGAAAATCGCCCAGCTCTACCCACCACACAACTTTAAACCTAGGGTTGCTGGTTCAAGTCCTAGCTCTTTCTATTTCCATGCTGCAATATGAATAGCTGCAAATTGTCAAGGCTGTAAGTCCTTTTGAAAGAAAAGGTGCCGGTTTCAATTTTACGTGTTGCAGTCATAGTTCTGTTTTTACGTTTTGCAATCATAGTTCAGTTTTCACTTAAAGGTGCATTGTGTAACTTTTTTGGTGGAAGGTCTGTAAAATATTGCTTTGTCTGGAATGTTTCACAGTATGGCATTAAACCTTTCTATCTTCGTGGAGACCAAATCAGATCTGTGCAGAGTCCACCCCACCCACAGTCAGAATGTCTGTGAGTGGGTGTGAGAAGCCTTTTCTAGGTATTTTTGAGCTATAAAACCACCTGTAGTTGAAATGTAAGGTGGAGCTGTTTACTGTCACACTGTTTCTATGTCTCTATGACATAGAGACATAGAAACAAGCAGGTGACCGATCCTCCACCAGTAACGTTACACAATACACCTTTTAATGATGGTTTGATTGTTGAAAATATGTACTTTGTTCTGAATATTTGAAAAGGAAATGTAATTGCAATCGTGACTGGTAAAATTGTCTTAAAAATATAAATATTTTCCGAGCAGCCCCACAGAAAGGCACTCTCACAGAAGGCTGTGTTTGATGCATTTGTTCAAAGAAAATAGTGTTGCATAAATGTTTGATCAATTATCAGTCGTAGTCCTGATTTATGAGGTTCTGACCCTTTGACATAACAGTCCCTGGGAAAAACTTATTTTTGGCCAGGCTTTGTCATGCCATGTGACTCTTCCGGAAATTGTTTTATTTGCAGTTTGGCCTCGATGACAAATATGCTTCAAAGTCTTCAGTGGGAGCCGGGAATATTGCACAGTACACACACATTGTCCCAGTCTCAGTGACACTGCTGCTCTTAATGCTCAGATTGTTGCCTTAGTTTAAAATGTGGGGGTGAGGTAGCCCCTCCTGTTTCTGTCCGAATGCAGCATAGTTTGGAACTGGTCCATGGAGACGGTCAAATCCAATCACAGCCACTTATTTGTAGCACATGTCTCTGAAAGAAGACGTCTTCTTTCCAGTGTTCTAGTATGTCAAAAAGTTAAACACTTCTTTGCCTCAGAATGTGTGTCACTCTTTCATTCTGCAGAAATCCCTGCAGTCTTCTGTATTACTTTTTGTTTTTTTACTTGTAACCAACCCTGTTTGTTTTAACATGAATGAACCTATGGACTGTGTGTGTGTAGATTATACATGGTAGGGCTGAAACGATTCATCTCCTCCTGTACGTCGTGCAGCCCTCATCTCCTCCGGTATGCCGCGCATTCCTCATCTTCTCCGGTACCCCGCGCACTCCTCATCTCCTCTGGTACGCTGCGCACCCCTCATCTCCTCCAGGAAGCCGCACACTCCTCATCTCCTCCCGTACACCGCGCACCCCTCATCTCCTCCCGTACGTCGCGCACCCCGCATCTCCTCCGGTACGCCGCGCACCCCTCATCTCCTCCCGTACGTCACACACCCCTCATCTCCTCCCGTACAGATCGTGTGGATCGTGTCTTGTCACATACGCTACGTGAACTGCGCTTCCTCCTGTGCGCCTCTAAACCAGAACTAACACCAGGACTAAAACCAGGTCTAAACCAGGACTAAATGAGGTCTAAACCAGGTGTAAACCAGATCTAAAACCAGGTCTAATCCAGGTCTAAAACCAAACAAGAATTTGCAGGAGTTGGTTGCTACATTCATGTAGTTTTAAAAATCATGACAATATCAAGTAATCCAAAGTAGGGCTGCAACTAACGATTATTTTCATAATCGATTAATCTGGCGATTATTTTTCAACTAATCGATTATTAATCGGATAAAAAGAAGGAAAGTGCTCCAAAACTGTGCTAAAAGTAAGTTAGCCGTGCGTCCTGGGTTTGCGCACGGAAGCTGTGCTCGCTCTGCGGTCAGATCAACAAAGCTTTGACCAATCACGGTGTTCGTGGGCTTGTACCGCACACTCTGTGATGGACAGGAGCACCAGCGAATCACAGCGCGGAGAAGCGAGGTCCCTACGTTTTACGCACACTGACCCAAACAAGTGCTAAACCAACCCGCGGGGGAGTCCTATCGAGCTAAATCGCATTCTTTCCCGATGGAGAGTGTTGGATTACTCACAGAAAGGACTTTTATGCAGATAGGATTTATTTCAGATGGGAAGAAGGCAAAGGTAAGACTTGATTTATTTGATTTGGCTTGATTGACAGCTACTTTTTTCTGTGTTTCTTGGCTGCTAGCTTGGTGAAGGTTTGAGCTACAGAGGCTGATACCGCGGAAGCAGCTTTCAGGCGATATATAACTTATGGGGGAAGGGTGAAGGGTCGTGTTTGCTTTGAGGCAGAAGTTGTAAGAGTGTCAGACAGTTGTATTTTTATATGTGTGGATATAGAGGGCTTCAGTTTGAGATGTGAAGTGCTGTGGTGAAAATGAAGTGGATAAATTGTTAGCCGTGTTTCTGATTCCAACGGTGTATAACATGACAGTGTAGCACTCAGTATGTTGTTAATAGAGATGTATGAATTTACAAAAGAGGCGCTAGTCCCCAAATGTGTTGGCTGTGGGGTTTAAGAGGTTAACTGGACTAGTTAATGGCTTAGAAACACATTGTTCCAATGCAATCGCGGCTAATATGTGCTAACTAGCTAACACCAAGCAACTTCGGTTTAACTTGTATAGTGTCAAACAATACGTTGTGATTAAAACGTTCCTATTAACTTGTACCAGTAATGCAACCCAACTACTTTTCATGTCAATAAAAGGTTGCCAATATGTTTGTGAAATCTCACCAGAGTCCTACTGATTTTAAAGGGGAGACGCCATTTCTCAAGTGTCCTCTTTTTTTCCCCGATTCTCCCGCTTGGATTTTGTCATGTGAACTAGTCAACTAATCGATTACTAAATTAGTTGCCAACTATTTTAATAGTCAATTTTAATCGATTTAATCGATTAGTTGTTGCAGCCCTAATCCAAAGTATTCAGATTGTTACTCACTTTAAGTAATTTACAAAGTTACAAACTACATTTTGGGGTATGTAATCCGTAATCTGTAGGGGAATACATTTTAAAAGTAACCTTCTTAACACTGATGCTACAACATGTAAACAGAAAGCACCTGTACATTACATCAAGTGGAAAAGAAACCGCGAGGTAAATCAACCTTAGTCTAGCGATAATTACGTTTTTCATGTCCAAAACACGTGTATCTGTCAATGCACGTGGTGTGTACTTAACGTGTGCAAAGTAGACGCGACATTAACAAACGAATACTCGATTATTCAAACAAAATAAGCAATGGAATAAGCGATTACAGTAATAATCAATAGCTGCAGCCCTAAAACATGGTTAGCCTCACTTTGTCCAAGTTCAGTTTTAACTTGTAAATGCCAGAGAAATGTCTCCTTTTCTAAACGTGTAAAAATTAAAATCATTTATCTTGTTTAACCCTCCTGTGGGCTCACCACCTGCAGAGGGGTTCATAGGGGGGGGTCAGGTGCTATGAGGATTGGGCAGCAAGCTGCCCCCGCAACCCAGCCGGATTAAGCGGGAGAAGATGGATGGATGGATATCTTGTTTAATAGCATATACAAAACAAATAAACAAGATAAATGAACTTCCTTAAACAAGTGTCAGTGTCACTGTTGAACCACTTCTTCCAAACCTGAGCCAGGCCCCTGCTGGTGCACACTGCAGACAGCTGGGGGCTCAGGTAAAGTGCATGTAAATCTATTAGAGAGGATAATCCAACAGAGAAGACCACAAACAACACTGTCAATTCACTTTCTGCACTGTGGTCATGTGACGCCCCTCACGCAGCCATCCCATTTCAAACACATGGCCACCTTTTGCTTTCTACATCTCTGGCCTCTACAATCGTGACATAAACAACGGCAGTCTTAAACTTACTGATGCCCTTTTCGCTCACAGTCTTACAGGTATGCTTCCTTCTATTTGCTTTCCAGGCTTTGGGCTTTTCTGCTTTTACGTCTCTGTCCATCGCTTACCTATTCACCTTCTCTTCATTCTCTGCAGCCTCCCTCCAACCTGCACCTGCGCGGCTCCGGCTCGGTTGGTGGTTCAGTGGCACTTGAAACGGGGAAGTGTGTGTTCGGCCGAGATAACACTGCAGCAGCCCCAGGACTCTCTCCACAGGTCTGGCCCCCTCCTCTTCTCTCCTCTCCTCTCTTCTGGTGTCCTTGTTGATGTTTTCGCTGTCATTTGCTCAGCACTTTGCCATCTCCATCTTGCATAGGGGTTGGGGTGAATGCAGGTTTTGTTGTGAAGAGAGAAAGATGAATGAGTTTTGCTGTAATTTTCTGCGCTTTTCTGTGATAGACTGTCGGGTCTAGGATATTCTTTACTTGAAGAGTGCTTATTAACCTGTTTGTGGGAATGGTATGATATAGAGTGGTTAGTTTACAAGTTAAATTGTGTATACGATATTTGACAAGACAAAATTGAACTATGTTGATTGATATTTTTCAGATTTTCAGATCAATTTTTAGCTTCTTGAACCACTATGCATCTGAATGTAATGAGTAGCATAACTTAAAACGATCTGGGGAATGCATCCAAGCTTAGTTGGCACCACATTTGTCAAAGCTATCGGAATTACCTCTCGGGGGTAAATAAAGTTTTCTCAGCTGAACAAAAATGCCAGCAGAGGTTGCTAGAACTGCATCTGCTTTGACCGTGAAGTCATTCGTATGAAGATAAAGTATTGTAAAACCATTCAGTAACAAACTCAAAAGATATCTGGTGAAGGTGTGTGAACATTAAAAACACAGAGGAGCTTTCTGAATTATGTTTTGAATTATGAAGGAGACAGACTAAACTTTCCAAAATAAATGAATGGTTTAAACCAGGCATGTCCAAACTATGGCCCGGGGGCCAAACGTGGCCCTCTGACCAATTGTTTTGATCCTCAGGCTTCCAGATGAATTGGCCCATACTACAGCAAGTAGTACTTTTTACTGCATGTTTTTGAAATCTACCTTGATCAAGCAAATGTAGTGTGTCCTTTTGAGGGTCTAAGCATGAACAAAGGTCTGGAGGGTCATTCAAACCTGTTATAAATGCACAAATATGAATTACTCACTGTGTTTGACCACCAGTCTATGACCCTTGATTGGCCCTCATCGGTCTGTGTCTTAATATGTGACCCTTGATGAAAAAAGTTTAAACACCTCTGGTTTAAACAAAACAAATATAGGCAATTTAAAGGACCTTTATTGCACAGAATTGGTCACTGTGTGCTTATAGTCACGTTATAATGTTGTTACCTTCTCAAGAACATACTTGGAGTGGTGTTTTGTTTCATTTGCAGGTGCTTGAGTAATCTTGAATTATTTGTCTGTCCATATCTCCAAAGATCCAAATGCTCTGTTCCACCTTGTGATATCAGTTTTCATGTTAACAGCCACCTTTTCCCTTTTGTTCTGAAGAGACTGGCCATTCCTGGTCTGAAATTATCCAAATGATTCTAGTGAAGGTGTATGGAGTTCAAAACATGGCTGTATAATAAGAGCTGGATAAGACATGCCCCCTTTATCCGTGACCGCATATTGTGTTGTAGTCGAGCGAGGTACTGTAGCCCGCAGCCCAGAAAGAATTCTCCCATAGAAGCAAGCACAATGCATTTTTTGAGAAATTGACCTGCCTGTGTTTAGCTGACAGGTTGGATTTTGTAGGGATTCTTTTGTATTTTTACAATATTAACTATAAAAATTGTTTTAATTGTCAAAGTGCCTAAAAATCAGCTTTGTAAGAGTTAGCCTAGTCCCGCTCTGAGCCTGCGCTAGCTCTGTTCTAGCAGCTTGCGCTCTGATTGGTCAGAACTGTATTTCTGACATCACACGTTGGGCTGCGTTGGGCTGCGTTGGGCTGCGTTGGGCTGCGTTGGGCTGCGTTGGGCTGCGTTGGGCTGCGTTGGGCTGCAAACAAACTTTTTTGCTGTCATGTGCCAATCAGCACAGGCCATTGAAAACAATAATGCACCATCTTGGATTCATCTTCCATATTTTATTATAGTTCTATGGTTTGAAAGCACAGGCGAGCACTTCCTGTATTACCACATGACATCACAAGGTGGAACAGTGTTTTCTGTTTGAGAGGAGAACACCGCCTAAATATGCAGGCTTTGTGTGTTAAACATGTGTGAATGAAACAAAACACAACTCCAGGTCTGTTTGTGATGAGGAAACAACATTATAACATTGATCAGAAAACAGTGTAATAAAGGTTGATTTTATTATTATTATTATTATTATTATTATTATTATTATTATTATTATTATTATTATTATGGTATTATAGTATTTTTTAATGCTACAGTCATTTTAAATAATTCCACCTGTAAACTAAAGTGTACATCCACACTCTGTTCATTCGTAATGCCTAAAGTCGGGCATCTTTGGGCTGCCGAGCGTTGCCATGGCAGCGACACGTTGCTGCTCAGGTTTGTCGTGATTTCCTCTGGGATACAACACCTCTTGCTGAGCTCTCCAACAACACGGGTGTCCATCTGTGGATTTGCTCAGTACACATGTCTTCAGGGAGAGCCACACTGCAGTTTGGTCGACATATTTGGTATTTGCAGTAACAGCATTAGCACAAAGAAGGATATGAGAAAGCTTTGGTACATAAACTGTTGCAAGTTGGTGTCAAACTTTGCCTTTTGTTATTTTCTCCACGAGCACACTATGTTAGAGTGATGAGTCACATATGGGCTTATATACTACTATCTAACTGATGGTATTTGATTTAGTTGGGAGTTGAGCGTTTATTCTTAAAGCAGACCTATAATGCAAAATTGACTTTTCAGAGATTTTCACCATGATATTAATTTGCCCTCCTCATTTACCTGTATTTCAAGAAAACTCCAGCACACTGTCTCACTCCTGGATTTTCTTTTATTAATAAGTTTCGGTTCTTCAGGTATGAAGATAACCCCTTCTGCTCCCATTATATAAGTTAAGGGACTGCCCCCTCATCCAATCATAACAATACAATCAAAATAATACATTTACATTTAGAACCCAATAGTCTATATACCAATCTCTTGTGAATTAAAACACCTGGATAACAATTAGAAAAATACAAAGATGGTGATCAGCATAAAAAAATATTTACGTTGCATAATACAGACAAAGTTTAATATGAACCTCCCTCATCGCTCAGAGGGAGTGCGTATATCTGTGTTCTTCAGTATAACACTTTTTCACATTTTCATAACATTACATTAAACAGCATTTCATCATTTAAGCCTTTATTTTCAACACGCCAACTGATCAATCCCTGTTTTCACTGACACCATTGCTCTTTACTTACTTTGTTCTTAAGATTGTCTGAAAACATACAAAATGAGTTTAAACAACACATTTTCAAGAGCCTGTGATCAATACGAGCATCAGGATACTGTTTGGGAGTTTGATTTTCAGCAAAAAGGGGAGAATGACTTGTCAAATAGACACAGCACAAATCATCTCACCTCTTGGAGTTCCAAGTCAATTCAGTATTGTTAAATTGTGTTAAAATAAAGCTCAGATTAAAGTCTAAAAAAGTCTCAGACAATGAAATGTGGATAACTTCAATAGGGCTGCAAGATTAATCACTATTTGAATTTACGTATTTAGCAAATGGCAAAACCTGCAATTTGATGTACCATAATTCCCTCCATACACTACAAAATATCCTATCTCACGCTGTATGATGCTGTATTTGCTAACCTTCTAGTTCAGATCTGTACAAACATGGCCTGAATTGTTCATTATTATTTCGTCTTTTGTCTATTCTCTCCAAAGTATCATCTTCAGAATCCTTTTATCGAAACAAAGCACAAATGTAATCCCAGTGCTTATCACATCGTGTCTGTCTAATGTCAACAGTGTACCCTTGTATTGTTGAATAGAAACATTATCAGTGAGTGTGAAATGTGAATAGTGGGTGTCTGCTCCTGGTTGAGCCCCTGTAAACCTCAGAAAGGTCTCGGAGCTGGAAGAAGACGCTGAGGAGGTGGAGCCATGGAGGAAATGAGGCTGCATTCCACTACTGATTTATGAAGTGTCTTTCAGTCTGTCTGTGGAGCTCACCACTGCACAGCTGGCCCAGGTTCGGATTTACACTTGCCACGACCCATCCCCGCGGGCACCACGCTACAGAGTCGTGAGCCGAGGTGTGAAGCTAAATGAACTTCAGCTGAAAATAAAACAAACAAAAAATAGATTTCTTGCATAGAATAGTTCACTGTGTCCACGTGTAGAGGGATGAACTGTTCTAAGAAACTGAATGGTGAGTTTCCTAGGAAGTATCATGTTTTGCCAACTAATGTTATGCAGGGCAGTCAGACAAACAGATTTTCCTCTGACTTCACACTGAGCACACACGGTTAATCATAACAACTTAAAGTTCAAGTCTGTTGTTTCCTCATCAAAACAAACCCAGAGTTGCGTTTTGTTTCATT
Organism: Odontamblyopus rebecca; assembly: GCA_030686955.1. Lineage (NCBI taxonomy): Eukaryota > Metazoa > Chordata > Actinopteri > Gobiiformes > Gobiidae > Odontamblyopus > Odontamblyopus rebecca. Next base: position 32,564,824 of record CM060658.1, read on the forward strand.
CACACAGGTGAAAGAAGAACTAAATAATAAATGTGTGTGTTAACACACATTTATTTTTGAGCTTTGTAGATGTAGACCGACAAAAGAGCGTAACTCAAACGTGAGTGAAACTAAACAACTATGTTTTGAAAACATGTATGTTTTTGATGAGGTAACATTCTAACCTGGCTTAAAGGTAATTTTAAGCCCATGTCAGTTTTGTATTATGTAGGACCTTAAGCAATGATAACTTTCCTATATTTTCACTTTCTATATTTCTTTACCTTAGCCACTAGAACCAAGATGGCAAAAAGCAATTGATGATATTTGTGATTTGGATTTGAATTAGGATTCTGATTCTAAACGCAGTTTGGCAGGGGACTGAAATATGAATGTGTAACCTACGAAAGTCACATGCAATTCAGAACTGTGAAGGGTCGAAAAAATGTATTTTTCAAATACAACGGGAAGCACAGTATGCAGCCTTTATTACCATTCAGAATTGTGATGAACCTTTTGCAGCCGGACTCCTGACCTTAAGATTGCACTAATTGCTGGAAAACATACTGACCGACTTAAGAGCAGATTCCTTGTGACCAGACACAACTCTCTGTATTATTCATCTGAAGGACACTCTAGCTCAGTGTGAGAACATGACAGGAGCCACAAAGGTCGCCTGCACATCTAACAACACCATGCTGCTCCTTTCATGCATCTGTGAGATGTTCAACCAGTGCACTCGCTCAGGCAGGCTGTATTTTTTATAAATATTACAGAGCTGATGGAGGATTTTATGGGTAGCAGTTTTAAACAAGCATTATATCTACGGGTATTTCTATAATTAGGGATACATTTCATTTCAATAAAAAGTGGAAAAAATTGATTTTTTAAAATGTAATTACATATTTTCAAAACAGACCCCTGGTGGGACATAAAGAATTATTTAGCCAACTTAAACATTTGTAATTTTTAAATTATTCCTGTTTAAATAACTATTTTGTCAATTGGGTAATGGGCCATTGACACTTCATATTCTTTTCTCAAAATACCATATTTTTGATATCACATTTGTTGTAAGTTTTTTTTTGTTGGAGAATTCTGAATGATCGATTAAACAGAATGTTCACCATGACTGATACTTATTTTCATGCATAACTTAAAAAATTACACTAGTGTCCGAAGCCATGTTAATTGTTTTGATATAATCAGACTGTGCACGCGTGCGTGAATTCAGTGATGCGATGAGTGGAGTTAAAGTTCACTGGAGGAAAATGCATTAAAAATTAAATCAATCTTTGGACGTACGAATTGATCTTAAGGAATTAATATACAAATCGATTCAGAATCGGAAAATCGATTTTTTTCAACACAGCCCTAAGTGATGCACTCAATTTTTATGCAAAACAATCAAATATTTAAGGAATTATGGCCCTAAAAAATCCAAATTATACAGAAAACATGTCAGGTGGTTGAAAATCTAATCTAATTCTACAAAAACGTGTATTATCCAGCTGATGTCTGAAAAGTTCTGAAGCTGGGTTTGCAGTAAGACAGGATGATTCTTCCGAAGAAGTGTATTAAACCTGAGCAGTGTCTTTTCAGATATCACAGAGGCTGAGGTAGGGCTGCAGCTATCGATTATTACAGTAATCGATTATTCTGTCGATTATTTTGTTCGAATAATCGAGTAATCGTTTGTTATTGTCGCGCCTACTTTGCACATGTTAGGTACACACCACGTGCATTGACAGATACACGTGTTTTGGACATGAAAAACTTAATTATCGCTAGGCTAAGGTTGACTTACCTCGCGTTTTTTTTCCCACTTGATGTATTGTAAGGGGCTTTCTGTTTAGATGTTGTAGCATCAGTGTTGAGAAGGTGACTTTTAAAATGTAATCCCCTACAGATTACAGATTACATTCCCCAAAATGTAGTTTGTGACATAATCAATTAAATTACTTAAAGTGAATAACGTAATCTGAATACTTTGGATTACTTGATATTGTCATGATTTTTAAAACTACATAAATGTAGCAACCAACTCCTGCAAATTCTTGTTTAGTTATAGACCTGGATTAGTCCTGGTTTTAGATCTGTTTTAGTCCTGGTTTTAGATCTGGTTTAGACCTGCTTTAGACCTGGTTTAGTCCTGGTGTGAGTTCTGGCGCGGTCCACGGAGTGTACGCGGCAAGACACAATCCACGCACAGAGTGCGCGGCGTACGGGAGATGCGGAGCGCGCGGCGTACCGGAAATGCGGGGTGCGCGGCGGACCGGACCGTAGCGCGCACGAGGAGGTTATGCTCTTATTATAGATCCATTATACATCCATTATACATCCATGGGTGCCGCGCTGTTGTGTGTACAGTGAAGTGCAGTGGTCGTGCGGAAACTTTACCTCTACCACAAAAGGTTCCGGCCATCGCCGAGCGTATGAAAATAAAACGAAGCATCGAGGCAAAAAAAAATAATCAATGCATTTTTCTAATCGATTAACTCGATGAATCGTTTCAGCCCTAGGCTGAGGGTTCACTGTGGTCATGAGTCTGTGACTTTAGCATGAACCATTGCAGTTTTAAGAGGGATTATCCGTGGCTTTACCCAGTTGACACCCAGTTGATATGAGAGGGCTCCCCCCTCCCATATCAACTGGATAACAACTGGGAGAGGGGAGGGGGGATAATAATTGTAATATATTAGAATTATATAATTTATATATTCATGTCCAATGAGCAGACATGAAATGTACCCGTAATTATAGAATCACCCATATACAGTTGAACAGGTGGCCATACCAGCTTGTCAAAGCCTGATCCCGTCAGATCTCAGAAGCTCAGCAGGGCCGGGCCTGGTTAGTACTTGGATGGGAGACCACTAGGAATTCCAGGTGCCACAGTGGGGCGCCAGTGACAAAAACTGTTGTTGTGTCCGTAGGCAAGACACTTCACCCACATTGCCTAGTATGACAGTTATGCATGGCAGGACTCCCTTGAAAAAGAGATTAGTAATCTCAATGGGACTTTCCTGGGTAAATAAAGGTAAAAAAAAATCAAAGGTGCTGCATCTGTTTTTTTTAAATAGCTTTTAAAATATGAATAATGGAACTAGTTACTTGAAACTCTTTGCAGTCGTCCAAACTTACTCTTCACTTAATACTTTCCAGCCATCCTAATTACTGCAATAGTTTTAGGTGTGTTTCACAAGAGGCCAGAGCAGAGTTTTGCTGTCATGCCACTACTAACAACTAGTATGCTAACAGCACACTTCTGGGGTAATAGATGATAAAATTTTTTTAGAAAAGGATGTAGACTGCTTAAGGCCTTAACAGCATTACTGTTTTAATAGGTAATAGGAAAATTGACAAGATAATCATGCTGAAAGAAAATGGAGTTTTATTTTATTACATAATTTGCCCCACAAAAAGAAATTTAAAAAATGTCACAATTCACGCACCCATGTTACCTTTATGAGGTAATTAAAGCTGGAGACTGACCAATAAGACTAGGAGGGTAAAAAATTTAACTGGGCTTGAAATGGCATCATGTCTCTGAGATCTGTACATGATTTAATTTTTACTACCATATTGCCCAGGCCTAATTTTGATCTTTTGTATATTTTTTGTAAGTTAGGTTCTTTCCTGTCTAAGTTTACTTTTGTCTTGACCTGATTTGATTGCTCCTTTTAGCTCTTACTGAACTTCTGTGTTCTGTGCGTTAGCTTGCATTTCCTATCTGACAGCACAGATGATGTGATTTACAGTGATCCCTCGCTATATCGCGCTTCACCTATCGCGGCTTTGCTGCTTTGCGGAATTTTTTACAGTGAATCTGTATCTTGTTGATAAAGAAGAGGAGGAAGGACTAACACTTGGTCGTGCAGCCTTCAGTAGAAAAAGCGCAGCGCAGCGGAGTCAGGACGAAGAGGCGCAGCTGGAGGGACTGTGAAATACGCGAGTGACAATGTTTCCTACCTTGTATTCATTACTGTATAAAAAATATTGTTTTACAACACCGTTCTTTAAACTATTATAGTTATTTGTAAGAAAACGTTAATATTTCTATTTCTTAAACTGAACTGAAAAGAGGTTTTATTTTTTGTTTCATTCTGCAGTAAAGTATTGCATTGTAAAATAACAGTAAAAAATAAAGCTGACTACTTCGCGGATTTCACCTATCGCGGGTTATTTTTGGAACGTATCCCCCGCGATAAATGAGGGATCACTGTATTTCTATGTAGTGTAATAGATTTAGCGACATGACCTACGGTGAACCACAATCATGTTTTATAGCATTTACCTATTAAAAAATAACATCTACAAATAATACCATTTTAGATGATTTTTCCCATAGTTTTTAGAAGTATTTTTATGCGTTTTAAGATGCTTAAGAAGTACTTGTTCACTTGACACAAGCAGTCTGCTCTTCTTAAACTTTCATGTCCTTATTAAATCTGTTTTCCAGCAGAATCAGTCCTTTTCTTGACATCTGTTTTTACTGGGTTTAGCCAAAGATTCACTTTATCAAAGTAGTAAGTGCAAGTAGAAGTGCTGGAGATTGGGTAAAAAACATACCGTAATATTTGTTTGAATGGACTCTGCAGAGCTGCTGTTTGACATGTTCCCCAGACATGGCAATTTGAGTCAACTTATCAGCGAGACATATCTCCTCCTGCCTCCGTCTGTGCAGGTGACCCAAATGCAGCTTTGGGTCTGTTTGTGTTTGGCCACAGGTGAAAGAAAAGACCACCGTACATGTGTTTTCACTGGGGTCTTCTTAATTAGTCACGGTAATACCATATACCCTGGTAAAATGCTGAGGTTTAATGGTATCAAAGTTTGAATACCACCCAACCCTAGTATACAGAAGAAAAGCTAGTGCTCTCTGGGGTTGGCTCAGAAAGTACAGTAACGTGAAAATGGAGCTAAGGCTCTAATATCAAATAACCACTTTTACTGTATCATTCAGTTCATTATGAGGTTAATCGAAATGTCACCATAGTTTCATCAAGAGGGAAGATGTTTGGTCTGTTATCTTAGAGGCTTCATCAGTTCTGAGGTTTAAATACCTATTTCAGGGCAAGGCTTACAGAAAATAACCCACCCTTGTTTACAGTACAAATTTAAAGCAGTGCCTGTGCTAAATGAGGCTCAGAACTGACAGACAGTGGGATGACAGCCAAAATGTCTTCATTACAGAACCTTTGTCCGGCCGTTGATTAACTTCCACTTTCAATTGCCCACTTGGACGACTGGGGGATTACACAGACATCACCATAGTAATGTTGGCTTGTATTGTATATTGTGTATTCAGATATAGATAATCAAAAACCACTGTTCCTGACAGGTTGCCCCAGAGGCATTGAAGGATGGGTCAAATGTAGAGGACAAATGTATCTGCATGGATACAAAACCTAAATATCCCTAAATAGTACTCTTATTTCTTCAACACGACCTTGCACTGTGCCAATTGAATTCTCTAGAAATACTTTAGATTTGTCTGTAATGTGCCATGTACTCTCCATTCTGTCTCACGGTTATCAGATGTCACACAGCTGGATCGAGCAGTCTGGGCATCTGCTCATTTCCCACCACTCCAAAGTCCACATCCATTTCTGTTATGTCAACTTCCGAATCTTGTCCTCTCCGCACCGGCCAGCAGCTTCTCTGTACTGGTCAGAGTATCCAAAGAGCTCTCCCTTTTCTTCCCCATATTATAACATCTTTTATCTGCGTTGTAGCCATAGCGGTGCAAAGTGCTCCTCTGGGGTGTGGACACAGGCTAATCGCTGGTGAACAGTCGCGGCAGTGTTGAGAATTACAGCAGTTGACATATGGAGCGCATTAGGAGGATCACAGGGACAGAGCTGCTCCTCGTGTAGTCTAAGTCTGGGTTGTGTTTTGAGCAAGCCGCGATTCCCTCTGTATAAAAAGAAGCCACCCACTTTTCCCTTTGATGTTTGAGAAAAAATCCCCAATCATCATCAATGCACTGGCTATTAGGGTTGTCACAATACAAAAACTGTATTACAATACTAAAGGATAGGCCACATTTTATTACTTTAGACAATAGAATGTTTAACAATTTAATAATAGTACATCTTTTATATTACCATGTGGCTTTATATCTGTGTGAATCCCTCAGTTGTCCAGGTAGGTTCCATTGTGGTCCATGGGCGTGTACTAGGGATGTAATAATAACCGAAATATCGTGAAATCGTATCGTCAAAGTCTCTCAATAATATCGTGGACCATCACAATGTATCGAATCACAAGTCTCTTTGCTTAAATGAATAGTTCTGATGCAGAAATAGCTAAAAAACAGAGGGAACTACATAGGCCATGATCCTTTGCTCTGTTTCAGTGCAGACGACATGAAGAAATAACTGTTCTAAGCACTTTGAAATCTTCATTCTTTGGATTAAGTCTTGTGAAGGCATTTTTAGAGGAAAAAGTAGCATATTAACAGTTTTGGGAGCCTCCACTAAATTCACTAAATACTAATTGCAGTAAATATCATACGGTGAGATGTATATGGTGAAAATTTTGTACAGAGAGATTTGGATATCGTTACATCCCTAATGACAATAAATGTTGTACCAAATGACTGGTCAAAGCATTTTATAATGTCTTGTTATTATGTATAATATTGCAATATCGTGAGCCTCCCAATCATATCTTTCCCACGATATTGCAATAAATATTGTACTGTGACGTTCATGCTGTGGCGATATCGTATCATTAGACTTGGATATCGTTACACCCCTAGCGTATACAGCTCTAGATCATTCTAATCATTCAGAAAAGGTTGATTTCTGTCCGCTGAATGTGACTTTTATGTGTCGATACTTACTCAAATGAGTATCTAGTTTTGATATTCCTACTGTTTTTAATACTTTTGACAACGCTTCTGACAATACATGATCAGTAATTACATAATCGTACATATTAGATATTTAGGAATGAGAATAGCAATGATCTATATAAAAATTTAAAGTACTTTTTTTTTAATAGTATAAAGATATGCAGACGATTAAAGTGCAGGAATATCACTTTATATTTTTATTTGAAAATGTACATCACATTTTTAATGAGTAATTTGATAGTCAGAGCCAAAGTTTATTGAAGCTTATTAAAAGATAAAAATGTGGAGCTCAATAGTTTCAAACTATTTTAAGACAATTTACAGGCTGATTTTGACTCATAAGGTTCAAACTTTTATTCACACGAAGCAGTTCAGTAGTTATTTGAAGGATAAATTACAGTTACATAAAACAATTGGATTTCTTGTAGTAAATTAATTGGATAATATTGGTATCGGCAGGTACTTGAAGTCAGAGTTTTGATATTTGCATCTGAACTGGAAAAACACAAACTGGAAAAAACAAAAGTGAAACATCCCTAATTCCAATTTTCGAATAAGATATACTGCCTACACATTTGAGTTTCACCTTAAGCCCGGAGTAACAGTGATTTCATTTCGAAGAAGGTGGTGCAGGATACGGTGGGTCGTGCTCTTTCCCATCACAAACACGGGGAGCTCTGACACATCTGCTCTGTCGTGACTCACTGGTACATGCTCATGCAGGTGTGTAACCATTTTTCTTCACTCTGCCTGGAGATTTTGGCAGGATAAATGATGAAATCCCGGCATTCTTGTCCCAGAGCTCCGGTCATCTCCCACATTACAGATTGGGCCCGCTTTCGGCGAAGTGTGTGCCAACTGGTGATGGTGTTGTACTGACCGGCCCTTCTGTCTTGTGTGTGTCCTCAGGAGGAGTGGTCAGGGAGCGCTGAGAGGAGGAGAGCTGTTGTGGCCTGAACAGGGACACGGGCAGGGAGAACTGTGAGTACATGGGGATTCATGTGGGGGTTAAACTCCTTTAGTGGCTTATTCAGTTAATTGATCTATAGTGTTTGTATTAGCTGACCAGTTATTTAGTTTATACAGATTTATACAAGACAACAGCAGAAAGGAGATGGTGTGGTTTGGCTAAAGATGTGGGAGTGAATCATGTGTTTTTACACAAAAAAATATTGTTTCCTAGTACTTATCTATTTAAATATTTGTTTTGCATGAACTCTTTTGAGTGCAGTTGGGGTCAAATACATTGAGATACTTACCGTAAAATACCAAATAATAGCCGGGTGTAAGTTTCGATAAATAACTGCCGGTTCCAAATAAACGGAGAGTCTAATGTACGTGCTGGAAGACAAGTCATGTTGCAACAACTGGACACAGGACTGATGCTTGCGTCGTCTCTACAGAAACCAAACTTAAACCACATGGCTCAATGCCATAGACTGTAAGCACTGCCCCAAATTACCTGGTTGGTTTGTTAAGTGAGTGAAACAAATAAACACCCCGGCTGTTATTTGGTATTTTACAAGTTTTTGCCATGTCTCCTTTTGAGTTGGCTAATTAATCAACAGAACGTGTCATTTGTAAGTTTTGTTGTCGAGACTTTTGACTACGGCCCGAGTACTTATTGGTTGTATAGATACCTACAAAGACATACTTATTGGTGGCTTAGTGGTAATTTGTTACTTACGGCAGTATTGGCCATGTTGGTATATAGTGGATTTAATATATCAAAATGATGGGTCCTATTTGGGCAGTTGTCATCAAGTTTCAATTTTTACGCTTTGAAATGTAACACAAAATCTGCTAAAATCTGAGTTTTGGCTGTCGACCCATTGATTAAAAATGTATCAATTTGACAATCTTAGATGATTGAGATGACATGATTGACATGACATTTGACATGATTTGACATGAAATTTTATTATTTGTACAGCTCAGAAGTAGAAGTTTTGCAGAAGTGCAGAAGTTTTGCAGAGTTTTTCCAGAAATTTGGAAAGAGTGGAGTTGGAAACATGCACCATGATCCTTTACGTCTTTTCATTGCATAATCAAGCAAAATAGCTTTTTAAAAAAAGTTGCACCAACTGAATTCTTTACAGTGAGATTGTGTGTTTGGTTGGTGTTATTTTGTTGTTTCTAATCTAGATAAATAAATGTGTTCATTGTTGTTATTTAAGTTACATTTTTTGGGTAAATTCACCAGTAACAAGGTCATCTTTTAGTCAATCCCAAACCTTAATCAATAACTCTAAATGGCCAGTCCTCCGGAAATGTCTGCCTTTGTGAGTATCCTCTTAGACTTGCACTTTTTTTTTTAAACAACACGTTCAGATTAATCTTGTAGAATTGACTGGGATGTTTATATTCTGTGTATGCGGTGGTCATACTTTGTATAGGGAGCAAGCGCCATGTTTTCCTATTAAATGCATTTTATTTGTATATGATTTATCCAAAAGATGAACTGACAAATGTCCCTAGACCCTAGACCTTGCAATATTTCAGCCCAAACCAGCATTTTAACCATACTAATACTCCCCCCATCTGTATTCAGGTGTCATAGACCTATAGAATGTTAATGTAATCTGAAACCGAGCAATTGGTACCACTTTTACCACTGGTTTCTTGTAAAATTAGCTGTAAAAAGACCAGTTCTGAATGTTGTTGAAAGGGAGCTGAATAAGGAGCAGCATGGCAAACGTCCAAAGAGTGCAGCATTTCTGTCAACACACAGAACATGTCACTATTCAAATCTTTTTACACGGAGCACAGTGTTGTCACAAGATGATGGGGTTTTCACTTGAACCCAGTTGTTTCCTAGCAACATGTTTCCAGTATACGGGTACATATTATCCAGTGCGTATGTTCTGTAATTGACCAGTGTTTTATGCTATAGGAAACCCACACAGAGTTTACGGAGTGTTGACTGTCTCTGAGGTCTCATAACGGCAATTATTGTGTGTGCTGGTTTGGAGTGGTGCTGTCCACGTGGGCCTGTTTTATAGCTCTCCCCAACTGTATTAAATGAATTAGAGTTTGTATAGTGCTTGTATAGTTTAGTTCTGATTAGGGCTGCAGCTATTGATTATTACAGTAATCGATTATTCTGTCGATTATTTTGTTCGAATAATCGAGGAATCGTTTGTTAATGTCCGTCTACTTTGCACACGTTAAGTACACACCATGTGCATTGATACATACATGTGTTTTGGACATGAGAAACGTAATTATCGCTAGGCTATGGTTGACTTACCTCACGGTTTCTTTTCCACTTGATGTAATGTACGGTGCTTTCTGTTTAGATGTTGTAGCATCAGTGTTGAGAAGGTTACTTTTAAAATGTATTCCCCTACAGATTACAGATTACATACCCCAAAATGTAGTTTGTAATGTAATACATTAAATTACTTAAAGTGAGTGAATATTTTGGATCACTTGATATTGTCATGATTTTTAAAACTACATGAATGTAGCAACCAACTCCTGTAAATTCTTGTTTGGTTTTAGACCTGGTTTTAGACCTGGTTTTAGTCCTGGTGTTAGTTCTAGTTTAGAGGCGCACAGGAGGAAGCACAGTCCACGCAGTGTACACGAATGCGCGGCGTACCGGAGGAGATGAGGGGTGCGCGGCGTACTGGAGGTGATGAGGGGTGTGCGGCGTACCGGAGGAGATGAGGGTGCGTGACGTACCGGAGGAGACAACCTAAATTGACAGACTGTAACATCCGAGAAAAAATAGCTTCCCAAGCGAATGCTAGCATGGAGGCTGCTGCGGCTCCGGAGCCCCCATCCCCACCCATAGGTGATGATCCCCACGACTCAGACCTCGTGGTCGGAGGAGATGTTACGAAAGATGCAGCATTTGATCAGATAATGGCTATGATAATCGAGCTCAAGGCTGAGATGACATCCATAAATGTAGAAATAAAATCGGAATATAACACGAGATTTGACAAAGTGGATGCGGACATGAGAGACCTGAAAGGGGACCTGGGCGGGTGTGACCAGCGCGTTGCAGAGGCAGAGCAGCGCATTTCGGACAACACGGATGAACTGACAGAGCTGAGAGCTGAAGGGAAATCCCTACAATTGGAAAACAAAACCATGAAACATAAACTCCTGGATCTAGAATCTAGATCCCGCCGCAACAACCTGAGACTCGTGGGAGTGCCCGAGGGCGAGGAAGGAGAAGACACCGAGGACTTCCTTGAGCGCATCATTCCAAAGGCCTTATCCGGGACCCGAATCATGCTACCTAATTTTTCAATAGAGAGAGCGCACAGGCTTGGGAAAAGAAGAGGAGACGCGAACTCCCCGAGAGCCCTGATAATGCGCTTCCTAAACCATCGAGATAAGGAGCGGATCCTACGGGCTGCAAGGACCAAAAGAGACATCCGCTACGGCGACAAGAGGATTTACTTCACTCCGGACCTTGCGGAGAGAGTCCGTCTGCAGCGCGCGGAGTTTCACTACGTCTGCGGGGAGCTTAAGAAGAGAGACCTTCAATTTGGCGTTGTCTTTCCAGCTACGCTGTTGGTGACATACAAAGGTAATATATTCACTCAGAAGACCAATGGAAGCTGAAGAGCTCCTCAAGAAAATACAGAGCAGAGAGAAATGAAGGGCCGCACCGACAGCACCAGGATGCTCCAATGTGAATGAACGGTGTGTGGACTCACTCTTGTTGATTTTGATGACACTACGTTGGTTACTATGTAACTATGTAACATATTTATTTAAAGCATTTGACTCTGCCACATTTGATGAACAATTTTCATTGTTATGATTACTCTAAACCAGTGGTTCTTAACCTGGGTTCGATTGAACCCCAGGGGTTCGGTGAGTCAATCTCAGGGGTTGACACACATCCAACTCATATGATTCATGATGACACGCCCCGTTTGGCCCTTATTGGCTGCAGGAAATTTTGTGAGCGCAATAGTCTTGTGACTGTCATGATGGTACTTCGTATAATTTCTTAATATTTTCCCTTCATGCTAACTATGTCGAGCAAAAAAAAGAAAGTGGTCGGACAAATATGTGCAATATGGATTCACTTGTGCACCAATAAAATATATATACCTATGTTTTGAATTTGAAAAAACATTTATTTTTCCAGTTAAGAAGGGTTCGGTGAATGCGCATATGAAACTAGTGGGGTTCAGTACCTCCAACAAGGTTAAGAACCACTGCTCTAAACTAAGGATGATAGTTGCGTATCCTATTTGTGTTAAGCAATTTAATTATTTGACATACTGGTTGAGTTTATACTTTTTATACATTTATACTATACATGTCAGTATCGAGACCATGCCCCCAGGAGTAAAAAAGGAGCTACAGCAACTACTCTTAGGTTGCATTCTTACTATTGTTTGGTTGCATACACAAAATAGAATGCAGGATGTATGTGAACGGATGTGCGGGAATTAAGATAATTAGACCATGGCAGCAGAGCATAGCGGTTTAGGCAGGTGGTGTACCCAGTCCTTACATGGATGGAATGGGCACGAGGGATGGCAGGGAGTGTCACCTTGGAGGGCCCTTCATCGGGAAAGGCTTTCCCTCCACTTTTTGATCCTCTCATGGGCAGGGTTCCGGGTTCATTGCATGTTTTAGGCATTATTCTGTTTTACTTGTCTTCTTGTTAGTTTTGGGTTTTCAGGAGTTCCTACGTTAGAGTGTTCTGTTCTACTGGAGAGTGTCATATCATTAGCAAATTAAAAAAGGTGAATTCAATACAATTAACCCAATGGCATCTGAAAGGTTACGAGTAGCGTCCTATAATGACAATATGGCATATTAAGCCCAATTAAAAGGTTGAAGATACTAATAAAAATGAGAAAAGAAAAAATAGACATTATATACCTACAAGAAACTCACTTAAATGACCTAGAACATCAAAAACTAATTAAATTTGGGTATACCAGATTGTACTACTCCTCATACAGAGGTAAACATAAAAGGGGCATGGCTATACTGATCTCAAGTTAAGTAATCTTCGAACAGAGTTTTGAACATAAAGATAAATATGACAGATTCTCTTAAAGGAGTTATTAACGGAAAAATGTTTACTCTGTTAAATGTATACGCCCCACCAGGAAGCGATATTACTTTCTATACTAATATTATGGACCTGATTGCAAACCACTCTGAGGGAACCCTTATTTGTGGTGGTGACTTTAACCTTCATCTTCAGCCCACCTTAGATGTATCTCACTTAAAAAACACCTGGAAGATTATAAACAACAAATTTCACAAATTAATAAAGAATATAGGCCTAATTGATATCTGGAGGGAAAGGAACCCCAACACTCGCCAATATACCCATTACTCTAATCCACATATGATCTATACCAGAATAGATTACTTTTTTATTCTTAATAAAGATAGATCAAAAATTACCAAAGTGGACATAGGCACAATAGAAAACGACAATGGTGAAACTTCAACACCTATCCTCTGGCTAAAGCTGTATTGAGAGGCAAAATTATTGCAGTAGCCTCTGCCAAAAAGAAACAAAGGGAGAAAAAACAAAATGATCTACAGGACAAATTAAAACTGATGGAAGCTGAACACACCAAGAATAGAAATCATAAAACACTACAGGAAATCAAAAAGATAAGGGGTTAAATCAATGATCTGACTTCACAGGAAATAATTTAAAAAATGCTCTTTACCAGGCAGAAATACTACGAAAGTGGATCAAAATTCTCTAAATTATTAGCTTGGAAACTTAGGAAACAAGAAGCGGAGAGAGCAATCTTCAAAATACGGGATAAGCAGAACAATGAAATCTTAACTAAACAGGATCAAATACAATCTATGTTCGAATCTTACTACAAAAAACTCTTCTCTAAAATTTCAGAAGGCAAAGAAGACGAAACAAAATAATTTCTGGATACTCTCAATCTACCTGTCATGACTGAAGAGCAAAATAAAAAAAATAGGAGCTGAAATAACTGCTCTGGAAATACAAAGTGCAATTAAGAGATTAAAGAACAGTAAGTCTCCAGGGAGTCACGGGTTCAACTCAGAGTGGTATAAGGCCTTAAAAGAAACACTTACCCCTCTGCTTTTAACTACATTTAACTAGGTACCGGCAGTCAAAAAATGAAGTTCTGACTTTTAGCTTTTTAAGTGCATTTTTAAGGCCCAAATTCAGTGATATAAACAACACATTAGAATTAGATATTCAATGAAACAAATAATGATTTACTCACCTAGGAACGAAGTTAAAGACTCTAGAATTGTGGTTCGCTGATCCCAGCCTTGAACGCGGCGCTGCTAATTTGGTCTCCGCTTCATTCGGGGATTAAGTTTTGTATTGCGTGGCGCTTCGCGCCCATTGATTCTTCGCTCTCAAGACTGATGTATTTTTAAAATACACAAAAAAACACTTTATTTTGGTACCTACTTTATGGGGCGTATTTTTTATGGTTCTCTTGCTACTTGACTTGATCTTTTCAAAGGTTTTGATTCATTTGTAAATCCCTAGAAAACTATAAACTTTACCCCAAAACAAACCGGCTACGTATCGAAAGCTGGGGACCCCCTGCTGAATATGGAAATGGCTTTGACCCTGTTAGCTGTTTGGTCGAAAAGCGCCACGCAATAATCTTGGTGCTGTGCCGGGCAGCGAGTGCTAATCGGCTAAAACTAAGCGTCTTGATCAGGGAAATGCGAAAATTCACGAAAACTTTGTGAACTACTTTATTTGCACCAATGTGGTTAAGATTGGTATCATTTTAAAGGGTACTTATTGAATTTTAACATTATGAACTTTTTGTTGAAAAATATTTATTGAAAAATAGACTTTTGATGGTCGGAAGATGATGCATTTTTGCTACCCGCACACGATTATGGCCTATTCCTTGAATGGAAAGCGTACTACTGCCGGTACCTAATTTAACTGGGCACTTAAAAAAGCTCACATTCCACTGAGCTGGAAAGAAGCCATCATATCTTTAACACCCAAAGAAGGAAAAGATCGCCTGGACTGTGCTTCATATAGACCAATCTCAATTTTGAACGTGGACTATCGTATTTATACCTCAATTATGTCTAAAAGAATGGAACAGATACTTCCAAATTTAATTCACAATGACCAAACAGGATTCATTAACAAACGACAGACCCAAGATAATATAAGACGATCCTTACACATAATGATCCATATACAAAAACAGCAAAACAAAGCTGTAATAATTAGTCTGGACGCAGAGAAAGCATTTGACTGCGTTAACTGGCCATATTTATTTCAAGTGCCTGGTCTCCCCTCCTATTCGCTTTGTACTTGGAACCATTGGCCCAGTATATTAGACAATCTAAAACAATTAGTGGTGTTATAATTGATGGGATGGAACATAAAATTGCCTGCTATGCAGATGATGATCTATTATTTTTAACCAAACCAGAAACTTCTATACCTAATGTGATGCATTTTCTTCACAATATTGGTCCAATGTCTGGATACAAACTGAATATACAGAAAACTGAAATTCTCTCATACTGGCAACCTTCCCTGGCCTTTAGAAAGACATACCCATTTAAATGGAAAACGGAGTCTCTTAAATACTTGAGTGTGGTGCTCCATAAAGATCTGTCAACAATTTTAGAAAAAAACTATACCCCTCTTTTTCCACAGTAAAGAAAGACCTTGAAAAATGGAACTTTATTCCATACCCAAGTCTAAGTCAAAGGATTGAATCTATAAAAATGAATGTTCTGCCCAGATTCCTCTGTTTATTCCAGACCCTTCCAATCAACATCCCCAACCGTTTATTTGACGAATGGGACAAAACAATTTCAAGATTCATATGGCAGGGCAAAAAACCCTGCATTCAATTTAAAACTTTACAACTATCAAAAGAAAAGGGTGGATGGGGCTTGCCCTGCCTTAAGAATGACTTTAGCTCAGCTCAAATCAGAGCTCTGTTATACTGGTGTGATCCAGAATACGAAGCCCAATGGAAAAAAATATTGAATGTAATGTGATACCAGGAGTCCCTATACAGGCCCTACTGGCAGATGATAGACGAGTAGGTCACGTGGGAGGGATGGAGAATCCTTGGGTAAAATCTGTATTTACTACTTGGAAAGAATTACTCAAAACATATAAACTAAATAAAGATGTGAAAATCTTAAGCTGGTTGGCTTATTATCAAAGTTTTATACCGAACAGCACGGACCGTTAAAGACTGGATAACAAAATGTTTAAAAATGTTCTATTAGATTGCAAAAGGAAAAGAAGTGAAAAGTTTTGAAATGTTAAAGGAATCCTTTGGTTTAGAGTATAAGGACTTTTACAGGTACTTACAAATAAGAAGTTATTACAACCAAGAAATTAAAGTAACACTGATGACTGCAACCCTCTGATTGAAATTTTTATCAAGGCATATAAATCAGAACTCTCAAAGGGAATAATAACCGAATTGTATAAATGCATTAATAATTTGGCCAACCATTCTACTAAATATATTACATATAAATGGGAAAGAGAAGGTAATTTTGCACTGACAGATGGAGAGTGGGAATATATATATACATCACAATGGAGGACCACAAAATCACATGTCTTGAAAGAATTTGGGTGGAAGAATATATTGTTTTTTTTTGTAACACCATACCAAAGTGCCCAATACTCAGAGGGAAATACTGGGTGTTGGGGAAACTGTGGCTGCCACGAGGCCCACCATTATCATGTGTTTTGGAACTGTCATGTGATCCATAAATATTGGACAGAAATTAACAAAGCACTGCAAACTATCTTCAATATGACCAGTCCACTTGACTTCAAATTCATGTACCTGGGCCTCAAAACCCCTGCCATGAACACAATCAACCGGTATCTCTGGAAGATACTTTTGGCAGCAGGGAAAAAGGCCATTACAAAAAAATGTATGACACAAACTGCACCCTCCATCAAAGAATGGTTAGAAAGTATAAATATAAATGAAATTTATAAAATGGAAAAAATAACGTTTGGACTTAATTTGAAATTGGACCGCTTTGACAAACTTTGGACTAAATGGGACTCATATACTAGACATGATATATTGTAAAATTATTTAAATTTAAATGCTTTTTATACAGGATGCAATTTGTCTGATGTGTTTACTCTCTATGTCATGTTTACTGTTGTGTGTTAACTATGTACATATATTCAAAAATGTTGAAAAAAAGAAAACTACTACATCATGACTAGGGCCCGACCAATATATCGGTTGGCTGATATGAGCACTTGGAAACATCAGCTATCAGCCTAAATCTTGCCGATATGGGCCAGTGGTCCACGAGGACATGTTTTACCTTGTTATAAAGCTCAGACTCTATATTATGTCCATTTAATCCAATTTCCAGACAGATAAATGTCTTAATATGTGGCGCCGCATCAGGATGTATCTGTAGAGTCATTTGTTTGTGTCTGTGATGCTGTACTGCCCCTGAACGCACCCACATGTGCACTTGTTTACAGCCACAGCTGTAGATCCATGTACACAACACTGAGATTATATTCTTTTTACAGACGATCAGTTTGAGTCTGGATTAAAAGGACAGTTCTTAGTGCAGACTTGTGATCTGAGAGGAGCCTGTGTGAGGCCGAGTGTTGGAAATGTGTTTGTTTTGAAGCTTGTTTTGGTTCTTTCTCATTGGTTAGCGATTAGCTGCTGTAGCTCCTACATATAAATAGGCTGTTTTCTCTTCTATTAGCAACTGTAAAGTGACTATAGTGGTATATATGTTACTCGCATTGATATGTAAATGAGCTCTGAATAGAAGTGTGAATTATGTGCATTTAGCATATCATTAATTACTGCGGCACACACGCATTTACTGCTAAAAGCTAATAACGGTAGTTTACTTACAACACTTTCTTTACTGGCGAGAATATCATACAAAAATGCCAATAGACCGACATACTGTCTTTAAATATGACGTAAAGAGGCAGAATAACAATAAATGTCATCTAAATAAACCCAATTGAAAATCCAATAGAGCCAAACCTAAGTTTTATAAACAATTGAAGATTTACAGTGAATTTTTCATCATAAAAATATTGGTGATTATATCGACTATCAGCAGCTCCAACACTCATTTTATTGGTATTGTATTGACCACAATAAAACCCATATTGGTGAGGCCCTACTTTGGATTTTTCCAGCCCTGGAATTGCCCATCTCTACTGAACCAAATTTAAAGGAGCTGTTAGCTCGAAAACTATTATGTCATGGCATCACAAGGTGGAACAGAGTTGTCTGAGCCTTGGAGCTATAGACAGACTAATAATAAAGGGTTACTCAGACACATGTGAATGAAACAAAAAACAACTCTGCGTATGTTTTTAAGGAGGTAACAACATTCTAACATGTCTTAAAATTCACAAGCGTCAACTTTGGGTATTATAGGAGCTTTTGAAGTGAATTTTGAGCTGTAGAAGCACCTGTAATATATGCAAGAGGAATAAGTTAATGTCATATTGTGGAACTTTCAAGGCAAAAAGCAACCATTTTTCCATTGACACAAGCAGGTGGCAGACCACATACCAGAAAACTTACATAGTGCCCCTTTAATCTCATGCTTAAGAGGTTCTAGATCAGAAAATGGTGTAATATTTGGCCCTTTAACTGTGATCATGGTGGCAGTTGTAGAAGTCCACACATCCTCTACAACTGCCCCTCCCTCACTGTGGCCTCTGGCAGGATGCAGGCCTTTCACACTTGCACGAGACACACTGGAAGTTATTCGGGCTGTTATGAGCAAACAGGAGGTGAATGAACTCCCATCTATTCCAGGGATTCTTTTGTTAGAGGCCCGTTTTTAGTTTCATTGTTGTGGTTAATATTAGTGCTGCGAGAACTCAGTCACTATGAAATGAAAATGACTTAATCTCACATCTTCTGTAAACAAGGTGTAAACTAAACAGGGTAAATGACGTCTTTTATATATATATATATATATATGTGTATATATATATATATATATATATGTGTGTATATATATATATATATATATATATATATAAAAAAATAAACTTAATGTATAATGCTTTTTCCCCATAGTTCATATTTCAGTCTTCTTTTTAAACTTAAAGGCGCTGTATCTGATTTTTACTTCACATTTACACGTTCACCTTTATGTCATGGCTTCCCGAGTCTGGAACAATAAAACACTTATTAATTACCGCATTTTCTGGACAATAAGTTGCACCAGCCAAAAAATGCACAATGAAGAAGAAAAAATCATGAGTTGCATTTTGGAGGGAAATTTATTTGATAAAATCAGACACGAAGAACAGGCATTTCATCTAGAAAGGCAAGTTATAGTAATAAGAATAGAACCGAGAACAGGCTGAACATGTGTCTGGTGTGTTCATGTAACATATGAAGAGTTATTCAGAAAACTAGAGCATAAACAACAGAAAGAATAAGCTTACCAAACTCTCCATCTTGCTCCAAATCATTAAATCCATTGAATTCTTCGTCCTCTGTATCACTTCTGAGCAACTCTAGCTTTATACCGTATTTTCCGGACTATAGAGCGCACCGGTATATAAGCCGCATCCCTCGATTTAAAAAAAAAAAAAAATTAAGAAAAAAGTTATACAAGCTGCAACCGGGCTATAAGCTATAATGTTGAACAAGGAGATATTTACTGCATATACAGAACGATTTTGTACTGTAAATGTACATTTATGTACCTGAACAGATTCTTTCCGAACAGTGCCTTTTAACATAACAGCAACTGTGCTGATTAAAACAAGGTCAAAAAACAGAAAAGAACCGGTAATTGATTACCTTCATTCCTCCTGTGCAGTGAAACCACAAGTCACTTTAATCATCTCCGCTGAAATTGATGCCGAGCTCACGTGCAGTAGCACGGGAGAGGTCTGCGCGGGATTTTCAGTCCCGCGCCCGCCCGCTCCTGCAGTCTTCAGTACCGCTCCTGCTCCGCTTCTGAAATAAGCTTTCAGAATGTTCTTTCAGAATGCTCTTATACATCCATTGTCCCGTGCCGCACTGTTTTGTGTTGGGTCCCAGCAGGGCTCGACAGCATGGTTTCCTTCCTGGAGCAAGATTGATGCCTTCAACTTAAAACTTGCATCATACAAACTCCTTCATGTGCTTTTCATGAAGGGGCGAGGATTTGAAAATAATTACCAGTTAGTAATTTGTCGTGCGTGTTATATCTGCTAAATAAAAAGTAGCGTATTCTTTGTATTCATTTTCCG
Source organism: Odontamblyopus rebecca (assembly GCA_030686955.1). Taxonomy (NCBI): domain Eukaryota; kingdom Metazoa; phylum Chordata; class Actinopteri; order Gobiiformes; family Gobiidae; genus Odontamblyopus; species Odontamblyopus rebecca. The sequence goes on from CM060658.1 coordinate 32,584,890, forward strand.
TCTATCTTGTTTTTGAAATTCCGGTTAGAGCGCCCCTAGCGGTGGAAGAAAAATCTAAAAGTTAGCCGCTCCCTTCTAAAAGCGGCATGGTTCAAAGCCTGGGAAAAAAGTAGCGGCTTATAGTCTGGAAAATACGGTAATCTAGGTTTTAGACTTTTTTTAGATTAGCATTTTTGTTTTTTCTTCATTGCAGTTCGAGTTTACTCCGCTTTTCTCCAGTCAAACACAAGTTTCTCGCTCACTCCAGACTTTCTTTCCACTGTTCGATTACAGTTTTCAGCTGCATATTTCATGACCTGCAGCAGGACAGGCTCTTTCTGCAGCAGACATGCGCAGTAGAGCAAGTGACAGTGGTACAGGAATAATAGTACGATGGGGGTATCAGATACTGGTACACAAGCCTAGATCGCCCTCTAGTGGTCAGTAGTCAGTGTGAAAATAACCAACATGTGAACTTATATATTTTATATACAAGTTGCACCTGAGTATAAGTCACAGGAACCACCCAAACCATGAAAAAAGTGACTTATAGTCCGAAAAATAGAGTAAATGCAGACAGTACGCAGCAGACTTGTTCTGACCTTAATATCTGTACAATATTGGAACTCTGTACAATATTGGAACTACTTTATGCCACTGATACAATAACAATAATGTAAGATAATCCCAGAGAGAGCTATTTTTATCCCCCAGAGAGAGCTATTTTTATCTTTTATCTTATTGTATTTAGCTTATTTTGTAACTTGTTTGATCTACATGCTCTTGGTCGGTTGCATCTGTAACAAAGAAAATTTCCCTTCGGGGATGAGTAAAAGTAATTCTGATTCTGATTCTGGTAAACCATTTTTCAATCTACAGTAGCATTAAAAGCCACAAACTGCAACAAATAGATAACAGAATGAACCAATAATTAGCCATAAAAGTTAGCTATTCAACACTCTACAGGTCAAATGTTATTGTATTACAAAACAAAAATACCCAAAATGTGACCAAAACACCCCAAATCCCCTCACTTTTACAAAGACATTGTACAAATAATAAATATTGAGCTCCAAATTATATTGCTCCAGCTTTCATATATTAAAGCAGATATAGTAATTATCGTGGCAGGCCTACTTATTACTGAATACTGAAAATGTCAAATGGTTCAGCCCAAGTCAAAATACGATCTTTAAAGTGGTGGAGTCCTTGTGTCTACAGAGTTATTAGAATGAGGTGCAGATTCTTCTCTTATCTGCAACACTGAGAGCCTCCTTCCTTTGGTCTCCCAGTGAGGCAGATCCTGTATTATTCATCCAGCTACAGGCGGCTAAATTAAAGGTAAAGTGATAGCACAGCGCAACGTCTTGCTCTGGCTCTCTGCTGCATTTTTCACATGTGACCTGGCACTCAATTGTCAAAATGTTTAACAGTGTCTCTCTAAAACTGTTCCAATTTTCTCCTCCTGAACCGGATGTGCACTACTTGATACACAGTCTAAATAATTCAGTCAGTTGGACGATTTTCTCCCAGTTTGACTTGTTTCTGTTTGTGTATGCTTCCTGAAGGGTAAATACTTCTTTATATTTGGTGGTAAAGTTCTGTTCAAATATTTGATGGTAATTTCTAAGCAGCAGGTGAAGTTTTACAGGCTGTTTTGGTTATCAAAGATGGACATAGCATTGGAATGTTGAAACTCAGTGGAGCTTACTGGAAAGATGTTTCAGTGCTAACATGCAAATTGGAGAAAAGGTACATAAATAAATGTGTATTATGTAAATAGTTCGGTCTGTCAGCCACCTGCTTGTATGGAGATGTTATTGTTTTGCCTGGAATCTTTCATAATAGAGCATCAACCTAATCAGTCTGGTATTTTATTGCAAAATGAGATGGGATAAAATGATTAAAACAACAAAACACTGAAATACATGTATTCTTCTGTGAGTGGGCCTTGATCAGCCTTGTCTCCACTGATCTGACTTGTGACCTGGCCAGGTGCCGTTAGATATTTTTCTATTGTCTATTTGTTCACATAGAGAGAGACAACACTACCTGGTTAGTTTAGTTTAATGTCTCATTCCAGCAAAGCAATAATATTTTCTTGGATAATCTTGTGTAGGTGGTGGTCGGGCTGAGTATCGATTCAAATTCCAAGAATCGATTTGATTCAGATTCTCAACATTCAGAATCGATTATCACGATTCGATCTGATCCGATCCGATCTCAATTTGGTTTAGTGTTATTAGAACCATTTTTGAGCCGTTATCTGAGCTGTTACAAGTGGTTCCTGAGGTTGGTTGTATTTCCGCTATATTTGGCATGCCTTGCAAATCACTTTGGTTCTGTCAAGCGCATCTTTGTCTTTATCTTTTCTGAACCCGAAATGGTGCCAGACGGAGCTTTGAGTGTTTTTGGTGTCTTCAAAGCCGGGACTTGGCTAATGTTGCCACTAGTGTCCGACGCCATGTTTTGATATAGTCAAACCGAATTGAATGACGCAACAATTCAGAATCAGTTTTTTTTATTTTTTTTTCAACACAGCCCTAGGTGGTGGACCCTCCACTAGAAGAAGTTAGATAGATTTTTATAAAAGTGCACCAGAACCAATAGAAAGGCCAGTAGCCTCTACCCACAGGCAATCAGACATCTCAGCGGGAACCAAAAAACAGAATTTCTGCTCTCAAATACATAAAAGAAATATAATCAGAAATATGACTTCACCTCAACATTTGATGAAAAGATGGCATAATGAAATGACCCGGAATACAACTTAAAATATGAGAAAGACTCTGCTCTTGTAAGGATGTGGAGTCTTTCTGCCATTACATAATTTAATTGACCAGTCAGAGCCTGGAGTTAGCCATGACTAATCAAGTTGTGATATAAAATGCAAATGCATTTCTTGTTACAGCACAAATAACTTTGTGTAAAAAACACACCCGCGCTCCCAGTTTCCATGCGCCACTTATTATTACTGTATCTCTGGAACTACATGAGCTATCGAAAGCAGAGAAGTTGCGCTTTCTACCCATAAAGGCTTATTACGGTATATTTCTGCAGCACCCGGCACAGAGCCTGTAGTATTGAGTGGAGAGTGGCGGAGATTTGGAGAGAGCGGCGGTAGTTTACAAATGGTTTTTGGGCGCTTTTTCTTTTTGGTGTTTTCCTTCTCTTTCAACTGTTATTACACATTGATACACATACGTAATGTTGAACAACTGCCAGATATTGAAAGCTGAACTCATCCTGGTAAAAAGGGCAACAACACTTACTCCAGGGACATTTTCTGACATTTTTAAGTCAAAGGAACACAAAAAAATCCAGGCAGGATTTTGATGCATGGAATTAAATAGTCCTAAAAGGGTTAAAGACAATAGACACAAATCACAATCATACAAAACAGAGACATTTGCTGTGATGTTAAAACATATACAGATTAGTAATGATCACATGTCTGATCTCTGTCCAGAAGCTGCTGTTTCACAGATCTACTAAAGCTCTGGATGGAGGTCATGTTCCTTAGTTCTGTGGGGACCAGATTCCAGGAGTGTGCGGCGCGAACTGTAAAGGCCGACTGTCCAAATGAAGACTTTCTAAATGGGATTTTACAGTCTCCTCTCTATGCTCGAGTATTCGTATTTAAATGTACCTGTATGAACTCTTTTAATGGAGATGGAGCAAGACCATGGAGGGTTTTATAGACCAGAAAAATGTCTGAATAAATAATGTTTTCCCAATTTAGAAAATTATATTTGCTCAATATTGTACAGTGATGATAGGAATTTTATTTTTGATCTAATGTTTTTAGAGTCTGCTTTATAGGCAACAGTATGCTCTTGTTTACCTGGCTCCAGGTCATCACACAGTAGTTTATATGAGATAGAACAGTGGCATTTAGATACAATTTTGAGGCCTATGTAGTTAAATATCTTCTAATATGTTTAAAATACATCTAATTTAATTTAGTTTCTCACATTTTTGATAAGCTTTTTAAATGATAATTGAGAGGCCATTGTGACACCTAGATACTTGTATTCTTGTACTTTTTACGTAATTTATCACTTTTTAATACTCCTTTTAAATTAAATGTAATAAGCCTTTGACATTTGAGAGATTTCACGAGTTGTATGAACATTTATCTGAACTAAAACTGCTGAATTGATGAAGCCCAACGCTTTAATTGAGTCTAAATTAAAAATGGAAGTGCCTGCTAAGCACATTGTATGAAAAAGGTTGGAGATTTGGCGGTCTTCTGTGTCACTCTTTAATCGTCCCCACTCCTCTCACCCACTCATCCTTTGTAAATAATTCAGACAGCCCTGGGCCAACTATAAAGAATACACAAAGTAAGTATAGAAATCTCATAGGGGACACTGGAAAATGCTGCCAAAGCACAAAACAGTGTCTGACTATTCAATGCTTATGAGGTGGGATCTTGTGGGATCTTGTGCCTGTATTATTTTTACTATTTTCTAAAACATGAAAAAATAAGTTAATTCTGAGCAGTTTGCAATGGTCCAAAGTTATTCCTCACTTACCTTATGCGTTCCAATCATCCTAATTATGCACCATGATGAGTTTATAAGCTCTTTTCACATCCATCAGAGACCAGTGTGTTGCTGTAAAGATAGCAACTAGCATGCTAACAGCACACTGATTATCAGGAGGCTGTCACGATAACACATTTTGAAGTGCGATATATATTGCTGAAGTAAATGTAGTAAACCAAATCATAAAGCAGAATTGTCCCCCAAAAATATTCTAAATGTAAAATAGATGATGATGATGATGATGATGATGATGATGATGATGATTTAAAAAAAGTAAATAAGTAAAAAAAATAAATAAATAATTAAAACAGTAAAAAAAAGTTAAAATAAATAATAAACAACTTGGAAAAATTGGCTACAGGGCATTTTTAATATTTAATATTGCGTTCTAAGCAATTGTTTCTATGCTGCTCCTCCAAATTTGTAACCAAACTGGATTATGCCACCATGTTTATTTTTTATTAGATTTTAAGTAAAAAATAAATAAAGTAAAAAATAAAGAAATAAAAATGTAAAAAAAGAAAGTAAAAAAAACAACTAACTACTGGGAATATCGTCTACAGGGCGTTTTTAATATTGAAATGCATTACAAGCAATTGTTTCTATGCTGCTCCTCCAAATTAGTAACAGAACTGGACTATGCCAAAATGTTTATCTTTTATTAGAAATTTAAAAAAACACACCTTAAAATGAAATAAAATGCACTGACTTAAAGGTTTATTTAACTTTTCTTGTGGAGGGATCATCAAATGCTTTTCTCCATGGAGATGTTACCGCTTTGTCTGAAATGTTTCACAGTATGGCATTAAACCTTTATATCTTCATTGAGAGCAAGCTAGACCAAGTTACAGGTCATATCTGTGGAGAGACAAGCCCGCTCACATGATCACAGTCAGAATGCCTGTTTTTCTGTGCAGTTATAAAACCATCTGTACTTGAATAAATGTCAAAAAAACAAAAACAAATAAAAAAAAGTTATATAGTGCACCTTTCTTTCTTAACTGTCATGTTTAATTGTTCTATGTGCTACACATTATACTGAAATATCAGAAATTCCTCACAAAATATTAGACTTCTCCATTATAAAATCAGTTCATCGATACATCCTTTGCATCTTTTTGCTTAACAAGAACAGCTCATTTTTGACTCAACTTCAGACTCTTATAAAGTTTAGATCAGACTAACTTGCATTAGCTAAAGCAGAGACTGCTTGAGCTTCCTGATGTTGCCCACTAGAGTGCAGCCTAATCAGAAAAACTAGCTCCAGCTCAGTGCCTGGTGATTACAGCTGATTGTAATGATACTGAAATATAACATTAGATTTCTAAGAGCTTTGAGCATTGTCAAAAGTTATGAGATGGTGATTTGGTTTACCCGCTTTGTTTGGGAGTGAATGTTTGATTGAAGTTGACCAAAAATTGTAACTGTTGCTGCGTACAGATTTATTTTCTCATTTTTTGTGTTGTTGTAATCGCACATTCATTCAGTGAAAATGAATGATATTAATGACATCTTGTTTGAAATGACAGTGATTGACAAGTTTAGTATCATATTTGTTGAGCTATTTTGTATTTAGAAGTGACCTGAAGGGAAATGACTGCAGTGATTTTGCAGTTTCTAGTTATAATTCAATCTTCTTTTAATCAAATAAATCAGTATTTTTCATATGTTTTAAAACCGCTGTGGCTGTCCGCCAGTTACATTGCTGTTCTATTTTGGATAATAAAAGCCAAAATATAAGCCGTGTGCAGAACCAATCAAATGCAGCGTACTGTAGGTTATCGAACCATGGTTGCAAGGAACATATTACCAGTATTCTTGTTTGAAAATAACAAAAAGTTATTTCAAAAAAAGTTAAAACTGTTCCTTTTCAAACATGATTTAACTATTGTTTATCTAGGTATTATGGTTTTTGACATTATTTATTTTAATTGTTGCTTATTTATTTATTTATTTGTGTTACTGCTTGTTTACTATACATTGAGCTTTCGTGTCTTGTGGTTGTGTGTGTGGTTTATGTATTATACAAAAATGTACGTAATGAAATTGAGGAGATCCCAGGAAGAACAGCTATTGATATTTCAGTAGCTAATGGGGATCTTCATAAACTAAACTACACTAAACTATTTTAGATAATAAAAGACACCAGGAGAGCGTGGGTCAAAAGAGATGGTCCTTACTGGTTAAAGTACCTCTATTACTCTATTTTCTGATATAGTAGTATGTTGTAATATACAAAAATATACCTGCAGTTGTGTTTTGTTTCACATGATTAGCACACAAATATTTAGGCTGAGTTCTTCTCTCAAACCTTCATTTTGAGCGTTGGAGATGCAGACAAATAAACCAGGATTACTCAAATGTGTGAATGAAATAAAACTCAACTCTGGGTATGTCTTCATCAAGAATCCATTTTGTCTAATAAAGTTTATTTAAATGATTATCTTTACTTGTTCTACCACTGTCCTACTACAGCTTTTGAAGTAAAGAAAAGTGAAATTCGACATAGTTTTATCTTGAACTCTAAATGCTGACTAGTTACCTGTCCAGGCAGAACCACACGTTTCGACAAAACTGTACAAAGCCGAGTGGATCTGGAGCTGTACATTATCTCCCTGATTCCAGAAGGTGTGATTGACAGGTGGATTAACCAATCAGAAAGACGCATGCTCCATTCATGTTAAAAACAAACCAACAAATGTACAAAAGGAGAAAAAAACAACAAAGGAGTGAGAAACAGCGTGGATTATGTTCAATTCAATTTATTTTTGTAGCGCCCAAAATCGCAACAACAGTAGCCTCTAAGGGCGTTCCAAGATATGGATGAGTAAAACATACACACAGACATATCAATACAGGAATAAACAACATTCATGTAAGGCAGCAAATGAAACATCGTCCAGTCATCCCCTGTCCTTAGACCCTCCATAAGATATTCCAAAGAGGAAGGTTTTAAGCCTGGTCTTAAATAAAGAGACTGTGGGTGCCTGTTTAACATCAACAGGGAGTTGATTCCATAACACAGGAGCTTGGTCAGAATCAACAACTGATGCACCAAACTGTTAATTATGTCAGGTAAAAGAAGTGATATATATTGGGTTCTGAATGTTTTTGGAGAGATTTTTGGAGGAAATGTCTTCCGCATTTGAGAGACACATCCACATGTGATACAAAGTTGGGACGGAAGTTTTTCACATCGTATTGTCCGATTTTAGTCTCTTCTGGATTTGAACAGACTGTAGAAGTGACTGGCTGGTCAGGCAAGCAATCAAATTACCGAGCATCTCAGTAAGTTCGTTCAATATTGGCCTATTTAAAGTGCGTTTGACAGGTCAGACCGCTCAATTGACCAAAACACAGTTAAGATCATATTTAAGATTTGAGCAAAACCATTCACAATTTTCCCCCTTTTTTTTAGGTTTTAGGTCAGAAATTGTGACTTAATGATAGGGAATGCCACAACTGAACCTTTAATGTACACAGACATATGAAAACACCTTTATTTTGTGGAAATCATGTTTAAAGTATCAGGAAAATGTGTTTCTTACATGTAAATTGTTTCAGAACTCTCTACTTCCTGTAGTATTTTTCAACTTTTCTTCACAAATTGCTTCTTGATTTGTATAAAACTATAATTTATATTTGCAGTAGTTATAATCCCACCAAATTAAATTGAAATTATACCTGTATATATAAAAATCTGTCATATGGACTTTAATTTAAAACATTAGACACCATCAAAAAGCATTACACCATTACCGAGAACACATAACATGGAATATAAAACCTATGTTCAAACTGTACGGGCCTTTATGTTTATGTTTCGCTACTGCGATTCCTGACCAACTGTGTGCTCTCTTGTGCAGCTTTATAGATCAATACAGGGGCATTGAGCTGACACAGTGAAAAGCAATATTCATAAATAATGAACAAGAGGGCATCCTTCCTTTCACCCGGCCCTCTTCTTGTGCTCCCCGCCCAGAAAAGGACAAAAGCCTATTCCTGAACTCCTCTTCATCATTGCTGCTCACTACGGGGCGGACACACTTTAAATACACCGGTTTTGTTCTACTTCTGTTGTGTTGATGGTGGGAGATTAGATATTTTTTTGTGCTACTTCTTTCATTTCTCTCCAGGTGCCATGTTTGTTGCGCCCTGGAAATCTCTCGGGCCATGAATCACAGCCAAATGTCACCTTTAGTAGTGTTCCCATCGAGCGCGAGGAGACGGGCCAGTGAGCAGGGCGGAGAGCTCGGAGTGCACTGTTATTATCTGGCTTTTCTCTTGCACCGGAAAGGTTTGGATCAATCTCGGAGTGAATAAGTAATACTCGAATTGCAGTACAGCAGAAATGGAGCAAAATATACTCTTAAAGGGCCCATTTATCTTTTTTCGGATCTTTGTTATAATGGTTCTTCATCAAAACATTCCTGGAGTTGTGTTTTGTTTCATTCTCACATGTTTATTAAACTCCACACACGTTCACTAGAATCATTTGGTTTATGTCAACCCTGGTATTGCCAAACTCTTCTAAACTAAATGTTAAAGGTAGCTGTTAACATGAAAACTACCACTTCATGACACAAAGTCGAACAGAGCCTTTTTGAGCTTTGGAGATGTAGACAGACTAATAATAAAGCATTACACAAACATGTGTGCAGGAAACAAAACACAGGTCCAGGTATGTTTTTGATGAAGTAACGGCATTATAAAATGGCTTAAAGCTCATAAGAGTGCATTTTACGTAATACAGGAACTTTAAACTTCCATAATAGAACCAGATGTACTATTTGATTTGTTGCTTATCTTCAAAGAGCAGCTAAATGTGCCCAAACCTCCCCGTCAAAGCCTGATCTCATCAGATCTCAGAGGCTAAGCAGGGCTGGGCCAGGTTAGTACTAGGATGGGAGACCACTGGGAATTCAAATGCCACAGGGGGGCAACCAGTAGCAAAAGCTTTATCTTCTTAGGTCTTAGCTTCTTTTTTAAGACAATGTGCGTGTGATATACGACACGTCACCACCAACACCGGTGAAAGTTCTGAAGATAGCTTGAAGCTAACAGCCGAAATATGTCAACAAGGTAAATACACCTGACTACATTTTCTTAACCCTCATAGACCGACGCTCCCAGTTTCCATGTGTGACTTCTCATTACCATATCTCCCGAACTACAAGTGCTATCAAAAAATTTCCAACAGTTCCTGAAGGCAGAGAAGTTATGCTTTCTACCCATAAAGTTACTTTATTACATTACTTTGTGACATTACTTTAAATTTCTGCAGCACCCGGCACAGAGCCTGTAGTATCGAGTGCAGAGTGGCGGAGATTTGGAGAGAGCGACAGTAGTTGGAAGTGGTTTTTCGGTGCTTTTTCTTTTGTTGTGTGTGTGTGTGTGTTTTTGTGATTTTGTGTTTTTCCTTCTCTTTCAACTGTTATTACACATTGATACACATACAATAATGTTGAACAACTGCCAGATATTGAAAGCTGAACTCATCCTGGTAAAACGGGGCAATAGCATTTACTCCTGGGACATTTTCTGACATTTTTTAAGTCAAAGGAACACAAAAAAATCCAGTCCATTTTGATGCATAGAAATAATAGGGCTAAAAGGGTTAAAAAAGAACCTAAGAAGTTAAAGTGCGAAGAGACATAATGAACATCTTTGGAGTAGCAAAAGGTGTTGTTGGGTCCTTAGGCAAAACACTTAACCCTCATTGCCTAATATGAAAGCGGTGTGTGAGTGTTGGTGGTGATTGGAGTGGCCCGGTGGCTTGGTTTGGCAGCCATACTTTCGTCAGTCTGCCCCAGGGCAGCAGTGCCTATAATAGTAGCTCACCATCTCCGGGTGTGGAGTGAATGAATAATGCACCAAACTGTAAAGTAACTGTGAGCGTCTGAAAAAGCGTTATGTAAGACTAATGCATTGTTATAAATGCCATGCAGGACAACTTTAGTGGCAGACTAAGACTAAGGTGCCAGACTCGCATAACAAAAGTTTCATTGCGCACCTTTCAGATATGTTGGAGATTTAAGTTCAACTGAAGTATAAACCTTACAGCCTGCATATTAACCCCTTATTTTTCACGTGTATGCAATTATATGATGTAGGGTTGGGCGGTATCCAAATTTTGATACTGTTAAAACTTCTTTGCATTTTACTGGGGTATATGGTATTACCATGATTATTTAAGTTATTTTGTAGCTGCACCTAAACCATTCAGAAACAGAAGAGCAGCATTATATTTGAAGATGAGTTCTGATCAAATCAAACTTTTCCAGCACGTTCATTGCATCAGCGCACAAGCTGTTTTTATCAGTGCTTATACTGTATGCAAATTAGCCATGCCATAAAAACAAACAAATGTGCGCAAAGCTGGATTAAACATATTATTACTCAAAGTATTTAATGAGCAGAGTACTGGAAATGTAGAGTGGTGGTCGAGACTGCCAATCCCAGGCCATACCGGCTCGTCAAAAGCCTGAACCCGTCAGATCTCAGAAGCTAAGCAGGGCCGGGCCTGGTTAGTACTTGGATGGGAGACCACAAGGAATTCCAGGTGCCACAGTGGGGCGCCAGTGGCAAAACTGTCGTAGTGTCCTTAGGCAAGGCACATCACCCACATTGCCTAGTATGAAAGTGGTGTGTGCGTGAGTGTTGGTGGTGGTCGGAGGGGCCGATGGTGCAGATTGGCAGCCTCGCTTCCGTCAGTCTGCCCCAGGACAGCTGTAGCTACAATAGTAGCTTACCACCACCGGGTCTGGAGTGAATGAATAATGCTCTGTAAAGTGTCTTTGAGTGTCCAGAAAAGCGCTATATAAAACTGATGCATTATTATTATTATTATTATTGTCTGCGTCGCTTCCCCTTCACTGTCTGCATCGTTTTGATGTGTAGCTATCTCCTCCATGAAAGTCTGACTTCGCCCTCTAGTGGGGAACTTTCTCCTCTTCAGCGTGTCCCCTCTCAACTCTCGGTGTTCAATAAAATGTCTTCGTCGCAACTTTTCGGCTCAACATCACTCACGAAGCATCAGTCATGTCCTTTTCTTCTTCCTCGCTGCGAAGAGGTGACAGAGTGGAGGGGAGAAAGTCCGCACTGTGAGTTTAGGTCCTTATGCAGATTTTTTTAAATGACGGTAATGAAACTGATACCACTGCTACTTCTTGATGCCGCGGGATAACATATTACTGTATTACCGCCCAACCCTAATATGATGTCAGCTGAATTGATGGAACCACATTTTTAGCTTTTGTAGAGCTTTTAAATGTAGAATTATTTCAGGAATGTTTTCTCTGCATGCATTAAACCCTCATGACTTTGACTATCAGTGTGAAATTACTGTGAACTCCTTTGCTAGTAAATTGGCCCATTGTTATTCTCTTATTTCTGCAAACGGCTATCTTCTTGTCAGTTTGTCATGTTTTAATATTTCGATGCTTACCAGGACAATTTTGGGTAGTAGACATTTTTTTTAGAGTGATTTTCTTTTCACATTTCATTTAGCGTCTTTGACAACTTGCTCACTTAAATGTAACCTTTAAGTTATTAAGAAGCAGTATTTCAGTTTTTTGCCACTCGTAAACTAACACAAATGACAGCCATGACATTTCCCACTTTTATTGTCTGTAAATGATGGTTATTTAATATGCAGGCTATTAATAGAACGCTGCCTCTCTTCCTTTCGTGCTCGCAGCCTGTTTTTCTCTTCTTTTTGTGCTTTGCCATTATCGGCTCCTCTTCATGTAACACTCTGAGGTCCGCTCAGCTTCTTCTTCTCTGGTATAATTATGAGCGTCTGAGCACACTGATTTCATGGCTTCTCCGTGTGCCCCCAGACTCCTCGGGTTAAACGTCAGTGCTTTGGGAGATGTAATTGTGCAGTCTGTTCTCTGGTGATGGGGTAGACGTGTCTCATAAAAGCTTAGATGTTACTAGAATAAAGTTTTGTTTCTCTATCTATCAAATGGTAATACTTAAAAATGTAATTTTCTTCACTAATTTTCTGAACAAAAAAGTGTTTCTACATTTGAAAATCGCAGCAATGGGCCTGGCTCACAGGAATGACCACTTGACCACAACAAGGTATTTCCAGCTAAAAACTACCCAAATTATTAACGGCGATCGATGATAAAATATTTCTTGCTCAAAAAAACTGATCTAATCACATGAGACATAATGGTAGGTAGGTAAGGTTTATTTATATAGACACATGTCCCCAAAGCGCTTTACACAGCATTTTTTACAGAGCATTTTTTTCATTCTCTCCATACCCGTTGGTGGTAAGCTACTGTTGTAGCCACAGTTGCCCTGGGGCAGACTGACGGAGGCGTGTCTGCCAAGCCAAGCGGCGCCAACGGTCCCTCCGACCACCACCAACACTCACACAACTTTCACACCTACAGTGTATATTTTGAATTAATGGGGGAAACCGGAGTGCCTGGAGGAAACCCATCCAGACACAGGGAGAACATGCAAACTTCCACGCATGTAGCATCACTATTGCTTTGCTATTTGCCTCTCCCCAAATCACGATGCAGTATCTTTATTAATGAATGAAACCATATTAGCTTGGAGAAAGTTTAAAATTCGAGCACCCCTGGGTAAATAATTTGACTTCAGGCCTACTCATGATATTTTGTTTTTGCAATATAACTTTTCAAACGGCTTGCTATCATGGCTCGAGCCCAAACACTCCAGCGGATGGATTCAGGATGGATTCTCTGAGTTTGGCAACTCAGAAATATTGAGAGAATTCATCTTGTTGTGCTCGGTTAATCTTGTTGCTTTCTCTTTGAATTAAAATGCAATATATTTGTTGATGCACACAGCACATGATCATCAGCATGATTATTTTCTGACAAATATTCTTGCCAGCTGCGTGTTTTCTGGCAGCAATCCAACTATTGAAAATCCCAGCTCCACTTTGAAGAGGCTCGTTTACTAGAGACAGGGACACTGGAGATTGTTTCAGAGTGTGCTTTTAATTCTGCTGATTATCAGAGCAGTCATCAGACACATCTCCACTGCACATACATTAGTACCACAATAATCCAGCGTTCTCACTGTCTCCTAAACACTCCCCCTGCGTCCTCACCAGTCCCTCTGCTGCCTGTGGACTGGCTTGGATTACCTTACAATATTCTATTCCCTGCTTCCTCAATTAACAGAACAACGAGCAGCTCCGATATCATATGGACCTCTATCAGAGTTTTCCCCCTCCTTCCAGCGGCACGGACAGCGTCTGACAGACACAGCATCCTCAGCACAGGAGCACATAGCACCAGAGTCAGCAGGGAGAGACGGAGGAGAGCTGAGAGACAGGAGGGAGTAGTGGCAGACGGTGCACCATCACGAGGAGGTGCTTTGTAAAGAGCGGAAGAGCGTGCATCTAGGCGTGAGTACAGCAGAGGGAGTGGACTCTCTGATGCCTTCACCAGGAAATGGAACGTCTAACCCAAGTGCCCCCTGCGTGGACTGTTGTGAGTGCTGCTATCTTTACTGTGGCAGTAGTAGTGACGACTACCTGTGGATCATGTGGAATACTTAACACCCTCTGAGCAAAAGTGAGAGCTTTCAAGTGCCTTAGGAAGAATCTGGTGTTTTTTTTTTCCTTACTTGTCTTAGCCTAGCTGTGGCCGGCTCCCCATGAGCAAGTCCATGTGTGGCTGTGGCTGCAGCATCATCTCCTCTCTGATGAAGAGACTGGGCCGCTCCGCGTGCTGCTCAGACCTGCTCTCCTGTAGTCATACCTCGGAGCAGCTGCAGAGACTGGCCACGGGCTGCCCACCCAGACCTAAGGTAACACGTGCTCTCTGTGCTGTCTCATACAGGAAGCAGCACTGTGTCCAGTCTGTGTGTCAGGGCTCTTGTTTATGTGCTCGGTACATCCTTAAAGATTTCTCAGGTAGAAGAAAGCGGAACAATGCCTTAATTGACTCTCTAATGGAGCCAGGTGATTGAGTGGCCGGCCTGCTGCCTTGACAACAGTGGTCTGCTCTCAGCACGGTCATTCAAATGGATGCCTTCAGACTGTCTGTGGTTTACTGTGATTGCTGCCGCCTCGACTGGAGAAAGCTTTTTCTAATGGAACAAATAAAAGTCAAACCGGATTGTATGCCCAAGTGCTTTGTACACGTGTATGTGTGTGTGAGTGTGTGTGAGGAACTGGCAGTGTAACTACTGGCTCCAGACTCCACACTAGTGTCTGTGCTTATGTCGAACTCTTTTACAAGGTAGAGCTCCTCCCTTGTCCCTATGGCAGCACACAGAACAAAATGATTTAATTTGTAATACTTCTTTCAGGGGTCTTGACAGAAATCCACAAATGTTGCAGTATTGTTGCATAGCAACTACTCAACAGAGGCTTGAATGACAGTTTTATGAAGGTGGAGACAGAACACTGATGTTCCTTTAAAATGTCTCTTGTTGTGGGAGCACAGTGATGTGTGTGAAGTTGTTCACAGTGAACTAAGTTGAGATAAAGGCTGTTGTGTGCACAGAGCTTCAGTACTCGGGGCTCACTTTCCTCCTCTGAGACATCACCTTCTCTGTCTGGAAATAGAGCCATTGATTCTGCTTCTGCCCTGGCTCTGCTGAAGCTGTGCTTCTTTTAATACACATTATCTCATCATTGTGTTCTTTCAGACTTGTGCTGTTTTATTGTCTGAGGTAAGTGGTCAGTTTTTGTCCATGCTGTAATGCTCCTACACATGTTGGTGAGAGTTGTGAAAACGGTTTTCTCCACACCCTCCCACAGTTGTATTGAGGTCAACCTGGTGTGATTTATTGTGCATTTGGACCATCGTTTCCTCTTTATACACACATTGCAAAGTCCAATGTGAACTATTTCTTTTACCCTCAGATTTCTGCTCATTACTTATTCTCTTATCTAAAATCATGGAAAATATTTTGGTTCAGAATTATATCTGAAGAATGCAGATTTTAATTAAGACATGATAATTTTGTTCACTGGCCGTGTCTGGCTCTACAGAAGAGTGCTTCATGTAAAGTGTGTGTGTAAAACAGTGTTCCAGCTGTGCCCCTCTTTGTGGAGAGCAGAGTTGGCAGAGCTGTGAGGACTCCACGCTGTCTGTGGACACTCACAGTTTTGAACACTAGTCTAGTGTGTTCATAACCCCATAATGGACAGGAAGCATCCTTAATCTAATCACCCTTCAACTACATGCAATTAACAAAGCATATAAAATCAACTTTAGAGACCTACCCGTTATCAGGGCTTTCCAAATAAAATCCGCTGCACTCCCCGTATCTATTTACGTACATGACAGGAAAACAAACTGGTCTAATTCACTTCCGTCAGTCTGCCCCAACAATAGTAGTTTACCACCACCGGGTATGGAGTGAATGAATAATGCTTTGTAAAGCGTCTTTGAGTGTCCTGAAAAGCGCTATATAAAACTGATGCATTATTATTATTATTATTAATTGCAAAAATACGACTGGAGAAGTCTGCTTCCTGCTCTGAACATTGCTACAAGCATATGGTATACTCCACCTTAGGAGAGGCTTTCAACTGCACTGGACAAGAAACAACCAGACAAATGAGAGTGGAAGAGTCGCTCATTTTAGATAATGAGCAATGACAACTCATTTCCCCTCTGCTGCATTATCTTGTTTTGTTTCACTGTTTTGATTTGTATTAAAAGAGAAAGTCTGAACTACTGGAGCTTTGATGGCATTATTTTGTCTACATAGAGCTAATGACATGAGCAGTGCAGGTCCAAGCATATCTGAAAATGTAATGCTCAAAGTATTTGAGTTGTCTTTAATCTATATTTGCTTAGGTAATCACACAGAACTCGTGAGCGCATGTAAATACATGAATAGTTCACCTGAGCATAGAATCCCACTGTTCCTGTGTCCTCTCCAGCACATTGTCCGCCTCTTCACAGCCCTGCGCACTAAGAATAGTGTCTGTTGAACCGGCCTTGTGTCTGGTGTATTTTAGGACAAAAGTCCACTGTACCTGCTTTCATTCTGGAGCACAGACTCGCCATTATACAAGCTTTGTCTACATGTTATTAGTGGGCAAATCCATTTCTGACTTTTCAGCATTTTCTCTTTAACAATTGTCAGTGTAACTCCAAAAAGGATGCAAAATTACTAACATTTTTACCTCACCAAACATCTTTGTAAGTTTTTGTGCTGGTTTTCTGCCGTCTTTGTGCTGACAACCAGCCTTGTGATATGACAGACACAACCCAAACCAAATTCTTCTGGGAAATTCTAGCTCTTGTTTATATGTTTTTATTTCCCTTAAAAAGGGAACAGACTGAATTAAAAAGCACTTTTTAGTGTGTTCCCTGACAGTAGATTCTCATAAGGGAGCTGCAGGGGAAGCTCCATTCCTGAATGTGACTTAGTTTTGCTTTAACTCCTAAAATAATTCCCCACGTAAGATCCTGTGTATCTATCAATTTGTATTACTAGATTACTAGTACTTTTGACAAAGATTACTATTACTTTTGACAAAGATTATTAGTACTTTTGACAAAGATTACTAGTACTTTTGACAAACATTACTAGTACTTTTGACAAACATTACTAGTACTTTTGACAAACCTAACGCTGTTGCTCGTTTTAAGTCTTATAGAGACTTCATTACTCCATAATCACCCATCACATTTCCTTATGGCTCTTTGCTTTCTTCAAAAGCACAACAGACCCATTGGATGCAGGTAACTAATTACAGAGCGATGGCTGTTCCGGTAAAAGCAGGGACAGCTTTAGCTATTCATAGCATCTCCTCCAAGTGCACACAGCAGAAGTGGCTCTCCCAAAGGGGGCCGGTGCAATGTGAGCCCGGGCTAATGCTTCCCACCACAGCCCTAGACTACACCAGAGGAGCATGAGCTAAGAAAGTCTCCAGCGACTCCTTCCTCAAGGTCAGAGCTGTTGTTTTGCACTGAAACGGATCGACCATTTCACTTTCACGATGAAGTGAGAAAATGCTGAGCTGCTGGAGGCCCAGTGGTGATTCTTGATTCGTCACACTTGAGATTAGCTTCGGACTTGTCATGGCTCTCTCCTGACACCTACACAGATGCATTAGCCAAGATCGCTTTCAGTACAGCTCAAGGGATGAATTTTATGGAGCGTGCCACCAGTAAATCACTAATGGCATTTTGCTCACCTTGTAGGAGTGTCCAGTTTGTTGATGGAGATGTGGATTCTTGTCTTTGATTGTTGGTTTACATTTGGATTGTGATTGGACATGAAATTATAGTACTTTCTTTTATATTCCCATGTGGCCTTATAGGTTCCATAGTGGTCCATGGGTGTACACAAGTCTGTGGTCTATTACTTCTGACACAGCTCAAGATTTTTTTTTGGAACTTTTTATTTTCATTTTCACACAAAATAAAAACATAAGAACATTCCCTAAGACAAGAGTAATAAAATACTACATTTACAAATGCAAAATACATGTTCCAATACATTGTATATTATAACATGTACATCCTTGTGAGGACTTGAAAAGTAGAAAGTTAATAATAATAACCAAGATAATAAAATACATAAAAACTATTTAAAATAGAATAAAATATATAAAATAATAATAAACATAATAATAACCACCACCACCACCAATAAGGTTAAGGGTCTTAAACATCACACTCCCAAGTATGTTTTCACCAGGTGCCAACTTTGATTATAAACAGATCCATTTTCATTAGTAAAGATGGAGTCATTCTTTCCATCCAATTCACTTGTTTAACCCTGTTTTTCCATTCTGTTACAGACTGTGCTAAAACCTGTTTCCAATTAACCGTAATAGTTTTCTTAACAACAATAGAATATGCAAAATATACTTTTGGTCTGCATTTAAGTTTTCTGGTATTATATCTAAAAAGCGAAATAATACATTAGATAGAATTTCTCTCTTCATAATTGTCTTGAGCTCAAGATCATTCTAACGTTATTTAGGAGTTAAGAGTTAATTTCTGTCCTGTGAATATGACTGTTAGTATTGATACTCGCCCAAATGAGTATCTAGTTTTGATACTAGTTTCAGGATTGATTACTATCTGATGTTCGATACTTTTAACAACCCTAGTAGAGCTCAAGATAATAACATAATTTATAAACATTTGTAATAAACTGTAACTGAGAAATTGCAGTAGCAGTTTGGATTGTCCTCTGTAAATTCCCAAATAATTTTTAATATTATTAATATGAGATAAGTACACGTAGAGCCTTGAATTAAAAATGGAAAACCTTTTTACATAAATGTCTAAGAGTTGCAAAATATATCGTGAAAATATTGACAATAAAAAAAAAAATCACAACACAAACTCCATTTTAGAAAAAGTGTATTGTCAAATTTGACAAAAAAATGTAAGATTTTATTCCATCCATCCATCCATCTTCTCCCGCTTAATCCGGCTGGGTCGCGGGGGCAGTTTACTGCCCAATCCTCATAGCACCTGACCCCCCCTATGAACCCCTCTGCAGGTGGTGAGCCCACAGGAGGGTGGACAACATGGTCCTTGATGTTAGTCCATAGGGGTGCGGGCATGTTTTGAGTTGATGGGGGAAACCGGAGTACCCGGAGGAAACCCACCCAGACACGGGGAGGAACATGCAAACTCCACACAGAAAGGCCCGGGCAACCCGGGGATCGAACCCGCAACCTTCTTGCTGTGAGGCCTGAGTGTTGCCACTCAGCCACCGTGATTTTATTCATGATTTTGATATTGTCACTCTCTTAAAATCATAGGGAGCATTGTCACATCCTCACTGTCATGTTCTAGAAAAAATATTCATTACTGCATTTTCAGAACATGATCACTTTAAAATTTGCGTGTTTGGTTTATAAAGTTCTTCACTCCCTCACTCCTCCACCTTTGAAGGAGTTTATCAAATGTAAAGAAAAGTCACAAAGGACGACACGAGCCTCTGCCAGAGGAGATCTGACCATACCCCTCAGACATACCACCTTCGGTCAGGCGGTTCTGTCTGTCTGAGGTGGGAACCTGTGGAATAGTTTACCTTTAACATGAAGAGAGCCTGACATATAATTCTTTTAAAGCTCAACTGAAAAACTGGCTCTGGTCAAACCAAACCTGCACACACTAGATGCCATGTTATGTTTATTGATACTGTGTGTCTCTTATGGACCTTCTAAGACTCACTGGAACTTTTTAGTGTTGTACGATGCCTGTGGAGTGTGGAAACTGAGCTGAGTGAATGTTAATAGAGTTTTGTGTAAAAGTGACTATGAATTGTGTGGTTTTCTGTATGATTGTGCAGTTGGTGAGTCTGGAATATTGTAAATATTGTCTGATCATTGTTTAATGTAAATTTTATTATTGTTACGATGTATTTTTTGACCCCTGTGACCCTGACCTGTGGAACTACAGATGGAAATGAGCCTTTTGGCTACAGTCTGACGTGTTTACATTCTTTTTTTTAAATTTTTTTTAAAATTTGTTATTTTTATTGGGACAGTGCATGTTAATGAACAGACATGACAAAATGCATGAATGTAAACACGCCGGACAAGGCTCATTTCCATCCGTAGTCCCACGGGTCAGGGTCACAGGGGTCAAAAATACATCAGTAACATTTAGTAAAACAGTAGAATTTACATTAAACAATAATCAGACCCTATAAACAATTTTCCATACTCGCCAACTGCACAATCATACAGAAAACCACACAATTCATAGTCACTTTTACACAAAACTCCACTCATTCGTGCATTTTGTCCTGTCACTGTCCCAATCAAATAAACAAATAAATACATGATATTAGACTATTAGACTATAAAAGGTAAGTGCATATGTTTTTGCTTTAATTTTATTGATAGAATAGAAAACACAGTTGTCAAATATCATAACTAATGTCTATTCTTTATTTAGCCTTGTTTGATCAGACGGCTGCTCGTGCATTTGTTTTGGAGTGCACCTGCGTTCATAGACAGAAGTGGGCGAGTTTGCTTTGTATGCTGCCCACTCAGCCCACTTCCTTTTGGACCAGTCAAATCCTGAGTCACCCAGCCTACTTATCACAAATCCATTTACATAGGCCGCCTTAGCTTTCACTGTCACTCCCTCAAGATCTATGCTCATATTTCAGTTTCAAATCAGCTCTGAGCCCACACGGCGTCTACTTTAAATGTAAGATTTCTGATCACGATTGGCATTTTAATTATATTTTTATTGCAGTGTATGTATTTTAATATATTTGAAAGAAAACTGGGCTATGCTGTTAACAGACGCCTGTGGAAAGTAGAAGAAAATGACTCCATCTTATGTTTATTTTGTGGGACTTTGCCATAAAGCATGACTTGGAATAAAGTGTGTAGTGTTTTTCGATTATGTATATCATGCAAAAACCTAATTATAAGACAAGAAAATTTGACTCTGACAATTAAAACAAAGAATTATTCTTATTTGGCTTGTGTAACAGCTCATGCAAACTAGTTACAATATTTTAAGTAAATCAAAAACACATGACCACAGTGGGGTGAGATGGTGCGAGATGTCAGATAAGGGAGGGTTACTGAAGTGTTGGTATCGCTCACTAAACAAAGACTTGGTGAAATTACTATATTTGAATGCAGCACTTAAATAGAACAGAGATGTACAAACGTGTAGCTGGAGATGTCTTGGGCCCGTACAGTGAAGGTGTGGAGAGTGTGAGCCTGAGCAGCATGCCTGATGGTTATCACCCTCTTTCCTTTTCACATGTTGTGTCAGGTGGCTGAAAGAGCAGAGTGAAAGTACTTGTCACTTCTTTGTGCAGGGCTCAATAGTGACAGGCATGGCTCTGTGCGTTAACATGGATTTTGTGTTGCTTGGCTGCATCTGTCATTTGCCAAGATGGAGAAAGTCTGTTTTGCTCAAGTACCAATTCTCTCTCACATCACAAATAATGGGCCAATATGGCTGTTGTGTGTGTTTATGCCTGGCTACCTGTTGTAATAAAACAAATGTCGCTATATTTGTTTTTTATATATTGTACATTTCTGTCTTTTCATGTTTGTGTCCTGTTTCTGCTCTCTTCCAGCATGTCAAGCCCTTCTCCTCCTCGGACAGCCTAGCGAAGGTGCAGGAGGTAGCAAGCTGGCTTTTGGAGATGAACCAGGAACTGCTGTCGGGGGACAGCAGCAGCAGGCAGAGTCGCAGAGCGGGGGCCCCAGGGGCCCCGGGGGGCAGAGGTAACGCCTCCTCCACGGCCAGGACTCCCCAGCAGGCAGGGGCTGAAGAGGGAGATGAGGATGAGCACATGAACAGAGTGGTGCTGGAGGAGCAGAGGGTAAGGACCTGACTCAAGGATCATGGCGTATACTTTAGTGAAAATAAGGACGGATTTATCTCACAATAAATCATTTCTTCTTGGTATAAATGTAAGCCTTTAGTAGTTCAATCAATTAATCAATGGTTAGTGGTTTTATTTTATTTTTACCAATAAACAATACTTCTCATATTTTTCTGTGTGCCTGGCTGTTATGGTGACAGATGCTTGGTCAGATCAGAGAGCTACTGAAGTATCTTTTAACTTATCGATACACAGGTCTTTAGTTAACAGGGAATTTCTTTACAGCTGTAGCTCTTGAATCAACAAATACTTTGTTCTCACCTCAAGCTATTTACAGCAGAAGATTAACAGATTTAAAGATTCTTAAAAAAAACCTCTGCGTTGTCACATTTAGAATTTGTAGTTCTATGCAATCATAAAATGTATGTATTTATTATATCCCGTCCACCATTGTGTGTGCAGCCTGCGGCGTCCCAAGTCGACGGTGAGAGAGAACAACCATGGTCCTCCAACGAGTCTGGCGCCAATGGCCCTCGCCCTGAACTCGAGCAGAGAGAGGAGGAGCGGGCCGGGGAGGTGAACGGGAGACCCAAAGGAGCAGCCCGCTGGTCCTGGAACTCCCAACAGAGGAGACTCAGGGGACAAGGAGTGGAAGAGGAGGAGGAGGAGGAGGAGAACAATAACTCCAGTCACTTGGAGGAGGAGGAGAGGACCGAGGGGAGGGGGGAGGAACAGGAGAGAGAGGAGGAGGAAGAGGAGGATGAGGAGGACATGGACCAGGACAGTGACGACTTTGAGCATTCGGCTGAGAGCGGCCGAGAGGAGGAAGAGGAGGAGGAAGGCCCACCGTCGCCCTCCATAAGGACTAGTGTGTCTGCGCCCAACAGCCTGGACTCCAGTTGTACGCACCAAAGCTCTTCCAACAAAAAGGTAAGTCCACAAATGTACAGGACCTCACGTGAAACGAAAGAATGTGTTTTGTTGGTCTTGAGAGAACCAAACTATGAAATGGATCAGCAGCGACAGCAGCTGTGGATGTCATCAGGTTCACATTCAAAACACTTTACTATTTTAGCACTCAGAGATCTTCTGTGAGCTGAGGTCGAAATGTTTACGCTAACATTGTTTCCCTAAAGATAGCAGTGTTCTGATAACATGCTCTGATGATGTTCACACACAACCCAGCCACCCACCCACCCAGCCACCCACCCACCCACACAGCCACACACCCACCCACACATCCACCCACCCACCCACCCACACATCCACCCACCCACCCATCCACACATCCACCCACACATCCACCCACCCACGCACACATCCACCCACCCACACATCCACCCACACACACATCCACCCACACACACATCCACCCAAACACCCACCCACCCACACACCCACCCACTACCCACCCACCCACACATCCACCCACACATCCACCCACACATCCACCCACACATCCACCCACACATCCACCCACACATCCACACATTCCCACATTGCATGTGAGAATACAGGAAATGCTCTATTGTGTTTTTAAACTCCATACACCTAGGTAGCTGTTAACATGAAAACTACCACTTCATGACAGGCCATTTTGAGCTTGGGAGATGTAGACAGACTAATAACAAAGGAGTACTCAAACAAACACAACTCCAGGTATGTTTTTGATGAGGTAACACAGTATAACATGTCTTAAATCTCTGAA
Organism: Odontamblyopus rebecca; assembly: GCA_030686955.1. Taxonomy (NCBI): domain Eukaryota; kingdom Metazoa; phylum Chordata; class Actinopteri; order Gobiiformes; family Gobiidae; genus Odontamblyopus; species Odontamblyopus rebecca. Next base: position 32,608,419 of record CM060658.1, read on the forward strand.
GAGGGAATTGTGGGTGATAAAGGACCTTTAAACCTCCTTTACCGTAATCTATTTTAACCATAATATGAACTTGAGAAAAAAAGTTGATCTAATAATGAAGGATTTACGTTATGGAATCCTGATTTTTCTTCCCATGAAAGAGGCTATTCCCCATGATGTGAGTGTGCACAGATTTGAGTTCCCACAATGGTATATGGGCCAATGACATGACACTGTCCAATTGTAATTTCCTCAGTTAAAAAGGTTCAGATTTCATAATTCATCACAGTTCTGTAGTACCTCTGACCTCCATGGAACCAAATCATTTTTTCAGAAATCATGAGTTATTCTGCATGTTTTTTGTACTTAAAGTGTTAAAATGTCATGTGGTGTGACCGTGCATCATGTGGTGCGACTAATAATAGCAGTAATTCTATGGATGGAATTTTAATAACAGACAAAGTAGACTTGGGTGAATGGGATTCTTTAGGCACTTTTCTTCATTTTCTGCATTTTATAGGGTAGTAGTTTGTTCATTAAACACAAGCAGGCGACTGTCATATTGGACAGCAAAAGAAAATATCAATATGCTTTAAAAATCTAAAGAAATGCCAACAGTTTGTTTCTATACACTTCATATTACTCAGAACTTAGATTAATATCCCAACCATGTTTTAGAAAATAAAACAATATTAAGGTTATTCTCGGTCGCACCACATGACATTTTACACTAAAATCCTTACAGTAATATAAATGTTAAACATAGATTTATTAATAACACTGACACTGTAAATATTTGAAGAAGTTTAATAGAAACTAAGATTGTTTTATATTTTAGAATTTGCCTGTTGAAAATTCTTATCCGTCATTGACCCATATATACCCTAGGGCTGCAGCTATCGATTATTACAGTAATCGATTATTCTGTTGATTATTTTGTTTGAATAATCGAGTAATCGTTTGTTATTGTTGCGTCTACTTTGCACATGTTAGGTACACACCATGTGCATTGACAGATACACGTGTTTTGGACATGAAAAACGTAATTATTGCTGGGCTAAGGTTGACTTACGTCGCGGTTTCTTTTCCACTTGATGTAATGTACGGTTCTGTTTAGATGTTGTAGCATCAGTGTTGAGAAGGTGACTTTTAAAATGTTCCCCTACAGATTAGATTACAGACCCCAAAATGTAGTTTGTGACGTATTCAAATTAAATTACTTAAAGTGAGTAACGTAATCTGAATATTTTGTATTACTTGATATTGTCATGATTTTTAAAACTACATAAATGTAGCAACTAGGGGTGTGTTCAAAAAATCGATACGGGGATACATCCTCGTGGGCCTCTTGGCGATACACGTATCGATACGGAGGCGTCAGTATCGATATTTTACATGCAACAAACATTATTTATCAAGCTTCAGCAAACTGCGTCTGATAAATGATCCTTGCTTGCAATGCGCATTTCGTATTGTCAAAGGCAGCATTCCTTCTGCACTACAGCCTTGTTAAGGCCATATCTTAAGTTTACTTTCATCAAAGGTAGCTGCATGTCAGCATACAGCCTTGTTAAGCCATGTTTACATTAGTAAACTTAACACCCACCCACCCGCCGGCGGGCGATTACACAACATTAAAAAGTCAAGCCAGATATTCACCGCACTTATTTTTCCAATATTGACATGCTATACATCGTTTGAAAGCTTAATTCCTCAGTAAAACCACCATATCATTCATTTTATGCCACACAGCGAGCCCAAAGAGCCATAACTTATAATTCCCGAAAATATTCATCGCATTTCTTACCTTTGAGCCAGTTCTGTCGGTCCGAAACGGGTCCAATCCAGGAATAGCTGTGCTCATTTAGTCCGTAACAGTCCACAGAAAAAGAATATCCAGTTGTTTTTTTCATAAAATAACACCATGTGGAGAAATAATCCAGAAAGTCCGAGTTTGTCTGAATGGATGAGCGACACATCTTTCTACTACTCTCGCTCTTGGTCCTTAGCATAGCTAAGCGCCTAGCTCCTGTTAGCGGTGTGGGGTATGTTTGTTTTCTCCACACTCTTAGCTACAAAACAAGCGTATCCAGGCTTCGGTCCGGCTACGGGGCGCCACGCTACAGCTTGGGGAACAAAACGAGTGCGTCCAGTTAGCGGCGTATTACGCATGACCGAGTGACAGTTCCACGTCAAAACCTCTTCAGTCATTGGTTCATTCAGGAAATGATTGACAGATCTGAGTAGCCTATGAAAAGACGATTTCAGCGTTGGGCCCCATGTGGGGCAGAGGTGCTGTAGTGATAGTCTAGCTCCATGCGCTCTGTGTATGGAGACTCTCTCCCTCCTCCTTTTACGCACACTCACAGGTGGAGGCACACGAGACATATGGAGTGAAATTTTTTGGCTTGTTTTAGTTATTTATCATAAGAAAACATGCCTAAATTTCAGAAGATGGTTTATTTATTATACATTACATCTTATTACAGTTTGGAACATCTGGTACATATTTGAACACTTGCGCCGAGTGCGGGTGTTAACAGGTTAATCAAGGGCAGTTTCTGCCTTACAGCCTTCTTCTGTTACATTGTAACTGATGCGCTACACCAAAATAAAAATAACATTTGAGTAAAATTATAGGTTACATAATGTAAAATATCGGGGTACGTATCGCCTTGAAGACCATGTATCGGGATACCCCTGTATCGCGAATCGTATCGTATTGAGACCCCTGTATCGCGAATTGTATCGTATCACAAGGTTGTTGGCAATACCCACCCCTAGTAGCAACCAACTCCTGCAAATTCTTGTTTGGCGTACCGGAGCATACCGCGGGCGGCGTACCGGAGATGCGGCGTGAGCGTACCGCGCACTCGATGAGGAGTGTTCCCTATTACTATTGCAACAACACATCATCAGTAGGGTAAAACTAACCTGTCTCACGACGGTCTAAACCCAGCTCACGTTCCCTCTTAGATAAGAAGGTTATGCTCTTATTATACATCCATGGGCGCCGCGCTGTTGTGAGTACAGTGAAGTGCAGTGGTCGTGCGGAAACTTTACCTCTACCACAAAAGGTTCCGGCCATCGCCAAGCGTATGAAAATAAAACGAAGCATCGAGGCAAAAAAAAATAATCGATGCATTTTTCTAATCGATTAACTCGATGAATCGTTTCAGCCCTAATATACCCTCCAACACACAAGTAGGCGGTGATTAAGACGAACATGGGTCAAGGTTATATTAAAATTTAACATGGAGTCATCATTTTGAAATCATTTTTGGCCTCTGCATTAAGAACTGACTTTTTAATTCTTAGCACTTCTAATTTGTGTTCTTTGTTAAAAGTATTATTCAGCATACATACATTTTTGGGTATTTCATATATTAATAGACATCTTTGAAGGTCTGCAGTACCTTTTGAATTGCTGAACCTTTTCTTCACTGTTCACTTGCCTTTATAATTCATCCTGATTATGTAAACACAGCGCTGCCCTCTGCTGACCGAAGCCACATAATGCAACGTACCTCACGGCACAACTGGTTTCTACGGGCCTTCCTCAGACGGCTATTTTCACTTTCATTGCATTTCAATTCTCTTTGCTGCACTAAACAAGACATTTGACCTCAGCCATCAGCATTGGACCCTGTGGTGGATAAGTAGTCCGTTTTGGTGTAGGATTTCCTATCTCTGATTTGGGATCTGCCCAAACTTGAGTGTTGACTGTGGAGAGATTTGCTTGTGGTGCTTACAGAGGTTTTACACATGGTCTGGTCTGCATCGCTTAATAGTTGCTGACCGAGGTAGTAGAGTAGCTAGAAATAGTACTCAAGAAAGAAATTGTATTGCTAGTACTTACGTATTTGATGAAACGTCTACTAGACTAAAGGTTCATTTTGAACATTGTTGGCGAAGATATTTTTGAAAGTGTTGTTATCAAGGAAACATTTAAATGTCACAAGTATTACGACTACTCTTATAGTTGGTTGATAATGTCACATGGTCTTAACTCCTAACGTTCTAATAACTTTGCCCAAATGAACACAGGCAGTACTTTTAATTGTAAATTTAAGTCTTTCTAACCTCAGTAACATCACATTTCATTATGATACAGACTACAGACTTCCATTTAATTGCTTATTGGGATGTAACGATAACTGAAATATGGTGATATCGTATCGTCAGAGGTCTCCCAATAATATCGTGGACCACCAAGTCTCTTTGCTTAAATGAATAGTTATGATGTAGAAATAGCTAAAAACAGAGGGAACTACATAGACCATGATCCTTTGCTCTGTTTCAGTGCAGACGACATGAAGAAATAAATTTTAAATTTTCATTCTTTGGATTAAGACTTGTGAAGGCATTTTAGAGGAAAAAGTAGCATATTCACAAAATATTGCAGTAAATCTGGTACGGTGAGATGTTTGTGGTGAAAATATGGTACAGAGAGATTTGGATATCGTTACATTCCTAATGACAATAAATGTACCAAATGACTGGTCAAAGCATTTTAGAATGTCAGTCTTGTTATTATGTAGAATATCGTAATATCGTGAGCTTTCCCACGATATCTTGTCAAGTATAATTATCTTGCTGCATGGACAGATAATTTCTACTTTTAAATAATTCATTCTCTGATAGATTTAAGTGTTTATATCTTACATTTTGGCCAAGCTTTTTTGCAGCATGGACACCACAGTTTTATAACACAGAAGTCATCAAACATATTTATTTTATCAAACTGTTTTGAATGAATACTTCAATTTTTTTAATTAAGTAAAAAAATGTAACAATGATCCACGGGTGTCACAGATTATAACTTTATAGCAGATACAAATGCGTAATGAGTCTTCTTTAAAACTGAACTTCCCAGCCTTGTTAATGCAGTTGCTCTTTCAAAACTTTGTGAACGACTCGATGTATTGATCACTGTGTTTCTATAAGTTTGGACACCTTTGGTCTATATGATTACTTCCCTTATTCAGTACTGACTTGATCAATGTTAAGTATTTATAGGCCAATCATTTTTGATTTTAAGCAAAAAAAAAAAAAAAAAATTTTTTTTGTTATCTATCTATTCACTGTATACGGGCATAAGGATTTTCAACTTCTATTGAACTTTTTCAAATATTTACAGTGTCAGGTGCATAAATCTACATTTAACATTTATGTTAAGCATTTTTAGTATAAAATGTTGTGTGGGGATATTCATGGTTGGGATATTAATCTAAGTTCTAAGTAATATGAAGTGTATAGAAACAAACATTTCTTTAGATTTTTAATGCATATTGATATTTTCTTTTGCTCTCCAATATGACAGTCACCTGCTTGTGTTTAATGAACAAACCCTGTAAAATGCATAACATGAAGAAAAATTCCTAAAGAATCTCATTCACCCAAGTCTACTTTGTAATTCAAACTCCAGCCATAGAATTACTGCTGTTATTAGTGTCACCATATGGTGCACAGTTGCACCACATGACATTTTAACACTTAAAGTGCAAAAAACATGCAGAATAACTAATTATTTAAAAAAAAAAAATTTGGTTCCATGGAGGTCAGAGGTACTACAGAAATGTGGTGAATTATGAAATTTGAACCTTTTTAACTGAGGAAATTGCAGTTTGACAGAACATTTAGGCGTGATGTCATTGACCCACTTACACTTGTTTTCTAAAGCTAACTTATACATCAGTGCACCCTCAAATTTCAGACTGTAAATTATTTTTGTGACTCTCCCACTGCATTTACTTAAATACCTCTAATGTAATCACGACCAATAGACTAAGGAAATAACTATTGACTTTTTTGACTTGTCCAGTTGCTATCAGTACCATTAGCAGATAATCTTCTAAGAAAACATTTGTGTCACAAAAATAGCACTTTTACAAGGAAAGAAGACAAGAGAAGGAAAAAGGGAAAATCATTTGAATTATTATATTTATAAAATCTCTCAGGCATAGTAAAAAATAAATGACTTGTGTTGTGTACTAAAAAAATGAAAAGAAGTAATTGCTGACTGATTAGTTGCTTCCCTAAATACTTACAGCGTGTCCCAAACTTGTTTGCTGATACTGCCCCCCTGTGGTGAGGTTACAATACTGTAAAGTGCTGGAAACTATTTTGAGGTTAGAATAATGAACATGACCTCTTTGCCAGTACATTTAAAGAACTGTTATCAATGTGCACATAATAGTACATCATAGTAAACATGCTACTTAGGTCTCCAGGGAGAATAGCTGATTACTAATTGTAAGTCAATTAAATACAATCAATCTATTCAAATACTGTCTAATAAAATACTAAATACTAATAAAATACAACACTAAATACAGTCACTCAATTAAATACTCTCCCACTTTAACTGTAGGCTTTTAACTGTATGTTTTAATCATACTTAATTTGTTTATGTTGTAAGGCGACTTTGAGTGTCTAGAAAGGCACCTAATAAATAAGATGTATTATTATTATAGTGTATCCTCTGATGCTTTGTCATCACACATTGTTCAATAACGTTTCACCTTTAAGATTTGGGTGTTTTGTGCTTCTTAAACCAATCCAAATGCAATTTTGTTATTTAGTACAAATCTATATTATATAGTGCAGCAATGGCCAAACCGGGACAGGAATTAAAAATAAGTGTAGTTACAACCTTAAAATTTCATACCAGATAACTGCTTATAATGTGGACTATGGAGTTAAAGGATACATACTGAAAGCAAATGAAATTTCCCCAAATATGGTTTCAAAATGACCACACAGAAGCTAATTACAAGGCAGATTACAGTCATCTTTCTCTTTCGGTGCAGGTCTTGGCATGCGCCCCAGCCCCGCAGGTGTTTTTCAGCTTGGCTCACAGCCACTTCTTGACTTACAACGTCCTTGTGCCAAATCACCATCTATAAGTTTGATATTCTTAATCACCCTATTAATAACATTTATACGTGCTACGCTCTCAAATGTGAAGCCGTATTTTAGTTTGAGATGCCATTTCAATCACAAGGGGACCAGATGTGACCAGATTTCTGTTTGTTGGGGAAGCTGGAGTTGGCATGAGAACTAGGAGCATTAGGCAGGTGCTGATATGTGTATACGGTGTTACAGAGATTATCCCCTGAGAACAGCTGGTATTTAGCCCTGGCGGCTATTAGGAATGCTAAAGTGTCTTTTTAGGGGAGCATAACATTGTGAGAAGGTTCACATACGCATAGATTGATTTATTTAGCCATTAATATATGTAAAAATGTGTGGCTGATATAGATAAAATACTGGACCTTTCTACCATTTTATAATGTTTGTACTTTGTCAAAAACATGCCTGAAGAGGTTTTAAATGTCATCCATGCATGTTTGAATATTTTGGCGATCTCTCCCAGGCCCTATTTGAACTCTCATTACAGGTGGCTATGAGATTCTGTCCAATGCTCAGCTCATAAGCCTCACCCATGCTCCCATACAACAATAAACTTTATTATATCTTGTATCTTGTATAATATCTTATCTTACATGGCTTGTAACTAAAATCTTTTCTGCCTGCATGTCCCATCATGCACCAGGGGACTGTAGGCCAGCCCACTTTAAACATGTGACCTACACATATTAACTTTAAATTTGCACTGTGATCTGTGCCATCTCGAGCTTGCCCTGATGAAGGCTGGAGGGCAGAAACGCGCTTTTAACTTTATTTGCCATGTACTTGGCTTTTAACTTTTTTGTACTTTTTGAGCACCTCAGTTTTTTCTACTTTGTTACTTTATTATTATTTTAACTTTTGTAGCTTTTTTGTTTAATGAAGCTTGACTTTTCTCTGCATTTTTCCTCCTCTGGTCCTTTTCAGTCCTTGTTTAGAACTACTTTATGCATGTGGTAGTCCTTTTTTTAGACCCGCTTTGACCTAGAATTGTCCTGTACTCGGTGTTTATACAATGTATTACCCTTCTCTAAATATAGTGTTAAAGTCTTTTACAGTTTTAAAAGACCTATATCCTCATGGAGTTGTGTTTTGTTTCATTTCCACATGTTTAGCACTCAAACCCTGCATATTTAGGTTCTTCTCTCAAACAGAAAACACTTTTTTCCACCTTGTGATGTCAAGTGGTAATACAGGCTCCACTCCATCCATCCATCCATCTTCTCCCGCTTAATCCGGCTGGGTCGCGGGGGCAGCTTGCTGCCCAATACTCATAGCACCTGACTCCCCTAGGAACACCTCTGCAGGTGGTGAGCCCACAGGCTCCACTGTGTTTTTAAACTCTGTACTCCTTCACTAGAATAATTTGGATCATTTCAGCCCTTTGAATTGCCAATCTCTGCTGAACAAAAGGTAAAAGGTAGCTGTTAACTTGAAAACTACTACTAGATGTGATGTAGATAGGCTGGCAATAAAGGATTACAAAACACCCACCGGTATGTTTTTGATGAGGTAACATTAGGAGGTAACTTAAATCCATTTTGTGTACTATAGGACATTTTAAAGTGATTGCTTATCATAATATTGAAAATGGAGTTGACTATGATTATTTAAACAGAACACGGCTTGTAATTCATAAAGTTATTAAGAAATGCTGTCCTGAATATTTTAAAACATGATTTAATATGATAATAACTGTGCCACTGTCTGTATTTTTAAATCCTAAAATCATTTGTGTGTAAGCCTTAACTGTCTCTGATACCGCAGGATTAGATGCGTCATAATGATTGCCCAGGGACTTTTGGTATTAAAAAGTTCTGCTGAGCCAATAAAACTTTTGCCGAGGCCAGAGACGAATTGCAATCACGGCTGACTTGTTATTAGGATTGAGGGAAAAAAATGTAGGCGCACTTTGAATCATTCTGAACCCTAATTACGGTTTCTTTCCACGACATGTGCAGCCATCTGTAGACTTTGAACTAAATGTAAACCCACAGCCATAAAAAATAAAGTGCTTTATTCACCCTACAACTTTTAAATCAAAAGTGTGGAAGTTCGACAAAGTAATTGTAACAACTAAAAGAATAATTGTGAACATTTAAAATGGGACTAAATGGCTAAACACCACATAGTAGACCACAAGTAGAGCTGCTAAATTGGGCAGTACCTGGAAGACTAAAGGAGAGTGAGGAGTCAGGAGGGGCGGGGTCTGGGGGTTTGTATCAGGAACACATGGCTGTAATCAGGGCAGTCCTATGTGATGTCATGTAGTACTTGATATTGCAGTGGCCACTGGAGGCTGCGCGCAATTCAGTTCAGCTCCATGTTTATTAAGAACACATAATATCTGGTTCATACAAAGTAAGTGTATTTTAAAAAGATACACACATGCATGTTTTGACAGTTTTTGATGAGAAAGCTGTGGATTTATAGGCAGGCTGACCTAGTGCCTCCGCTTAATTTAATTTCTCTCCAGCAACTAGGTCAGGGATCACAGTACACTATACGGTTCGCAAAAACCCCAGAAGTTGTAGTTGGCGCACCAGCCAATCAGCAAAGTGGTGTGTTGGCCAGAACCAACCCGAGTTGCGATAGCAGACTGCATATGTCATACGCACACGACCAAATGGCAGCGATTGGTTAAATAAAAAAGTCGATATTCGAGTGAGCGAATCCTAATGCTGCGAGGTCAGACGGTTTCCACAAAGTGAAAAGCATCAGGCTAGTGGATTTGCCTAGTTTGCACAGATTGCCAAAATTCACTTCTCACAATTATTGTAACACTGGAATTTTTAGTAGAGTTAATTAAGGATATTAAATCATGATTATACAGGTCATAAGAACTAAAATATAATGGTCACTAATATTTGAAAACTGTGACAACCCTAGAGTTGGGTTAATCTATGCAGAGGTGGAAAAGAAAAACAAAAAACAAACCCTCGAAAGAATAACCACCATATTAGTGTTAGTATATGGCTATTGTATTCTCTACAGCTGAAATCTTACCTCAATGGTTAAAATGGCAAAAATCTCACCACTTTTGCAAAGAAATTGTACACATGATAAATATTGAGCCCCAAAATATATTGTTCCAGCTGTCATATATGGAGCAATAAGTCTATATAGTAAATAATGTGACAGGTCTATCGTTTCAAAATTTGGGGTTTGAGTCTTTTCTAAAATGGGACTGATGAAAACCAAAACAATGTCCACTGAAAACTGAGAGAAAATGCATTATGGTACAGTTTTAGAAAAAAAGTGACACTGTCCAGCACCACTCTTCAAACCTGTAAAAGCATCTGCGGATACCAACATGCAATAATAACACCACTATCTATGACACATCTGCGTCAGCCTCTGGTGTGGCTAAGTCAGTTCTTTAGCAGGAAAAGACTGTGTGCTTTTTCCTGTTCTCCCACACTGGTCCTGTCACACACTGAGCAGAGATCCACAAAGCTGCAGTCGCCCCTCCACCCACATCTGCACGACTACAGCGCTTCTGCACAACATTTAGTTATTTTTCTGCTCATTATAAAGCAGTGTCCACCTCCGCCTGGCCTTTGAATGATCCCTATACACAGCACTGAGGTTCTCCCTCTCAGCCTCTCGTTTTTTATTGTCTTCTGACTCCAGGACATTTTGTGAACTTTTTTGTGCAGGTTTGTGGTCAAGATAATGAACCTTAAGGCCGCTACACACTGCACACACTTTCGGTCTTAAAGGGACAGTTTGGAATTTTGGACATAGGGCCTCATTTCCTAGAGAACCAGAGTGTTGGAGACGTGTGGAGACATTTAAAAAAAAAAATCCTTCCAGTCCTTGTATTTGGAGAGGTTGCTGGTTCTAGGCTAGTGCATGTCAATGGCCATAGTTGTCCTGACCACAAAGCACCTGAGGCAAAACAATTATTATGTCAGACTGTCTGTGTTGATAGAATTATGTTTGAAATAAAACTAACCTTGCATTGTATGAATCATCGTATGTTGAGGGACTATTTTCTCTTATATCAGTCCGTCGTTGCCAAGCTTTCTATCAGGAAGTACAACTCGCTGCTGCTGCTCAGACATAAATCCTTCAAATGCAAGGTTGGTTTTACTTCTAAAATCATTCTATCAACACAAACATTCACATGGACAGTCTGGAGTTATAACTGTTTTACCTCGGGTGCACTGTGGAGTGGGTAAGTCTGTTTTTAGTGGCACGATAACTATGCCCATTGACATGCACTAGCCTAGCACCAGCAACCTCTCCAAATACATGGACTGGGTGGAATATTTAAAAAAGTGTCTCCACACATCTCCAACACTCTGGCTCAAGAGGAAATGAGGCCCTATGTCCAAAATTCTGTCCCTTTAAGTGATTGGTCGGATCACAGGCTATAAAGTTGTGAGCGCGATCGCGTCTCCTTTTTCCTGTCTACGGTAAAACAAGTCACTTTGAGACTCTTAAGTGTTTAAAAGATCAGAGCTCTGAACTTCTAGTTTAGATATAAGTCAAAACTGTGTTATTATTATTTGTGAAATGTGGTGCAATACTTCAGATACATAATTTTTAAAGTATAAAAGATTGGCGATAAAGTCCACAGGAAGTAGAGTCACTATCACTAATCTGCAGCTTCACTTCGATCCGTGCGCTGTGTCGACGTAAACAGACACACGTGAGGATCTACTTTCGCCTTTTTACTTTCAAAGAACACCTCAAAATGGGATTAGTAGCGCAGGTTTGTGGACTGGATGTCATTATTTGTGGACAATTTCTATGGATAATGTGGGTGAGATGCTGGACTTTAAATTTACCACTTTACGGGAGGTGATTAATAGTTTGTATCTTGCTTCTCTATGTCCATCACTCCTCTACCCCTGACGCTCTGTTTTATCGGCTGTTACTGTAGCGTTGCTGATGTTTGGCGGTCACGATCTGACACTGACACCACAAACATGAGGAGCAGCGGCTTCAAAATCGCACACTGAACTCGGGGAGAAGATATCACAACCAAAATCGAGCAAATTCTCCTGTAGTGTGTGGCGGCCTTCACTCTTCTTTCTGGATGAAATGTCAAAGCATAAAAATGATAAAACCTTCGAAATCTGTAGGCCTGTCACAGTAAATACTATGTTGATTCAGTCGCTTTCAAATACGTGACTGATGGAACAATCATTTTTGACATTCAATATTTATCAAGGGTAGGTTTTTCTGTCATCTTGTTTCTATGGATACATCATTGCTTTGCCTGGTATGTTCCACAGTATGACATTAAACATTTATTAAATTACATGTGGTTTTATAGCTCAAAAATGCCTGCAAAAACAGCCATTCTGACTGAGCCCTGGACCAGAAAAGTTAGACAGTGCACCTTTAAGCATTTCATTCTGTTATTTATTTATCACAGCTCATATTTTTTAACATTGTACATTTAGAATACTTTTTGGGATAATTCTGCTTTATGATTTGGTTTCAGTATTGTTTATCGTCTACATTTACTTCAGCACTATATCACACGTCAAATTTTGTTATCGTGACAGGCCTAGATATCTGCTTGAGCCCTGAGTCCTGGCTGCTCAGCATGTTGTTTTGTCCGTAGGGTTTTCTGCTGTTCTTGACAACCGCAATAATGCATAGGCTAAAGGGATTTCCTCCTCTCACAAAGCGCACTGTACATTCTAGAGATCCACCAATATGGAGTTTTTTATTTCCCACTGTTTAGAACAGGCATGTCCAAACTATGGCCCAGGGGCCAAATGTGACCCTCAGACCAAATTGTTTTGGCCCTCAGTCTTCCTTGTGAATTGGCCCATACTACCGCAAGTAGTACTTTTTACTGGATGTTTTTTGTAAATCTACCTTGATCAAGCAAATGTAGTGTGTCCTTTTGAGGGTCTAAGCCTGAATAAAGGTTTGATGGGTCATTTAAACCTGTTACAAATGCACAGATTTGAATTACTCACTGTTTTGACACCAGTCTATGGCCCTCGATCGGCCCTCACGCTGGTCTGTGTTTTAATATGTGGCCCTCGATGAAAAAAGTTTGGACACGCCTGGTTTAGAATCTAGAGTAACGGATGATGATATTTTTGGGTTGATATGTTGAGCGGATTTGATAAAATTTACTACAAACTCTCCCCAAGCTTTTTTTTTTTTTTTTTACCACAACCCTATAAAAGAGCCTTGTTGTCACGTTTTTTGCAGGTAATATAAAGTTTTAAGGCTTTTAAAGCTTATGCCAAAAAGATATACGCCAAATATCGGTCTATTGCTACATTCTGCATAAGAGTGTAACAAGTGTTTTTAGGAATGCACCGATCCAATACTGGTATCAGATATCTGCGTTTATACTGAAAAATGTGCTAGATTGGTTGGTTCAGTCAATATCTTGATCGGGCATATAAATTGATGTAATATGAATATTTATTGATCATAGTTGGTCTAGAAAGTCTCATGTTTGAATTTCTTTTTATTCAAAGTTGTTCTCTGGGTTACATGAGGCGGAACTGAACACATTTGGATCACTTCTCTTATTTATTATATCTTTTGTTTAAGGGGGGAAAAATGCAGTCGATCTTTCAGCTAGATCGATGTGTTTTTGGCTCAGACTTACCACCATACATGAAATCTTTTAGCACAGTTCGTTCACCTTCATCCTGCTATAAACATCCAGTGAAATTTTGTCTTTGCCTTTGAATTTAATTGTGTGTTTTCTCAGTATTCTTGGCATTCAGCATTCTGCTCATAGAATTTGCTCTTGCGCTGTATAAAAATGTGACCATTATTATTTGATTTGTTGAAAGCATCACAGCAGTGTAAAGTTGCCCTTTGCCGCTGATAACCTGTGTGTGACATGTTCTGGTGTAGCATCATTGCTGTTTTCCGCTTGACCACCAGAGGGAGACAGAACTTTACATTTTTGTACTGTGTGTAATGTTGGTCCTGCTGCACTGTACAGATGACCATCACCAACAACTTCTTGCCTTTTCTTTTTGAAGCTGCATTGTGTAACTTTTCTAGTGGAGGGCCCATCAAATGCTTTTCTCTGTGGCATTAAACATTTCTATCTACATGGAGCCCAAAATAGACCAAGTTGCAGGTCAGATCTGTGAAGAGGCGACCCCATTCACAGTCAGAATGCAGTTTTCTAGGTGTTTTTGAGCTATCTATACGTGCATATACATTTCCATTGAAACAAGAATGTGACAGACACTCAGCCAAAAAGAAAATTTCAAATGATTTATGATGCTATCTTGATCTAGGAAATGCAGTGTGTCTCCTGTTAACAAAAGAAATCTTGAAATAATGAAATGAAACGAGCCATGACTTGCACTTTCACCAGAGTCCAATCGCATTGTGGCCTGGTGCAACGTGTCTGTACGATTGCTCGATGGACTAAGATTAGTCTCCAAGCTCAAATAACCCCCCACAGGCTGAGGACATTGAAGACACTTATTACACTTACAACAGCTAGTGCACTGCGCTTTCCAATGATCTTGAATATTGAAAATTTACAAATGAAAGTCAGAAAGTTCCACAGTATGTCATTAAACAGGTCTACCTTAAATTTATTCTGTTACAAGTGTTTTTATAGCTCAAAAATATGTAGAAAAACAGACATTCTACAGATCTGAGCTGTAACTTGGTCTAGTTTGGTCTCCATGAATATAGAAAGGTCTAATACCATACTGTGAAACATTCCTGACAAAAGAGTAACATCTCCAAAACAAGCATTTGATGGACCCTCCACCAGAAAAGTTACGTAGTGCACCAGTAAGCCATTTTATAATGTTTTTTTTTTACTGAAAAACATACCTGGAGTTGTGTCTTGTTTCATTCACATATTTGAATAACTCTTTACTATAGGGCTGGATGATATGGGGAACAAAAAGTTCGATTTTCGATTTGATCTTCTTCCATCTCTATTAAAAAGCACAAAACGGTGGATTCCAGGCATAAAGATCAGATTGTTGGGATCACTACAGTTTTTCTTTCGTGTTGATAAAACCAATAATTCCAGAAATATTCACATTTAAAAGTTGGAATTAGTTTGTACAATATATTAAACCTAAAAGCATGCATGCATTATTGGTAGCAGCAGCAGACACGTGCGCTAAATGAAGTCTTAAGTTTCACTCAAACTGTGAAAAAATTGTCGTTTACTTTCCGTTCAGTTTACTTTGCTTTATTATAACACACCTCCAGGTACATTTGTGATGAGGAAACAACATGGATCAGAAAATGGCATAATAATGGCCCTTTAACATGGCGCACAGCACAGTTTTCATCGTAGGAGTGGTTTGTATAACCAACCAGTCTGCATTCAGCCGGACAGCTGTCAATAAGGCGCCTGCTCACTCTGATTGTGCTCAACATACTCAAAACATAATGCCAAGTAATGCGTTTATCGAGGCCGCTTGTCAACTGTTGGAGGGCTGCTTCAGACCTATGGCGGCAGTGATGTCCAGGCACTGTAATCTGGTTAAACATTGCCAGAAGAGCCAATGGAAAGAGCTTAAGCCTTTTTAGATGTAGTTTTGGGATGTTTTTTTTGGGATGGATGAATTCATGAAGCAGTTTCTTGCTTTGCTGTGTGTTTGTCAGAGATTTGTGTGGATCCCCAGTGTGAAATACTGGTGAGTGTTGGTGAAGTGAATCCTTGTTTATGTGCATGTGTCAGAGTCACAGTGCCTTGGCAGCTGTGTGATGGGCTCCTGAAATATCCCCTCCTCATTGCTGACATGGACTGACTAACATTCCAGCGTGTCGGATCATCAACCTTTTAACAAGAGCTGGTCCAGCCTAATCAAAAAAAAACACACACGATTCTGCTCAAATGTACCAGGATCAGTTGCCATGGAAGCTTGCGAGAGGAAAGGGCCTGCGGGAAGTCAGTATGAGCACAAGAGGAAGTGCCTGGGATGGACCACGTGTGCAGTGGGATTGGACTGTCCACATTCCTGCACGTGGGTCAGGAGAACAGATTCCACATGCTGCTCGGAGGGAGAGGCAGCTCAGCGTCTGCTTTAGGAGCCCGACACAGTTGCTCCGCCCCCTTCCTACCCCTGGTGCACTGTGACCTCACACACCCGAGATATTTTAAAGGGTGGCATCAGCACACACAGGACGGCATGGGTGCAGGCTGTAGATGAAATGTTCAGCAGGTCCTCAAGAAGAGTCATTAAGAAAGAATGAGAAAGATGGGGAGCTGTAAATGTTAAAGTTGCTTCGTGAACCCTTCTGGGATATGACCCTATAAACTTCTGTCATCTTTTTGCGATGCTGCGGCATTGCCCTATCCCTGGTTTCTCTTCGGCCAGTGCTCGGAGAAAAGTGCCCCATATCAGTGATAAAGAGAAGAGTTTGTACGTCCCACTGGAGAACCATGCTCTGGACGTCGTGCACTCCCAAGACCTGGTCTCACAGGACCCGCCTCAGAAAGTCCTGCGGATCTTCAGGTTCAACATCATCGCTCAGGTGCCCTTCTGCCGCAGACGGGTGAGTGCATGTGGGATGGACAGTCGAATTATTATTATTACATTATCGCTCTTGGACTGGTCAGAGAATGACTAATCTACTCCCATGAGGGAGTAGATAATGTGTTCAGTGTAACTGTTTTACGCTGAGCTGTTTATTCAATACTTGATTGTTGATAATATTTGTTACTAATGACTTGACATTGCTCTTTAATGTTTGCTGGACACCTTATTGTTTCTCAAATATACCAGAGCTGACAAAGGACACCACATACATCCATAAACGGTTGTTTATCGCTGCAGCTATTTTTGGTTTAAATCTGCTCGCGTTGCACCAGTGGATGCAAATGTAATGCTTAGCGTCCAACTTCTAAACATGTTTTTATTCATTCTAGTTTAATTTGTGAGATCTTGACACACATTATTGAAACATTTTCATATTCTTCAACTGTAATGACAATGCATGTTTTCTTTGATAATTTTAGTGAAATACTGTCTGCGTCATCAGTCACATGCCGCGTCTGACTTCCAAATGTCCAAAATACCACATGTCAGTTCTGTTGGTTCTAGGTCTACATTATTTCTCTCATTGTTCGTAGGAGGGAATAGGAAGTGTGGTTCTTATAATTTTCCTCTTATTATCTTTGCTCTGACCTGAGATTGAGGTTCAAAGCAGGGCGAGCCAGGCCTCAGCAGAACTCTTTGTGCAGCCGCCACAGGCTTAGCATCGTCCGCAATGCACGGCTGTTTTTAGTCTGTGCTGCTCTGCTTTGCTACAACAAACAGAATATATGCATACATGATTTCATCCACTGGTTTGTAGTTTTATTATACGATGTAAGGAGTAATGTGGAGGGTACCAGTCGTTTTATATATTATAATTGTACATGCATAGTTCTTCTTTCTACACAATGCCATAAATATTAAATAACCACAAAGTGATCATATTGTTTATGCAACGCAAGATAAATACCATCACAGCTACACTAAAATTGTTGGTTGACTAAATACATGCTCTGTGCATTGTTTAGTCAACTAAAAGGGGAGAAGCATGGCACTGACAAAAGCTTCCACTATTAGGATTTCATGTGAAGTGAAATTTCATGAGAAGTAAAGAGCTTGTCAACAGCATCTGCACTAGAGAAAAGGCAGATTAAGCTGATGCATTAATGCATTAATTTCTGCTGTGTTTCATTAAATCATTAGAATTTTAATTTAATAATTTGTGGACTAAATTGATAGATTAAAACATCATTGACTGATGAATCAACTAGTACTGTCGAGTAAAGACATTCTTGGTCGAGTAAAGACATGTCTTGCCCATCGACTGAAAAGAGGTTGTGGTAAAAGCTCTCAAAAAATTCATGAATCTCTATGATCTGACCCACACTACATGACTAAGACAACTGCACATGACTTCATGCAAAAACAACTATTTCAACAGAAAGTACTTCAAAACTGTGTATTTAAATGGAAAAAGGCAGATTAAACACAACATCCACTCCCAAATGTTCATCTAATCCACTCCTTACATTCTTCTTTCATCTGCCGTGTTTATAATTCTTTTTAATTCAAACATAATAATTAGTCGACTAAGACAAACTTTGGGCGACGAAGACACACTTGACTACAGCACTAATCGACTAAGCGCCAAAAGCCTGGTCTGATGAGGTTTGCTTCTCGCTCTGCTCACACACACCTGGGCGCTGCGGGGCATCTGACATCTGACTCCAGTGAATGGCATAGCCGACATTTCTCTGGATCTCTGCTCTTTGATTCACTTCAGCCTGTCGCAAAGTATGGCTCACAAACTCAGAATGCACGCTACTGCTGTTGCTAAAGTTACTAATGCTGATGTATGATGTGGCATAGTCAGACCAGAGACTGTTGGACTGAGCAAGTGCGATGTCACCCAGAGCGTTCAGGGTCACTCAAATAAAGCTTGCGATGCAGCAGTTATAGGAGAGAATTTGGCTCTAGATTATGAAATGATTTTGATCCCAGAAAAATGACACTGTGTTTTAACAGAATCTGCCAATTACATTTTACTGTCACTCTGTTGAGTGAGTTCTCCAACTGTGACTGAGAGCATCCATACAAGATGGTTGTCTGCAGTTCTTTAGTTTGTATTTAGAGAATCCTTATTTATGTAGAGCATTGGTTGGAAATTTGGTGGTTCAAGCCCAGTTTAGTCCTAATTTAAACCTGATATAATCTTCATTTTGACCATCTTTATTTTACATTGGATTTTTTTACATGCACACCAAAAATCTGATCATTATCACATTTTTTCTAGAGTTGTTTCCTTATCAAAAACATATCTTCTGTTTCATTCAGATATATTTAACACAAATCCTGCAAATCCAGCAATTTGAGCTCTTCTCTCAAACAGAAACACCTGTTCAACATTGTGATGTCATGTGGTAATACAGGAAGTCCTCCGGCATACTTTAAACACCATACACCGTCACTAGAATCATTTGGATAATTTCAGCCCTGGAACTGCCCATCTCTACTAAAAGTAAAAGGTAGCTTCATGACATCACTAGATGAAACAGAGCATTTTCATCTTTGGAGATGCAGACAGACAAATAAAAGGTTATTCAAACACGCGTGAATGAAACAAAACACAGCTCCAGGTATGTTTTTGAGGAGGTAACACCACTCTAACATGGCTTAAAACTCACAAGAGTTAATTTTCCATAATATACAGACAAAATAGAGAAATAAAAACACCAGGATCATGTAGAGTGGGTTAATATGAAAGTTTTAAGACCAAAAGCAGTTACAGAGAGAGGGATGACGATATTCCAATGTAAGACAATGGGATCCATGGTCAGAAGGAGCCAGAAGAGCCGCACGTGAACTTTGTATTTTGAACGCAGCCGGTAGCACGTCATCTATGTTCATTTATATATACAGTCTATGCGTCAGACACACAAATGGTCCAACATACAAAGTCATGTCCGGCTCAGTTGTTGGTCGTTCAGGGTGAGCAGTCCTGCGTATGTGATAATTAATGTAATAGGACTTATTGGGTCTGGGCAGTATGGTGATGGTTTCTTAGCAACAGTTCTTCTTGGGTTTGACCTTTTGTTTAAACCAAATTTGCACTTTTTGTAGCCTTTTCTTTCTAGCCTTATGAAAATGTCTTAAATCCATCTCGCCCTTACGATGGAACTACAGTCAAAAACCAGCTGATCCACAATAGCGCAATACAGAGTTTATATTTTTATATTATTTTTCATATCTAGCCCAACAGCGGTCAGTAAAAAAAAAAAAATTTACTTTGGAGTGGATCAGCAGGGTCCAGAAAACTCCAGGTCATAAAGTTGTCTCACAGTTGTTGTAAAGAAATAAAAATGTCTGTAGTGAAGAGAAGTTCATAAAATATTTCACAAAACACCACTCCTGGCATCCACAATATACACTTAAAAAGCTGTGTGTTCATCGGTGAATCTCCCAGTTTTCAGATGATTGATGGGTGTTTTAGCCAATCAGAGACACACACAGGCGTGGCACTATCAATACTATATCAGTTTATCGTTTAATACATGAGGTCATTATTTATCCTGTTTACATTCTCTTTGCACTAGAGGGAAATTTAGTTATTTTCTGGGTATATAATGATATTTAAGCCGTAGAAGGTTGAATTAATAACTCATTACAGGTGTAAACAAAGCACTCAAGTATTCGATTCTGCAATTCTATTTATTGCAGCTTGTTTTTTTAAGATTATTGTAAATTTAAATTAGATTTTTTTCTTTAAATCAGCTCTTGGGTTTGAAATGAGGTTCACATGTGTCACTTATCATGTCCTAAGGTACTAGTTTCATGGGTTTTATCAGACTTGTTCTGTGCATGTCAGTGATCAACCCTCCACTATGCACCCCTCTTTTTTGCACCATTTTGTACAAACTCTTGCCTTTTTAATACTTTGATTCTAAACTTCTGGTATACAATATAGTACACTACCAAGGCCCATCCACTGTCATATTGAACAAGTATTAAACAGAAATGTTTGGTTTATGGATCAATGACGTATAAGGATTTTCAACGGACATATTTTCAATTATAAAAATATTAGTTACTATTGAACTTTTTGAATATTTACAGTGTTTTACATTTATATGAATCATTTTTAGTGTTTTTTTTATCTACATGAATTGAATTGGCTACGGCCTTAAAAAATGTCATATGATGCGACCGAGAATAACCTTAAAATTGTTTTATTTTCTAAAACATGGTTGGGATATTAATTTAAGTTCTGAGTAATATGAAGTGAGTAGAAAGAAACCGTTGGCATTTTTTTAGATTTTTAATGCATATTGATATTTTCTTTTGCTGTCCAACATGACAGTCACCTGCTTGTGTTTAATTATCAAACTACTACCCTGTAAAATGCATCAAATGAAGAAAAATGCCTAAAGAAAACCATGCACCCAAGACTACTTTGTCTGCTATTCTTAGTCACACCACATGGTGCACGGTTGCACCACATGACATTTTAACACTTTAAGTACAAAAAACATGCAGAATAACTAATGATTTCTGAAAAAAATGGTTGATTTGGTTCCATGGAGGTCAGAGGTGCTACAGAAATGTGGGGAATTATTATGAAATTTGAACCTTTTAACTGAGGAAATTCCAAGTGGACAGAAAATTTAGGCGTCATGTGTCTTAAAAATGTGCTGTTGTGACAGGCCTAGACACACATGACGATAAGTGACCAATGACCTCCTTCGTTTCGCACGCGTCACTGAAAGAAACAAATCTAATCAGACTATCGTGTTTGGCTCTGGCTCGAGACACGATGGAAGACTTGGCTTGATATCTGTCAGAATAAAAAAAAAAAAAAGACACCACCACATTCACAGCGTGTTGGCTCTACACCAGTGTCAATTGTGACACGTATGTGTTAGTGTTAAAATTCCCAACGCTACGTCCCATGTTTCTGTATTTATCTCGGGCTCATAATGGACATCCAGCTGTTACAGGAGATGGCGATCACGCTATACAACCATTAGGCACAGTTGCTTGGGTTGCGGTATAGCTTTCCCTTCCCACCACACCCTGCTCTGTGAGAATGTGAGAAAGGAGATCGGGTCGTGCCCAGGAAAGCTATGCTTATATCACCCACGGCTGCGATGAGGAAGATGCATTTGCTTCCCCCCCATCAACAGGTGCCCTGTGGGTGCGAGAGTTTTACTGGAGCCTTTGGAGAGCATGTGCTGCGCTAATCAGCTCCACTCAACTTCTGATATGACTGTTTTATTCGAAGAAATGTACGTTTACTTTTAGCTCGTGTGGAGGGCCAGATAAAGGATTGGAGTCTGAGATGTTCTAATAAAACTTCTAGGAATACTACAGAAAATGTAAGAGCTTTTATCTATTGCACCAGAAGATAGAAGTAGGTGCGAGATGTATTTAGGGCTGCAGAAACACAACATTTTGGGTTAGGGGCTGCTTGTTTCTATGCCATTGCTCTGCCTTCACAGTATGACAACTCTGCCTTACATTTATTAAATTACAGGTGTTTTTTTTTTACCTCAAAAATACCTAGAAAAACATGTATTCTGGCAGTTAACAGGTTGCCTCTCCACAGATCTTGCCCTGTAACTTGGTCTGGTTTAATCTCCATAAAGACTGAATGGCTTAATCTCCATGGAAAAAAGCTTTCGACAGCCCATCCACCAGAAAAGTTACACAATGCACATTTTTCAACCTTTTTTTTTAGACCATATAAGTCATTTTCAACACAATATAATAGTATTGGTTTATTATACTACGTGATCTTACACTGGTTATGATAAAACTGAAGATGAAACTGTTCAGGAAAAGTATTTAAAGTACTCATTTAAGCAAGAATTGATAATATTTCAATTCTTGCTTAAATGAGTACTTTAAATTGTAGTTTTAGTATCGATGACTATCTGATTTTCAATACTTTTAACAACCCAAATTGCAGTATCTGCTTTTTTGCACATAAAGGCAGATTTTAATCACAGTTTTCCTCACTTTTGTGTGGTCTTTGGTCTGTTACGTTTTTATTTTTCACAGTTTGATTAGTAAATTAAGGAATGTACATTTTCTTGTTTAATTTAACTGAACTTATTGTGCCAAAAAAGTGGCTATATTTAATTTCTGCACAAGTATCATACATTGTCTGTAGTGAATTGCACAAAATTATGGATTACTGAATCGTTTTCTCATATCATGAGGCCCTAGTTTCATTGGTTTCACTTGTTCTGTGCCTGTTGGTTATCAATACTCCACTATTCACCTCTTGTTTTTAGCTTCCTCCAAATTACTTAATTTTTTAATCAATCAACAGACGCAGTCTTGTTCTACCATTTTGTACAAAGATCTTTCCAACAAAATCCTTGAAGTGTTTTTTTAACTACTTTGATGCTGAACTTTTCGGTATTTGCCTTTTCGGTATTCTCAAATGGAACCAGTATAGGTGTAAGCATGTGTAGGTACTGTGAATGGAAAAAGATGTGCCTTGAGTTCACCTTTATCCTCGTGCAGTCCTCGTGCCTGCGTGACAGCTCCAGTGACCCGATACTGGGGAGGCTGTTAATAGGAGATCTAATGTGAGCGTTGTCCTTACCATTCATATTTCACTTAGTTTCTATTTAAGAAAATCTTCACTGGACTTAATCTGTCAGATAAACTACTTCATTTGTGGATAATTTTGAGACTGAGACTAAACTGGGAGAAACAAAGGAGTTAGTAGAAAACTTTGTCATTGATTTTAGATAAAGGCTCAGTGGGGGACTGTTGTTTTAATATAAAGGCTGGCCAAGTTTAATTATAAGTGTACACCAGAGAAATACTAGATACTACTTTTTATTAGTTTCAGATATTACTTCTCAGTATGACCACCGTACAATCCAATGAAACATGTGATCCTGAAAGTTAAAGTTAAATATACTTTTTAAGAGCAGTACGTTGCGTCCATTGTCATTACCCACTTAAAACTTTGAAGTTCTAATTAATAATGCATGAAACATAATTTGGACTTGACTTTCCGTAAACTTTGTTCAGTTTTGCCTGATTTGGAGCGATGCTGAGGTTCAGAGAAGAGTGTTCAAAGGTGAGGTCTCTTCTGACGCCCATCAGCTCAGGGATATTATATTTGACAAGACAAGAAACTCATTTGTGTTTGAAGTGAGGATTTCTCCTCTGTCACTGATGCAATGCACTGTAACGGGGCTGTGTAGAGCTGCCGTCAAACTACACACATTTCCTCCTTGGTTATTTTTTTCTGTCTGTTTACACACACTCATGTTTCAACTTCATAGTGGCTTTTCCTAAACTTCGCAAATTAAGAGTTCAGAATTACAAAAACAGATATCCTGATGTTGACAAATTGTCAGAAAGTATTTTTTGTGATAAGATGCAGAACGTTGACTTTTCAGCATGTTCACCTGTTCAGCGTATAGTCCTTTTTGTAAACATACTAAACTATTTCCATTATTTCTGTTGAGCCTGTTCAAAAAGACAAATCTGAGTCACCGAGGACTAGGGGTGGGTATTGCCAACAACCTTGCGATACGATACGATTCGCGATACAGGGGTATCCCGATACATGGTCTTCAAGGCGATACGTATCCCGATATTTTACATTACGCAACCTATAATTAAAAAAAAAAGACAGATGTTTACTCAAATGTTATTTTAATTTTGGTGTAGCGCATCATTTACAATGTAACAGAAGAAGGCTGTAAGGCAGAAACTGCCCTTGATTAACCTGTTAACTCCCGCACTCGGCAAGTGTTCAAATATGTACCAGATGTTCCAAACTGTAATAAGATGTAATGTATAATAAATAAACCATCTTCTGAAATTTAGACATGTTTTCTTAAGATAAATAACTAAAACAAGCCAAAAAATTTCGGAGAGTCTCCATACACAGAGCGCATGAAGCTAGCCTATCACTACAGCACCTCTGCCCCACATGGGGCCCACCGCTGAAATCGTCTTTTCATAGGCTACTCAGATCTGTCAATCATTTCCTGAAAGAACCAATGACTGAAGAGGTTTTGCCATGGAACTGTCCCTCGGTCATGCGTAATACGCCGCTAACTGGACGCACTCGTTTTGTTCCCCAAGCTGTAGCGCGGCGCCCCGTAGCCGGACCGAAGCCTGGATACGCTTGTTTTGTAGCTAAGAGTGTGGAGAAAACAAACGTACCCCACACCGCTAACAGGAGCTAAGCGTTTAGCTAAGGACCAAGAGCGAGAGTAGTAGAGAGATGCGTCGCTCATCCATTCAGACAAACACGGACTTTCTGGATGATTTCTCCACATGGAATTATTTTATGAAAAAAGCAACTGGATATTCTTTTTCTGTGGACTGTTACGGACTAATTGAGCACAGCTATTCCTGGACTGGACCCGTTCGGACCGACAGAACCGGCTCAAAGTTAAGAAATACGCAAATATGTTTAGAATATTTTCGGGAATTATAAGTTCAAACGATGTATAGCATGTCAATATTGGAAAAATAAGTACGGTGAATATCTGGCTTGACTTTTTAATGTTGTGTAATTGCCCGCCGGCGGGCGGGTGGGTGTTAATGTAAGCATGGCTTAACAAGGCTGTATGCTGACATGCAGCTACCTTTGATGAAAGTAAACTTAAGATATGGCCTTAACAAGGCTGTAGTGCAGGAGGAATGCTGCCTCTGACAATACGAAATGCGCATTGCAAGGATCAGTTATCAGACGCAGTTTGCTGAAGCTTGATAAATAATGTTTGTTGCATGTAAAATATCGATACTGACGCCTCCGTATTGATACGTGTATCGCCAAGAGGCCCACGACGATGTATCCCCGTATCGATTTTTTGAACACACCCCTACCGAGGACCAACTGGGACTGTCACACGGACACACAGACTGGGGCAGTACTGAATGATTATTTGTACATATCGGTCTACACTGATATAGAAAACCCTGACACTGGAACCAAAATATCGCCTATCCACTAGTTATCAAGAAGGGATATAATTTTATTTTGAGATTTTTTTTGAAACATTACTATACAAAGAGTCATTTTAAAATCACTTCTGTTTTTGCAAATCAATTCTTCAAATTCTTTATCATTAACCCGATTTCAATTTCAGCTATTTTTCACCATAATTTTCATTCTTTCGCTTTGCTTGTTCAGATGAACGTTGGATTCTGTTGCCCTTGGCCTCCAAATAACATTGAGGGAAGAAGGCATCTGGCACTGGCTATTCTGAGAAGCAGAGCCATACCAGGGAGCACACAGATCTAGTTAGCTAACTTAGCCAGCTACCACATCCGCCAAACAGGTCAATTTACCCCGCATTTAAACTCCATGGCACCTGAATGGGGTCACTTTTACGTGGCAAAGAACCCTGTCAATAGCTGTCAGTGCTTTATCTCATTGAATCCGCTGAATGTTATGTTCTAGTACATCAGGTTTTTATTACGTCTGTTTTGAATGGCTGATCAAATGCTGTGCACTCTGGGCCTCTGGCAGCTTTTTACCACTTTGATTTTTCTTCTGCAAATGTCAAATAAACCGAAACTTAAACATTCAGAGCAGTGTCGTACCTTGGACAGTGTTGTGGCTGCGTGACACATGAAATGGTGAATCTCATTAAAGGGGCACTATCTAATGTAGACTTGTTTCATATCGCATCTTTAACAATACAGTGCAAACAATATTTGAATAAATCGTTTTGAATGAAAGAACTTGGGGGTGGGCGATAAGGCCTAAAATTTATATCACAGTATAATTTGAGCCATTGATGGTAGACGGTATATATCACGGTATAGCACTTTTGTATATAAATTACAACATAACCGTTTCTTAATGGTTACTGTAGCACAAAGTAAAATCCTTCAATCAGGATGTTGTTTTTTAAAACTATTAAATAACATAAGTCAGCAATATATATTTTTTTGCATATATATTTATTGCTTTTTAGTTTAAACTAAATACAACATAAATACAATACAACATAATAACAAAACAATATAAACCAAACCAAACATTGGCCCATTTATATATTAGACACAGATACACCCATTTCAAAATGTAAATACTCTATTACTCTAGCTGAGATCTCAAGTCCAGTGTACATCAAAAAACATTCCCAAGTCTTCTTAAAAATATTGTCTTTATGATGAAGCCGACACTTCAGGTAATCGGGAGAAACGAAACCGAGAAACATATTCTGCCACTGAGCTTTAGAGGGAGTCTGGTCAGATATCCAATTCACCAGTAGACTTTTTCTAGCACAAAAAGCCAGCATCCCGTACAGTTTTCTATTGTATTTGTCCTTTACAGCATGGTCAATTAAAGCGAGCAATAGAAGTAAAGGATTATTAGTCAGATTTACAGGCAGACTTTTTTGTATTTCTTGCCCAATCATTTGCCAGAATTGTTTCACTTTTGGACAAGACCAAAAACAGTGTGTAAGGGTACCAGTCTCACTCTTGCAAGTCGGCAATATTAATTAAAGGAAATTTATTGTGCAAACTTGTAATTGTGGAAAACAGAAAACAAAACAGGAAATGTAAACATGCATGATATTTAAATGAAAAAAATAAAAATAAATCCTGCTCGAGGACTGCCCTTTCTTTTCGCTAACATCACGCTGCAGTCTTTGGCTTTCTTCACATTCATGATTTGATTGCTCGTGTTACCTTGTCTTGTGATCAGTGCCGCCCGACATATCTTGCAGATAATGTTTTCTTGTTTAATGTCTGTCACTTTAAAGCCAAACCATGACCAGATTACTGATGTTGCGCCAAACTTTTTCACAAGCTCTTCCTCTGCTATCTGTACACTGCTCGGTGCCATCATTCTTCTTCTTTTTCTTCGAGGCAGCCCGGCGGGCGCCCAGAACGTTTCATTACTTCCATCTAGGGGACGCAATGAGCTATTGCAGTAGACTGTATGACCCAAAATCTGTACCGTTTGTCCAATTTCTATCACATATGGTATATACCATTCACACCGTCCACTCCTAAAAGAACTTTTAGGATTTCGCCATAAAAAGACCCAATCAAAAATTGCATTCTGTTGGTTAGTTTTGAAGTTCAACCCCTAATGCAGTTGCAAAACATATAAATTCCTATATTTCTTGTTGTAGCTGATGTGCCAATGAAATAACAGTAATTCAGTCAGATATCGTGTAGGTGGACAACTTGGGTGAATGTGTTTTTAATAGCAGCCATGCGTTCAAGGCAAGGCTACATATAGTATTGTGTTCGTACCCAAAGTAATTCAAAGTGCTTCATAGAAAAAGAAAGCCATTACAATCACAATATGACCAAATCAAAACGTAAACATACATATTGTTGTGTGGTGGTGCTGTTGTGTGAGGGGATGGTGATGAGTGCACACATGCTGCAGGCCTGCCTCACAGCTCTGACATTTCACTGTGCTCTCCTGGTACACAGCGCCTTCAGGGGAGTCACCCAGCCTAAAGACAGCTTTATAAATACACACCGAGGATAATGACACCTTTTACCTTTCATACACTACAGTACACGCCACATGATCCACTCTCTCCAACAGCTCGGCTCGAATATGCTCTGAAACTGAATACAGTGTACAAAAAGCTCATTATATGTTTAATGGGAAGTGAAATTGTATTCTATTGTCATCTACTTGCCACCCTGACTTGCAATTTGTTTATTTGTAAAGCTCTTGTTGCTTAAATCAAGGTTTGGCAGAAATTTAAATCATTAAGAAGAAAATTAGCTTGTGGAGTCGGAAATTGGCAAACAAAGCTTCCATCCACCAAATAACACGGCTTGTTATTTAGTCGGGGGCGGGGCAATCAACAAGAGACCCTGTTTGGCAGATTTTTATTTTACACATTTTCTTACCAGCTACACTTTTGCAGGGTGATATGACAGTATAAATGACATTGTGATTTGATAGCTGGGATAAAAGGCTGTTTTTAAGATAAGTGTTATGATTCAGAGTTTATTTTGTAATATTCTGTTTTGTAATATTGGTGAGCCAGATTGTGTTTAAGTTGAAAGCTTTGTTGTATTGGTTTACGTGTTGGTGTTTGATAGATTTCACTAAAGCATACATTTTACTACGATACAACAATGTGAAAGCTCCTAATATTATACTAGTCTGGAGCATTCTCACTTGTAAATGTTTATATGCTGATTACTTTGATTGATTTTTGTGTCTATTCTCCAGAAGATACATGGTATTACCATGACTAATTAAGAATTATTTTGTAACTGCACCTAAACCATTCAGAAACAGAGACAGCATTCTATTTGAAGATGAGGCACAAGTTCTGATTAAACAAAACTTTGCCAGCGCGTATCTCCCTCAATTTAATGATCTGGGACATGCCAAGACAAGAAAAGCGCAGAAGCAGCATAAATAAAAAGTAAAAGGCGTCAGTCCACGGCGTGTGATATTTTCCACGGCGTGTGATATTTCCCACTGCAGCATGTTGTATCTGTTGTATCCGCTCTTGGCACTCGGAGAAGTTACCGTCTCCTCCGTGAAAGTCTGACTTCACCCCTAAGCCGGAACTTTCTCCTCTTCAGCAGGTCCCCTCTTGACTCTCGGTGTTCAATAAAACGTCTCCATTACAAAACTTTCGGCTCAACATCACACATGAAGCGTCAGTCAATTTTTTTCTTGTCACTTGCTGCGTGTGGATGGAAATCTCAGAGCGTAACGACGTTTGAAGAGGAGAGAGAGCGCGGAGGGGAGAAAGTCGGTGCTGTGCCCCGTGTCTGAAGCGACTGTGGTGGGATCTCTGGCCTGACGCCTGGTTGTAGCTCCGTCAGCATTTGCCGTCCCACTCCTGTCATTCGGCCTGAAGCCAAAATGCTGCCTAATATTAAATTAGGTCCTTATGCGGTGCAGATTTTTTTAATGACTGTAATGAAACTGATACCGATGCTACTTTCTGATACCTCGACATACTGTATTACCATATTACCGCCCAACCCTAGTCCAAATCTACATGCACGTCAAACAGCCAATTGTCTGGTGTGACCAGGGGGCTAAAGAGGAGTGCTCCACGATACACGGGAGGGAAGGGGTTCTACAGCTTTGTATGAATAAAAGTTCAAATATTATGAGATAGTCTAGGCCATAATTAGCCAGTAAGTACGCTTGTTACAGCTAATTAAAGGCCCATCCAGGATATTGGTATAATACATTTTTCAGTATCAGGAGAGGCAGCCCCGCTCACAATCAGAATGCCTATTTTTGTAGTTAGATCAACATATTTACCAAAGTTACAGTAGTTTTTACTTTCATTTTTTACCATAGACAACAAAAACAATGAAACAACACAAGTTAGTCCATGTATTTCACTGTGTTTTTGGGTTAGCACTCAGAGACTGACCTTCAGATGAGTTCAGGGCCCTGCTGTATTTGGGCCCTGGTGAAGACAGCTCTTGAACGAATGGCTCATGGGCTGTAACTGATGCCACTGTCTGCATACCACATTTAATCTGAACATAAGCCCTGTGTCTGAGGCTCCGTGTGTGGCCTCCACTGTTCTGACAAACCGGTCAATGTCATGGCACTATTGGAAATGCGCATTTATGACACATTTATATAAATAGTGAATGTAGTAATGGTATTAAACTGTACAATTCAGTTTAAGTCTTTTCCTGTAAGCAAGATCCAGGTAAAAAGTTAAAAGGCTCATATCATGCTATTTTGTTCTGATGTTATAGTGCGGTTTTCTTATCACAAACATACCCAAAGTTGTTTTGCTAAGGCTGAGTTCATCTCTCAAATGTAACAGAAAATGCACACCCAAGTTCTTGTAGAATCAGAATCAGAATGTTTTTATTGCCATATGAGTGAACAGGTTCACAACATTAGGAAATTGCTGCGGTACTTGGAGCAGGATGTAGACAAACACTGACATGCAACAAATAAAATAGAATAAAATAAAGTAGAAAAAACAAAGCTATAATATAACAAAATTTACAAATTTACAGGAATATAATAATATAGAGTATAAGAGTACAAGAGTATAACAGTGCAGGTAATGATCAGTGCAAAACAGGCAGGTGCGAGAACACAGGGTCATGTGACAGAAGCAGAGTGGGGGGGTGGGACCAGTCCTAGTGTTATTATTTATGAGTCCAAGAGCAGAGGGGAAGAAACTGTTTTTGTGGCGAGAGGTTCTGGTCCGAATGGACCGTAGCCTCCTGCCTGAGGTGAGTAGGTCAAAAAGTCCATGTCCAGGGTGAGAAGGGTCAGCTGCAATTCGACCTGCATGTGTCCGAGTCCTGGAAGTGTACAGGTCCTGAAAAGATGGAAGGCTGCAACCAATCACCTTCTCAGCAGAGCGCACAACACGCTGCAGTCTCTGTTTGTCCCTGGTGGTGGCTCCAGCATACCACACGGTGATGGAGGAGGTGAGGATGGACTCGATGATGGCAGTGTAGAACTGCACCATTGTCTGGCAGGTTGAATTTCTTCAGCTGCCTCAGGAAGTACATCCTCTGCTGGGCCTTCTTTATGATGGAGGTGATGGTGGGCTCCCATTTGAGGTCCTGGGTGATGGTGATCCCCAGGAAGCGGAATGAGTCCAGAGTGGTGATGGGGGTGTGGGTCAGGATGATGGAGGGGAGTGGGGCTGTGTGCTTCCTAAAGTCCACAATCATCTCCACTGTTTTCTGGGCATTAAGCACCAGGTTGTTCTGGCTGCACCAGGACACCAGACGATCAACCTCCGTTCTGTAGGCAGACTCATCCCCGTCCGAGATGAGTCCGATGACCGTGGTGTCATCTGCAAACTTGATGAGCTTGACAGACTGATGGGAGGAGGTGCAGCAGTTGGTGTACAGGTAGAAGAGCAGAGGAGAAAGAACACAGCCTTGGGGAGAGCCGGTGCTGATGGTCCGGGAGTCCGAGACATTCTTCCCCAGCCTCACGTGCTGCTTCCTGTCCGTCAGGAAGTCAGTGATCCACCTGCAGAGAGGATCAGGCACGTTCATCTGGGACAGCTTGCCTTGGAGGAGGTCTGGGCGGATGGTGTTGAAGGCAGAGCTGAAGTCCACAAACAGGATCCTGACGTAGGTTCCCGGGGAGTCCAGATGCCGCAGGGTGAAGTGTAGAGCCATGTTGATAGCCTCGTCTACAGACCTGTTGGCTCTGTAGGCAAACTGCAGGGGGTCCAGGAGGGAAGCCATGAGGGTCTTGAGGTGGGGCAGAACCAGGCGCTCCAATGACTTCATGATCACAGATGTCAGAGCCACAGGTCTGTAGTCATTGAGTCCGGTGATCCTTGGGTTCTTGGGGACAGGAACAATGGTGGAGGTTTTGAAGCAGGCAGGCACATGACAAGCCTGCATTGAAGAATTGAAGATGCCCGTAAAAACTGGGGCCAGCTCGTTAGCACAGTGTCTCAGGGTGGCAGGAGAGACACCGTCTGGCCCTGATGCCTTCCTGGCATTCATCCTTTTGAACTGCTTCTTCACATCTGCCTCATGAATGTGAAAGGGTGGAGATGGCTCTGGTGAGGGGGAAACGGTGGGGGGATGAGTGTCCGGGTTGTCTCTATTGTTGGGACAGTTGGAGGTGTGAGAGCTGCTTAATGACTCATCAAAACGACAGTAGAAGTCGTTAAGACTGTTGGCTAGGGGCAGGTCATCCGTAGAGTGTGGAGTTTTAGGTTTGTAGTTGGTGATAACTATAGCTCAGTAATGAACCTTGTCAACATTTGTACTTTTATTCTGAAAATAACTTCATTAGTGTAGGTATACTTTATGGCCATACCATCTTGTCACTTGCTGATCTCATCTGATCTGTTTTGCTAAGCAGGGTTGAGCCTGGTCAGTACTTGGATGGGAGACCACTGGGAATAAATGCCACAGTGGTTCTAATGCCAGATGTCACTGTATCCATAGGGAAAGATAAGTGTTTTGTCTGTGTGAAAAGCAAGAATTCAAGATATGGAGAAATTCTAGTAAAGAGCCAAGTTCAAATATACTTTTTAGTCATTTAATTTAGGAAGGATCTTGCACCAAATATTATTTAAATGTTGAAAACAATCTAACTTGAAAAGCGCATCAATTTCCCAGATTAGAGTATAAACAGATCTTTTTGAATTAAGTTATTAAGTTGGCAAAGAAAAACAGCTCTGTCTTTTGGGTATAAATATGTAGTGACATTTTCTTTGTTAAATATTCCCAAAGACAATCCAAAGAACTCTGTTTGTTGTTTGAAAATATCTTTAAAAAACATAAAAAATTTGCATGGGCTTGTGCAGCACTATCCTTCATAGAAAGTTGAAATGACTTGAATACATTTTTAGAGGCCTTTAGAATACAGGACAGACCCAGTATGTGTCACCTCTAGCGCATGTTTATAGCTATTACAGGGTTTAAAATTGAGCTTGTCCCCTGTGTACCTCCAGCTCCGATGAGAGAGGCCACATTCAGCCCTAAATAGCCCTTCTGTGAGGGCAGCTCTGACACAGGTACAGTCATAATATAGACCAGGAGCTTCACTTGTACTTGGCCCTATACATTGGGTGGATTATCACATCACAGCGCCCTCAAACACACTGGGGGGTTTTGTGCAAACGTTATTATGGACAATATTGCTGTATCTTTCACGTAGGAGTGTTAAAGTCGGTAATGTATACCAACAAGAGCGTTTATCTACCGATACTTTGGGGTGTGTTATCATGCTGGGGGGTTCTACATATAGCTTTATTGGCGGAATGTTCAGCAGTTACTGTGGTGACACAATACGAGAAAACAAGATGACATCATGTCCTGTGTATATTGGTAGGCAGTCAACTTGCCAATGAGCTGTTGTGCATCTGTCTCTGGCCAGAGCGATCTGTCAGTCAGCCAAAGAAAACGGGCCGGGGAGATCGATTATCGGCGAGTTTTAACTTTTCAAAGTAATGTTTTTGATCCTCAACATTCACTGACTTAGAGTAAGATAGTGAAGTCATGTCAAAACAATTAAATGCAAAACCTACTTCAAAATAAGATGAGTTATCCCATTACAGACATACGCAACGCAACTGTCAACACAAAGGAGCAGCCCCACTGATTTTTTTACCTACTAGCCACTGCATTTTCTCATATGCACACATTAGGAAAACACACAAAAGTACAAAATGGATTTAAACAACATTTTTGGGGGAAGTGTTTTTTTTTTTTACTTTCAACAAAAAGGTGAGCGTGACAAAAAAAAGACTGTTATTTTATGTCTGAGAGACTTGTTTAAGCGCTCAAATCATCTCTCCTCTCGTAGGAGTACCAAGTCAGCTCTTTCTAATCAGACTGAGTTTAAATAAAACTCAGAAGTCCCATTTGAGTACGAGAGCTTCTTAGTGAGTAGTGCTTTCAGTTAGCATCACACCCCCAGGGAATCTTGGTTACATAAGCTGCAATGAATCGATAGCTGGTGAGCATGTAGCAGTGACTAATGTAGAACGACTTGACTGAAAATATCTGACAGAATTGCAATTTATATATCAAACTGCTTATAATCTTTCAAACTCGACTAATTATTGAAAAGTAACTGTTATTTTAGTTGTTCTTAGGGCTTTCTGACAATTCCAAATTCTGACAGTTTTTGTTTGTTGGGAATTGTAAATGACCCAGCAAGAGTAGTCACACTTGTATTCATATTACCAGTCTATGGCTGCGGCACCATTACTGTCTTACCCCGTCCCCTACTGCTTTATATACATATTTTTCTTGCCCCTCGATACTGAGCTGAGAGCGCTAGGGGATTTGAATGTTCCCCTAAGAAATGGGACACCCCTCAATTACCGATTGCGTCACCATCCCTTGCTGCTACCTGACTGCTACCACTAGAACATCAACAATTCACTCAAACAGACGAAGATGCCATCCTCTCAGATCATGAGGTCGGTTGCCTGGGCTTTTTTTATCTTTGTGCACTTGTCTGCGATCAGATGAAGACAAATAACTAGCATGTTTAAAAATGAAAGTTCCATGATAACAATAACGTTGGTTAAACAGATATTCCTACAATTAAAACTGCAACAACAGTTCACTAAAAGTAACATAGAACATAGGCGCCATATTTGTAAATCCTGTTACACTGTTAATTGATAATTACAACTGCTGAAAATAATTACATTTATGAGATTCCTTTGCTCATCAAGGTGATGCTGCCGTCCTGATCCCAGCCTGCCTGAGCTTGAGTACATACTCCTTTGTTTCCATTCTGGTCGAGAGCTTACTGCATTTCACGGAGTATGTGGCCCTCAGTTGTGGCTTTAGCTTTGTGGCTTCAAAATTAGAATTGAGACACCCCCTGCCCTCACATGAACGTGCAAAACCAAGGGATAGGGGTAAGACAAAGGGGTAACACAGAGTAATGGGACGCAGCCTATATTTAATAAGCTGGGGTTAATTGGGCAAAATACCTTATGCATTTTGAGCATCTTATGTATTCACCACAATGACATTATAAGCACTTTTCACGACTTTCAGAGGCGAGAGTGAAGTTTTTCTCTGATGGTAATGCCAACAACAAGTATGCTAATGTGTACTTCCTGATTACTGGAAAATAAAACACTTCCTAATTAGATACAGACAGTACGCAGCAGACTTTTTACCGTCAAGAGCCGCTTATACTCAATATATTTGTACTGGGGCAAGTATTAACGGGCTTAATCAGCTTAAATACATATAATTAGTGTGCTCCCGGAGGAGCTGGAGGAAGTGGCTGGGGAGAAGGAAGCTTGGGAGCCCCTGCTTAGACTGCTGCCCCGCGACCCGGCCCCGGATAAGCGGAAGAAGATGGATGGATGGATGGATAGTGTTGATTCATTACGCGTCATCTCTAGTCCCAGTGTCCACATTATAAATCATTGTATTGTGCTTCCTGGTGTCCTCCCTCTGTCTGAGCCTCTGACCAGTCCACTCCATCCTCTTGAATTTCCTGTGTCAGTAAAAGTTATTTCTGGTCTGATCTCTAAGCAACACCATCAACACTGTCTCCCTCACTGGGCAGGCTGCTATTGTCCAAAACTGATGAAATGCTTTCCAGCACAAGATGAGTTTTTAATGGAGCTTTTTGCCTCCTTTCCAAACATGGCAACCAGGACAACTAGATAATTCTTTTTGTTAAATTGTTTATCGAATGGCTGAGCAAGTTTTGGCATCTGAAAACTAAATCACCACTTGTATTATCATATTAGAACAAGATTGTAAAATGGCTAATATTAGAGCAGTTGTAGAAAATGGTTAAACGTTAACATTAAAATTGGCTCTTGTGAGTTTTGAGTCATGTAATAATGCTGTTATTTCACCAAAAGCATATCTGGAGTTGTCTAAACAGGAAAATCTTACTGGAAAATGTAAAAATGGGCAAGGTACAAACCTGAGGCACACTGACTGAATATATTAAAGGGGAACTCCGGCATGTTCCATTGCTAGAGGTGATCGAATACTGTCAGAAGCCAAAAAACAGCACAGATCAGTGTTGCCTCGGTGGAGATCTCGCTGTGGTAGTGAGTCTGTCAAGGCAACAAACTAGCGTAGTGAATTGGGCAAGGTTTTAGCTTCCACGTAAAACACCAATTTGCACAGAAGAGTCTTAACACAACTTTCTAACCCATCTTACAACAACTATGAGTCTCACAAAAAAAAAAAAAACAGCTCTGCCTGGCTCACTCATTAGTGTCTGGAAACATTATAAAATAACTTTATAACCAGCCTTAGCCTTACCTCTGTTGATTTCCCACTCGATTGCTGATGTCTTTTCTAATCCCATTTATTTACGAGTGAATTATATTTTTGAAAAACGCTGAAAAATACATTCCCAGACCATTTTCTTTGAACAACTTTCAGTTTCTATTGTTCTTCACCGTCAGTAGTCATCCTCTTCATCCTCACTTGTTCTTCTTTCCGCCGCTGGAGTTGACAGTTGAGTCTTATAGGATTTCGCAATGGCAGTGGGAAATCGAGTAAAGTAATGCTGAGGCGGCTTATAAAGTCATTTTATAAGTGGAAGATGCACATGTGACCCGTTATCATTACTTTGTCCATGTCTCCAAAATTCAAAATGCTCTGTTCCTCCTTGGGAAACACCTCATGAATCAGCAGTTTTCAGTTTAAGAGCAGCCCTTTACCTTTTGTTCAGTTTACTAGCGATGGACATTTCCAGAGCTCAAAATTATCCAAATTATTGCAGTAAAGTTGTTTAAAAACTCAATGGAGCACTTGCTGTATTACCACTTGACTTCACAAGCAGGAACAGAGTGTTTTTAGTCTGAGAGAAGAACTCAACCTAAATACAACAATAACATAAATCAGAAAATGTTATATGGGCCAGTAGCAAAGGATTTACTGGGATTATCTTCCTGAGTGCTGACTGTTGTTATTGGCATAAAGTAGTTTAAGAATTACTGTTTTATATATTTTCTGTAGTACATCACCCTTCAAAAATGTTTTATTGTGACAAGTCTAAAGCTTAATAAAACATAGAAAAACTAATACATTTTGAACTGGCTGACTAGTAATATCAATTAATTTTTAACTGAAGCATTCTTCTTTTTGACAATAGAAGGTTGCTTAAGAAAACTGACTAGAATATGGATGCTACTCCTATATAAAAAGTCGTACATCTTTGCTAATAAAACTCGTCTGTCCTCTCAGCAGCGTACAGTTCCAGAGCAGTACCTTCATCCACTCAGCGTCATTGTTATAGCAGTTTCAGCTCCAGTTTATTCCTTTTCAACCAAATGCTCAAATAGCCATTTTAAAACCCTCTGTCTGGCCGCATTTCTGTAGGCGCGGGCCCGTCTGTACAATTGGTGGAGAAACAGAAGAATCAGAATCGATTTCTATAAAGGCAGAGAATTGCTTCATCACCTCTACAGCACCGTGCAGGACGCCCACTCCAAACACCTTCATTACAGCTCTACAAGTGTTAGCGCGGCAGAGGTCATCCGCAGTAGTGGGCTGTCTGCTACCGGGGCTCAGCTGTGTGGGTTTGGTCCATTCATTTGACTATGCTGCGGTTTTTGATCATTCTTTTTACAAAAACTCCAATCGTACTTCAAGGCTGCATGTTTTGAACAGAATTAAAAAGTGTTGCATAGCGGTGCGCAAAAATATTGAAATATTCATATATATCGTGATGAGACGGTATCCTTATCGTGAGCTGCTCTTTAAATATAGTATTTTTTTAGCAATTTTTTACAATTTTGTTGCTTCCAACCACTCCTTTTCGAACATGTCTATAGTTCTTTCTATGTAAGGATAACGAATCTTCATTATGGGTTGGTTTTCTTATACTTTTTGTTCTGTTTTTTCTATGCACGTTCAATATAAACAACGACGACTTGGAAGGAAACTTGTTTATGCAGTTCTTATATTCACTGTAATGACATATTCGCTTTTTGATTATTATAATAGATGCATTTCATTTTAACTTAACACAAGTAATGGTTTAACAAAGAAATATTGTCGCTAAAATGTATTTGGTTCTTAAAAAATGGCAGTATATCAGAATTATTTGCACATATCAGTTATCACATGTATTGTCGTATGTGATTCTCAGCCTTAAAATCATCATATTTTGATCATTGTATTTGTTATCTGGACTATATAGACTGAACATATATGATAAGGCCTTTTATAACAAAAATGGTGGCATTATTAAAACAAAATGTGACAGATTGAACAAATTTTTACTTTAAAATGTGTTTGGAAAATCTAAATTAACTCTTTAAAATAATTGTTTGACTTGTTGACTAATTGAAAATAATCGCGGACTAGTCTACTTAAATCATTCTTTTGCATCCTTATCTGCATTACACATAATAGAGTACATTGACATTTTTGTGTTGGCTGAGCTTGATCAAACAAATTACAGTGACCCATTTGCTTAATGGACTTTGTTCTGTTCTTTCAAAATGATTGAATTAAAGTTAGACGTTATTGTGTGATGTCATTTCAACAAGCAACATAATTATATAATTGGATAATGTTGATGTGATTGTACTGAATGTAATCCAAAACGTGTAAATCTTTAAACTTTTTATAAATCTGCATCTCCTTAGTTTTTAGTCTATAAACTGAGACTATACATAAGGCCTGTTTTTTTTTCTGGTGGAGGGTACGTCAAATGCTTTTCTTCGTGGCATTAAACCTTTTTATCTTCATTGAGACCAGACCGAGTTACAGGTCAGATCTGTGGAGAGGCGACCCCGCTCACAGTCAGAATGCCTGTTTTTCTAGATATTTTTGAGCTATAAAACCATGTATAATTTAATACATGCAAGATAGATCTGTATTATGTCATACCGTGGAACATTTCAGGTAAAGCAGTGACAAATCCATAGAAACAAGCAGGTGACAGACCCCCAACTAAAAAGTTACACAGTGCAGCTTTAACATTACAGATTCTGCTTTTTACATACTAATGCAAAAAGTGTAATTATGTTATTAGCCATGTCAAATTGGCTGCATTTTTGTTGTCTTTTTTATGATTTTACATGTTTCCTAACTATTTTTTTCTCTCTTTCCATGTCCCGTTGCTGCTTCTACCCATCTTCACACAGGTAAGAAATTACATTCTTATTCACAAACCCCTTCAACAGAAAATTAAAATACTTTTTTGCAAACCGGTGCTGCTCATGCTCCATCTCCACTTCCTCTAGAGGGCAGCATACCCTAAGAGTTACTTGATCACTTGTCTAGCTCAAACCCAACTGACCATCGCCTTTGCTTTACTTCACATTGGATATTTGTGGTGCATTTAGATATCGCCGTTAGTTTTTTACTCTTCTAAGGCAACTAGTATAGAGTATCAGCTCATGTTCATTTCCTCACACACACACACACACACACACACACACACATACAATCAGTCTCCTGTTGGATTGGTCTAGAAAAGCTTTACAAACCTGTGCGATGTTGCTTTTGACTGTAACCCTGTGTAGATTCTGTGAGCAATGAGAGTTGAGTGAGGCATTCATTGAGATGGAGAAATATGAGACAGTTTTGTAAGGTGCTGAATAGCCAAAATATTAAGGAATAGGGTCAACACTCACTACTGATCCCATACCACGATTATAATAAACACTTTCTTTAGACTATAGAGTGTGATAGTGCTGGGCGATATGGAAAAAAATCATCAAGTGCATAACAGTTTCAAGTTTCTGAGAAGTTCAGCTTTTTAGGTGATATAAGAGGTTTGCATATGGCCGTCTCCTGCTCCCTGTCGAATGGCTTGAACCCAAATTGTAACCGAATCACAGACGTACCTCCTCTTTTTGGTAAAAGTGCTTCTTCTTGGGCTGCCTGTGTAACTGTCTCTGTCTGTTGTGACTCCGGGCATGAAACTTCTACCTGTTGCGTGTCCATTGTTTGCACTCATGAGTTAAGTAATGTAAAGAATGTCGCAAAACCACAGGCGAAAAATCTCTTTTTTATTCTTCTTCATTTTCACTTATACAAACTTAGAGTGTACATAGTTACAAGACAACACTAATGCAATTGTTACAGGATATTTAATGATATATTTGCTGTAATAATTGATAAAATTAGGATAGAAACGATAGAAGAGAAATGGCATGATAGACACTTTTCTATCATACCTCCAATATGTATCGTCATATTGCCCAGCACTAGAGTGTGATTTCAAAGTTAAATCATTGTACTTTATTTTGTATCCCCATGTGGTCTTTATATCTGTGTAAAGTGGTCCAGGTAGGTTTCATAGTGGTCCATGGGCGTATACTAGTCTGTGTGCTCTTTTTAAGGTTCTGATACAGCTCAAGATCATTCTAGATATTCAGGAAAAGGTTCATTTTTGTCCTGTGTGTTTTTAGTATTGATACCTGTTCAAGTTAGCTGAGTTTTGGTTCTTTTGACAACCCTAGAGTAGTTATATTTGAAAATATTATGCGTGTTAAAAGATATCACATTAGCACATTGTGTGTACTTATAAAATAAAAGATCTTGATTCCTGGTTGTAGAAGGACAAAAAATATCTTAAACCGTTTTACCACGATTTTACGAGTCGGATTAGTTAAGTATCACTTCTTACATGCAATATAATGGAAGTTTAGATACAGACTAAGTAGTTCAGAAATCTTTCAAGGTTAAGATGGATTTTTGACTCTGCTGTGTTTTTTTTTCTTATTTTGCATTTATTCATTCTAAGCTACTTCTTCTACTAGTTTTAATTTGATGTTGTATAACCTTGGTTCTTTGGTAGAGGTTTTGTAGCACCATATGTGTCTCGCTAACATCACTGCACTGCTTGCTCACATTGTAACGCAAAGCAATAAAATCTTCAATTCGAAACATTACACCGTTCACCTTTAGTAAGAGCCATGGAAAATAGTAAGATTTATTGAAGGAAATATGATTGAATTAGATTTCACCCTTTTTATATTGCATTTTTTTGAGCTATAAAATCAATGCTAAACAGTTTAACGCCAGAATGTGGAGCGTTCTATTTTATTTGCTCCTGTACTAATTCAAGTTAATTGCTTTTTCTCCGGGTTTTTTAATTTCTGTTTTGAATAGCTCGCCGTTGTGCCTTTTATGTTCCCGTGTTACGACTCTTGTGAGTTTTAAGCTGTGTTAGAATGTCGTTACCTTATCTAAAAACCACAGTTGTTTTTTGTTTCATTCACACATATTTGAGTCAGCCTTTGACATTACTCTGTCCACATCGCCAAAGCTCAGAATGCTCTGTTCCACCTTGTG
The DNA here is from genome assembly GCA_030686955.1 of Odontamblyopus rebecca. NCBI lineage: Eukaryota > Metazoa > Chordata > Actinopteri > Gobiiformes > Gobiidae > Odontamblyopus > Odontamblyopus rebecca. The sequence continues at coordinate 32,649,485 of CM060658.1, forward strand.
ATGTCATGAAGAATAAGTTTTCAAGTTAAGAGTTACCTTTTATCTTTAGTTTAGTAGAGATTTCTCAATTCTGGGGCTGAGATTATTCAGATGATTCTAGTATGAAGGTGTAGACAAGTTTCAGATAACGTCGTTGTTATTAAATGCACGTGTTGTATGATGGGAAAGACCGGCAGCAAAAAATAACAAACACAGTGCGTGAGTTTAAAGTTTCACAGTTTATCAGCAATAATAGTGAATTCCTGCTGCATTATTGGATGCACAGATAGAAGAACGGAAGAAGGAAAAGGTCTTTTCTGTATTCCCAGTGAAAAGAACCACCAACGTTGGATTAAACGGCTTTCAAACATCCGCAGAGTGAATACTGACGATCTGAGCAAGCCGTGGAACCCAACAAGAATGCGTATGTTGGGCCTATTTCTTGACAGGTTTGTGTGTTTCTTTAAAATTCATGATTTTATGACTTATGATTTAGCGGTGAATGGCCTAGGAGTTTCTACCAAGTAACTGTGGATATCACCAAAGTGGATGTTCGGCCACGAAATTAGCGATTCAGACCAGAAATTTGCTTTTGTCCACACTAGGGGTTGAAAAGGGTGATTTGGCATCCTTCGATGCTCATGACCAATTTCTGGTCAAATCTTCTTCAGTTCTCTGCAGTTAGAGTGGGTAAATAACCAGGATTGGTACCCTTTACATGCTTTCTCGCTACGTTTGCCGTCTTTTCAAAATATTTCCCAGCATGTAATGCAGACTTTTGTGCAATGAAACTCGCCTATATGAAGTTTAAAAACACTGTGGAGCACTTCCTGTGTTACTATGTGATCATAAAGTGGAACAGAGTGTTTTTAGTTGGAGATAACTCAATATATAGCCTAAATATGCAGGAATTGTGTGTTAAAATGTATGAGTAAAACAAAAGACAACTCTAGTTATGTTTGTGACGACGAAATATTATAGCATAGATCAGAAAATTGTGTAATATGAGCCCTTTAAAACGGTTTAACAAAGCAATTATCACTTATCTCTAAGCACTAAATAATGATTAATCTAATGTAAAAAACAAACAAACAAAAAAACACTTTGCATCATCCTCTCTCATACTGTACATAAGCGAGTAGTGTCTGCCTCATCTGCCATCGCTGCTCTATTTTATTACAGTGATAGATGACATTGAAGGAGATCCCATGGCAACATTAGATTTCCAGCTCCATCTCCTGCACAGGCGTATCAAGTCCTTTTATTTCAGCTGATGCAATTAACCCGACCTCATTATGCAACTCCTATCCCCTCCCACTTGTTTACTACCTCCCCACAAATTTGCCAGCAAAGTTTTCATTTAACCTCCTAATAGAATACTTCACCTGGGGGAGTTGGCTCTGAAATCTTATCCCGACGATTTCTTTGCACTCGACTGTTTTGAAGTGTAAGATAAAGGAGTTGTTGAAAAATGTAAAATGGGTTTCAAAAGTGGAATGATTGTGAAAATGTTCGGACGCAGTACCCACTTTATTGTAGATTGTAGAGTAGATTTCTATGAATTTGTTCGCTGCTGGATCAAAAGCACAAAGGCAAACATCTATAGATGTGCACACCCACTAGCACTCCCGTTTGACGTCATGTGCACTGTTGTATTTCCCAGCTCAAGGTTTCTTCTATTGCATTATTAAAGGTTCTGTATTACACAAAACTTTAAAGACGTGTTATAATGCTGTTACCTCCTCAAAAAATACCTGGAATTGTATTGATTTCTAGTTGAGCGAAGATTTCTGACTAAATATGCAGGGTTTGCGTGTTAAACTTGTGTGAATCGGAATCAGAATCAGAATTACTTTTATTCATCCCCGAGGCGAAAGTTTCTTTGTTACAGATGCAACCGACCAAGTAGTTAGAATAAAGTTTCAAAAATAAAATAAGATAAAAGATAAAAATTGTTCTCTCTCAGAAATGATTTACATCAGTGACATATTTACAACTATATACACATGTGTGAGCAGGGAATTGGATCTTACAGTAGTTTGTGATTTAAAGTGCAGCGTTCAACAGTTTGATGGCGACAGGCAGGAAAGATTTCCTGTGTGTCTCAGTGGAGCAGCGCGGCAGCCGCAGTCTATGGCTGAAACAGCTCCTCTGATTGGCCAGCACCTTGTGGAGGGGGTGTGAGGGAGAGTCCAGAATAGTCCAGATTTTGTCCAGTATTCTCCTGTCCAACACCACAGTCAGAGAGTCCAGCTCCTCCCCCACAACATGTCCAGCCTTCCTGATGATCTTCTCGAGTCTATTAGTGTTATTAGAATGAAATTAGAATGAAATAAAATTATATAGTCTATTAGAATGAAATAGACCATATAATTTTTATATTAATATAATTTTTTATAATTTTTGTTGTTGTTTTTTTATTTTTTATATATATATTTTTTTATTTTAATATTAGTCTATTAGAATGAAATAAAAATCATATTTGTGATGAAGAAACAACATTATAACTACAGCCCAACCAATATGGATTTTGTTGCGGCTAATATGATACGATAAAATAGGAGTTGGAGCTGCCGATATAATCACCAATATATTTATAAAAATTCACTGTAGATCTTCAATTGTTTATAAAAGTTAGGTTTGGCTACATTTATAGTTATACACAGCAACATTTATAGTTATTCTGCCTCTTTCCGTCATATTTAAAGACAGTAGGTCAGCCTAATGGCATTTTTGTATGATATTCTTGCCTGTAAAGAAAGTGCTGCAAGTAAACTACCGCTATTAGCTTTTAGCGATAAATGCATGTGCCCCGCGGGAATTAATGATGAGCTAAATGCTGATAATTCACACTTCTATTCACTGCTCATTTACATATCAATGCGCGTGCAGTAACATATATACGGCCACAATAGTCACTTTACAGTTGCTAATAGAAGAGAAAACAGCCTGTTTATGTGTGGGAGCTATAGCAGCTAATCACTAACCAATGAGAAAGAACCAAAACGATCTTAAAAACAACACATTTTCAACACTCAGCGCTCACACAGGCTCCTCTCAGATCACAAGTCTGCATTAAGAACTGTCCTTTTAATCCAGACTCAAATTGATCGTCTGTAAAAAGAATATAATCTCAGTGTTGCAAACATGGATTTATGGCTGCAGGTGTAAACAAGCGCATGTTGGGGTGCATTTAGCGGCAGGTCGATGTCACAGACACATACAAATGACTGCAGATGAATCCTGATGCGGCGCCACATATTAGGACATTTATCTGTATGTAAATTGGATTAAATGGGCATAATATAGAGAGTCTAAGCTTTATAACAAGGTATAACATGCCCACGTGGACTATCGGCCCATATCGGCAAAATTTAGGCCGATAGTCCTTATTATTACATACAGTGGATCAGAAAGTAACCATACCACAGCTGCATGACTTTCCCACCTAATAAACTGATTTGAAAATATTTATTTACCTTTAACTGGACAACCAAAGGGCAAAATGAGGACTGTAAAATAAAATATTCATTGTAACAGCCCACGATGCATATTAGATAGTTCATCTGAGTATTGGAGCGGGCGCATTGTAGTTGTAAAGTGAATCTGCCTGGTACTTGGCACACGTGTACTTCATGGTCCATCTCCCCCCAGCTTCCTAAAATATCTCCCAACACCTCAGCGCGGCCCCAGCACGCTACAGCGCGCCGGAGAAAGTGCTCAGTCATGAGCGTGGGAGAGCAGGACCCCAGGGGACCACCGGAGAGCCTTGTGGCCAGGTTGTACCGCTGCCCCGACCCTCACACCCAGCTGTTGAGACACCTGCCTGGTCAGCACCGCTCCAGTCCAAATCTCTGTAAAAGAATACGTGATGTTGGCTTCGGGACATTAATTTAAAGTTATTGTACTTGACGTTTATGTGGGATGATGGTGTTCTGTGCCACAATCACATTCGCTGCTGCACTGTTGAAGGCACATTTGTTCTAGTGTTGTGACAATATTGCAATTTCAAACTCAATTTTTTGATACTAAGGAATGAAAATCAAAAATACGCTTTATTTAGTCAATAGAATGTGATTTTCAACATAAATACCGGTAACACTAGTCTATGTGATCTTATCTTGTTCTGACTTACTCAGATGAATATCTAGATTTGATGTTAGCTTTAGTATGGATTAGTATTTGATTTTCGACACTTTTGAGATCCCAAGTCTGTTCCTAGTGCACTTGTGCGAGCGGAAACAATGGGAAGAAGGCTGGCGATACAATAGGCGCATTTGGACACAGTGTACTCTGCAGTATTTCAAAGGCTGCTCCACACAGCAGTAGCTCGCTCTGAAGAGGGTACATGATTGGTTCTACCACTCTGTACAAGTTGATTTTGACACAAAGCCATATGAGGAAAATGGACCCTAAAAATCTTTCTTTGTAAATTCACTTTATTGAAATTAGACATCAAAGAGATCAGAAGATGTATCAGGTTATTTCAGTGTAGTTTCAGGTGGTAGAGAATATAAAACTGGATTATTTCAGAAACAGTCCTGGAGCACTCATTGTTCCAAAATGGGCTCCACACTTGTCCCTTATGCTTTGGCAGATGTAGCAACATTAGCATTCATGTGTTACTTTGCATTTTCCCATTAAAATCAAGCGTGAGCAGGTGATGACTAAACTGTTTAGCATAAACCTGCCTCATTACATGGATTGTGCAGAATAACAGCGGGTGTTATCATGAAGCTGCTCTCCCGTGCTCAGACCTGTAAGTTTGTGTGCATGTTGAAATGTTGAAAGGCTCTCGAGTCTTTTATCTCGTTACGTTTCAGGTATTTGTGTGTGTGCTTCCTCAGTCCATGTGTGTGCACAATCGCCAGACTCCATTACAGAGGCTGGCGCAGGCTTGGTAACAACCCATTTGTTGTAGACGTGTCTCCTCTGCATAACAATTAAGCCACAGCGAGTGAATCTGAGACAGATGGCAGGGCCACTACAGGAGAGAGGACATCTACTGTTGGACTCTTTCGAAATATAAGGCTCTCCAGCTTGACCCACTTGTTCTACGACTGCTGCCTGTGTTATTTGGGGGCGTGGAGTTACACATTTTTGCTCTGGTTGGACAGAGAAAATTGCCCGCTACTGCTCATCCAAAACTGTTGGCGTAACTTTGTGTTGTATTTTTTGACAAATTCAACTGTTCCCCAGGAGTGGAAGCCTCTATTAGTAGCCTCTGCAGAGTTCATTAAGGAGTCGCAGGCTGTGCATCCATTGCCAGAATTGTTTGACTCTAATAGCAAACAAGAGCTTTATCCCTGGATGAGGCCAGAGGCAGCTCACTGCAGCCCGGAGGCCAGAGCAAGTGAATCCTGTTGCCAGGCAACAGTTTACAGACGGAGGGGGCACAGAGCGGGGTACTCCGCTGCCCACACCTAGTCCTACGTCAGCACACGTCAGACTCAAAGCAGCCTGGCCTTCAGTTATTGATCGGTTTGTCTCTGCGCTATAATGTGCTCTGAGTTTATTCTCAAACACACACAGCTCATCTGATCTGATGCACATGAAATAAAAGCACTGCCCCTGGATGCCAGTGTCAAACTTTGATTCGACTTGTTATAGATAGACAACACTTCAAAGCCAGGTCCTCTGCTTAGTCTTATTACCTGGGCATGTTCTTGTCTCCTGCTCCCTTTGAGGCCCTTCCTGCCTGGGGGACTCACATGTTTTTGTGGGCTGGTGCTGCCAGTGTGTGATAAGGTTTGTGCCAGTGTGTGATGAGGTCTGTGTGTGATGCCTGTGACTGTGTGTGATACTGCCTGTGTCTGTGTGTGGTGAGGTCTGTGCCTTTGTGTGATGGGGTCACATGTGATGCCTGTGCCTGTGTGTGATGAGGTCTGTGTGTGACGCTGCCTGTGTGTGATGAGGTCTGTATGTGATGAGATCTGTGTGTGATGCTGCCTGTGCCAGTGTGTGATGAGGTCTGTGTGTGATGAGGTCTGTGCCTGTGTGTGATGTACGTATGTGTTTCCTGAATGTCTAATCTGCCAAGTTGACGGTTGTGTGTGGTGAGGTCTGTGTGTGATGCTGCCTGTATGTGGTGAGGTCTGTGTGTGATGGGGTCTGTATGTGACGCTGCCTGTACCAGTGTGTGATGTATGTATGCGTTTCCTGAATGTCTAATCTGCCAAGTTGACGCTGGGGCTCCTGCTGAGAAGGGCTCCTTGTTCGGGCTGTGTGTCTGTGGTGGTGGCGGCTGCTGTGCTCGTCCTGGTGCACATTACCATACAGCTGTCCCACAGGATGTAGCTCTGCTCTCCGCTCTACTCACCTCACTCGCAGAGCTCTCAGCAGATGGGCTGTGGACACTGAGCCACTCGGCACATGGCGGCCATTGTTGTTTGCTCATTGTAAAGTTGAAAGGTCAGCTGTAGGGTCAGGGTGAGATGGTGTTAAGGGGCCCACCACCGCTCATTGACTTAAGCAGGTGACAGCTCGCTAATGATCACTTTTTGGCTTGTTAACAATATTGATAGTCAATGGCTGGAGCAATGCGAAGGTCAAGAAAGGCTCGAGGGAGCGGAACTAATAAAAACTGGCTCAATTTATGAGCTAGCTTTTATGAGAATGTGTTATCGTTTTCTGATGTTATGATTGGCTCAATTCAGGATTAGCATGAAATGTTAGCTCCTGCCAAGTCAAGCTTCAGTGTATCTAAACTAATCACTCTGAATTAATAATACAAAAAAGGATCAGTGTTATGAGTTTATTTCACTTTTGACTTTCTTGAGCTTTTAACCATTTGTGTCATGCTTAGGACAAATCATACTTGAACATTAGGTGAACAGATATTTTGAAGTTTGTTGAAGATGTTTATTTTAATAAATTAGAGTATGTCATACTTAAACTGACAAAAACTTAAAAAGTTATATTTCTCCACTTCATTTCTTAATTTTGCAGCAAAACCTTTATAGTATTATCGTTAATGAGAGAATCTCTATAATCTCGACCTCTCTGGGGCACTATTAAAACCCTCCTTGCAGCAGTAAGATTTTGTTCTGTACTCAGCCCACAAACCTACATTACTGAATTATCTATAAATATACAAAAGCAGGATATAAAGCACTGCAGTACAACTTCTCAAACCTGATGCAGTGTGCGTTAGTTTCATTAACGGTATGCACACTGATTTACGGTCTTAGCACAGAGCATCAAAAACGTATTCAACATAGTTATATTTTTGGCAAATATAGCACTTTTAAAACAATAAAAGGTAACTCTGTGATCGTTATGCTTTAGTTATTAATACTCCATAGTAGGTAAGGTCATTTTATTCAAACAGCGCTTTTCACAGACACATGTCCCCAAAGATGCTTTCCAGAGCATTATTAACAGAGCATTCTTCATTCATAGAAGTGTAATATCCCGTCTTTACAGCTATGACAAACATGATCATTTTCTGTCTTACCATTCAAAATTTTGAATGATTGAAATGTTGATCTAAGCTAAAAAATAAGTCCTTGGTTCCTTTAGTTTCCCCTCACATTAAAATCACATTTGAAACACACCCACTTCCAAATTTGTTGCCATGGTTACTCCCCATTTTCAAGCCTTCTACCGACATTGGGAGCTGAGGGCGAAGCTGGCAGATAATTTAGACTTGTCTGACATTTGGAAGTCTTGAATTTCTGCTTGTGTTTGAGTTAAAGGATGAGAGAAACAGCGAAGGAAATGAGGAGCGACCTTCTTGTTAACTATTAACATTGCCGGAGTTTAAAGGCAATATATTACGCAAAACGGACTCTTGTGAGCTTTAAGCCAGAGTTAGCATGTTTTTACTTTCTCAAAAACATGCCCAGAGTTGTGTTTTCACATTCACAGTATTATTACATCTCCAAAGCTTAAATTGCCCTGTTCCACTTCGTGATGTCATGCATTAATCAATCAATTGAACTTTATATAAAGAGCACTTTTCATACAAAAAATACAACATAAATCGCTTTACAATCCAGCCATCCATCTTCTCCCGCTTAATCCAGCTGGGTCGCAGAGGCAGTTTGCTGCCCAATCCTCATAGCACCTGACCCATCCTATGAACCCCTCTGAGTGGAGAGCCCACAGGAGGGTGGACGTCATGGTCCTTGATGTTAGTTCAGGTGCTGCATATTTTGAGATGATGGGGGAAACCGGAGTGCTCGGAAGAAACCCATCCAGACATGGGGAGAACATGCAAACTCCACACAGAAAGGCCCGGGCGACTCAGGGATCAAACCCGCAACCTTCTTGCTGTGAGTTGCCACTCAGCCACCATGCCGCCGCTTTACAATCCAATCCCAAAATCTTGAACCAACCAAAGAGTCAATATACAGTACATAATACCTTACACATATGCATGTACGTGTAGACACGATAATATCATTTCCTTTACATATGTAAACATGTCTCAAAGGGTCATGGGAAGAAGTGTTAATTTTTTGAATCCCACCCCTTACCTACACACAAGCATTATTATCATCCGGTTTCCTCATCACATTTATCTGGTTTTACATCCTGTACAACTTGTATTTACAATGTCTACAGATAAGGCCATTTACACTAATTTACTATACTAACCATTACATCATTGCATTACTATAATGGCTCATAATATTATATTTGTATAATTTTTTTAAACTGCTTAATATTTGAACAGTGTTTAAATTCATCTTTCAGGCTGTTCTATATTTTCACCCCACAGACCGATATACAAAAACTCAAAAGAAAAAGAACAATCCCACATTTCCCACACTTCCCTCCACCCCCCACTCCCCCACAAACCTAAGCTAAAACAGACAAGTTTAGAGCAGGGGTCGCCAACCTTTTTCCTCCAGTGAGCTACTTTTACCGAACAAAAATGCCAGAGAACTACTAGTTTTATAAGAAATTGAGTAAATATAAGAGCCTTGGTGAACCATAGATGAGGTACAATTAGATACCTATAAAACATAAACCATGATTCATTTATTAGTGCACAAAGTTAGGCATCAAAATGACACATGTACAATGGTAATGGTCATTTAGCCAATCAAATTTTAGTTATTCAGCACAATATGTGTAATTCAGAAGTCCCTTGGTGAGCTACTTGGAAGAGGGTGGAGAACTACAGGTTGGAGACCCCTGATTTAGAGATTACTACCTGTGACAATCCCACATAAAGCTAAACTAAACAGGTGAGTCTAACTGTGACATAACTATCTTTATTTACTACTAACTGAAACAGGAAACTATGAGAAAACTACCTGTAACATACTATCTTTTATAACTCTTTCTCTATACTAACTTTACTAACTATAACGAACTACTACAAAGAAAAAAAAAACAGCGATAAAAAAGAAAACGGAGGAAGCACATAACAAAATGGTACACATAATGACAAGATGACAACGAAGGCATGCTATACGGGGCCTGGAGACTCGCTCCGCCTGCCACCCAATCTGAGCTGCCGTGAGATGACCTCGATCAGGTCCCGGACAGAGTCAACACCTCAAGGAAAGTTCGAGTGGGGGGAGGAATGCAAGAGCTCCCTGCTGTGTTCATCCAGGGGAAGTAGTGGTAGTTTTCAAGTCAACAGCTACCTTTTACCTTTAGTTCAGGAGAGATTGGCAATTCCAGAGCTGAAATCATCCGAACGTTTCTGGGGAAGGTATGGAGTTTGAAAACACAGTGGAGCACTTCCTGTACTACCACCATAGACTGTAATACATAAATGGACATGACCAACCTGCAAGCCCCCACGTTCCAATTAGGAAGTGACTATAGGGGCTCCGTCGATGCTGCATCTACAGTAATTGCCACGTGGCATCACAAAGTGGAACAGAGTGTTTTCTGTCGGAGAAACTCTAATTATAATTTGTGTGTTAACAATGTGTGAATGAAACAAAACTCCAGGTATGTTTTTGATGAGCGAACACTACAGTACTGGCAGAGACATGCACATCCAATAAACATTTCGATAAACATTGCGTGCTGGGTCCAAAGATAAAAATTGTGAAAATGAAGAAAGAGATCCTCACTGCAGTTCTTTGAAGCGTGATGTTTCAAGTCAAGCCCTTCTTCAGACGTGTCTTTTTCTTTTGCACAAACACTACAGTATAACATAGATCAGAAAATGGCGCAAGTAAGTGCCCTTTGACCATTAGTGTACAGAGGTGCGGTGCGCCTCAGAATATCATCCTAAATTGCCAGAAATGTACCAAAATATGATGGATTTCGAAGAGATGCTTCCACTGCTGACCCACCGTCGCACAGTGGAGTTTTTAGCCGGAAATATATGCCTAGGGGACTATGATTGCACAACCAAGGAGGGCTATTTTTGGCGAGTTGTTCCAATCCTGACACTCGTTTTCCACCTCGCAGCACATTTCACTGACGGGACACTTGTCTGCAGATGTCTCATGTTGAGAAAGTTTGGGAAAAAAGTAGAAATTGAAATGTGTCCCATATAAAACAAGAGGCACGGAACCAGCACAATATCCTTATTTTTCAGTTTTTTCAAAGTTTCATCCAAGTTCGGGTCACTGTGGGGCACTCTGTCGCTGGTTCAAATCCTACTTTTGTTAGTTAATGTTGATGTTTCCTGTACAGTACAATCCTTGGTTTGTTGAATGAGCTTTTTGTACCGTTTGTAATGGGGAAACAATGCAAATGTGTCTCTTATTTATACTTTGCAGCTGACGTCATCAACATTCCTTGGGGTGTGCTCTGTCTGAGGCTTTATTAGACTTTAATCTGTGCTTTATTTTAACACATCTGACAATAAAGAACTGACCTAGTTCCGACTATAACAGGTGAGTTGACTGATGTTTTCAAATTACTCATGGTCACCGTTTTTATTGAAAATCAAACACCTAACCCGGCCTGTGAACACTCGTATCGATCACGGGCTCCTGAAAATGTGTGTGTGTGTAAATCCATTTTGTGTTTTTTCTGGAGTTTTCAGATCTTAAAACATTTTGGATGTGTTTGCTAATGTTTGTATTATGTCACCATGGTAACTCCTAAACATTACACCATTAGAGATACATCAACTTATTCTCCTTTGAGTTTACAGGTAAATTATTCCGAATAAAGATTTACATGGAAAACAAGTTAAATCCCCTTTATTTCATTCTCAGAACCCTTCTGAAGGACAGCGACACAAACGTATTTACATTGACTGGAAGAAAACACACAAAAACACACAATCAGCTGCTGCCGGCTTTTTTAACTGTTGTTGTTTTTTTCATCTCGGTTTGTTGTTACTGTTATTGCACCCCTATGAACTAACATCAAGGACCATAATGTCCACCCTCCTGTGGGCTCACCACCTGCAGAGGGGTTCATAGGGGGGGTCAGGTGCTATGAGGATTGGGCAGCAAAGCTGCCCCCGTGACCCAGCCGGATTAAGTGGGAGAAGATGGATGGATGGATGGTTTGTTGTTACTCTATGGATGCAAACATGATACAAACTATCTCCGCAGTCTTTCCGACGATAATAAAACAGCAGCTCAAGAGTTACATTATCACGGGTTACGTCTGTGAGCTGAGGAGGAGAAGGGAAGAGTGTCGGGGAAGGAGGAGGAAGACAAACTGAGTCAGTGGCTGCAGCACCTCAGCACACTCCCGCATCCCGCTCACAAATCCAAGGAGCAGTGGAGGAAAGTCCAAAACGAGGACCGGTGGATCCAGATCGTCAGGAGAGCGATCCACCAAGCCTGCGCTGAACAACCAGAATTATTTTTAAGTGGAATAATTGTTTACATGATCGAGGAATAATTGAAATTGAAATTCAAGAACGGAATAAACTACCCACTTAATTTGGAATTAAGTTTAAATCAGAATAAACATGAGGAATTAAGTTACATGGTCTTTTTAAATTGGACTTAACTTTTATTCCGAATTAATTTATTTTTAATCGCATTTAAAGGATGTAAATGGGGCAACTATCAGTAGTATCACATGATTAAAAAAAAAAAAATCAAGACAAAATGAGTTTCAAATTAAGTGAAATATCAACATACATTCAACAATATATAAAATTTAATCTAATCTCATAAAGAGAACGTAATTAAGTGTATGTGATCTCTTATGTAGTCCAGCCTTTCACGCATGTCACTTGAATCATTGTGTTTGATCCGAGGTTCAGCTTGAATGTGCTGGTTATGCCGGAGATGAGAATGAACATGTAATACCAGTTTGAAGAGGCTTGACCTCAGTGTTAATCCACAGCGGCGTTCAAGTAAACGCACCACACCCTTATTCTTACACCAGACTCAGTGTTCCCACAGATGGCCGGACACGCTCTGTGGTGCCCAAGAACGGAGTGACCGTTTACTAAAGCCACGTTTTATTGACATAACCCTCGATATTAACAGAAACATTTACATTTTTAATATTCTGCAGTGCACATTTGATCACGCCAGTGGAATATGCGCAAACATTAACATTTCAGTACAACAGCTCGTTCTGGCTGGTTAGCCATGAGGCACAAACTGGATTTCACATTTTCACAATTTTTTTTACAGTATTGTTTACTACTGGCAACTCATTCCAATATAGTTTTCCATTGTTAGCTTCCTTGTAGATCTTTGCTGACAGCTCATTTTCTGAGAAAAATCGAAAGAATGTATAACTAGGGCTGCATGGGTTTAGAGCAGACCTGGGCATTGTGCAGCTCCCAGGTTACATACAGTCTTTGGCTGACTCTGACAGGCCTGTTTAAACTAAACTGGAATTACAAAATAAACATTTAATAATTTTACCTCATGTATGGACTAAAGCATTTTTTCTAAATGACATTTTTTGTAAGGCCGCCTCACGTTTTGATTGCTTAGTCATAACATAACTTACCAGTCTGACCAGCGCTTCAAAACAATGCTATTTACAGCTTTTTATAAAGATTATAAGATATTATGCAGAATTGAGTTAAGCATTCTGGCCCGGCCCTCCACAGTATTTTCTGTTTCTCATGTGGCCCCAAGGAAAAAACAATTGCCCACCCCTGATATAGAAAAAAGTACTGTGATAGGTTTGTGATATACGTATATAGTATAGTGGGATTGCGCGGTAAACCGAAACCGAAACGCAAAAAAAAAAACGCAAAATTGAAACTTTTGAGCTTTAAGTCGTGTTATTATGTTGTTATCTCATCAAAAACATACCTGGAGCTGTGTTCTGTTTCGTTCACACATGTTTGATTAACTCTTTATTATTAGTCTGACTACATCTCCAAAGCTCAAAATGCTCTGCTTTTGTTCAGTAGGGACGGGCAATTCTAGGGCTAAATTCATCCAAATGATTCGAGTGAAAGTATATGGAGTTTAAAAACACAGAGTATTTCTTGTATTACCACATGACATCACAAAATGGAGCTGAATGGTTTCTGTTTGAGAGAAGAACTCAGGTTAAATATGCAGGGTTTGTGTGTTAAACGTGTAAATGAAACAAAACACAAACCCAGGCTAGTTTTTTGATGAGGAAACAACATAACAGATCAGGAAACTACAATATGAACCCTTTAAAGAGTTCTATGCATTTCTGAACTATTACTTAAACAATTAGAGTTAGAACAACTTGATAATTGCTCCATCTAAAGTTGCAGTATGGATCTTATTGCCACATATTGTGCAGCCCTGTGTTTACTGAAACTGAAATGTTATCACCTATTGTGACTACTGGATTGAATGAATGAAGTCAAACAAGGAAATAGGGAATTAAAAAAGCTTTCTCGCGAATTCCCTTCTTACTTATTCATTACAGGTGTTATTTTAAACTTGCCCATCCCTTCCACGCCTATATTAAAATCACGCTGCAGTCAGAGTGGAGGACTTGTCTATTATTTCCACCTGTACCTGCACTCGTCTGTGGAACCATCTCTTTGACAAGCAACTGTGTATCTTCCACTCCGGGGCCTCAGGGGGAATCTCACCTATCTATTATACATGGGCACGACCACACAAACAAACACACACACACACACATACACACACACAGTCTAACTCCTGTGGGTAATTTTTTGTTTCTCCAATGACCCTTCTGTATTCCCTCCTATTCATTCGTCTGAGAGGAAGTGCTGTGCTAGTTTCAGTGTGTAGGAGTGCTCGAGCTCAATGTGTCAGAGGCAAGCACCGTGCAACAGAGTCTGAATCAAACCAAGCATGGAGACAATAAGGAAGAACTGGTGAATTAACCAAATATCGCACAATTCCACTCAGACTTTGCGAGGTTTCATATACACAGATCTGAATTTGTTGCTCTGCCTGATCCTCTTTCGTTAATAAGAGTTTTGTCAAGTCTCCATGGTAGCTTGGATTTTACAAAATGGAAAAGAAACCAGCATGAATTTTTTTTTTTTTACTTCTGCTACACAATAGTTTTTTTTTTGTTTTTTTTTCAGAAGTGGCACATTTTGACTCCAAATAAATATTGTTCTAGTTGTCTTACTGTTATATTCATGAGTTTTTAAATGATTGGAAAAGTAGAACGTTTTCCATAGAGATTAAAGGGACAGATCGTAATTTTGGACATAGGGCCTCATTTCCTAGTGAGCCCCAGAGTGTTGGAGATGTGTGGAGACACTTTTTTAAATATTCCAACCAGTCCTTGTATTTGGAGAGGTTGCTGGTGTTAGGCTAGTGCATGTCAATGGTCATAGTTGTCCTGCCACTAAAACAGTCTTACCCACTCCACAGTGCACCCGAAGCAAAGCAATTATTATGCCAGACTGTTGATGTAATTGTCTGTGTCAGCAGAATAATGTTTCAAATAAAACTATCCTTGCATTGCATGAATCGTTGCATGTTATGGGACTATTTTCTCATATATCAATCCACCGCTGCCAAGCTTTCTATCAGGAAGTACAATTTTACTTCTAAAATTATTCTATCCGCACAGACAGAGTGCTCCACTGTTTTTTAAACTACATACACGTTCACTATTGTCATTTGGATAATTTCAGCTCTGGAAATGCCAGCAAAAGGTAAAACGTAGCTGTTAACTTGAAAAATTCATCAGCATTTTGAGCTTTGGTTGCTGACAGACGAATAATGCAGAATTACTTAAACTATGATTGAAGCAAAACATTATAACAGAAAAGAGAGTAGCGTAATATGGGCCCTTTAACCCCTTAACGCCGAGTGTCACAAATATGCAACAAACCGTCTGGATCAAGATATAAGTTGAGATAGTGGCTGTATTCCCCCAATGTCGGTTAGTGCAGATGCTGAACCTTCCAAGGAACCTTAGGCAAGCACTTGTTTATAGTGGTCGCAAATTTGCAACATACCCAAATTTTTATGAATTTAACCTCTTTCCACCCACCCGCCCGCCAGCGGGTGATTACACAACATTAAAAAGTCAAGCCAGATATTCACCGTACTTATTTTTCCACTATTGACATGCTATACATCGTTTGAAAGTTTAATTCCTCAGTAAAACAACCATATCATTTATTTTATGCCACACAGCGAGCCCAAAGAGCCATAACTTATAATTCCCGAAAATATTCAAAACATATTTGCGCATTTCTTACCTTTGAGCTGGTTCTGTCGGTCCGAAACGGGTCCAGTCCAGGAATAGCTGTGCTCAATTAGTCTGTAACAATCCACAGAAAAAGAATATCCAGTTGTTTTTTTCATAAATTAATTCCATGTGGAGAAATAATCCAGAAAGTCCGTGTTTGTCTGAATGGATGAGCGACGCATCTCTCTACTACTGTCGCTCTGTATCCTTAACATAGCTAAGTGCCTGCTCCTGTTAGTGGTGTGGGGTATGTTTGTTTTCTCCACACTCTTAGCTACAAAACAAGCGTACCCAGGCTTCGGTGTGGCTTCGGTGCGGTGCGCAACAGCTCGTGGAACAAAGGGAGCGTGTCCAGTTAGCGGCGTATTGCGCATGACCGAGGGACAGGTCCACGGCAAAAGCTCTTCAGTCATTGGTTCTTTCAGGAAATGATTGACAGATCTGAGTAGCCTATGAAAAGACAATTTCGGCGGTGGGCCCCATGTGGGGCAGAGGTGCGGTAGTGATAGGCTAGCTCCGTGCGCGCTGTGTATGGAGACTCTCTCTCCTCCTCTTACGCACAGACACTGGTGGAGGCACCAGAGGCATATGGAGAGAAATTTTTTGGCTTGTTTTAGTTATTTATCTTAAGAAAACATGCCAAAAGTTCAGAAGAAGATTTATTTATTATACATTACATCTTATTACAGTTTGGAACATCTGGTACATATTTGGACACTTGTGCCAAATTGACATATTTTTACAAAAAGGGGTCACAGCATCCAAACCCTTAGGCCTAGAGGTTTGAAATTTTACACAGTTGTTGCCAACAAGTTCTGCAGTGAGTGTAGTGAGCCACCATTGTCTAGGATGAAATATATTTATAAATAAATAATTAAATAATTTATTATTTTGTGTTTTTTTCTGAGGCAAAAAATTCAGTTTTTAGACACTTTTGAATGTCTGTCCTGTAAGTTAGCCTGCACTCACAGTCTTCATATGCGTAACTACAGAAACTAGAAGGTCTAAGCTTTAAAATGATGTATCACACAAGCATGTGGGGTCTAAGATTTTCTTTTAATAAGCTTTGGCACTTGGGTATGTGTTACCATTGTGCACAGACCAAATTAGGCTGGTGTTAACAGGTTAATTAATTTTTTGTTATAGTCAAATTCATAATCTCAACTTAATTTACCATCTTTCTAAAGCAGGGGTGTCCAAACTTTTATCATTTAGGGCCACATATTAAAACACAGACCAGTGTAAGGGCCGATCGAGGGTCATAGACTGGTGGTCAAAACAGTGAATAATTAAAATCTGTGCATTTATAACCGGTTTGAATGACCTCCAGACCTTTGTTCAGGCTTAGACCCCCAAAAGGACCCACTAAATTTGCTTGATCAAGCTAGATTTCAAAAACATGCAGTAAAATGGGCCAATTGACCTCATCTGACAAAAACACACACAAAATCTTTTTTATATACATCTATATAAATTCAGGCATTATGAGGAAAAAACTAATGACAAACTGCATCAAAAGTGATTGTGTGAGCTATTAACTAGAAGTTTGCCGACTCACACCTCATACTGTGTCTTCTTCAGTAACTGTTAAAGCCAAAAGCCAAAAGATGAAAATAAATCCCTTTAGGAGGAACAAAATGGAATCGAATTGTTAACAGTCTGCAGCCGTGTACAGTCTGACAGTGTAATAACAATAATGTCACCCATCGGCCTCTGCAGGTTGACAGCCCTCCTGACCCCCTTTAATGAAACTTTTATGACTATCGCCTCGTGTCACTCCGCGGATCTCTTAAAACCCTCCTACGCCATCTTTACCCATCATGCCTTGCCTCTCTGTATACCGAATTCCCCCTTCAGAATAACTATAGGTTCACTCTTTCTCGGATGTAGGCAAAAGGAGCTATTAAAATTCCTGTGTAGATTCCTTTTGCGTATTAGCTAGCGGAGAAGCTACTTGACACTCCCTGGCCCCGGGCTGCAGGTTAAACACGTGGGAAGTGCTCCAAACACACAAAATACCCGCTTTAATGCATTACCAGCGGCGACGTTTGCTAGTGGGCTACAATATTCAGATAAATATACGATCCTGTGGTATGGGTGTTAGTCTGTAATCGTTTATATGAGTTCCCGATGCCACATAGAGGTCTCATGATTTAGTTCAATGGGAGATGCCTTTCCCATGGATATAGTGTATCATCTGTCATATTAATATCAGATAAGTGAAACCTGCAGGATAGCAACATCTAATATTGTCTAAACTGCAAAGTATGGCGTAGGCTTTCAAGCTCAAATACAGAACCCTACCTAGCACGGATGTCCTATTTAAGATACATAATAGCAGGTAATCATTTTAGTCACGTAACACCATATCACTGCTTTTGACACATGAGAGCAGATAATTGGTTTGATCTAGTACAGCATGATGACATTTACCCTTGAGCTATTGATTTTAACGTTGGCATTTCTATCCATCCGTCAGTATATGGAAAATTAATGTACAGTATGTCTGTGATGCGCGTAGGATTCAGTAATGGTGCATAATTTTGGTATAAATGGAAACAAAATCTGCTTTTCACAAGTCTGACGTGCAGCTTTCCATAGAAGAAGCCGATAGCTGCACGACTCTTTGTTTGTGATAGTGTTTATGACGACGCCAGCTCCCACTGGGCACCACATTTTCAGTAGGCTTGTCTTTTATTGAGTCTTTTTAGATTAATATTGCGACTTTAAAATTTCCAAACACAAGCACAAGTCTTTTTGTAGAGGATCAGCTCTTTTGGCTCCCATGTGGCTCTTCAGGTTGTTGTTTTTGCTTTAATTAATGTATTATCAACAAAAAAAAAATACTATTATTAAAACGTGCTTTTTATTTATATATTTTTTGTATGTAAATATGCTTTTATTTATTTATTACACATAAAATGTAAAAAATACCATCACTCTACATTTAGTTCCGGTACTCCGCTCAACACACACATTGAGTAATAATGTGTTTAATGCAGCTGTGCCCACATTTGTTTACATTTTACAGAAACAAAACTGCATGTCTAATTTGCATACAGTTTAAGCGCTGAAAAAAGGCTTGTGTGCTGATGCGTGTGTAACTACTGCCCCATAGACCTTATGGTGCAAACACATATTGACCAATCACGTGTGGTGTGAAGAGAAGAAAGTGGAAAAAAAAGTGAGAGGATGAGAGAAAAAAAAAACACTGCTCCCAATATGGAGCCTAAGAACCATTTTGTTTGCAATCGACCATCACTAAAGTACAGTAGGTCTTCCTTAAAGTTCCTGCAAGTCTCCATGGTGATATAATAACATTGTCTAAAATGTTTCACGGTATGGCATTCAACTCGACTATTTAATATTGCTCAAAAAGTCCTTGGTAAACATGTTTCCTCCACCAGAAAAGTGCATCTTTAAGGGGAAATTTAGAAAGCACTTCAATAAATTATAATGTAGCTTGAGGAAGGAAAACAGGAAAACTAATATCTAATATATTGCTGTAATAATAAAATGACTGAAAATATAATGCATATATAATTGTTCTCCTTAAAGTTACTAAATGTTTTAAATTCAATGGTGTTGTTTAGCTGTTGGACAAACTCCATGTCCAAAAAAATATCCATTATATTATGGATCAGTCAACCCTTTTTGATCTGCTAATATGCAACACATTACATATGCAAAGGCTAAATAAACAGTGTGGTTGAACTTTGACCCGTGAGTACTTTTGTTAGCATTTTTATAGCTTTTCTCCTCTTTTTCCTGAAGTGATGCCCAGGCTTCAGAAGGTTAGCATTATGCACTCAGTTGGTGGTCCATCACAGATAACAATAATCCCAAACACACTTAAGACACATCTACACATCAACAACCTTTTCAGTCTGTGGAAATTGCGTCGCGAGTTGGCATTGCCGTCACGTAACAGCATGATTCGGACCCGCCATCTGCTTTTGTTGTTTAAGTCAGTGTTTATTTGTGCTGTTGAACTTGGCAATGCAAAGTGGAACTGACAAAATGAAGGCTCAATTTCCCCAACTTTTCTGCCGGGGCTTCCTCTGGAACCTGTCAGGAGGGTTGAGCCAAAGTAAAGCTGGCAGCTCCGACGTGCCCATCTTTAAGACTCAAAAACTCCCGCCACTTTATACTTTAAAGACGATCTACCTTATCTACCTTTAAAAAACGGAAAAATAAAACTAGAACTTAAACGATTTGCAGTGGTCCAAAGTTATTCCCTACTTACCTTATGCATTCTGCGCATCCTAATTTCCTGAGTTTGTTTGTGCCTTTTAAAACTTTCAGAGACCAGAGAAAAGAGGAAAAGCTAGCAATAATTAGCATGCTACCATTTCCTGATTAGCAGACAGTATAACATAATACTGTCTGCTAATCAGGCTGTATAACTTTATAATTAGATGCAGATAACAGTGCATAAAGCAGTTTTATCTTTACTCCAAGAGCTGCTTATACACCAAGTATTAACATACTCTTAATATCAGACTAACTGTTAATCTCTCTGTTAAAAAGACCCACGTATATCCTTGACTAGCAGGAGGACAGAATCTCAGTTGTGATTGAAATTAATTAACTGCAGTGCACCACCGGCAACAGCAACATTTTAAAATAATGAATTCTTTCATGTTAATGTTGTTAATTCTCAAGGGCTTAGTTTTAGACGCTGCTATCGTTAAACTATTCTCCTTTCTACTGAATGCATTTACTTTTGTATTGATATCGCCCAGGATATCACTACATGGAGTAATCAGTGGAAGGAATTTATTAAACAGCAAGTATTATGCCTAAAATGTGTCATGCCTCTTATGTTAACTCTTTTTATATCCAGGCTAAAAACAGTTCTGTTTAGCTGCGTATGACTGAACGGTTTTCATTTCTCATTCTGCACTCTTCTAATTCTCTCTAATTTAATGTCTCTCTCTATTTTAAAATTTTATGATGATTATTTATGTTTTGAGTTGTTTTTATTGTGATTTTAATGTATTTCTTATTCTGTAAAGCACTTTGAATTACTTTGTGTACGAAATGTGCTTTACAAATAAACTTGCCCTGTCTTGCCTAAAAATATATATACAGTATATATACCGTAAGTTGCACTTTTTTCAGGGTTTGGGTGGTCCTGCGACTTATACTCAGGTGCGACTTACATTTTAAATTTTTCACACTGACAGCCCATATTCATTTTGGTTTTAGAGACAAATAATAAAGAAAAGAGTTGTTTTTTCATTTTGTTATTTTTGGTTCTACATTGAAAAACAAATGAACAAATGATACACAGATTCTTCTCTATTCGGTTGTTTTTATTACTATAACTTTTATAACTTGCCTTTCAAGATGAAAGGTTGGTTCTTGGTCTCTGAATTTATAAAATAAATTTCAAAATATGGTATATTTTTTCAGCTTTCCACCATTTTAGAATTTTGTTCCCTCATGAAAAACATTCCTGAAGAGGTTTTAGACGTCGTATATGCATGTTTGAGGAATTTAGTGATCTCTTCCAGGCCCTACTCAAACCACCCTTACAGTTAAGAGCAATAGTCTGTCTCAAGTATAATTAAAAACTGCACAACAACTTGACAAACCTGATGCGATGTGCTGTAATTTCATTAGCGGGATGCACACTGATTGTGTTGTGACTGGGCTCTGAATGGGGAGTGAGAAAAGAGAATAAGATGAAAGCAAAACTTATAAAATGTGTTAATACATTTTCAAAACAATATAAGGGAACATTTTTATCTGAATGTTATGTGTTAGTAGTTAATACCCTATAGAATAAAAATCTCACCTTTTTATATTATAATTTTTTTATTTATGATTTTCTCATTCCAATCCATTATGAAGTTTTCCAAATTTTCTTGTTGTCATGCTTGTTTTAGCTTCCAGGGAACATTTTCTTAGCCTAGTTGTGCCTTGGGCGTGCACCTATTTTTAAACTCTACTGATTTGAGCGTGTTCCACCCCAGCGATCCGGTGGGAAGCCTAATAAACATACTTACAAGGTTTCATAATCGGATAAACTCCAAAGTGCTTTAATTACCAGCCTCCTCTGGCAACGAAACAAGGTAAGCTCCATTTATTAGTGCAAAAAAAGGTCTCCTCACAAGCCTGTCCTGGCCAAATGGTGTCGGAATGATACATGCACATAAACTCATATCGTAGATTAGATAAATATCAAATCTGTGTTTCAATTGAAGCGCTAACATCCGAAACGGTGCTTTGAGGATGACGCTAGTGCAATTCCAAGTGAAATCCCAGGTGTTGTGTCCCTGTAGAAATTCCAACACCTTTTTTGAACATTTTTAAGCAAAGATTTAGAGACGCATAGGTTTGTGCCCTGTGTAGATTGATGCTGTTTCTTTGTTAAAAGAAGTGGAATACAAATGTGCTAGAAATTGCATTGCAAAACCAGCTCTTCACTTTTGCAATAATAAAGCAGAGGATTAATTGTAAATGGTGATTGCTGTCCTAAAAATTGGAATCTGTACACTGGTAGTTAATGGGTAAATGGAATTACCGGTACATTTTTAACTTTTAAAGAGCCCATATTAGACCATTTTCTGATCTATGTTATAATGTTTTCTCCTCAAAAATATACCTGGAGTTGTTTCATTCATATGTTTAAGACACAAACCCTGTATATTTAGTACTGTACCATCACACTTTTTTTCAGGATTTGGGTGGTCCAGCGACTTATCTTCAGGTGCGATTTATATATTACATTTTTCACACACTCAGTCCATAGACCAGGGGTACTCAATTACAAACTCAAAAGGTCCAAATTTACAGAGTTTCCAGGGTCCGAAAAAGTGACGGTGGATTTTCAAACTTAACAAAAAATGTAGTAAATCCAAATGGAACATTTGAACTGTGCATAAAGTATTATGTGTTCTGTCCAAATCAGTGTGAAAAGCTAAAGGCTGAATTAAAGCCAATTTATGGTTCTGTGTCAAAACTGTGTCGACCGCCTATACACCCATGGGTGTATAATAAGATTTTATTATATTTCTCTGCGTGCACCTCCGAAATTTTCTAACTACACGTCAAAACAACACAGACAATAAGGACTGTGACTGTTTTTTAGACCTGGTTTTAGTCCTGATTAAGACCAGAACTAAAACCAGGTCTAAACCAGATCTAAACCAGGACTAAACCAGGTCTTTAACAGGACTAAAACCAGGTCTAAAACAGGACTAAAACCGGGACTAAATCGGGTCTAAAACTAAAGCAGGACTAAAATCAGGACTCAAACCAGGTCTAAACCAGGTCTAAACCAGGACTAAACCAAGTCTAAACCAGATCTAAACCAGATCTAAACCAGGACTAAACCAGGTCTATAACAGGACTAAAACCAAGTCTAAGACTACAACACGATTTAACCAGGATTAAAACCGTTGCGTGCAGCCGGAGGAGGCTGCACGCAACGCGCCTCCTCCGGCCGCACGTAACGCGCCCCTACCAGGCCATGAAAATATGGTCCTGAAAAGAGTGCAGTTGAAACTTGTCGGAATGGCGGGATGTTGAAAAAAAAGCTAATGTGCACCACTCCGACCACGGAGGAAAAACTTGTCGGAGTGCAGGACGTTTGATAACAAATGGACACACCACCACTCTGACATTTAGACATTAATGTCAGAGTGGCAGCTGTAACCGGTCGGGTGGGGATGAACACAGCTTCACAGCAAAGCACAGGCCAATGAAATACTGCGTGGGTCCGGAACGCTATGGAAAAAAGCTAGAGAGAGAGATTTTTGTCTCAGTCCAGATGTCATTGCGTTTGCATTTGTCGTTAGAGACAAATAATAAAGAAAATAGTTGTTTTTTTGTTTTCTTATTTTTGGTTCTATATTGAAATTTTTTTTGCTGGTGCGACTTGTACTTCGGTGCGACTTATAGTCTGAAAAATACAGTATATAGTATTCACCCATCCCACGTTACATCATTGCGTCACGTAACCGAGAGAGTACCGCCATTATGGACGTGATTCATATGGCTTGAGCCATTGACTGGTACGAGGGAGTTCTGAGAGAGTTTCAAAAGTTCCAAGAGAAAAGTTTTGGCATGCCATCTTATTATTGTGCAAATGGTTGTCGTAAACATCAAGGCATGAGGCCAGATTTGTCATTTTACCATATCCCTCTGGATGTAGAATGATGGAGAAAAATGTAAACAAACCGTGGCAGTGATGAGTAGCGACCTGCAGTGTCAGGGACTAGCCACTGGTGTAGACATGTTACCAAGCCTGAGACAAAGAACTGGTAGGCATCCAAACTTAAATGCTTTGAGATTCTGCCCTGTGTATGGAGATGTTCTGTTGATAATGTCATCGTAGAGATCATGTGGTGTGAAGTTAGGAAAAGATCTACTGGCACATTTGAGTCTGTCCAGCAGTCCAGCTGGGAGGAGGTAGATGTTGTTTTCAGTTCCTGCTTGTCAAAGCTTTTGAAGCCTCCGTGCTCACCCTGCAGGTGTCCTACATCACTGGACAGGGTCATTGACAGAGTTTTCTTTATGTCCATTGCACCGATAAACTTTACCTGTAGTTACTCCGTTAATGTTTGCGGCTGGAGTTGTGTTCACGTTGCTGCATAGAACTATAAATAAAAGTTTTTATTATACATCCATGGTTAGTGGTCACATACAAAATGGCGGACGTCTTGTCTCTCAAACAGTGTTGTCATGAAGCAGATGTTGGAGGCATATGGAGTTTAAAAACACATTGGAGCACTTCCTGAATTACCACATGAATTCACAAGGTGGAACAGAGCATTTTGAGCTATAGAGATGTAGACAGACTAATAATAAAGGATTACTCAAACAAAATGCAACTTTGGGTATGTTTTTGATGAGGTAACAACATTATACCATTCATTCTAAGTCAATTTTGCATAATATAGGACCTTTAAATCCCATATAGAAACATTTTCCTTTAACAAATCTTCCCATCAAATTTAGCAGACCTACTTATCCAAATTTACCAAACTTAATCCAAGCTGTTCTACTTTTTTCACATGTTTTCTGTGGCAAATGAAGTAGAATAAACATTAGGCTAAAAGCTAATGCCTAATACCTCAAAATGTTCATGATGGATGACAATCAAAGCCCCATGATGACACAATTTTGGCCATAACTCAAGAATTTTTGCTCCATTAACTGGTGCTAAATGCCACACGTTTTTATGATAACGTGATGACATTTTATCTGAAAAGTGAAATGCCACTGAAGTAATGCGACGCCTAAAATCAACAGTGCTCTGACTTTGACACACGACCTTCTAAAGTGCCCGTATACTGCATGCGGTTTGTATATTTAATCTTTCACATGCCGATACCTGACTGAACCCTCTGAGATCTGAGAAGGAAGATTACGTAGACATTTAACTGTGAAACTGGATTATTTACAAGAAATGGACAACTAACTTAAAACTTAATGTGTTAATGCAGACCTATTACGCAAAACCATTTTATTGTTTTATAGTTGTTTCCTCTCACCATTTACTCACCCGAAGTTGCTTTTGGAGTGATACATTTTTTAGTGATTTGTCTGAGCAATCTTTAATCACTTTTTTCCAGATGCCACATTGCATACTCCCAATGCTCTGTATTTAGTTTGTTCTTTTTATTTTTTATTTTTTTATTTACTTCAGCAGTGACACTTAGTTTTCTTTTATTAAGTCATTTTAGATTCATTTTGCAGTTTAAAACGTGCAAATTATAACATAACGTAACTACCAGTGTCGTAGCTGTATGGCAGACACAGTAGGTTTTCTTTAAAGGTGCACTGTGTAACTTTTCTGGCCGCCTACTTCCTGGCAAAAAATAACATCTCCATGGTATCCTGTAAATGACCGTCCTACAACCAGGGAAGTCAGTGTACTTAAAGTTCTCTATGGACATCCCTAACCGGCTGCTTATTCTATTATCTATGAGAGGAAACCATTGCAGTATTTTTCCATTATTTTTATCGGCTTGTTTCTGAATCGTACAAATAAGACTTAGGAAATAACAGAGTATGAATCACTAACACTGTGCGACTTGACTCTCAAAATGCAATTTGGTGTTTAGTGTCTGTAAAGCAATTTCTACAAAAGCTTCAAATCTGGGCCACAAGAGGGAAGGAAGAACTGCAATCATTCATTTACTGCAGGGAAATCATTTAGTTTGTGTTATTAAAAGAGGAAAAAAGATGTGAGTAAACAAATGCTGTTATTGACAAGTATATATGCGCTAAACAAAGCCTGAATGCAGCGCTCCAAACTAAACAAAATATTGGGGTACTTTTTGTTTCCCCTCTGTATTTGAGCATTGTCTTGTCCCAGAGAAAAAATAAGTCAATTGTGTACTGCATCTAATTATCTCGTGTTTTATTGTCTGAGAATCAAAATGTTATCCTAATTGTTAGCATTTACTGTGACTCCGCTCCAATCTGACATTTAAAAGTTGTGCAAAGCTCTTCTAAACTCATCGGCGTGAATAATTAGGATGTATGAGGCAAATAAGCAATAACTTTGGACCACTGCAAACCTTTGAAAATGAACTAGTTCTGCTTTTTACATTGAAAAAATTCAGGTACAGCACTTTAAACTTACCATCTGATGTAGAAATAGAATATAATTGAAACTTACTTGACTTGAATCGATGTATTCACCTAAGATTTTACATAATACTTAACCATAAACCATGATAAACTAGTGTGGAGGTGATCAAATCATAATTTGTAAGTTGTGTCCACTACATCAATAAAAAAAATATTCCTGTAAACAAACAAACTTAAATATTATTTATAATACCAATTTCACCATATCATTGCCATTTATTGAATTGATTCTGTGTAATATTAGGGTCTTGGGATCCAGAAAACACACTTCTTCTTCAGTACTTTAGGAAGATGTGAGTCCGGTTCCTGAGTTCAGATAGCTGTGATTGACAGGTGATTTAGACAATCACGGACTCTGTTGACTTCTGTTAAATTCTTGCAAAAATGAAAAGGCGCACAGGCATGGCGATCATCTTTACATACCCTTTAATGATATTACAGCATCAGGGTGACAAACAGGTAAAAAATGTCAGACTCTAAAGAATCTAACCAAAGTTTCTGATGGTCTGTGCGAGTCTGAGAGTCCAGGTGTGTAACAAAACCTTTGTATATTGTAATTATGAATGTTATCTTGTTAGTTGATGCATAAGTCTGGGAAAGACTGATTTCTTTATTTATTCACCAATTTATTATACAATTTTATCCTTTAGCTCATTGTTACCCTGGGAAGATCCTGGAATTTTTAGTTTATCTCTTAGAAACAGAGCACCATTCATTGTCAGGGCTACAGCTATAGTTTGTATAATTTAAAGTTACCGAACAGAACATTTTGCATTTTAGCTGTAGCAAGCATTACGTTTGAAATGAATATAATGAGATTACTGTTCACAACACGCATGGTCCGTCCATATCAAAACAAATATGGTGACTCACAGAGGACTACAAAACAGTACGAATTTCTGCAGAATCAATGAACAAAGCACCAAACTCCTTTGTTTCATAATGCGTCATTGGCTTTGTTTCCATGCACCCAAAATTTGATTATTATCTGATTTCTGGACCTTTAAGTTTAAAAAAAATATATATATACAACATACAAATCTGAAAATGTTTACATATCATTTGAACAGTCTTTTAACAAAAACAAAATCTGATTATTTGACTTATGAGTGCATATGTAACTGCAGATGTAACTGCAGATGCTGACAAAATTAGAGCTGATTGCATGTTCATGTTTAGTCCAGGCTATAATATTGTTCTAACATTTTATCCCCCAAAGTAATTTCTCTGCTTACCTTCACACACAACCTGATGATAGATGTTTTTCTATTTGCCCATCCCCTTTTACACGTATATAGATTCAACCTGTGAATAATGACCAATAACTGCAAATCCTGACCCCTGTTCTTCATTTATTTCTATAAGAGCCCATTCACGTCAGGAGGGAGATAAGCGCTGCCTCTCGCTTTAATTTCTCCTTTTTCTGACCCGACCCTGTCAAACTTGAATGTCGGAGTCGCGTGGGTGGCGCTTGGCTATGTTAATTCTACACTCCATGCAGATGATGCTATTATTATCCCTTTTGCAATGCCACGATCTATGCTTCCCTTATTCATCAAACCTCCTCCCCCACGTGCGTTGCATCTGTCCAGGCATGGGGAATCGCACTCCAGCAGACCCCCACCTCCCGCCCCGCCACTTTTTCAGCCAAGAGGACAAACGCACAATGACGAGACCCCAGTTAGCGACGCATCAGTGCTCAGGAAGTATTTGCCTCCTTCAAGTTCACCACCTCTCATCAAACATTTGCCCAAGAAAAGCCTATTCTCTATCAGGCGGGCTTTTCTTCCCAGCAACATCTGGCAGTATGCAATTCCTTCCTTCCCATCTCCGGGAAAGCTCACTGCGTTGTTAATAATTGATGTAAACGTTGCTCAGGTTGGATGGACAGATCTATATGCATATACAGTGAATGTAATGCTGACTTAACTTGTCAATCTTGATGATGTAATGGTTTTCATATTTAAAAGGATTATGCAAGAAACAGAAATGGAGACATACATATTTTATTGCAAACCTTTTTTCCTAGATGTCATTCCTTGCATAATAACGAATGAGAGTGGCCGCTGGTGGGTGGACGTCTGATCCCTGTTGGCGCTTTGGTTTGAACTGTTCTGTTTGGTTGCATCAGTCACCCAAAAAATTTTATATTTATGATTTATGTCAAAACAGTTGACAATATTCTGAATATAACATGTAGAAACTTCAGTTGATCACTTATTTTTAAAAATGCACATGAAACCATTGCTGTCTTTTCTTCTCCAAGCTAAGAGTTACTTAAAGGACACATATTACACTTTTTTCTGATCTATGTTATAATGTTCTAGGCTGATTCATCACCCGGTTTCACTTCATGGGAACCGTCTGACCTTGCAGCATTAGGATTCGTTCGCTCGACAGTAGGTGGTTACTTTTTTATTTAACCAATCGCAGCTGTGCGCCGGAATGCTCAGTTGTGTCCAAGTAATTGCGGCACTACAGCAAATCCTGTAGGAAGAAGGGCAATAATGTCTTTCCCCTTGATAAAATTCACCAAACATTCTCTTTGTTCCGGCTTTAAATCCTCGATGTCGGGAATCTTTGCCAACACAAAATGTTTGGCTTTGTTTACATCCATCTGGACCGCTTTGTTTACTGTTGTGCTGCACCACAAAAGGAACCAGAGGCACTGGAGTTTGACATTATGGCTTCACAGCTCTTCTCTGATTGGCCGGTGTGCTGACTACAACTTCCTGGGTTCTTGCAAATCACCGAGTGTATTCTGATTCCTGACTAGTCGCTGGTGAGAAATGAAATTGAGCAGAGGCACTAGGTGGCGCCAGCCTGGCTAATTATGTTGCTTCTTCATCAAAAACATACCTGGAGTTGTGTTTTGTTTCATTCACATGTTTATGAAGGTCATGTGGTAATACAGGAAGTGCTCCACTATGTTTTCACCTCTAGACACCTTCTCTAAAATCATTTGTATCATTTCAGCCCTGGAATTGCCAATAAAGACTAGAAGAAAAGGTAAAAGGTAGCTGTTATCCTGAAAACTACTGCTTCATAACATCACAAGGTGGAACAGAACATTTTGTACTGTGGAGATACAAACAATAAACTGACGCAGACAGACAATTCAGGGTTACTCACGCCTGTATGAATGAAACAAAACACAACTCCAGGCATGATTTTGATGATGTAACGGCATTATTACATAGCTTAAAGCTCACAAGAATCAATTTAATTATGCAACAAATACTCGCAGATTTAAGTATATAAAAAGTATTTGTATTTGTATTAAGTACTCCATTTGTATTCATGGGTTTGAGCTTCCTGTTATACACCACATTTTGAGGACTTTTCCCTGTTCAAAAGACATAACATTTTAATTTAAATTGTTCATCACTCTGAAACCCATGGACAAAGTTTACCACAGTCTTTGGCTCCCATGTCTGGACGACTCTCAGGTTGACGGGCACCTCTGAACAGCAGTGGGATGGGGTGGGGTGGTGATGTGGTGCAGGAGGTCAGTATCAGGGGGAGAGGCCTGTTTAATGCTCTAGCAGGCAGGAGGGGATACACAAAGGAGGCCGGGCCCATTCAAAAGAGCACAACTAGGCTCGTCCCACATACCAGGCATTCCACAGCGCTGTGTAAAGGTTGGAGCCAGAGGGCCTTTCTCACGAGGGCCACCTTAAACACATACACACATACAAAGCCCAGGCTCTCCGTTTGAAGCCCATCAACTGGCACTGATGCTGTTTCAACTCCCAGCACAGCGGAGCATGGACTCTCGAGTGAGGCAGCGTGGAGTGGGTGGTTCTGTGTACCCATGTACTTAAAGGAGTGAAGTCGGCTACTCCAAATCCCCTACCTGGCCAAAGGTTTAGAGATGAGAGATTAAAAGATTCTGTGATTTACTGTAACTATAAATGTTGCAGTCGTAGAATTCTTCTTTTACATTCTTATAATTTGGCCACACCCCTTAATGTCCTTTCCGGCCTCAACCAGCCCTACAAAATTAACTTAAAACTAGGGAAGGAAGAAGGGAATACATTTAAACAAGATAAAGCACAAATGTGCCAGGCACAGACGTTGTCCTAAACCTGACATACCTTTTAGTTGTTATTTAGTTGTTGTTTTACCCCAATGCAATTGGATAATACTAAATGTAAGCTTAGGATCCATTAGATTTGGTTTGCCATTTTGTGCCATATAATTCAAACTGTTGATATTTAACATATCTTTGTCTTGTGTGATTGCCAGAATTTATAAAATGTACATATTTTGACCATTTGCCCCAAGTTTTCTTTGAGAACAAAATGTTCTTGTGATTTATGTCAAGTTCAACAGCAGGTTTGCTTTTCTATAGGTGGTGATAAACAGTTTGTGTAAACAGTTATTAAATGGGCAGGTGCACAGAGCCATTAGTGACTACAGTGAAATGCAAATATTAGTCATTAGTCAGTGTGCAAAGAAAGAGCAGGTGCTGCATGCCTAAGCAAGGGTGTAATGGAGAGGGTCTTATCTAGATGAAATGAAGAGATATTTAACGCATTGACATTATGCCTTATATCTATCTTATGTTCTTGTGCAGTTTTTTTGTCAATCATTCTTTTCTATAGTTTGTAGAAAATGGACTTTCAACAAATACAAAATGTACATTTGCAACAGGATTGATCCAAAATGTGCTCTAATGCAGAGTCCAAGGGGCATTTTAGGTAGCCTAGTTGGACATTTAAGCAGGTGTGAAAAATACAAAGTGTGCAAACTCTGCTGTGCTAATATTTTTGATAAGGCTGTGCTGCAGTCTGAATCAGCTCACCTGCCTCATGTTTGACTCCTGCTAATATATAACATAATTTTTCACCTTGGGTTGGTTCAAATGAAGCAGGATTTGTTAATATAACAGTCGTTCAAGACAGTTAAATCATCCAGTCTTACACTGTTCATATAATATTAATAAACATACATACATGTGTGTGGTTATGATCAAATGATGGATTCACATACTGTTTGGATTTCCTACTGTATAGTGCACGTACATGTTGTTTTAATAAGATATTGATCATTGCGTTTCTAAACTCTTGTATTCAAATGGCTCACTGCAGCTGTGGTGCGGACTCAGGACGTGTTGTTCTGAATTGCAACAAGTGGGGCTCCACCTTATGATGCGATAAAAAAAAGCTAAGGGTCCCCCCACCCTTTACGCGTGTGTGCGCGTGTACGTGCCCCGGTAGCTCTCGGAGGATGCGCTGCCCTCCTCTCCGGACTGCACCATCGCTGCCTCCTCCAGCAGGGACTTGTAATCCGATGCCTCTAGTCGTGCAGCTCTGACGCTTTGGCCGCACTCCTCCCCTTTCCTCTGCTGCCTGCGAGTGTCACCCTCTCCCTCATCTGCTCACTCACTGCGAGTCGAGGCGTTGCACACGCCTCTGGGACCGTCGCAGCAGCATTGTTCACTGAAGGAGCGACCCGCCGCGGAACTACTGCCTACTTTAATGTTCCTTATGTCTTCCCTGGGGGATTGTACCGCATGCACGCCAGCCCGGTAAAGTGCCCGAGCATGTTCACATCGGAGGCGGTTTCGGATCTACCTGAGAGTCCACTGCCCTCGTCTCTACTCTGCCACTGCGCGCTCCCTTGCCTCCTCCACACCGTTCCGGACTTCACCGTTTACCACTGAGGAGAGAAGGGATTCGCACCGGGATACAAGCATGGGGTTCTACGGCACTTTAAAGATGATTTTCTACAAAGTGAGTACAGCATCGTCGCCTCCTGTCCGCGTACGAGTCACCTCCATCGTGTCATTATTTACCGTTTGACTCGCCGTGTCGCCCTCGTTATCTTTGACGCTCTCTCGGCACATCGTACGGCCACTGCGGAGGATGAGCCGCGGTGTTGCACGCCTCTAGGCACGCTCATTTAAATCGCCCGGACATTTATTTTATAGTATTCTGTAGTATTGGCGGGTTAGAATATCACGACGCGTTAACTTCATCCTCACGCATTGCTTCCGTCGCTTTGAATCAAAAAATATTGCAGGTGTTTGGATAGTTACGCGATTAGAAGCTACTCTGAACGTGAATTAATGATTTGTGTAGAAATGCGCGTAATCCCACGTCCACCCTGCTGTACATTGCTTCAAATCGTGCCAGGATTCTCCCTGCTTTACACCTGCCCAATGTGGTCCTCCCTTTACGCATGGACTCGTGTGATGCACATAGCTATAGCAACATTATAGGTACTATTCTGGACATCTTGGTACGCCTCTAATTCAAGCAGACAATCCTGTTCCCCCATAATCTCCCAGGTCTATGTTTCTATATTATTATGCTCGGTTACAGCAGTGGACCGTAATTTTCTTGGCATGGTCTTAAGTGCCTGTTCTTCGGAGATGTGTGCAGTGTGCGCGTATGTTTGTGCGCTACTGTAACGAGGAGAGCCTATTCCTGACATTGTGCACTCGCCTCAGGCTCCCACGGCAGATAATGGGTCACTGTGTCAAGACTGCCGGGGTGCAATCTCTGCCAGGATGTTGGGTGGGTGATGTGGAGTGGCATCTGTGAAGAAAGATGCTCCCAGTTTGTTAGGTAGAGTGCAGAAGTATATTGTGGTGTGGTTTGTGTGTAGTTTATCAATTTGTTGTGATACTTGACAAAAAAAAGTACACAAAATCCCCCAAATTCTTAAACTGTGATGCTTATTCTTCAGGTTTTGCTGTGGTGAGTGAATTTTAATGAAGACAAAGTTAGCGCCTTCATTTAGTCATTTTGGATAGGCTTAGTCCTGGTTCTGCATTTAGTCCTTGGTCTCAGATTTGTTTGCTGAAGCCAATGTTTTAAAAAATTTGAAGGAAAAAACAGTGCCATATGATTTGCTATTATATATCAATTGCATTACTCTACCAATAATGTTAATATATACCTCACAATGTGTAATATTCAATACCTTACCGAGAAATATATGTAATAAGACTATTTACTAGTCATAGTCAGCCAAGAAAGTGTTATACAGAGTACTTCTGTGATTACTTGAGAGTTAAATAACAGCTACATAACACATTTAGATCAGTTTTGTCTTTAGTAAGGAAATAAATGTTTTCAGTCTCTGCATGGGCAAATACTTAAAGCTATAGTATCGGAATCGGTATCAAACATGCTGGATCGGTGCATCCCTAATCTTAACAGTACAAAAACTTGAACGTGACACACCGCTGATCTGCCAAAACTCGTAATCCGACCTACTAGCCTCAATTCCTGGATGAATTCCCACAAACTGAACTTCCCCTTCCCAATTATCCCTTCCTAAATGCCCCCTTCACGGACGCTTCAGCTGCTCCCTGACTGCAGAGTGACAGGCCACGTCTGTTTCGCGGCCGCTTGAGAAACGAGAAATATCGCGCAGCAGGAATGACTGATGGTGCAGGACCAAACCGCCGTCAAAAACCTGCCAACACATTACGTTAGAGCAATTGCCGTCTTTAAAATATCATTAGCTTCCTGTATCCATCTGTCGTATTCTTTTGGCGTGAGCGGCGAGGAAGGAGCTCTGATTAGCTCTGATTTACAAACATCTCCAGTTACCTTTTCCCAGGCTGAAACATAAGTAGTCCACTATTCATTTTTTCTTTTCTTTTTTTAGTTTGTGCTTGTACGCACACATTGAAAACCAGCAACCCCCCTCCTGCCTCTCATTTCTTTTCACTCGCCACACACACCCAGACACATGCGCACACCCAAACCACTTCTCCTCTCCTCGGCTACTGAACTACCATTGCTGTGAGATCACCATCTTCAAGAACAAGTGCTATTGGCTTTAAGTGCAAAGATCTGAACAATATCTTTATTTGGAAGACAAAACAAAACAAACAAAACGAAAAACTCCCTCCCTTCTCCTTCCTGCTTTCTACTGTGGCTAATCAAACAAGCTCCGTCAGTCACATAATTGGAGATAAGTGGAACAAGCTATGCGCAAACATGCCTAGCCGGTTGATGACAACAAAGAAGAAATACACGCAGCGTTTACTATGCGCTGTACAGCCCCAGTCCATTTTTGCTTTAACACTTTGAACGTAAATCTGCGTTTGTTTTTTATGGCTGCCGCGTTGGTAGCTGCAGAAGCAAAGTGGTGAGAGAAAGATCACAAATCACCTCAGCACAGTTGAATATCTGGAGGGTGCCTACCTACGCTGGCGCATTGATGTGCTGCTAGTCATGTAAACAAGTCTGCACCCAATACCTTTTGATCTTTGAACACTTTTAATGATCCGTGTGCGGGCTGCAGTCTGATGTCGAGGCGTAGCAGCAGGAAAAATCTGGGTATGAATTAGGGGTGGGCGATATCTCGATATTTGAAATATATCGAGATATTTTTTAAACTCGATATGAATTCTGACATATCGATATATCGCTATAATGCTTATGTTTACTTCTGGTTTCGCCGCTTCGCTTGTTTTGCCTTCTCTGTGCCGCGCTCACCTCCGCCTCCTGCTTTTGTCCCCGAGCTCCTCCGCGTAGCCCGGAGCTGGCCGCGGACTAAACCAGGACTAGGACTAAACCAGGACTAAACCAGGACTAAACGCGGCCTCAAAGCCCGGGGCTCGGCCGCGGACTAAACCAGGACTAGCACCAGGGCTCTGCAGTGCGCCCATTTCACTTGCATTTGCGAGCAAATATGTCGTCATGCGAACGTGGAAAACGAAACAGGCGCATCTGTGCGAGTGTTTCTGCAGCCACAATAAGGAGCTGCGCACAGACGTAACATGACGAGTTAAACTTTCTAAATGCGCGTTTCCCAGCACGAGCGCAACCACATGACACCTCTGACCGCGCACGAGCCCAGCGTACGAGCTCCGCGTGTGGCAGATATCGCTATACGAACAAACTCCGCTTCAAAACACACCCACGCCCCCTTAACCGAGGAGCGCCCCGCAGCAGGACCCACACCTGCCCCACTCACAGACACCCGCGTGCCGCTGGACAAAGCGAGAGCTTTGGTTTTTGTCTTGGTCTTGTCTCGGACTCGAGCGCATTTGGACTCGGTCTTGTCATGGACTCAAGGTCTGAATACTGAGTGCGGTCATTTTTCATTAAAGCCGCTGCTGTTGCCAATAAACTCATCCCGGTTTGCGGGAACGTGCGGGGCTTCTCTCTGCAGCCTGTGCCAAATGCCAAATAAATCCGTTTGTCACAATGTGCGTTTGATTTGGTAAATGTGCAGAGACTATACCACTTTAAAACAAGAGAATGTAACTCCAGTTTGGAATTTGAAAATACAGGTTTAAAAATCCTGCACTTTATTCACTTTGAAGCAGTTTTGTGTCAGTGGAAGTTCTCTTTAAGAAGAGGTTCTTAAACTGTGGGTGAGGGTCCAAAAAGGGGTGCAGTGTGTTTAAGTGCTGTACTAAATGAATATTAATCAGATAAAATTTGTTTTTTTGTTTTTGCAGTAGTTTGGGGGGGCTGTATTTTTTCCTGTAAAGATATCGAGATATATATCGTATATCGAGATATAGCAAAATATATCGAGATATATATTTTGGTCCATATCGCCCAGCCCTAGTATGAATGAATATTGATACTTCGCAGCAGTGACATCATGCTGGGGGGTGCATTTTACGCATCTCCATTGGCCGAATGTTCAGCGGTTGCCGTGGAGACATAACGCACACATTAGCAAAAGTTTTAAGATCGTCTGAAAACTCGAGAAAAATACAAAATGGATTTAAACTAATCTTCAGGAGCCTGTGATCGATGCGAGTGCTCACGGTGCTGTTTAGGGGTTTGATTTTCAACAAAAAGGCCAAGGAGACTCAAAAACTGCTAATGCTTTCAAGTTTGTGACTGTAATTTTAGTTTAACTGCACAAATCAGCTCACCAGGTTTTTGTAGTCAGAGTGTGTTAAAATAAAGCTCATAGATAGATGGATAGACCTTCAGGATTAATATCAGGATCAAAGTATAGATCTAACTTGTGTAAAGAGCTTGTAACAGAGTGCAAAGTATCAGTAGATGGGGCTGTGTTTCTATACCTTGACCTGTTTTGACTACTTTTTAAAATATATGTACAATGAGAATGTCAGTCTAAAATTTTAGAACTCACCATCACAATTTAACAAAAACTCAGACATATTGATGGAATAAACAAACAGCATAATTAATTAAAGTCTAAAAGATCCCAATGCCTCTAGTATGTGACCAACTAGAAAAATCACACTTTCTGAATGCTAAAGTATAGGGATGTAGCAATAATGTAAATATCGCGATATCGTACCGTCAAAGGTCTCACAATAATATCATGGACCATCACAATATATATCGAATCACAAGTCTCTTTGCTTAAATGAATAGTTATGATGCAGAAATGGCTAAAAAAGCAGAGGGAACTACATAG
This sequence comes from Odontamblyopus rebecca, assembly GCA_030686955.1. Lineage (NCBI taxonomy): Eukaryota > Metazoa > Chordata > Actinopteri > Gobiiformes > Gobiidae > Odontamblyopus > Odontamblyopus rebecca. The sequence continues at coordinate 32,685,977 of CM060658.1, forward strand.
ACCATGATCCTTTGCTCCATTTCAGTGCGGACTACATGAAGAAATAATTGTTCTAAGCACTTTTAAATTCTTTTTCTTTCTTTTTTTTCTTTTAAATTCATTCTTTGGATTAAGTCTCATGAAGGCATTTTTAGAGGAAAAAGTAGCATATTCACAGTTTTGTGAGCGTCCACAAAATATTGCAATAACTATCGTACCGTGAGATGTATATTGTGAAAAATTGAGAGATTTGGATATCGTTCCATCCATGACAATAAACGTTGTACCAAATGATTGGTCAAAGCATTTTATGTCAGTTTTGTTATTATGTAGAATATCATAATATTGGGAGCTTTCCAACAATATTGCAATAAATATTGTATCGTGAGGTTCAGACCGTGACAATATCGTATTGTGAGACTTGGATGTCATTACACCCCTAATAAAGTATAATTACAGTAGCCCTACTCTAAATAGAATTGAAATAATGTAATAAAATGTTCCCCATCATACAGTGATGATTATTATAGATTGGCTGCCTATAGTTTATGGCCCAAATAATCAGTAATAATCTTTAAACCACCAACCTTCTGAGTATTGAAAAACGTGGATTGGCAAAAAAGTATAATCGTGTGGTTGGGTTTTTTCTCACATTTTAAATTAGGAGCAAGTTTAGCCTTTGGAAACCATTTTAATTTGGAACTACTCAATTTTTTTTCTACCTGTCAACCTCAGCTCAGCTCAGCTCAGACCAATTTTTACCATTTTGAGATTTTGTTTTTTCTCTTATGAAAGATAAATGACAATCTATCAACCCGAAAACAATTTATATTTGTAATTTTTACCAGATAAAAAGTGTCTGTACTTTTGATTTCTTTTTGATTACTATTAATGCAGTCGCAATTTTGCAACAGCAGCTACCAAGTTAAGGAATCCACCTTTGTCTGCTTATGGAGCCTTTCACCATAAGCCTTTCCACGCGTACGTACACTTGGAAACTTGTGCTGGCTTGCTACAACATGTTGCGATATAGGTCCTACCATGTGCTATTTCGAAACTAAGCCGTGCCCCCGAGGCTGAAATCACCAGGCACCAACACACAAAACTGCCAGTTAAACCAAATTATAGTGATAAACAGAAACACATCTTGACTGAGACGTATAATCATGGCGGAGTGAAGCGGGTACAGTTAGCTTGCCATGCTATAATAACATTCTTTATAATGCATCTGGTCGCCGCTTGGATAAGATGTGTCTCAGAGGTGCACCTTTTTGTTACAGGTTTAGTCTTGTCATTTTACCAACTGTAGACTCCGTGTTGACTGATGCGTTAAAGAATATCCGGAGCAAAGGATGACTCATGGAATCTAGTTGATGCCCACAGAATGGACAGAAAAGAGTGGCTGTGTGCAATCTGGGTGAACCGGTCTGTCTGCGTCAAAAATGTAATCTCCAAAAGCCATGTTCATGTTACTGTACATTGTGATTTTGTCTAGATGGCTATAGTAGAGGTTTCCAGTGTTTTAAAGATAAATGCTAAGGATGCAACAACATCCAAATCTCTCTGTACGATATTTTCACCATATACATCTCACGGTACGATATTTATTGCAATATTTTGTGAGGGCTCACAAAGCTGTGAATATGCTACTTTTTCCTCTAAAAATGCCTTCACGAGACTTAATCCAAAGAATGAAGATGTAAAAGTGCTTAGAACAGTTATTTCTTCATGTAGTCTGCACTGAAACGGGCCAAAGGATCATGGTCTATGTAGTTCCTTACATTTTTTTTGCTATTGCTGCATCATAATTATTCATTTAAGCAAAGAAATTTGTGATTTAATGTATTGAGATGGTCCATGATATTATTGTGAGACTTTTGTTAGTACAATATCACGGTATTTCGGTTATAGTTACATCCCTACTACATAGTGCTGGGCAATATGACGATACATATCATGGGGACAATAGAAAATTGTCTATCGTGCCATTTCTCTTCTATTGTTTCTAACCTAATTTGATAAATTATTACAGCAAATGTATCATTAAATATCCTGCGAAGATTGTATTAATGTTGTCCAGGCACTATGCAGACTCTTAAGTTTATAAAATTCAAAAATAAAGAAGAATAAAAAAGATTTTTTCGCAAAGAAACTCTTGTGGTCTTATGGTTTTGCAACATGACGCTGCTTTGCGTTCTTTGAGTCTCGTGCGGTTTTGCGATATTCTTTACATTAACTCCTGAGTGCTGAACAATAGGCAACAGGTTCAATAGCAACAGGTTCATGTTTCATGCCTCGAGTCGCAACAGAGACAGATACACAGGCAGCCCAAGAAGAAGCACTTTTACCTTAAAGAGGAAATGTGATTTAGTTGCAGGAAATGTGATCTGGTTACATTTTGGGTTCCAGGTGTTCGACATGGAGTGACAGCCATATGCAAACTATGCAACAAGACTATTCCCGCACCCAATGCCAACACAACAAACCTCTTCTATCATCTAAAAAGCTGAACATGAAATTGTTGTGCACTTTTAAAAACATGTTTATTTTGATTCAGTTTAAATAACTTTGTTAGACTTACTGAAAATAGACATTTTAAAGATTTTTTTAAATTGTTTTTTGTAAAACCAACAAACTGTATGATTTTGAAATGTGAAGGCCTGTACCTCCACCACAGCCGTTTTCATTTGATACATTTATATTTCTGCATTTTTAAAATGTTTCTCATTTGTGACCGTTCAGGTAAATGTCACTTCAAAATAAAGCTGGAGAAAAGTAAGCAATTAAATTTTTGTCAGACTTTTCAGAGAATAGTTGAAACCATAGTTTATTGTGGTATATCGTGATATATATTGTTATGGTGATATAAAATAATCCATATTGTTATATATGATTTTTTTCCATATCGCCTAGCTCTACTACTAAATGTGGTAAAGAATACCTAAGAATGAATTATAAGCAAGTTGTGTTTTTAAGCTGGATACAAACAGTCTCTAAGGAGAAATTTCTAGAATAAATGGCATAGGTGAAGTTTGAATACAGTTGATTTGTAGAAGCTTTCATTTGCGGCTTCCTTTTTTGTACTTGTTCACCCAGTATTTCCAGTTGACTTTTATAACTTAATAAATGATCCAGGAACAATGCCAAAATGCCAGCCAACTTAATTTGGGAGCTATTTTGAAAACTCTTAACAGCAATGAAAAGACGCTCATAAAGCCTGACCTATTTTCAATTATAAATATGAGACTGCAATGAGTGATGAGCTCAGTTTAACTTTTCTATGTCATTTTGAATGAGAGGAGTGGCCGCATAAAGAGAATCCCACTGGTTTTATTGCGTTAAATCAGAATCCTATTTTATATACAGTCTGTAACGTTCAGGAGTTGGTACATTGCCTGTATGGATGAGTTTCTATTTAAATATAAGTGTTATGCCATACTGTGGAAGAATATAGCCAAAGGAACAACATTTCCTTGGAAACAAGCAGGAGGAGGCATTTCTTGGCCAAGTAGGAGTCAGATATGTGGAGATCCAAGCCTGCTTGGAGAAAGGACGCGTGTTTTTCTGTGTTTTCCAGAGCAAAAACCATCTCTCATATGTATAGTATTAACAATCATATATATACATATATATATATATATATATATATATATATATATACACACACACACACATATATATACATACATATATATATATATATACATACATATATATATATATATATATACACATACACATACAATGTGTGCAGAATTATTAGGCAAGTTGTATTTTTGAGGATTAATTCTATTATTGAACAACTACTATATTCTCAATCAACCCAAAAGACTCACACATATCGAAGCTGAATATTTTTGGAAGTTGGAGTGGAGCTTTTTTAGTTTTGGCGATCTTAGGAGGATATCTGTGTGTGCAGGTAACTATTGCTGTGCGGAATTATTAGGCAAATTAATAAAAAACAAAAATATACCCATCTCACTTATTTATTTTTGCCAGACAAACCAATATAACAACTCAAAATTTACAAACAAACATTTCTGACATTCAAAAACAAAACAAAAACAAATCAGTGACCAATATAGCCACCTTTCTTTACAAGGACACTCAAAAGCCTTCCATCCATGGATTCTGTCAGCTTCTTGATCTGTTCACCATCAACATTGCAGCAGCAGCAACCACAGCCTCCCAGACACTATTCAAAGAGGTGTACTGTTTTCCCGCCTTGTAGATCTTACGTTTCATGAGGGACCACAAGTTCTCTATGGGGTTCAGATCAGGTGAACAAGGGGGCCATGTCATTATTTTTTCATCTTTTAGACCTTTACTGGCCAGCCACGCTGTGGAGTATTTGGAGGCATGTGATGGAGCATTGTCCTGCATGAAAATCATGTTTTTCTTTTCTTTTCTTAAAATCTTTTCTTAAAAGATGGCGACTTCTTCTTGTACCACTGCTTGAAGAAGGTGTCTTCCAGGAACTGGCAGTAGGACTGGGAGTTGAGTTTGACTCCATCCTCAACCCGAAAAAGTCCCACAAGCTCATCTTTGATGATACCAGCCCATACCAGTACCCCTCCTCCACCTTGCTGACATCTGAGTCGGAGTGGCGCTTTCTGCCCTTTACTGATCCAGCCACGGGCCCATCCCTCTGGCCCATCAAGACTCACTTTCATTTCATCAGACCATAAAACCTTAGAAAAATCAGTCTTGAGATATTTCTTGACCCAGTCTTGACATTTTATCTTGTGTCTCTTCTTCAGTGGTGGTCGTTTTTCAGCCTTTCTTACCTTGGCCATGTCCCTGAGTATTGCACACCTTGTGTTTTTGGACACTCCAGTAACGTTGGACCTCTGAAATATGGCAGAACTGGTGGCAAATGGCATCTTGGCAACTTCACGCTTGATTTTCCTCAATTCTTACTTTGTGCCTTCTTTTTTCAACGTGCTTCTTGCGACCCTGTTGGCTATTTGCCATGAAATGCTTCATTGTTCTGTGATCCTGCTTCAAAAGCTTGCCAGTTTCAAGGCTGCTGCATCCCTCTGCAAGACATCTCACAATTTTAGACTTTTCAGAGTCCGTCAAATCTCTCTTCTGACCCATTTTGCCAAAGGAAAGGAAGTTGCCTAATAATAATAATAAGGGCATTAGGAGCAAACCAGTGTGGGCAAGACCCTTTACGCTACTGCCCACCTCATACACGCTCAGACGTTGCCCGGCCAAACAAGGTCTGCATCAGGTGTCGAGGAACCAGCCCTTGATGAGAAATGGGCTACTGGAACAAGACGGAAATGGGCGAGATGCGAGAACCAGGCTCTGTTGGAATGCTACTTCTCCAGTAACCCTAGTCAGAGGGGTTACATGAACAGGATGTGGGAGAAATAGTTACTACGGCCAAACAACTAGTAGCTCAGTGTTCCAACATCCACAAACGGCAACTGCTATCACAACTAGAGATTGGCAAGGGACAAGACAGAACATGACAAAAACCAGAGATTGGGAAGGAAGCCCCAATAAGTATCACGCTGAGCGAGGCAGCGACTGACCTGAAAGATAAGATCATGGCCCAGATGAACACAAGGTAACCCCGATGCCAGTTACACAGGTTAAGTGAAGTACCATCTGAAAGTCTGCTAGAGGATGTGAATGCAGCACTCAGAGCGATCCCTACCACAACCATCACTGAAACCAATGAGCTGATCTACACTTCAGCAGCAGTGATCCTAGAGGTGTTGGGCTATGAGAGCAACCATGGGAGCCATGAGATACGATACCCACCATGGAAAAGACGGTTAGAGGCTAAAATCAAGGAAGTGCGTCGAGAAGTGAGCAAACTGTCAGAGGCCCAGAAAGGTGTGATGAAAAAGCGAGCAAGACATCGACTCACTGATCCACACCACCAGGATCTACAGCACAGACATTGGAATGTCATTCGGGCTCGAGAAATGTAGTAGGATGGTGACAAAGAGTGGGAAGGTAGTCCACACAGAGGGGGTCTCACTCCCAGAGGGAACAATAACATTGAGGACAGCTACAAGTACCTTGGTATCCCACAGGCAAATGGCAACCTTGATGAGGCAACCAGGAAAGCGGCGACAGCCAAATACCTGCAAAGAGTACGGCAGGGCCTAAGAAGCCAGCTCAATGGCAAGAACAAGGCGCAGGCAATAAACAGCTACGCCCTGCCAGTGATCAGATACCCAGCAGGAATCATAAGTTGGCCAAAGGAGGAGATACAGACCATGGATGTTAAGACATGAAAGCTCCTGACCATGCATGGAGGGTTCCATCCCAAGTCCAGCACCCTGAGACTGTACACAAGCCGGAAGGAAGGAGTCTGAGGACTAGTGAGTGTGGGAACCACTGTCCAGGATGAAACATCCAAGCTCCACAAGTACATCAGTGACAAGGCCAAGACTGATGACATGCTCAGAGAATGTCTCAGACAGTGGGGCGCAGAGGAAGAGGTGCTGGAGGGACAATCATGGCAGGACAAACCCCTACATGGGGCGTACCACCGGAACATAACTGAAGTGGCTGATATCAAGAAATCCTACCAATGGCTGGAGAGGGCTGGTCTGAAGGACAGCACGGAGGCACTCATCCTGGCTGCACAGGAGCAGGCCTTGAGCACCCGAGCAATAGACCCAAGGTGTAGGTTGTGCAAAGAAGTGCCTGTGACAGTCCAGCACATAACTGCAGGGTGTAAGATGCTGGCAGGGAAAGTGTACATGGAGCGACATAACCAAGTAGCGGGCATAGTGTACAGAAACATCTGTGCAAAGTACGGGCTGGAAACCCCAGGATCAAGGTGGGCAACGCCTCCAAACGTTGTGGAGAATGAGTGGGCCAAGATTCTGTGGGACTTCCAAATACAAACTGACAGAATGGTGATGGCGAACCAACCAGACATAGTGGTTCTGGATAAGCGAGAGAACAAAGCCGTGGTGGTGGACATTGCAATACCGAGAGATGGCAATGTCAGGAAAAAGAAACACGAGAAACTAGAGAAATACCAGGGGCTCAAGGAAGAGCTGGAGAGGGCCTGGAAGGTGAAAGCATCGGTGGTGCCTGTGGTGATCGGAGCACTCGGGGCCGTGACCCCCAAACTGGATGAGTGGTTGCAGCAGATCCCAGGAAGGACAACGGACATCTCAGTCCAGAAAAGTGCAGTACTGGGAACAGCAAAGATACTGCGCAGAACTCTCAAGCTCCCAGGCCTCTGGTAGAGGACCCGAGCTGATGAGGGTGAGAGGGACCAACCACCGTGGAGATCAGAAATGCGTTTATATATGTTTATATATATATATATATATATATATATATATATATATGTATATATATATATATGTATATGTATATGTATATATATATATATATATATGTATATATATATATGTATATATATATATATGTGTGTATATATATATGTATATATATATATATATATATATATATATATATATATATATATATATATATATATCTATATCCATCCATCCATCCATCTTCTCCCGCTTAATCCGGCTTCCCGCTTAATCCGGCTGGGTCGCGGGGGCAGCATGCTGCCCAATACTCATAGCACCTGACCCCCCTATGAACCCCTCTGCAGGTGGTGAGCCCACAGGAGGGTGGACAACATGGTACTTGATGTTAGTCCATAGGGGTGCGGGCATGTTTTGGGTTGATGGGGGAAACCGGAGTACCTGGAGGAAACCCATCCAGACATGAGGAGGAACATGCAAACTCCACACAGAAAGGCCCGGGCGACCCGGGGATCGAACCTTCTTGCTGTGAGGCCTGAGTGTTGCCACTCAGCCACCGTGCCGCCATATATATATATGTATATGTATGTATATATATATATGTATGTATATATATATATGTATATATATGTATGTATATGTATGTATATGTATGTATGTATATATATATATGTATATATATATGTGTATATGTGTGTATATATATATATGTGTGTGTGTATGTATATGTATGTATATATATATATGTATATATATATGTATATATACACACACACATACGGCACATTTGCCTCTTTTGCACACTTACAAAAGAAGTATAATCTACACTGCAGGTTTTTTTTTCTTTCAAAATATTTACAGATCAGGGATTAGTTGCAAAAGCATCTGACATCCAAATGACAGTCTCCAAATGACAATTGCTTAAATACTTTTTTTTTTTTTTAAATATAAAAAAATTAGCAATTTCCTCCCCTTCCTCCAACAAATCTAAAGGAAGTTGGGAGAAGTTCATGGGTACTCAGATCCCTGTCAATGTTTGGGAAGACTGCCCTGAGTCTCAAACAATTCTTTTGAATTGTTTGAGACTCTACATAGGATTCACTACTCAAAAGTGAAAACGTATAATTTTTTCCCCAATCTCTTTGGGTTGTGACAAATGTCACTTTTTTGATGCAACGCTTACCATGCATCTGTTTCTTGTCCAAAAGTGGCCGCCTGTTGATCTGATGTGTTTAATACAATATCGCAGATTGTTAAAATGATATTATTGCCGAAACATCAGCTGTCCATCAGAACTGTCATCAACTGTACATCAGAAGTATTTATTAATCAGCCCAAAAACAACCCATTTCCTATTGTCTTATTGTAAAGAAACTACTTTTAATATCACTACCAAGCTCTAAAATGTTGCTACAGGACCTTGCTAATACTTGTCATTTAAGAGTAAAGCCACCTCTTATTGATTTTTTTTTTTACAGGCTGGGTCTACGCGAGAAACATTTATGTACCTCCGCAAACTGTTGTTTGTTTTCATTTCTGCGTGATTTATTTAAATTTTATACACCAAAAAGCATTGAGCGCTATTGACTTTGCACAATTTCAGTCGTAAATTGCCTTTGGCTCAGTAAAAAATGTCTAACTAACAATCAAATTAAATAATTGTTCTTTTAATGTGCACATACACAGCCTCATCTTTGCAGCGTATTTGCCAAGCCTTTGACACTGTATACGTTTTTGGCCTGGGTTGGGAGATGAGAGTCGGCGATGGCTTGCATGTGTGGCAGGAAGCGTTGCCAGAGCACGAGCGAGAGTGGCAGGCATGGGCCGGACTAAATTGGCTTGCTCGGCCCGTACACAGGCCCCTTTGTTTGCGCAGCGGGGTAGGTGGTAATAGGCCCTGGCTGCTTGTCTGCAGGTGAAAGGGAATGATAAACACTGACTTGCCTGGTTTGTTTTTCTTTTTCCAACTATCACCTAGAATCGAATTTCACTGCCAAAAATGAGGAAAAATGGCTTCGGGTCTTTGTTTTTTTAGCTAGTTTTTATCACCTCTAGTTATTACGCCCGCTCTTGCTGCTTGGTAATCACTGTTGTCACATGCCTCCAACATGGAAGGCAGTCCCCGGCATTACAATCCAATAAATGTCGGATATTCGTCAGAGTGGTAGGAGTGGCATTAAAGTTTAATTTCCCATTTACATTTCCTCACTCCAAGTCATTTAGCTGTTTTTAATACGCAGCAAATCAGGCGGAATGCTAACAGAGTCCGTCGTGTGCTCAAGTGTTGTGTTTTGGAAGAAATTAGCCCTTTGCCTCTGTGGATTGCAAGCTCCACAAAGCGTAGTGTGTAGTAATGAGCTTTGTATTGAACTCCGAGGCGACCCTGGCTTAACCCCAGTAAAAGAAGGTGTGAACAAGCTATCCTGTTGAGGCATGCCTAGTTATAAATAATAATAATCCATTGTTACAAATGACTCACTAATCCAGATGCTGCGCCCGGAAGCTGACACGAAAACGTGAAAAAGCAGTTGTGGTGTTCATTTACAAGACAATGAGAAATTATGAAGAACAGCTGGTGTCATACTGAAGCAATTTTAATATTTTTTTTCATTTTACTTTTCCCCCGAAGCTACTGATAATAATTATCTGGGACCTCGTACTTTTGCAATCTATCAGACATGTTCTGGTTAGGGTTTAAATAGAGCATAAATGAATGTATCCACTCTTAATATTTGACTTTTTTCTTATTTTAGATGATACAGTTGGTGTTCAAATGTTGCTTCCTTTCAAAACAACAATTTAATAGTACATTTTGTTTATTAAGCGCCTTTCTGGACACTCAAGGTCGCCTTACAACAACATAAAACAAATGAAATGCTAAAATGTAAAACATACAGTTAAAAGCCTACAGTTAAAGTGGGACAGTATTTCATTGATTGATTGTATTTAGCATCATATTTATTAGTATTTAGTAAAGTATTAGACAGTATTTGTATCTTAGTTCCTCTTGATGGAAAACAGCTTTAGTAGAACAGCATGCGATTGTTGTGTCCTTGGGCAAGACGCTTAACCCACCCACCTCCAGTGACACATGAATATCATGATAAATATTAATATTGAAGCTACTTTATGCCACTGACATAACAAAAATCAGGATAATTCCAGTAAACAATTTTTTAAAATACAGTTTCATTGAAAGTCACAGCTACAACTAATAAAAACAACAGATGAAACCAATAACTTTCTACAGCTCAGATCTTACCGTATTACTTAAAAAAAAAAAAAGTAGAATCCTCCCCATTATTGCAAAGAAATAGCACACACAATAAATATTCAGCCCCAAATGAACTATATACTGAGCAATATGTACTGCATATAAAGTAATTATTGTGATAGGCCTCTGGGTGAGTGGTTCTTCGATGTAAAGTGCTTTGAATGTAGAAAAACGCTATATAAATGTGACTATTTAATACATATTCTCAACCTCTAGTCTAATGTGGTCTTCTTTTTGCCTTTCAGATGAAGAGGAAGTTGGACCATGGCCCCGAGGTCCGATCATTCCCATCAGGAAAGAAACCCTGCAAAGGCACAGAATATCCCAGGTAAAAACCCAAAGCACGCAGCACCGTCACGACCGCCCAACGCTTCAAAGTCCATTCACATGTCTGTATTTGTGATTGTTCAGATTCTTCCCCTCCCTTTGTTTAAACTAGCCTTCCCTCTTCACACCTCTTAAATAAACCGACTGTCTATTCCCAGAATCCATAGCGGCTACAATGCTATACGAGGCTTCAAACAGATTCCCCCTCCACAATATTACACGAGCGATCCACACAGCAGCCCCAGATGTTCCTCGGAGCATTCATATTTCATGCCACTGTGCACATATGTAGCATGTAGCTGCATTAAAATTCACACTCTACACAGCCACTTGACTGTAAATGCTGCCATGTAACTAGTCGGGCTCAGCTTCCTCTCCCATTAAATATAAATCAGTAATGAAATGGACCCCAGTTGCATATTTGCTGTGGGAGTACGAGATGGGATTTTTGCTGCTGCTGCCCTCACATCACAAGGGCAGATGGGCGGGCTTTGAAGTCCACCACGGCTTTATATACAGAGGGCCATTCAAAGGGAAGACTCCACTGGCATGATAATGGTGATCCTAGTGTTCTTTAGTTTGGACTGAAGAAATGTCATTAAATTGTGGGAATGCAAATGAAAATGTACTTTCTAGCTTATAGAATATTTAGTGATATTTTTAGTAGGGATGCAACAATACAGTTTTCCCATGATTCAATACATATCTCGATACACGGGTCACAATATGTTTTAAGACATGAAAAAAAAAATCTCATGTAATTTTTACTGCTAATGAGTCTAATATAATAATATGTTATTCACATTTGAAGTGTTTTAGATCATTTGGTTCAATGATTCACAGCTCAGAATTTTAATTCAGTGAAAATGAGAACAGCGCTTTCTCAGGCCATTTTATCTTTTATAATATAGCCAGTTTACTCTTAATGTAGACTACTAGGGAAGTTTCTGTCAGACTATCATTTTTGATGATGATTTGATGAGTTCTTTTCCTCCTGAATCTCTCCTCTCACTTCATTCACACAGGCTCCTGTGTCCACGGAGCTCCTCCCACACTGACCTGCTCTTTTAGTACACACTGTCCCATCTTCTTTGTGAACACTCAAACTGTGTCATATTACATCAAAATGTTTCAACGGACCATTTTCTGAGGAAAACTTATGAGACAGAGTCTGAGAAATAGATTGCCTAAATCGTGAATCGCGTCGCTGCTTGCATATACGAGCACATTTGATTAAAGCTGCTGTAAAACCAAAAGGGATTCCAAAAGTATTTAAAAGTTAATACAGTCTTTGTCATTTCAGGGTCTATCAACGTAAAAAATAAAAAGTAACTAAAAGGAAAAAAAAACACTTCTGTTAGAATACTTCAGCTGTAAGTCCCTATGGAGTCGTTTTCCTTTCAGACCAAAATAAATGACAACACAGAGCATCTGGAGGAACACATGCATATTAACACGTGGATCGAATCATGACACCAGTATTGAAGGATTCGATATTCTATCAAATATCGATGCATCCCTTATTTTTAGATAGACATTTATTAGTTTGTCAAGTAACAAATATAAGATGTATAACCTTCTGTCCACTCTACTAAAGCTCTTAAAGTTCATATGACAGATTTGAATACTCATTTAACTAAAACATGGTTAACATCATTATATTTGACATTTACCAGAAAATCTGGTTTCCTCTAGTTTTTTGTTTGTTTGTTTTTTTACTTTTGGAGAAGTTTATAATTTTGCATCCTGATTGGACATGAACAGTCGATAAGATATATGTGGAGTAATTACATAACTGTTAAAGACTCCTATATTATTTGATTTTCTGATCTATACTTTCTGATCTACTGCATGTTATACTGTTCTTTCGTCATCACAAACAGACCTGGAATTGTTTTGTTTCATTCACATGTTTAACACACAGATCCTGCATATTTAGGCTGAGTTCTTCTCTCAAACAGAAAACACCAAACATCTTAACTAGCATCATTTGGATAAATTCAGCCCTGGAGTTGCTCATCTTTGCTGAATAAAAGGTTTAAAAAAGCTGTTAACTTAAAAAACTACCACTACATGACTTCAAAACACAACTCCGGGTCTGTCTTTGAGGAGGTAACACGATTATATCATGGTTTATTCCGTTTTGTGTCATATGGGACCTTTAAAAAATGAAAACAAGACTTCAAAACGATTTAAAAACAGCTTTGCAGACAGCATTTCAGCAGTAGTAACTGTAGTATGATTACACAGTAATCAATCAATATATGACACAGTGTGCTGTTGTGGGGTTTCAGGAAACTGGATAACATGAAACGTTGAATTACTGACGGATTCTCACTGTAAGCCGAATACAAATGATGATGGAACATTAGAACTAATCCTAAATCCTCCTTAATCAATAATTAAAGTGGCCACTTAATGCCATCCTAATTCCACTGGACGTCAAAAGCTCCACAGTAGCTATTTGTAGAATGAAATGTGTCACGTGTTCCCTGAATAATACGTGTTCTAATGTACTATGCTGTAGATGTATGGGCCCAAATACATGATAGAACTTAATAATTACTATTTTGAAAGACCAAATATGGTCTCCAGTGTTTAATCCACTCTGTTTTGCGTTTTATAACCCTTACCGCACCACATCTTAGAATACATCTTAGAACTGTACTTAAGCACTTATCTTGGCACTTATCTTGACAGGGCTATTATTCAGTACATGCGAGATGGTACATATTTATCTTACCTATTTATATTTATTTATCACGGGTACTTCTTCTTTGTACTAGGAGGGAGATTTTGGGTATTTTTTTGCTCTATGATTTGAGCTGTCGAAGGCGGAATAAATAACTTCTATGCCTCATTAAAGATACAAACGAAGTACTTATGCATTCGGTTATGTTTATTGCAGCTCATATTTTTAAACACTGCACATTTAGAAAACATTTTAGCAAATAATTCTGATATGGTTTGGGTTCAGTATTATCGTTTATTGGCCACGTTTACATGATTTTTTTTTTATTATTTTGAATTAAATAGTTCAGAATTAAAATATTCACCTTCAAGTTTACATGGAAATAATTCCAAATTGCGGGTTCCATGACAAACACGTTAAATCACGTTTTTTAAATTCCACTCAATGTCTGTGGGTCGGGAAGTGTTCTGATTGGACAGCGACACAAACGTATTTACTTTGACCAGCAGAAAACACACACTTCAGCTGCTACCGGCTTTTCTGTCATCTCGATTTGTTGTTACGCCACTGACACAAACAGGATCAAAACTTTTACCGCAGTTGTTCCGATGATAATTAAGCAGCAGCTGGAGAATTCTCTCCTCACGCTTTACGTCTGTGAGCTGAGGAGGAGAAGGGAAGAGTGTCGGAGAAGGAGGAAGACCCACCCATGTCACCACCTCATAACTTTGCTGCCATCTGGACATAGATTTAGGTGCATTAAAGCACATACGTCCAGACTGAATAATAGCTTTGTTCCCAGAGCTATTATTGAACTGAATAAATGAACTAATGCATGATGTGAATGAATTGATGTCTAACTACGGATGCACTAACAAAAATTCGTTGTACTTGTGACAAAGACAATAAAGGTGAATTGAACTGAATTGAAGACAAACTGAGTCTGAGGCTGCGACACCTCAGCCCACTCCCGCATCCCGCTCACGAATCCAAAGAGCAGTGGATGAAATTCCGAAGAGACGACTGGTGGAGCCGGATCGTTCGGATCGCGTCAGAAGAGCGACACAATGAGCATGCACTGAATGACCGGAATCAGGGCTCTACAGTGCGCCCATTTCACTCGCATTTGCGAGTAAATATTTCGCCGTGTGAACGAGGAAAACAAAACAGGCGCACCAGTGCGAGTGCTTCTGCAGCCACAATAAGGAGAGCTGCGCGCACACCTAACTGACGAGCTTAAACGTTCTAAATGTGTCAAACATTAGGGGCGCAGTCACATTAGGACTTTAGAATCGTGCCCAAGCCTGGATCGCCCCTAAAGCGCGGCACACTATAGTTCGGCGTGCCAAAAGTAATGTGAAAGCCAAAGAATATTTTTTTGTAACAGTAAAATGTACATGATCCTCCAAAACACCAAAAAGTGCCAATAGAGGGTTTGGTTCCAACCTAATATTGAATACCTGGAATAGAGTGTTAAAAATGTTCCTCCAGTAAGTTTGTAGGCATGAGCATGACCAAAACATGTGGCCGAGAGAGGCCTCAGTCAGGCCGCACTGGATGCACAATGGGCTAATTCCGGGATACATAGAAGATAGCCTGGCCCTGGAAATATGCATTTGATGTATAACTTTGAATTGAATTAACCGGTGTCGAGCACAAAAGGAAGATGAATAAACAAGTTTAAGAGCAGTAGACCAGGCATCATCAGGTATATTAAGACCCAAGTCCTCCTCCCAAGCATTTTTTAATTCATCCACAGGTGGGATTTTAAGATCTAGCATGATATTGTACAGTTTAGAGATAAGGCCTTTAGATGGGTTAAAAGACAATATTTTATCTGTGGTATCTGCTTGTGTGGTAGCTTGAATATTGGACAGTTGTGTAGTAAGAAAGTGTCATATCTGAAGATGCCGAAAAAAGTCTGAATGTAAAAAATGAAACTTCTCTTTCAACTGTGTGAATGATGCTATGGTACCACCTATTAACAGATTTTTAAAACGTTTGGCACCCTCTCTATGCCATTTCCAAAAACCTGCATCCATGAAAAAGTCCAGTCTTTCCATCTATGTAGGACCGGGCTGTCGGATGATCATCGATGTATTTTTGTGCCTCCTCAACACTGCCGATCCACTTCTTGGCACCGCTGAGCAGCGTCAGGTGGAGGCGAGCGAGGTAGAGGAGAGCGGGCTTTAGACCCCGTTTGTAGAGCTCTGCCATCACATCTCTGTACTGTACTCATTGGGACATGACTTGGGCACTGTAATCCTCCATGATGTGGATCTATTGGCCGTGGTAATCAAACATTCCTTTGCGTCGTGCTTCTCTGATAAGGAGATCCTTCGTTTGGTACCGGTGCAGGCGGAGAATCATGGGCCGTGGCCGTGCACCTGGGCCCGGCCTCGCAGCTCCTATACAATGGGCCCTGTCGATCTCCGGCGGGGATGGCAATGTATCCTTTCCGAATGCGTCTTGGAGCAATTGTGAGAAAAAGTCTGTTGGGCGTCCCCCCTCCGTAGACTCTACCAGGCCAAGAATGCGTATATTTTGGCGTCTGCTATGGTCCTCCAGGTCAATAACTTTGGCCTTAAGCTTCGTGTTGTCATCACGAAGGGAAGAGATGGCATTTTCAAGCTCGCAAACACGTTGGCTAGTGTCAGACAAGAGCACCAAAGAGGATATGCGCTGGTTGTGGTCATCCACCAAAAGCTTGTACTGATCTAGTTTAGTTTCTAGAACTCAGCAGACAGAGTTTCACGGTGCTTTTCAGTTCTTTGGCTCTTAGGCGGCATTATGAGAGCGATTATATTCATGGTTGGGTCAAACGAATGCTAAAAAACTTCCCGCAAAAAAGCATATGTTCAAATTAAAATTATAAGGGGTGTAATGAAAAAGAAGGTCTAAATTCTGCTGGAGCACGCTCGCACTACACCTACTCCATCCATGTTACCAACTGGAAGTCAGTAGGCTTTTATTTTAGTACATTTTTTGCCTAAGCGTAATATACTGAGAAGATATAAATACCAGGGCAAAGAGTAATGACAATGTTTATTCCTCATTTACAAAAATAAAATAAAACAAAACTGATCCGAATGTGTTATGTGGCTCTTATTTATCTCAAACATTATGAGATTTTCTGGGCCAATTACAACCAGTATAAATAGTCATAAACATGAATTTATAGGTCCAATCAGGATGTTGTCTAAACTGATATATCTGATAAGGCTTTTTTTTTCCGTTTTGACGATTGTTCATTCTCTATTCTGTTCCAAAGTCCTTATCTCCAAAGCCTTTCTAACAACATTTTCTTTTTGACCTATTGACCATTTCCCCTGTTTTTTTGTCTTGTAGCCCTGCAGGAATCGTCCCATGTCCGGCCACGCCCACCACCTTTGGCCACATCCGCACAGCCAACGGTCAGGGGCAGCAGAGACGGCGCATCACCTCCATCCAGCCACCCACAGGTCTGCAGGAATGGCTCCGAACGTTTCAGGTCAGCACCCAAACACACACCTCCCTCGCTCCTGCTCCTCGGGCTCCCAGGAGTGCTCTCGGGGGCCTGAAGGGAAAACTCATCAAAAAGCAGATGTTGTACCCAATCAGTGTTCACTTAGTCTCCCAGATAATTGCCGCCTTGTTGTTTTGGTCCTGCACATTACCATAGGCAGTGTAGCGTGGAATTGCTATTAGCCATACCTGTTCGCAATGAAAGCAGAGTCATAGCTTCTGTTTGCTCAAGCTACGGTGATGGCTCGTCATTTGAGTTTAATACGACTTTGGCCTTGGCTTGGGTCAGTTAACCTTCAACTAAAGTACACATTGAAATTTCAGTATAGTATTTTTTTAAAGGACCCATATTACACTATTTTCTCATCTGTTATAATGTTGTAGCCAGGCTGGGGCCCCCTAGTGTCTCCGCTCAGTTTCATTTCTCTCCAGTGACTTGCGTTTGCGAGAACCCCGGAAGTTGTAGTCGGCACACCGGCCAATCAGCGAAGAGCTCTGAAGCCATGACGTCAAACTCAAGCGCCTCTGGGTCTCTTTGTGGAGCAGCACAACAGTAAACTAAAGCGGTCAAGTTGGATGTAGACGAAGCCAAACATTTTGTGTTGGTAACGATTCGCGACATTGAGGATTTAAAGGCGGAACAAAGAGAATGTTTGGTGAATTTTATCAAGGGGAAAGACATTATTGCCCTTCTTCCTACAAGATTTGTGGTTGTGCTTGCGATTACTTGGACACTAGGCATGCGCATGATTAGTCAACTTATCGATAATTGATCATTAAAAATTTCGTCGATCATGTTTATTTTAATTGACAAACCGAATGTAGGTTGCTGTGCGTAACGTAGCGCAAGGAGTCGAGGCTGCGTCTCATAGCACAAACACTGGAGTTGTGGCCCCACAGTCCCACATCTCAGCTATGGCTCCGTGGAGATCACTATATCCCCCAAAGAGTGCATTTACCTCCCCATCAGTATCCCGGTTATCAATCATCAACAGAACATCCCTCTGTCACAGAAAGAACACTCATATTCCACTGAGTCGTGTTCTTTAGTCCAACCGAAGCTGACCACATCAGCGCACAAAGAAAGAGATGCTTTCTTTTGCTTACTGTTTATGCAAATGAGCCATGCGGTTTTAAGTTTTGTTTCTGTAAGAAGTAAACAAATGTGCCAAAGCTGCATTAAACACATTCTAATCTCACACTGATGTGGCTCTATAGTGGTGATGGTTTAGATGTTGTAAAGTTGAGTTTATTTATGCAGATTAGTAATAGTAATAATAGTGATGATAATTTTAATTTAAAATGTTAATGATTAATCAAAAATCGATCGTTAATTTTCCTGACGATTGATTAAGAAAATTTTATTGAATGCCCATCGCTACTGGACACCACTGATCGCTCCGGCGCATTACATACGTCACAACCAAACAGCAGCGTTTGGTTAAATCAAAAAAGTACCCGTCCTACTGTCTTAATGCTGCGAGGTCAGATGGTTTCCACGAAGTGAAACTGGCTGATGAATCGGGCTAATAATGTTGTTTCCTCATCACAAACTGTTACGACCCAGCTCTGCTAGGGACCGCGGAAGTAACAAAATAACCAAGATGTAAACTGGAATAAATAAGGTAATTTAATTAAAAAGAATGTACAAGGTAAATTAAACAAAACAGGCTAAAATATGTACATAAAATAACCTAAACTAAGAAAAGGGACAGGATAACAAGTTGTGCCAAAAACGAGTCACGTGGGCTTACACAAAAAACAAACAAACAAACAAGTGACTAAACTAAGGGACGCAAACAAAACTAAATCACAAGTGTCCCAAAGTAAAATCACATAAACCCACAAACAGAACCAAGTGACAAAACAAAAAGGCACAAAACCGAACTAAACTAAACTAGTGTCTCACACACAAAAAGTCACGTACTAGTACAAACAAAGTGACAACAGAAAGAGACACAAACACAAAATGGCAAACTGGCCACAAAGGCCAGCCGCCCCAAACAGGTGACAGGAATCTTCTTAAATAGGGGGAGGAGGCTGGAGGTGAGGTGGGAGTGGCCGAGGGCTGAAGTTCCCACCAATCAGAGACCAGGGCTCAACCAGCAGGAATCTAAATGACAAAAGAAATTAAAGCACACAACACAAATCAAAGAACTGGAGGCCTGGGGCCGTAACACAAACACACCCGGAGTTGTGTTTTGTTTAATTCACACATGTTTAACACACAGACTCTGCATATTTAGGTTGTGTTCCAACTTGTGATAAGGTAATTTTGAGCGTTGGATATGCAGACAGACTAATAATGCAGGATTACTCAAAACATGTCAGGATGTTGAGGTAACATGGCTTAAAGCTCACAAGAGTCAATTTAGCATATTATAGGCCCTTTGAAGTCACATAGTCTATCAGATGTAAATAAGATGACTACTACTACTTAAAAAGAGTGGAATGTATCTGAAAGGATGAAAGGCTCTAGACTTTATGTAATCTTCAAATTAGCATAACTCTGCGAGCATAAACTATTAATAAACTATTACTAATATTGTCATCATAAAACCTCATGCATTTGTAAAATACTTTCATCATGAATGAGCTTTAGAATTATTTTAGTACACTTTTTTGAGTGTTTCTGTCACTTTATTTCCATCTCCTGCAAAAAAGGAATGGAATAGAAAAAGGCTCTTGTAAGATAATGTTATGATAATGCTAAAAACATCACAGACTAGCATGATAACCGTCAGCAGGCACAAAAACTGTCAACTCGCACCACAAAAGGAAATTGGAAATGATCAAAGGCACGCTTCTGGCTCCAGCAACTCTGTCTCCAATTTTCTTTGGAAAAAACATCGTCCCTTTCACTGTTACCACTGCTGTCAGGCTTGTAATTTTGGTCTTTAAAATGTTCGTATTAACCTGCTCTACGTAATCCTGACATTTTTATTTCACTATTTTGACATCAAGCGTAAAAATATAAGGATTTGACCTGATAATTCTCTCTGACAGCCTATTTTCCACTTTTCAATTTGCCGCTTTATTACTGTTTGAGCATAGGCGCTAATATTATTTGTCTTATCCATTAGCTTTAAATGACAACTCTATGGAAATAACATGTCGTCGAATCATATTAGCCTCAATGGGGGCTGGTTGATTTGCTGTATAATAGGTTACCGTGGATCATATTACCTAAGAGATTTTGACTCATTATGTTGCAACAGCGTGGCCCACCTATAACACCTGACTGAGCTGGTGTTTATTTTCCATTAGCTCGTGTCCCTGAGCTGCTACACCACTGTCTTTAATCTATAGCTCACCTCATAAACTGCATTCTGAACATTCCCTAGTCTAGTTGCAGCATGTAGTTTCTATTAGAGGGTACTTCTACTGAACAGGCCTCAACGTTGAGTCTGTTTAATGCAAATATTTTGAAATTAAAAAACAGCCTTTTACGACCTTTTACTGCAACTGCTACTACTGCTATGAATACCAATGCAACTACCAAAGTTACTACTACTGCACTACTAGTCACGCAAACAAAAATTTTATCAAATTAAAATGTGAGGCAAAGCTTAGACCAACTTGAAATACATTGTGCCTGATTTTACTGTCTTAAAATTGTGAAAAACAGAACTTTTTTCATCAAGGGCCACATATTAAAACACATACAAGCATGAGGGCCGATCGAGGGTCATAAACTGGTGGTCAAAACAGTGAGAAATTCAAATCTGTGCATTTATAACATGCTTGAATGACCCTGCATCCTAAATATTCCAATCCACTCACATTTCATAAACAAACGGTTTCCAAAGTGCTGTACAAATACAAAGCAAGAACAACAGTAATAAAGTTAAAAAAAAATAAATAAATAAACACTCAGATTTGATCACACACAGTAAAACTAGCAAAATAAAACAAGAGCAAGAACCAGACGCTCAGAGCAAATCACAATACTAGTCCTAAAACAATAAGTGTCAAACCACAGAGATGAAAACAATCAACTAAATAAAGCATAAACAACACAGAGGGCCACCCAGGTCAAGTGGTGCTAAAAAGCCAAAGAATAAAAATGTGTCTTAAAATGAGACTTAAAACACTCAGGGGCTGCTCAGATGTGGGTATTCACCGCGATGAGTTTTTTGCATGCTAACCGTGCACATCCTGATTCTCGATCAATAAAACACGAGACTGGGTAAAGTACAAAATTTCAAATGTGTGGAGAAAAAACTGGTACTAGCCCTTCTTAAAAGATTTTCAAGTTAGCAGCCACCTTTTGTTTAGTCAAGATGGGGAATTCCAGGCTTGAAATCATCCAAAATGAGTTTAAAATCACAGTGGAGCACTTCCTGTATTACCACTTGACAACACAAGGTAGACCAGAGTGTTTTCTGTTTGAGACCAGAACTCGCCAGGGTTTGTGTATTTAAACGTGTAAATGAAACAAAACACAACTCTTGAGTATGTTTTAAATGATGAAAAACAACATTATAACATAGCTGGAGAAATAAGTAAGTAATATGGGCCCTTTAACCCTCGAAGACCTTAGGGCAGTTTTAGTACATTTCTCCTCGCCTGGATTTTTTCTTAATTTTGCTTTTAAAACTATCCCCTTTACCCTATAATTTAGTGTTCTACATACTTTTGTTCAGTACAACCTGTTATTTTACTATCTGCTGCTGTAGTTGTGTCATGTGGCTGTAATAAAAGCTATAGGACCAGAAATAGAGATGAAAAAAACAAAAAACAAAATAAAATTCACACTCTTTTATACAAAACACACAGCAAACGGGTATAAACTTTTTGGACATAAAAAAATGCTTAATTTAGGGCGTTAGCTGCAAAAATGCAAAATGTCAAGTCTGTAAGTAAATTAAAAATATCCTTATTGCCCTAAAAACAAAAAAAGTGCAATCGCCCCATTACTTTACTGGTGCCAGTCCTGGAAACAGCTCCTGTCAGGTCCTAGGCCAGAGCCACATCACTTCCTGCATTTCCGTGCTGTTTATTACATTTGGATTTGTTCATTTTGAATGAAATAAACCTTTAAATGAAAATACCATTTAAAGGTTTATTTCATTCAAAATGAACAAATGAAAATACCGCGGCACGGTGGCTGAGTGGCAACACTCAGGCCTCACAGCAAGAAGGTTGCGGGTTCGATCCCCGGGTCGCCCGGGCCTTTCTGTGTGGAGTTTGCATGTTCCTCCCTGTGTCTGGATGGGTTTCCTCCGGGTACTCCGGTTTCCCCCATCAACCTAAAACATGCCCGCGCCCCTATGAACTAACATCAAGGACCATGTTGTCCACCCTCCTGTGGGCTCACCACCTGCAGAGGGGTTCATAGGGGGGGTCAGGTGCTATGAGTCCGCGACCCAGCCGGATTAAGCGGGAGAAGATGGATGGATGGATGGATGGATGAAAATACCAAGGGATGCGCAATTACGCACACCAAGGTGCGTAATTTGTCATTTATTTGAGAAAAAACTCCACTTAGAGCGGCTTTTTCAATTGCTCTAAACATACACGCTCGAGATATCAACCATCTTGACTCACTTCACTCTGGGAAAGTTTGGGCTAATCAAAATGGACGGAGCACATGCGTTTGGCAGAAAACAAAGTTCCTATTGAACACTCGTTTTGTGCACGTCATCACACAGCGTGAGTGTGATGCTATGTCTTTGCTTTCAGAAGAAGAAAAAAAAGTAAGTTTCAACCTTTATGGTTAGAAAGTTATTTGCAGTTATATAAAACATATTCCTCGGAATTGTATACGATGTCGTAGGTCTTCGACCGATGCAAGGTGAGGCCGCAGTGCCTTTGGAGAGGTCTGCGCCATCTTGATTGCCGTTACCGAAACATCAGTCTAATCAGCTCATGCAAAGTTTCCTACCATTCCGAGCACTTCTCCTTTTCCATCTAAAAATAAAGTGCCCGTGTCTACCTCTCCGTGCCCTCCCTCTGGTGCTCCCCTGATCATCTGCAGCAGAGCATTTCATCATCACCTCATCACTTGATTAAAAGGCAAAACCTCTTCCTCGGCACACGGCGCATTCAAGTGTCTGCTCCGTGATCACAGGTGGAGCTATGTCACCGGGAGATCTCCTGAGACTGAAGTAGCACATTCACCTCACAGGCTGCTTCGGGATGCAAGGATGAAAAGATGGTACAAAGATGATTCAACGGGTTTAACCAAAATAGCAATCACCTAATGGAGTTAAAGAGCGAGACCTACCTAAACACCTCGACTCCGCCCACAAACACATTTCAAACAGCCGTTAAACTGGGCAGTGCTTGGAGAACTAAAGAAAAGAGTGCAAGGGGAGGAGGGTATAAGAACAGTGTGACTGGTCTAACAGGTATTAGATTCGATTCGATTTTTTATTTGCACATAAGTTAAAACAATTTCGCAATACTGAAAAATATAAACATTTCAGTGCAGGAGTGTGAGAAGACCATTGATGGTCTGATAAGGCACCTCCCCTAAAAACATTTTCATTACAGTCATGAACAGAATATCAAATTTATGAACACTTTAAACAGTACTGTACATTCAGATGAGCAACATTTGTATCAATTGTCTTTTAAAAGAGAAAAGAGTGGAAATAGACTTTAGAATGGGGGATAAGTTATTCCAGAGGGCGGGGCCTCTGAACTTGAGTGTTCTTTGGTTGATTGATGTTCTGCACAAGGGAAGGTAAAAGTCTCTGCAGTGTCTTCTAGAATAGGTGTGAACATCTGATGAGGACATGAAAAAGTTCTCAAAAACTCTGGGTAAAACCTGAGACATATGGACATACTTAAACATAAACAGGCAAAGACAATATATGTTGACATTATATATAGTCAAAATATTGTTTTTACGAAACAAAGGAGCAAAGGAAGTCAGTCTATTTGAATAATTCATAATTTTAAGAAATCTCTTTTGTATGAATAAAATCTTATTGAGGTATGTCTTAAAGGTGTTGCCCCAAACCATATTAAAATATAAGATATGTGGATAGATTAAACTGTAATATAACGTCATCATGCATGAAGCATTTATACAAGAATGAATTTTGCTCAAAATTCCAATGGATTTCATAATTTTGCTACATACATGTTGAGTATGGTATTTCCAGGTCAGTTTTTGATCAACAATCACTCCTAAAAACTTCGTTTGAGCAACTTGATTAACTGTAATACCGTCAATGGATAGTGTAACGTTTTGATTTGGAATATGTTTATGCTGTATGCTGAAAATTATGAAATTTGTCTTTTGAATATTTAGAGATAGTTTATTTGCTTTAAACCACTTGGAAATTTCTGATAATTCCTCATTTGCCTCTGTTATCAGGCTGTTGAGATTTGGATTAGATAATAGGAGGCATGTATCATCTGCAAACATTAGAGGTAACACTTTTTTACAAACATTTTCTAGATCATTTATATAGATTAAAAATAAGAGGGGTCCCAAGATCGAGTCTTGAGGGACACCACAAATTATCTTTTTTCTATATGAGCTTTGATCATTCACATAAGTAAATTGTTCACGATCCTCCAAATAATTTTTTAACCATTCTAAAGCATGATCTTGGATTCCATAGTTTTGTAATTTGGCACAAAGAATTTGATAGTTAACTATGTCAAATGCTTTTGACAAGTCTAGAAATATACCAAGGGTATTATTTTTGTTGTCTAAATTTAATGTAATTATATCGGTAAATTGCAAAAGGCCATTTCAGTAGACAAGTTTTTTCAGAACCATACTGATGGCTGTATAGAATGCTGCTGTTAAGTGTTTAGATATTCTTTCATGGACTAATTTTTCCAGTATTTTAGAAAACAAGGGTAGAACTGAAATAGGTCGGTAGTTGTTAAATAAGCTTGAATCCCCAGACTTAAACAATAGAGTCACTTTGGCTAGTTTTAGATCTTTTGGAATAACACCAGTTTTAAGTGACAAAGAGAGAACAAAAGTCAAAGGTTCAATTATAGAAGAAGCTATTTTATAAGACTAACTTTAAGTTTTTCATGGCCTGGAGCTGTGTCTTTCATGTTTAATATTATCTTCATGATCTAATTTTTTGAAGGTGCATCAAATGTGCTTAAACAAGGGTAATTTTGATCAACAAGTAATGGGGTAGATTTTCCTGATGATATGTCTTTTGACAGTGAAGGACCTACATTCTCAAAAAAATCATTAAAGCCATTTGCAATATCAAGGTGGTAAGTATAGATTTTAACACCATCAGAAAACTCTGAGGGTAAAGCTTTTTTTTGACAAATTGATTTTTATATTTTTTATAACATGAAATATTTAGTGGTGTGGGGCTAATTGATTTTTTTTAATATAACTTGTTCTTTGTAATAGAAGATTTTTTAATTGCAGGTGTAATCCATGGTTGGTCTATAATTTGCTTTATGTTTATACTGTGTACGAGCGGGAAACAATTGTCAAACAAAGATTTAATGGTATTCATAAATGTTATGTAGGCCCTTTCAGCGTCCTGATGTTTGTAAACCTCATCCCATGAGATCTTAGCTAATGACATTTTGAATAGTTCCTAATTTTTCTGGCTAAATATACGATGTTTCAAAACACAGTTTTTCTTTTTTTATGATCTACTTGAAAAAAACTGAAACACAGGAAGTTGATCTGAAATATCAGTGAGTAATACACCTGAGGTTATTGATTTCTCAAAAGAATTTGTCACTATATTGTCAATCAAAGTTGAAGAAACACTTGTTACTCTTGTTGGCTTGTCAATAAGTGGATAAAAAAGTTTGTGTTAAGTGTATTTAGGAAATCTATTGTGGAATTTGCTTTTTTCAAGATATCTATATTAAAGTCCCCAAGTAGAATGCAAGCTCTATTTTTAAGAGTTATTTCCAGTGTAGAGGACAATGCATCGTTTAGAATATCCATATTACTATTGTTTGGTGGGCGATAAATACACCCAATGATAATAGTTTGTCCCCCAAGATTACTACATTTTGGAATTTCTATAAACAATGATTCTATTTCAGTTTCAATAAAATAAAATAAAATTAGGTCCTCCCTTTTGATAAAATCATAATTTTCATGTATCAAAATAGATACTCCACCCCCTTTTTGTTTTGCTACATGAATGTACACCATTATATTTAGGTATGGAATAAAGTTGTCCATTGTCATAATTTAGCCATATTTCTGACAGAGCAAGGACAGAAATATTATCTTGTACAATTGATGTTTTGAGTAAAGTTTTAAACTCAACTTCATTATAGTATTTGACATGTACCGTTTGAGATTAAATTCAGACAGTTTTTATCTGGATCAATCAGATCATTATATTCCTTTTTGTCCTTATTTGATTTATTTGATTTAGTATATCTTAGGATTTGATTTTTCAATTCTTTTGACAACCCTACTTCTTTCAGTAAATGCCAGGAAAAAAAAAATCTTGGCATATGTTATTTTAAAGTAACTATCTGGTGAAATACAAATAAATCTGTTTTGGAATGCCGCAATTAGCTGGCTATCGGTGGGAAAATGCCCACATCATCTAATCGCGTCCAAGGCCAGCCCCCCAGGCTAAAGCTGATCTGCCAAATTACAGGTAGTTTACGCGCGCCACATTTTCCAGCCTGCCTTCGTGCCCGTGATCATTATTGGAGTTTTTCCTGCAAGAAAAACAACCAACTCCAAACCGCTGCTTTGTTCGACATGCTTTTCACAACCCAATGTTCTGCCAGGACCCAAACTTAGGGGTCTGTTAGTGCTGCTGATGTAGAGCAGCTTTTGTCCCGATCAAATTTTCTGCGCGTGAGCTGGCTCCGATGTATAGACAGGTGCACAGTACAGATCATTAATGTGTTATAGGCACATTACAGCGGGCTCCATATTCCTACAGCGCTCCAATCAATTCATCCCATCTGAGCTGCCAAGAAGAAGCTTACACAGGCATTCTCAGTCCTCTGTCTGACTGGCACCTTCAGCCCATAACGACAAGAACACATTTTACACATGAGTAGACGGGGGGGAAAGTCTCACATCCAGATTCGGTCACGTGTTTGAATTCTCCAGTAGGACTGAGAGAAGAGTTAGAGTGACAGCCTTCTCCCCCTCTGTACAGGACGCCTGCCAGTGTCTCATTTAGTGGAGACGAAGCAGCGTGGAGCCGTGCAGAGGCGGGTCTGGCAGGGCTAGACGGGACGAAACTAACGACTATGGTTATGTAATAAACAGCAATTGAATAGAATTGTTGATTGAGGGATGATTCTGAGTTGTGTGTATTGTATAATCACTGTGTAGCAGTTAGAAATTGATATGATTTATTTTTCTGTTTACAGTTGTGTTTTTGCATTTGAAATGAATGGTGCAAGAAAATTATTGCACTTGTGGTTAGATTTGCGGTTTATCTTTTATTAAAGGTGCATTGTGTATCTTTTCTGGTAGAGAGTCAGCCATCTGCTTTCAGCTATTTGTCAGAAATGTTTTGCAGTGTGGCTTTAAACCTTTCTAGCTTCACTGAGATAAAACTAGGCCAAGCTACCGGTCAGATCACAGTCAGAATGCCTGTTTTTCTGGATATTTTGGGGCAATAAAACCACCTGTAATGTAATAAATGTAAAGTAGAGCTGTTTAATGCTATATTGTGGAATATTTGAAGCAGAGCAATGACACATCCAGAGAAACAAGAAGGTGACAAACCTGAAAACCCGAAAAGTTACATAATGCGCCTTTTAATAGGATTGTGTTTAGAAGAACAGACAAAAAGTCTGAAATGTGAACAAACAACTATAAATATAAGAAGTGTTTGTGCAAGTCTAAACTACAGGATCAGCCGTTTTCATGCAGAATTGTGATTTTGATTAATCTTGCAGTTCATTTGCTGTACATAAAGAAAAATTTGAAATACTAAATTGTCTTGTTTGAGGTTCAAGTATCACATAAAAGGGAATGGACTCTAAAATGAATCGGAAAAATGCAGAAATATAACTAATATATCTGCATTTTTAGCAATATCTTAATAAATATCACGCATAGGCCTGTTGCAATAACAAATTTTGAAGTGCTCAAGAAAAAAAATAGACCAACCAATTTATCCCAATAAACAAACGCCCTAAAGAATTGTAAATGTACAACATAGTAAAAAAGTTTAGTAAATCGCAGAGTGACAACAACTAAAGTTATTAAACCCTCAAATCACATCGTAGTACAAAAAAATACCAAAAGTGAGAAAAAGTACTTGATAAAAAATAAACACATTGATATAGTAATTATCATGACAGTCCTTATAGTTTGTCTACTTTTTGCAGTTTTCCAATTATAGATAAACACAATGTTTGGTACACCTTCATACCTTTTTATTACTAGGACACTGCAAAGTCAATAAAAGTTGTATGTTAAAATAAGGGAGTTCAAAGATGACAATCTAATTTGATTACTTGAAATGAATGTCAATGGGAAAGTGCACACTGCAGCTCTGTGAGATGCCATTTTATTCCCAGCAATAAAATATCATAACATCATTATCATGCCCGGCTGCCAGTCGCTGCAACTCAGTGCTTTTGATTAGCTTCACCTTCTCGTTCATTGACACCAGCTGCCGATTCACTCCCAACATATTTTAATGGTTGCTGTGCTATAAAAAAAATAATCAAGCCAGGTCACTCAAGTGTCTTTTTCTCTCTTTCTCACAGAGCTGGACCGGACCCGAGAAGCTGCTGGCGCTGGATGAGTTGATTGACAGCTGTGAGCCCACACAGGTCAAACATATGATGCAGGTGATAGAGCCACAGTTTCAGAGAGACTTCATTTCCCTGCTGCCCAAAGAGGTGAGTAAGCGCACATAGAGGGCGCTAGTTCACAAATATTGGTTCACTGGAATGTATTAGGGTTGGGCGGTATCCAAATTTTTCTCCATTTAATGATCTGGGACACGCCAAGACAAGAAAAGATTCTGAAATAAAAAGTAAAAGGCGACAGTCCACGCGTGTGATATTTCCCACTGCAGCATGTTGTATCTGTTGTATCTGCTCTCAGCACTCGGAGAAGTTACTGTCTCCTCCGTGAAAGTCTGACTTCGCCCTCAAGCAGGAACTTTCTCCTCTTCAATGCGTCCCCTCTGGACTCTCGACGTTCAATAAAACGTCTCCATCACAAACTTTTCAGTTCAACATCACACACAAAGCGTCAGTCATCTTTTTTTTTTCTTCTTACTTTGAAGAGGAGCGAGAGCGGAGGGGAGAAAGTCTGTGCTGTCCCCGTGTCTGAAGCGACTGTGGTGGATCTCTGGCCTGACGCAGGGTTGTAGCTCCATCAGCATTTGCTGTCTCTCCCCTGTCATTTAGCCTGAAGCCAAAACGCTCTGAATATTATATTAGGTCCTTATGCGCTGCAGATTATTTCAATGACAGTAATGAAACCGTCGCTACTTTTTGCTACCATGGTATACCATGTTACTGCCCAACCCTAAAATGCATGTGTTTGATAATGGGAAAAATGGACGTCCCAGGAGTTTTGAAACAGGTAATTGTTGAAAAATGATGGCGTGGGCATCTTAAAGTAGGCAAAAAGGAGCGTTTGGTATTAAAAATGGTTGCTGGTCTGTTCGATAAATGGCTTTGCCCAATTTTAGAATTATAAGCAAAGATGTTTATAGTTTTATTCTAAGGTTAGTTATCTTTTGTACCATATTTAGCAGGGCAATAGACAGAGGACTACAAAGGGGGGTGTTGTCCTGTGTCTTGGGGTTTTTTGATGCCCAAAACTGAACCCTCTTTCTATTAATTTGTGTTAAATGGGGCCCATGTAAGGCTTCTTGTCCCTGGCCCCTAAATTTCTGTCGATAGGCCTGCTTCCAAACACCAACAGACCTAAAACAAGTCTTAACCATTCTAGGACTAAACTAGGGACTCACCAATCCACCTTTTTCAGCTCCAATACTGATTTTGATACTATATTCGATACTATATTGGATCATTGCATCTCATCTAGTGCAATTGTGCAATTATGAATAGATGCAATTTTATGAAGGTCTTGCCTATAAAGACTGCCTTAAAGGTCCTGTTGGTGTATCACTTGTCATATTTCTGTTCTGTGGTGGACGTTTGTGTGGTTCTTATGTTGTTGTGTTGTCCTGTCTTTACATTAAAGCATGTGACCGTCTGTCCCAAGACAAATTTCTCCCATGGGAGACAATAAAGGACAATAAATCTTATTTTATCCCTAGGCTAAACCAGGTCTAAAATGTGACTACACACTTCCTATACTAGTTCTAAGCACAGAAATGTGCATACAGAGGAATCAGTGTTTATTTTTTTAAAGATACAAACAACAAAAAGCCCCACAAAAATCTAAAATTGCAGAATCAACTCACATATTGGTCTTCATTGATAATTCCAATCTAGGACAGCAAAATAACACTCCTTTTATGACTTGGCATGCTATTTATGATCTGTTGTGATAAAAATCTAACTTGAGCACAAAACTTCCCCAAGTTGTGGCTCAATTTGTCAAACCTGGATTAAACCGGAGCTCCCCGCCCCTCTCACGCCCGATCCTGTCATCGTTTCCCCTCACATCACGTATGAAACTCCAGAAGCTTCCGGAGTGGGCGTGTAGTTTCGCCTCATATCTGACAATATAAACAAGATAAGATCACACAGGGGGATCCTACCAAAACAACCCCCATCCGGCGCACCTGACATGGCTGATCCAATGCTCTGCACGGTGTCACCGTTTGACAGGTGTTAGCGAGCAGACAGGAAGAAGATTACAGGCTGAGGCAATAGGAGGTAAGCGTTTAAGGCTTTCAAGGTACCCACGATTCATGCTCAAAAAGACAAATGTATATACGTTTATGGCTGATGGGCTTGAGCGTAGGCTGAATTGTTGGCTGAATAGCCTGTTTTGTCTATTTAAAACTATCAGATGGTCAAATGGGACTGTTAAATGTCCTGAAAATTAGTTTAGTTTATTTGATTTATTTGACAGGGGCAATGTACAGGAGTATTAATCACAACAAATGAAAAGATGTACCAGACTCTCGCTCTCGGAGGTAATTTTCATCTGCAGTCCCTGAGCCAAACAACATTACAGACAATGTTTGTAACAAGTAAGAGTAACAAAGAAGAAGGTTGGAATGAACATAAGGCATAAAACAGGCATGTCCAAACTATGGCCCGGGGGCCAAATGTGGCCCTCAAACCAATTGTTTTGGCCTTCAGGCTTCCAGGTGAATTGGCCCATACTACTGCAAGTAGAACTTTTTACTGCATGTTTTTGAAATATACCTCGATCAAGCAAATGTCCTGTGTCCTTTTGAGGGTTTAAACCTGAACAAAGGTCTAGTGGGTCATTCAAACCTCTTATAAATGCACAGATTTGAATGACTCACTGTTTTGACTATCAGTGTATGACCCTCGATCGGCCCTCACACTGGTCTGTGTTTTAATCCGATGAAAAAAATTTGAACGTCCCTGGCATAAAACATGCAATTCATAATATTTGCAGTGTCAGTGATACATTTCATCAGTTAGTTGAAAATAATTAAAACTTGTTTCCCGATACCTCCCCTGTCCCCTTCTCATGTCTAGTCTA
The DNA here is from genome assembly GCA_030686955.1 of Odontamblyopus rebecca. NCBI lineage: Eukaryota > Metazoa > Chordata > Actinopteri > Gobiiformes > Gobiidae > Odontamblyopus > Odontamblyopus rebecca. The sequence continues at coordinate 32,717,578 of CM060658.1, forward strand.
ACTTTAATGCTGACACATCTGCACTCTTAGAAATTGTTGTTTAAAACTCCAGGCAATTTTTTTTGAAAGTGTTTGTATAATTTTAGCTCAGTTAGAAGTTTGTTGCATTCTGAGATGTTTAAAATGAAAAAGCAGATTGTCCTAATGATGTTTTCCATTTTAGTATTACACTTTGGCCATTGACATTGACCAAATGGACAAACTTTTTCAATGGTGATGGTGATGGTGCCACATTACTTTAAGATACTAAGATCTAATCGATACTAAAACAAGTGTCGAAACTAGGCATTCATTTGAGCAAGTACTAAAATAGTCAGATTCACAGGACAGAAATGAACCTTTCCTGAATAGTTTTAGAATGATCTTGAGCTGTATCAGAACAAGTATAAGAGCACATAGACTAATGTACGCCCATGGACCACTATGGAAATTCATGGTAATATAAAAGAAAATACTATTATTTAATGCTGAAAATCACATCCTATTGTCGAAATACTGTTTTGAATTATCGTTGTGGTATAGTAGCTATTGAGTATCGAGTATGTTCCTCAGTATCAAACTCGAGTTTTAGTATTGTGACAGCACTAGATGAGTTTAGGCTCAGTTGTTGGCTGACTGGCTTGTTTTGTCTATGTGAAAACCACAGGGTTGTAGTGTCAGAACAAACAGATGTGTGAAGTAAGCGTGAATTTGATGAAAGTTGTAGTTGTACTTTGGTAATGTTACTAGGACGCGAAATTGGATCTCAAAATGTTTGCAGATCCTGATGAAAAGCTTGGCACTTTGTAATCAGCATGGTCCGTCAGCCAGTCTAAAGACAGTGAAAGCTTTTCAAAGTTTTTTGCAGGAATAAATTATATTTTTTGGGCTGTTTTTATGACCTAAAGTTTGTCTATTTCCATAAACCGTCGTATTAAAAGGACTGTGTAGTTAATTAAATTTTAAATGAGATCACGATGGGGTCATTTCCAGTCGGTCAATGGGGCGGGATTGGGTCTTTTCAACAGTAAAGCCAAGAAATTTGATTATTTATATTAATGGGCCCATATTACGCTATTACGCATATTTCCGATCTATGTTCTAATGTTTCCTCATCAAAAACCTTCACTAGAATCAGCCTTGAATTCCCAATCTTTACTGAAAAACAGGATACTACTGCTTCATGACATGAGCTTTGGAGATGTAGACAACCTCATATTTAAGGATTACTCAAAAATGTGTGAATGAAACAAAACATAACTTACAGAACAGAATTATACCGTGACTTAAAGCTCAAGAATCCATTTTGTGTAATGTAGGACCTTTAAATGCTAGTGATATGAAGCCTGTTTTGTTTATGTTTAGGAAATTCAAATAGAAATTGTAATTTTTGTGTCTTTACATACAAACAAAAACTCAACACTACAGCCTCACCTACTTTTGGTGTTGAAAAAACACTTTGAAATAACTTGTGCTTTACCATCTCAATAATTGGTCCTATACATCAAGTAAACTTCAGAGAATTCGGGCATAATGTGTTGGAAAAGTTTACTACCAAAACGTGACAAGAATGATCATTTAAAAACCGACTGCCAATTTTTCATCCCTGTGACTTCAGCAGCTCGGCGAAGCTCTTTTTGATTAAATCTTCCTAAAATATCCTTTGGGAGAGTCATTTTTCTTATGGTGCAGCTAATTTGACAGCAACACCTGAAAAGCTATGGGAAGTGCATGAGCGACTGTACAAACGTGTGCACATCAGGGACTTAATGAGGAGTGCACGCTTGATAGTCCGCGCGCTCGCCTTCACCAAACTCCATTTGAATTTATTTTGGGGGTTATCTCGGATTATTGCGCTTCAAATACACCATTTCATTTCCGCTAGCGACGGCATTAATGCACAAAAGCTGTTGATACAAAACTGAACGCATTCTTACAGCGTATGCAAGCTCGCCTCTCCACAGATCTGACCTGTAATTTGGCACGCTCGATGAGGTTAATGCCAAATTGTGGAACATTCTAAACTAAGCAATAATACCACCCTTTTTAAATAATAATAATAACACCCCTTTTTTGCATAGTAATTCGTTGGCCTAAATTTTGAGATGCACTGATCCAGCTTTTTCAGTTCCGATACCGAATCCAATTCCATGGTTTTAAGTATCTATTGATTCCTGATATCTACAGAAGCCTGTGCAGGGACTAAAAATGGACTTTGCCTAAAACAAGAAATATTGTATGACAAAATGTGTTATGCAGCTCTTATTTACCACTCAAGTAACAGAACAACTTATATACTTAATAATAATAATAATAATAATAATAATAATAATTATTATTATTATTATTATTATTATTATTATTATTATAAATTATAATAATTATATATTATTATTGCTGGACACCTAAGGTCGCCATACAACAACATAAATAAATTAAGTACGATTAAATCATACAGTTTAAAGCCTACTGTTAAAGTGGGACAGTATTTAATTGATTGATTGTATTTAGTGTTGTATTTTTTGACTTTCTTGTAGAAGTTTTCAGCTTGTCCAAGGAAGGGTGGAAGTAAAAGGCTGGAGACCAACTGGACGTGTTAAGCAGGAGAAGTTTATTTACCATCAATAATACAGGCCCGGGGGGACAGGAAAAGTGAGCATAATATGATTTCAGAAGTGAACATAGTCTGATCTTTGAGTGTTCAAGCCCCTTTACTGTACTTCCAGAGGAGGTTTATAAAGCAAGTGTGGGGAGACTATGAAGTCCAATAGACTCCAGTTAGACAGAAATATACCACAATTCAGATAGTGGTGTGCCAAAAGAAGATCCTGGTGTAAAAATGGCTGCTGTGAGTCAAGGTTAAACTGAGAGATGTACGTGGAGGATAAATTACTTAAATTCTCTTACAACTTTAACCAGTAAATAGTCTTATTACATCAGCCCTAACCAGAATATCTGCAGAACCGATATTTTGAAGTCGGTACCCGATCCAGCAAATTTTCATGGATTTAACGCCGATATTCATGACTAGTATCTTAAAGTGCGCATGACTATTCTAATTTCTACTTAATTTGTTGGGATAGTGGCTGTTTTCAATATAAATTATAGTTTTTTCAGTAGTCAAGAAGCAATTTGTGAAGAAAAGTTGTAAAATATGTTAAATTGATTTTAAAAATACAAATAGTGTTAAAGTATTTTAGCGTTAATGATAAAACCGCTTTCCAAATCCAGAAAACTCTCCGAGATGGTGACTTATTATTGGAATGTCACAAAACAGGTCATGTTGCCATTTGTGTTTTTTTGTATTTTTCCTCTCACATGAGTGCAGATTTGTTCTAATTTCCTCGATTTGCTTTTGTGCAGGCTATGGCCCAGTGATCTGTGGCGACAGCCATTATTACCTTCTGTCTAATGCTCCCATAGTGCTTTGCTGCCTTTGTTTTGACTAATGTTAATTTGGTTTTATCAGAATAGTATTATACAGTCTTTTATCCCCCTTGCTGCCTGGGAAAGCCTCTGTCTTTTATGGTCTAGAACTATGTCTCAAAACATCCAATTTGAGTATTTCTTTAATTTAGAGACAGATCTATTTGTAATTTTTTGGATTAATCTTTATTTTGAACTAGTTTTGCCAAGGTTTCATCTCATTTTAGACCTGTTAAACTATGTTAAACACCTTGTACTCTCAATTTTTCATATATCTGAGTAAAATTTGTCTCACACCATTACAAATACATTGCATAAGCAGCTCTTGAGGTCAAAATAAATCTGCCGTGTACTGAAAATGCACGGTTAGCATGTTAGCTGTCGCTTTACCATCACAGCAAAACTCCGCGCTGGTCTCTGAAAAGGTTTTAATTCATTATCATTCTGAACACTCAGTCTCACCAGAAGGTAATATTTCAAAAAAGATACTCGAGATTTAATACAGAAAAGAAAAACAATTAAAAGCTTCAAATTAGGATTCTTGATTAACTGCACCAACAGTTTTAATAGCCACATGATTAAAAAAATGTTCAGTCGCTATTTCATCTGAATGAGGAAAATAATTAATACATAAATAAATATATATATTGCTGTTAAATCTGTCTATTTTGTCTCCTAAAGTATTCACAGTTTTTCTCTTGTTTATTTGAAACTATAAAACAAGTAATAAATATATAAATTGCAGCTAAAACTATTAACTCAATGGTAAAGTCCTTATTATTGAACACCCATAGCTTCATGCAGTACCAATATTTAACATTTTTGTACCTATCAGGGTTCATTTGTCTCTTTTGTCTCCTAACCCCGCCTGTCCCTGTGTTTGTTCTCCTCACAGTTGGCTCTGTACGTGCTTTCATTCCTGGAGCCCAAGGACCTCCTCCAGGCCGCTCAGACCTGCCGCTACTGGCGCATCCTGGCAGAAGACAACCTGCTGTGGAGGGAGAAGTGTCGGGAGGAGGGTGAGCGCCGGGGCACCGAGGCAGAGGGGGCGGCATGTGGACGCACAGTTTTAGAGCTCCGGTGCCGCTAATGCAGACGCCGCATGGCTTTATTCTTGTTTACACCTGCTTTAGTGTTTACTCTAGAAGTCCACTTAGTTCAGGCTTGGTCGCTCCAGGCAGTGATAAAACAGACTGTCCGTGTTTGGATGCGATTAAAAAGGACAGTCTTGTTTAAAAAAAAAGTGGTACATTTGGTCATACACCGTACAATTTAGATTATATTATGTGATTCAGAATTCCTAATGTACTGCACACTATTTGCAGTTTTCGTATTTAAATTATTTGCCTGACAGCCAACAAACCAACCAAACGATATCATCTCAGGTAGACAGTCAGAGTCTAAGGCTGCGTTCAGACTGCAGCCTGAAGTGACCTAAATTTGATTTTTTTTTGCCCCTATATGACCTGTATCTGATCTTTTAATGACTGATCGACACAGATCCGATGTTTTTAAATAGAACCCAGGCCACTTGGATATGTGGTCCTAAAACCGATACATATCCGATCTTTTGACATGTGACTTCAGTTTGAACGGCCAGGTCACATTCATCCGATCTACGTCTGACCTACACGTCATCAATAAGCAAGAGGTTGGCTATTGTGCTGTAACAGGCACCTGTTGTGAGCAAATACAGCCCAATTCCGATGTGTTTGCTCACTGAAATAGGCCGAAGAAGTGTTTCTTCCCACAAGAGTGGTACGACAGCAACTTTAAAATCATCTGGAGCTCAATGCAGCATCCATTAGGGGTGTAAGAAAAAATAAATTCAGTGATATATCGTGATACTTCACTGCACAATTCTCAAATCGTTTCAAAATACACCTGAATCGATTTTTAAAATGTTATTTAAATGTGCAGTATAGGAGCTAAAAGTTCCTCCGGGCACTCCGTTTTCCCCCATCAACTCAAAACATGCAACACCCCTATGAACTAACATCAAGGACCATGATGTCCACCCTCCTGTGCTGCTCACCACTTACAGAGGGGTTCATAGAGGGGATCAGGTGCACAGAGGACTGGGCGGTGAACAGCTGCCCCCCGCGACCCAGCCAGATAAAGCGGAAGAAGATGGACGTACAGATTTAAATGTGCAGTATAGGAGCTGAAAGTTCCTATACTGCACATTTGTTCAGGCATTGGTATTGGCGAGTACTCGGAATCACTGATCTAATACCACTCTGTATTTTCCTGAATGAGCGAATCCAAGCTTTGTTTACTCTGCATAATGAATTAGCCACGTGCCCGGGATGAGTGTCTTTTTGCAGACCGCACTGTTGTTTTCATCCACTCACTTTGTTTCAAGATTCAAGGATCTATTGTCATTGTCACAAGTAATCTAGTCTAAGACTAGTAGCCAAGTAAAGTTCATAATATTTGACTCTGTATTTTTGCGCTGGAATACAGTCAGTTTGTTTTTTCATACTATGCGCTGTCACTGGTATCCGTATTGGCAAGTCCACTGAGGCCGAATATCCGTATCCGATCTGATTTTTAAGAAGTGGTATCTCAACACTCACGTTAAGCTCAATTCCCACAGTCTTTATTGTTTACCCTTAAGGCCACCACACACTACAGGAGAATTTGTCCTATTTTGGCTGTGATTTCTTCTTCCTGAGTTCGGTGAGACGTGACCCAACTTTTTGTCTATGTGTGCGATTTTGAAGCCGCTGCTCCTCGTGTGTGTGGTGTCAGTGTCAGATCATAACCACCAAACATCAACAACACGACGGTAACAGCCGATAAAACAGAGCGTCAGGGGCAGAGGAGTAATGGACACAGAGACGTAAAACACAAACTCGGGATATAGGGAAAATAAAGACTTGATTACTCCCGTAAAGTGGTAAATTTAAACTGCAGCATCTCATCCACAGTATCCATAGAAATTGTCCTTCGCAAACAATGATATCCAGTGCACAAAACCACGCTGTTAATCCAGTTTGAGGTGTTCTTTGAAAGTAAAAAGGCGAAAGTTTCTCACGTATGTCTGTTTACATCCACATAGCGTGTGATTCACTGCAGATTCGCGATCTAGGCTCTACTTCCTGTGGACTTTATCACCTCTTTTATGCTTTAAAAATAATGTATCAGAAGTATTGCACCACATTTCACAAATAATACCACAGTTTTGACTTGTATCTAAACTAGAAGTGCAGCACTCTGATGAACACTTAATTTGACTGTAGACGAGAAACAGGAAACGCCATCGTGCTCACAACTTTATAGCCTGTGGTCCGCAGACGTATCCCATTGCAGTGTTTGCGATTGGAGACTTTAAGACCGAAAAATCCTCTAGACTTTAGTTTAGTCTCCACTTTGGAAATCGGCTCTGTCTATTCTACTCACGCCCCCTTCCCTCCCTGTGCGTTTAGGCATCGACGAGCCTCTGCCGCCCAAGAAGAGGAAAGTGGTGAAACCCGGGTTCACGCACAGCCCCTGGAAGAGCGCCTACATCAGGCAGCACCGGATAGACACCAACTGGAGGAGGGGGGACCTCAAATCACCCAAGGTACCTTTGTCTCCTACTCACATGCTGACCCACTAACAATCTCCACAGGTTTAGTTTTATGGATACCAAAACACTACAGAGGACTCTCCGAAAGGCGGTTCAATACGTGACAGCGGCTTAGTGATGGCTCAGCACGTGTCAGGCTAAATCCTAATGGGCCTGGACATTGAAGTGGTCATAGTATGTGTCCAGTGACTTCATTTGTCTTCACCGCTTAAATAAACTGCTCCATGCATGTCAAACATTATTAGTTAATCGTTAAGAATGTACTCGAGGGCACTCCGCACTGTTGAATATGCAGAGATCCACGCCAAGCTCGCAGTGCTGTGTCCTGAAGGCACATTTCCATTCACACGATGTTAATCCGACACAGGCCAGGATGGTAAACAAAATTTTAACTGCTTTAATTGACAATGGCTACTGTATGAATGCACATTTTACAGGTTTTGTTTTGAAGATTTTTTTATTGCATACGAATTATACACTCATTTCTGTACATTTCGTATGTGGACGGCACGCTACCTACTTGCTTAATAGAGATGTTGTAGCTTGTGTGAATTAGCATTAAACTATTTTGCATTTATGTCACATTAAAACATGCATTCTTACTGTGGGTGGGCTCATCTCTCCACAGATCTGACCTGTGACTTGACATGGTGCACATGCCTGTAATGAAAGGGCCCATATTACTCTATTTTTAGTTTTGGTTTAGTCCTGATTTTAGTCCTAATTTTAGTCCTAGTTTAGTCCTGGTTTAGACCTGGTTTTAGACCTGATTTTAGTCCTGATTTTAGTCCTAGTTTAAGTCCTAGTTTAGTCCTGGTTTAGTCCTGATTTTCGTCCTGGTTTAGTCCTAGTTTTAGACTTGGTTTAGACCTGATTTTAGTCCTGATTTTAGTCCTAGTTTAGTCCTGATTTTATTCCTAGTTTAGTCCTGGTTTAGTTCTGGTTTTAATCCTGGTTTAAAGGCGCACAGGAAGAGGTATGGTCCATGCAGCGTGCAGGATATATACTATACTTTTATATTATACTTACCTAATAAAAAATGTGTGAAAATGAATGAAAAAAACAACTCCAGGTATGTTTTTGATGCGGTAACATTATAGCACAGCTTAAAACTCACAAGACTCAATTTTGCGTAATATAGGACCTTTTAAGGTTAATGCCATATGGTGGAACACTGCAGGCTAAGCAATATCTCCGTGGAGACAAGCGGAAAGGTCACACTGTGCTCCTTTAATTCATTTGCTTAAGATGTATGATGCTATACTGTCAATTTGTGTATTTTTACATGTTCTCAACCCTTGTCTGTATAGTAAAAACCTGATTCCGTTCACCAGCGATCAATCCAAGACATCCAGGTTCACTTAAACCCCTTGTTCGCCTTTGGTACAGAGTGACATTATCTTCCCCACTTTGATGTCCAATGAGACTTGTCCCTGTCACACACACCCACACGCGCACCTTCCCTCTTTTTTGCATCAGCCTCCACCACCCACATTTAATCTTGATGTCACCCGGCCCTCTCTCCCACAGGTGCTGAAAGGTCACGACGATCACGTGATCACCTGCCTGCAGTTCTGTGGCAATCGCATCGTGAGCGGCTCTGACGACAACACGCTCAAAGTGTGGTCGGCCATCACGGGGAAGGTAAGACACTCAACTTTCTTACACTTAGTCTGGTGCTGTTTGCTTAAAGGGTTTAAATATGTCTACTCAGTTTTATTATCTTTACTTTACTTTTGTCGACTCCACAAATTACTCATCAAATTATTCTAGCAAATTTTGTCTTTTCACTGTGGTAAATTTGACAATTTTGTGTCAGTATCTGTATTATCAGGGCTCATTTTCACCACAATAGGTTGGGTTCAAACAAAATCACAATATCCAGGGTTCCCTTGGTCATGGAAATCCTGCAAAAGTCATGGAAATTGAAAATGTCATTTTTCAGGCCTGGAAAAGTCATGGAATTTTAGTATCTCTTTCAGGCAACTACAGCGTTCTGTGAAGTTATCATTATTAGGCTATTATGATTATTTCTGAACGTATGCGCCAGCTGCTCCAGCAAGACAATACACAATGAGGTCTTTTGTTTAAAAGAGACGACAGTAAATGCATTGACAGTATTTTGAATGTTAAAAAAACATAATGCCACATCATAAGGTGAGTGGAAAGGGTTAACATTATATGTACATCATACATCATATTTAGCCCTAAAAATCTGCTAAATTCTACACATGTAGGCGCTGGAAAGTCATGGAAAATTCACTTTAGGTCATGAAAAAGTCATGGAAATCATGTTTTGATCTTGTTTATAGTTAATATCTTTGTAACTATTGGGTTTACTATCCACATGAAACATCTCTGTCCGCTCAAGAAAACAAAAGTGAATTTTTTTATTTATTTTTTGAGTATGGTCCCAAAGTGGCGCCATTAATTAACAGTGTTAGAGTTCAATATTTTGTTCATTTTAAAGTTGGATAACTGTTGCAAGAAACATGAATCTCCCATGTGCGATGTTTTCAGTGGGTTCACTCAGCCCCAGCTCAAACTGTACGACCAAATCACAGGATTTAAAAGTTCACAGCTCACGATTCATGTTCTCACACTACAGTGCGAAACCCTCACGAGAGGCGACTGGATTTCAAATGGTTCAAAAGGTTTCATATTCTTGTGACCTACAAATGCCGATCGGGAGCTGGTTGTGAGGTATTAATCGGTTCACGTTACCCCATGTATACTACACAAAGAACGACACGTTTGTTTTTTTTTTGTTTTTTTTATAAGGACAGTATACAAATTACATTATGCACAGTGCAAATATGCTTGTATCAGATTATATCTTTTCAAGCTACTTTCCATCTGCAGTCGTCGGCTTAAACAGAAAATCAAACATACATATACTAAAATATACACGGTTAAGCCAAATCGATCTCAAAAACTGTCGCACAAGTGAAAAATCGGCTCAAAAACTGCCAAAAATCACAGTGTACACCCGGCTTTATATAGGCTACTGCCCTCCTCCATTGACATCAAATTCTTGCACATGTTCTGCCTTTGTATACCTTTTTTGATCACATTCAAATAAATAGTACTTTAAAGCTAGATATCTGAGACTTCCTAAAAGGTTTACAACATTTACAAACTTATTTTTCAATGCACTTACATTTATTTACATTCAAAACAATAATACCAAAAAATATGTTCATAAATCTAAAATCCTTCATCTAAATTGAAATATTTGTCAAAAATAAAAAATCAGTGTTTTCTTTTGCCAAATCTTACCCATACCTTGAGCCTCGATGTTTCCTGACTTGTCACCCAGCCCGTGTCTGGAGCAGAGTTAGTATTCATGAGTGAGTCTGCTGCAGCCACACGGGGCCTGCACTCACCGTCTATACTCAGAGAGCCACTGCTTGTATAGAGTTTAGAGGAGCTTCAAATAGACTAGGAAATCAACTGGCTTTCATGCTGCACTGTTGAATTTAGATTTCTAAAACTACCAAGACGAAGAAATCACATCTAGTCCTCTTCACCTCAGTTTACAAGAGTCTGGTTTGTAAAGATGGTACTGCTTCGTAGCTAGCTCTATTTCGCTGTAACTGAAAACATTATGGAGTACTTTTTCGCTTGTGTATAGCTAGTATATATGGCATTTCTGGGGTTTTGCAGTGTATATGATCTGTTTTTGGTATCAATAGCACTAGTAAATGTTAACAGACATCTGCCAGTCACGACAATTACATACAGTCCCTGACAAAAGTCTTGTCGCAAAAAAAACAAAAAAAAACAGAAATGGACATATGTCAGTGGCGTTGAAAACAAGGATTGATCTGCAACATGGCGTCTTGAAAATAAGCGATTAAAGATTGTGCAGAAGTACACAAAGACCTCCAAACACAACTTGAACACAGCGCTGAAAAGCGGCTTTAAGGCCAGTTGGATTATTTGGACGGATAGATTCCCGTTCCCATTATTGTTCAAATACAAAATATCCAATTACTTAGATTTATTAGGGTTAGGGTTACTTAGATTTACTGCATGCGATTTCACTTTTTACCTTTTCAGTTTTGACTTGTGGTTCCAATTCACCACCATTTTGTTTGTATTTCTATCCCTTCACTGTCCTGGCAGATAAGATCACATTTTGCTCATAGACGGACAGAAGGAGTCCACTGTCCCCATTTTCCTCTCCTCTGCTCACTGCCCCTCTAAGATAGTAAAGTTTGGCATATGGCCCAGTGGTGATTACACGCATATCTGTCACAGCGTTTTCAGATCTGAACCTGCTCGGCCAAGGTCATCTGATAGGCGTGGAGTGTCCATTGGTTCTACTGCTGCCCAACACTAATGCATTCTGGGGCTGCTTGTCCGTGCAGCAAGGTTAGCACAGTGCTCCCACCGTCATGCTTGTTTATCCAGTTAGTTTAACACTGAAGAGAGATGCAGCACAGCTTCAGCTCTGTTATATCATAATAAAATATCATACTGAAACAAAACTCAATACAATTTTCTACATTTTCATTATTGTTACTATTGCTAATCTGCATAAATAAACTCAACTTTACAATATATAAACCATAACCACTATAGAGCCACATTAGCCCATTTGACATTATTATGTGTTTAATGCAGCTTTAGCACATTTGTTTACATCTTCCAGAAATGAAATGTAAAAGCACATGGCTCATTTGCATAAACTAAGTGCTAAAAAATAGCAGCTTTTTCCTTATGCGCTGATGTGGTCAGCTTCTATTGGACTAAAGGACATTATTATTATTATTATTATTATATGAGCGTTCTTTCTGTGACAGAAGGATGTTCTGCTGATGGTGAGTCTGTTCTGTGCGTATGTCTCATTGGAGATGGTTCATGTTTTCAAAGGTCGTACATGTGCAAATTTAGTGCAGCTCTTTATTTAACAGTCATTTCACTTTATGTTGATCAATTTATTTATTTTGTCTTCTGTTGTGATGAAAAGACTGAAAAGTGTCTTTTGGACCCATGTGCAGTTGACTGTTGCAGTAACCATGATACATGCACCATGACAAAACCAGGATACTCAAAAACCCGATCATACCTGGGATACTTCTTCATTTAGCGAAGTCATGTCTTGGCTTGGCAAATTGTTCCGTGGTTTAGTTTTAGGTTTGTTTCTCACTTTATCTTTCATTCTTGAGCAAAAAGAAACCTCAATTTGATGAGGGAGGTTAAAATAACCACATTATCGGGAGCACTACGAGATTAAGCAGGTAAACACACTCACTGAGGGATATAGTGATCTCCACGGAGCCATAGCCGAGACATGGGACATCTCCTTACGTTATGCACAACAACATACATTCAGTTTGTCGATTCAAAATTAACGTGATTGACAAAATTATCGATTAGTCGACTAATCATGCTCATGTCTGAATGACACAATAAAAGGCACTGATACTGAGTTTGAAAAAGGGATGAACAAAAAATATCTAAATGCAATTTTGACAAGTTTTGCAATTGCAATTTGCAATTTATGTTTTGATAATAGGATTCTGTTCATAGTAGTAGGAACTGACAAATGAATACAAACTAAATTTAAAAAAAAATATTGGCATATTGGCGTATTGGCGGTTTTTATGCAGAACAAGACAGTTTGCTAGTTTTCCCTCCATTTAGATTGCATTTTCAAGTCCGCAGAATTCACCTCCCTAGTTTGAAACAGTGCAATGAATACGTAGGTAGATTTTTACATTTTCATTTGACTACTCCTTTAATATGTTGTTGTATAGAAAAACAGGTAAGGTAACTTTATTTATATAGCTCTTTGCACAGACACATATCCCCAAAGACGCTTTACAGAGCATTATTAATAGAGCATTCTTCATTCAACAGTAGCATTGGTATTAGGCAGATTTGTACACCAGATCCTATTCGAACCTGTTACCCTTTGGTTACAGGGTAAACACTAAACTGTGCTTTCTATACAGATTAGCTGCCTGGTTGTTCCTGGTTGTTGGTATCAAACTTTACATGCTTCCTGGGGGCATTACTTTCAATAACTTGTATTTCTTTGCGACTGTCTTAACCTTAATCTTGCATTTTCATTTTCAAATATACCATCGTTTCGAATGTACTCTTTAAAAATACTTCGCTACATAAGATGTACCTATGTGGTTAGCTCTTAAAAATTTAAAAGTTATTGAGTCACCACAAAATGCAGCCACTTAAGCAAATCCGCCATGTCTTCAGCCTGACAGTTCTGCCTTGGTTTAATACCCCCGGTTTTTCCTAGACTAAATCTCTGTTTACATTTGTCATAGAGACCAAAACAGTCCTAATCCTTTTTGTTTGGACTCTGTATTCAAAGCATGGATCTTATTTCTTTGCTTTCTTAACTCCTAACTCCAGAGGGAATCACCCTCACTGGACAGGAACAGCCAATTAAACCCACTCAACCATTTCTGAAGTAACAGTCGATACTGGTTATCTGTGTACCGCGTATCTATCTTGCGTATAATTTTGCTTTTATTGTTCTTAAATAGCAAGGTGGACATTTAATTTCATGCTGTGGAACATTTTGTGTTATGTAGTGCAGCTTTAAATCTAAAATGGCAAAACAATAGGATTACAAGCATCATTTAAGGCTCTTAAGAAAGGTCTTTTGACATTTTGAGTTAACAATGATGAAAATACGGTCACTATTATTTCAGTAGTAGCCGAGTCATAATTTGTTGTCATGGTACTGAAATTTAAAGCTTGATTTCAATAGTAAGGAAAAGGTGATTTAGGTAGGTTCCAAAGTGGTCCATTGGCGTATAGTAGTCTGTGCACTCTTATACTTGTCCTGACTCGGCTCAATATCAAACTCAAACTATTCAGAAAAGGTTCATTTCTGTCCCGTTAATGTGACTTTTTTTTAGTATCGATACTTGTTCAAATAAGAGTCCAGTTTTCATACTACATTTTAGACAGCCCTTCTCGCAATAGACTATTATCACAACAGCAGGAAATGCTGCGATGTTGAATCGCTTAACTTCCAGTCAGTGCTTTTCTATGCCAAAATACCTGTGGAAAAGTGTTGCATATTTTTGACCAGCTTCATGAATCTGCCCCAACACCAAATCTTCATTCATGTTCTGTCCATGAAGAATTTATTCTACTATCAAGGTAAGAAAGATGAAAACTTAAAGGAGACGACAGCATTAGTGAACTACTCCTGAGCAAAGCTAACGTTATATAGATATCTTAGCATAGAGAGATTTGTGCAGTTTAAATGCTATAGATGTTCACAGATTAAATGTCGACCATTTTAACTGCACAAATCTCTCAGTCTATGCTAATATCTGCATCACAAAATCAATTTTTAATTTTAATACTATAATCAGTCTGCGTGAACAAGTTATTTATGTTTTATTCGTGACCATAACGTTAGTTTTGCTCAGGAGTAGGTCACTAATGCTCGTCGTCATTCGCCTTTAAGTTTTTGTCTTTCTTACCTTGATAGTTGTGGATAAATTCTTCATGGGCAGAAAATGTTCTTTGTCGACCTTGTTGGATGAAGATTTGGTGTCGGTCTAGACAGATTTATGAAGCTGGTCAAAAATATGTGACTTTTCCACAGGTATTTTGCTGGAGAAAAGCAGTGATGAGAAGTTCCGTGACTCAACATTGTGGCACTTCCTGATGTTGTGATAGTAGACTATTACTGATTCATCATCACATATCTACATTATTTTCACTTCACACAATTCTGGTAGATTACTAAATGCCTCCAATGTCCCCTTATCCATCCATGCTCTCCAGCCACATTGAAAATCACAGCACAACCTCTCCCCCCTAACCCCGTATCTTTAAAAGTCATGTGAGTGACCTTGGCTGCTTTTACGGCTTGCATAAATCCCTCGACGGGAGCCGGTGGTAGGCCCCGGTCCAGGTCCCACTGTTACTCTGAGCACACGGACGAAAGATCGATAAGAGACAGAGCGCACATCAGCTCAAATGAGGAAGCCTGATGTTTCACCCTCCTGCTCCAGAATAACGACGGAGGCTATTTAACGGACTTCTGTGTTGAGAGTCCAGTGTGTGTCAGTATGCTGTTAGCATGCTAGTTGCCTTTGCATAACCATAAAGACCATAAACGCTGTCAGCAATTTTAGTCATTCTGATAATTTCCTAAATAGCATACATTTTTAACAAGATAATTGTGGCACAAAATGTCCAATATTGTTTAATACCTATTTGACACAAGATTTCAAGATTTCAATATTGTTTATGTGTCATATGCAGGTTCAACACAAGGTCAACAATGCAATGAAATGCTTAGGATGAGAAAAACTGTTGACTCGCTAAGATATTCAATAAGTACTAATGGGATGCAATAAATAGTACTGGTAAAAACATGTTTGCATATACAAAGGAAAATAAATATAATTAAAAATATATATATAATAAAATACAAAATGCAGATATAATAAAATGTAATAAAATATAAAATACAAAGGTGGTAAAGGTGGTACACAGGTGGTAAAACTGCTTCAGATTCGTATTGCACATAATATGGTATTGCACATGGGTTGTGGAGCAGGTTATTGCACAGGTAATAGTGACAGTGAGGTAGTGAATATTGTCGGACCGATGTATCGGGTGGCTGATATGGGCACTTAGAAACATATCGGCTATCGGCCTAAATCTTGCCGATATGGGCCAATAGTCCACGTAGACATGTTTTACCTCAAAAATCTTAGATATTATATATACTATATATTCTGCCCATTTAATCCAATTTACAGACAGATAAATGTCCTAATATGTGGCTCTGCATCAATATTTATCTGAGGAATAATTGTGTCCGTCCCGTGCCTGAACGTACCCCTACATGCGCTTGTTTACAGTCGCAGCCTTAGATCCACGTGCACAGCACTGAGATTATGTTCTTTTTACAGACGATCAGTTTGAGTCTGGATTAAAAGGACAGTTCTTAGTGCAGACTTGTGATCTGAGAGGAGCCTTTGTGAGCGCTGGTGTCTCATTGGTTAGCGATTAGCTGCTGTAGCTCCCACACATAAACAGGCTGTTTTCTCTTCTATTAGCGACTGTAAAGTGACTACAGTGGCCATATATGTGTTACTGCACATGCATTGATATGTAAATGAGCTGTGAATAGAAGTGTGAATTATCAGAATTCGTATCATTAATTACCGTGGCGCACACGCATTTACCGCTAAAAGCTAATAGTTTACTTACAGTACTTTTTTTACTGGCGAGAATATCATACAAAAATGCCATTAGGCCGACCTACTTTCTTTAAATATGACGTAAAGAGGCAGAATACCAATAAATGTTGCCTAAATAAACTCTATTGAAAATCTAAACCTAAATCCAAACCTAAGCTTTATAAACAATTGAAGATTTACAGTGAATTTTTTCAGCATTAATATATGAACGATTATATCGGCTATCTGCAGCTCCAACTCCCATTTTATTGGTATCATATTGGCTGCAACAAAATCCATATCGGTTGGGCCCTGATAGTGACATACACATACACATGAACTACTTTTTTTTTTTCAATAGAGACCAGATTTTTATTCTGTTCCTCAGACAAGCCCTAAATGTAAATCTACAGCTACATTTGATCTGTAAACTTCAACAGAATTCTCTCAAAACTCTCTAATCTCAAACTCTTAACTTTTTTACTTTTTTCTACCCATCCTTTCTAAACTTCTTTTGAAACGGTGTTCTGAAGTAAGACCTGGTACTGTATGTGCAGGATTTAACCGCTGCGATCACTGAAGGAATCCGTCATTGCCGACAAAGTGCTCCGGAGCTAGTGTGGCGCTAAATCGCTCTCTTCTCCCTCAAACGTGTTCTGCTTCAGCTCGTGTATTTCCAGGTTATTTCTCGGTGATGGGACAATATTGGAAAATGGCAGTCCTGTTTCCTGTGTGTTATTGCACTATTTATCTCCGTGCTCGGTTGTCTCGCTAACAGATGCGCTTTCCGATCGCCCAGTGAAGCGTCCGCTGTCCGTTGATGAATAATGACATATCTTGTAATGCATTTTGTTTTAACAGCGCGTATTAGACAAAGCGCAGGGGGTTGCCAGCCCTTGAACAAGTTGTTAGTGGAGGTATGGTTGCCAGATGCTGATTTATTCACTGACATAAAAGTACAAGTGAAGGGAAGGCTTGCTGAGAGCCAATCAGTGAGTTATTATTGAGCCTTGGTATATGTAAATGTCCCTTTAAAAGACGTGGACCATTGCTTAGTGATGAAGGAAGAGAATGGGATTTTTAATAGTCGTGCAGCAGGAGATCTTAAATTGCTAATATGTGTTAAAGTGCCATCTTTTGTATACATTAACTGTGCTCAACAAATGGACTATATTTTTTCAATCATTTCTCAAGTAACCATAGCCATTTATTTGTATTGACATTTAAATAGCCAGTGGTTGAATGATGTTTTCCATCTTGTATATTCTCCGTCTTCTTTCGCCATATTCAAACATGTTTTTATATTGTCAACATAATGCTCTTGAACTCGCTCACGGTGGGAAGAGTAGCCAAAACTATTAAGTAAGAATACTGTATGAACTGTGAAGTAATAGGAGTAAAAGTATGCTGCTAGAAAAGTACCATTTAAAAAGTTACTCAAGTAAATGTAGGTACTCTGGACAGACCGATACGGGCCTAAATCTAGCCGATATGGGCCACATGGGCAAGTGGTCCCATAGGTTTTGTTTTGGGGGTCCCAAAACTCATTGAGGACCTGTAAAAATGAAATAATAATGGCTCTTTATAGAATATAAATTAAGTTCAGGCTGGCTGCAATGGACTACATACAACTGACATTACTGAGCTATGTGCATTTAAAAGTTGCCTACCGTAAAATACCAAATAAGAGCCAGGTCTAATGTTTTTTTTTTTTTTTTTTTTTTTTTTAACTACTGTGGTGAAATATGTAGAGGAAAACTCAGGAGAAGCAGCCACGAGACGGTTTTTATACAAATTCTACACTGCAGCAGATTATTAATTAAAGTCTTCTACAAATAAATAAACTCCACTTTACAACATACAAACCATAACCACTATAGAGCCACATCAGACCATTTGATCATATATCCTTATAATCCTTATGTCCCAGAAATGAATCTTAAAACCGCTTGGCTTATTTGCATACAGCTCGCTAAGTTTGCATACTGAAGTACATGTATACACACTCCATGACAGTACCATTAAATTCAGATTGACACTCGGGTTGACATTTTTAGTGTATTATTACTATTTTTAATAACAGTCTAATAAAAGAAAAATCATATACCTCTTATTCCTCACACTGTTTATTCGAGAAAAAAATCAGCTATGGTACAGTGTTTAATGGTTCTGAGATGCTGCGTAATCAAAACTAACGGGCTCTGAGTTCCGGGCGTCCCAGTTGTGTTTCGCGCATATTTCAACCGTGGTCTCGGGTTATCGCGAACCCTGCATGGGCATGTTATACCTCATAATAAAGCCTAGACTATATTATGTCCATTGAATTCAATTTACAGACAGATAAATATCCTAATATGTGGCACCGCATCATTATTAATCATAGGAGTCATTTGTCTGTATGTGACACCGTACTGCCCCTAAATAAACCTAAACTTAAAATCCAGTAGGGTTAAACCTAAGTTATAAAATCAATTGAAGATTTACGGAGAATTTTAACACATTTTAGCTTGTTTTGTCGGTATCGGATCCATACAAATCCATATCGGTCGTGCCCTAGTAAATGGCAATACATACAGTAGATAGATGTAGTAAATGCCCATATGCTGAATGCTTCTCCCCACTCTTCACCCCCATTTCTATACGCATCTATCTTTAATTGTTGTATTAAAGGGCCTGTCTGCTTTTCCCCCATGTATTTGAGCAAAATTTGTCTTGTCTTGTCAGTATAGATAGCTACCATGCTAGTTTTTGTTAGCTTTACCATGATGGCAAACTTTGGCCTCTGAAAACTGACGAGTGCTTATACACTCATCATGGTGAATACTTCTTATGCTCATAATGCTAACAGTAATTGAGGAATCATTCTGGGCCACTGCAAAATAGACCTGTAAATTAATCGACTAAAAGACAAATGCCGATCGAATCGGTCAATGAAGGCTTCGTTGAACATTTGGATTAATTGATTTGATTTTAGATTTATTCTGATTATAAGTGTTTATATGGGACAGCAGAGAGCAGAGTTGGCTGAATTTCTTGTATTTTTCGGTATATTTTAAAAAGCAGATTAAATTAATTGCCCCAGTACTGTTTTTCTGCATGACTAGTTGTTTTTGCATGAACTCTGAACTGTGCAGGTTTAGTCTTATGAGCGCAGACGATACTTAAAAATACGTTTAGTCAACCATGAATTTCTTAAAAATGTGAAAAACATAGCTAGTCAAATTGGTAAAAATCAGGCACGCTGCCTTTCAAATGCTTTCATGCTCAGGCATACTGTTGAGCTGAAAGGCCTTGTTTGAGTGCGGAGGTGGACACTGTGACAGAGCTGTGGGCCTGCCTTCACCTGTTAGGCCTGGGTCTTTGCGTGTCACTCCAGCTCAGTGAGTCCTGTCAGTCTGTGAGGGGGTGTGCACACACACACACACACACACACACTACAAAAGCTGCCTGCTGTTCAGTGGAGCAGTGCGTGTACTCGGAGGAGCCTGCCAGCAGCTGTCAGCTCAGACTGCAGACCTGTGCACACACCAGAGAAGAAGATTTAACCACATCACTGGCTTTGGTTTAGTGCATTCATGTGGCCGGTGTGGTCAGTGGAATTATTCAAGATATTGTTTTCGGATTTTGGATAAATAGCAAGTACCATATTTTTCTGACTTTAAAGCACACTGGATTTTAAGGCACAATATCAAAGAATGGGTCTATTTTCATACATAAAGCACACCTTAGATCAGAGGTGTCAAACTCATTTTGGTCCGGGGGCCGTATGCAACCTACTTTGATCCCAAAAGGGCCAGATCAGAAAACTCAGTTCTCTCTTCAAGTTATTGTATTTTTCTCCGTGTCTCGTAGTGGTGTTTAAGATTATATTCCTCGAGCAACGCCACTTGTTCCAAACACACTGAGCACAGATTTCCCATTCACCTCTGTCAACAAATAAGAATTAGACTATTTTTCTTGGGAAATCTTGAACTCAGCATCTGCTTTTCTTATTTTTTGACATTTTGCTGATGAGGGTCACGGTCGACAGTCAAAACGATCGTCCTTTAAGAGCGTTTGGAAAGAGGAAAGTCTTCATTTGTGCTGCTCTGGTGGGAGTCGCAACGTACAGAAACGCCGGAGATGCTGCTATGCTAAACGGTGCAGAAAATTAACTGAAAAATCTGAAAATTTTAAGTATTTTAATAGAAAAATCAGCCAAGGACCACATATTGACATTAAACCACATAAAATTGGTTAGAGGTCAGTAAGCACAACCAGAATTAATACATTAGTGCACCAGATTATAAAGTGCATGATTTTTGATAAAATTCAAGGATTTTAAGTACACCTTATAGTCCGAAAAATACAATAAGTAAAGTTTATTTATATAGTGCTTTTCACAGACATGGGTCACAAATTGCTTCACATACAGAAGATAAAAACAGCATAAGATAACATCCCTAATAACATCTGCCAAAATAGGTAGATATAAGTAGAGGTAGGTAGAATAGCCAGAAACTGTAATGAGTAACATTACTTCAAAATAATAATACTCCAGTAGAATACAAAGAAATCCAAGAAATAACTCAAGTTAGAGTAAAAAAGTAACTAAGAATAACTAATATCTGATTTATAATTTGACGTTAGTGTAATTTGAATGACTTAAACATTAAATAATCTACAAATTATGTTATTTTCAAAGGATAGATGCAAAAATATGAATACTAAATCATATCTAAAGGAGCAGTACAAGAAACAAATAATATCATATCATCAAGATAAAGCTTTTGTCATTTGTAGACTTACTCGCAGTGGGAAGAGGAACCAAAACTTTTCTGAACTAAGAGTATGGTTAATAAATAATAAAAATATTACTGCAATAGGAGCTAGAAAAGTCCTCTGAAAAGTACAATTTGCTGTACAATATGCTGAATGCCTCTCCCCATTTGTGTGTCTGCTCAAAGCAGTTTTTAGGTTTTAAATATGTAAAAACATCTAAAACAAAAAGAAGACATGTGAAAAATGAACTTTGCTTTTATTTGCTGAATGATAATAGAAAGTCAGGGCCAGAGTTTAAGCCACTTAAAAAGTAGTTGCGCATTGAATAAGTATTTAAAGATAACTAAACCTCAACTTCATAACTAAAATCCATTTATTAAAAAGCTTTGTTCAAACGCTGCGATAAAAATGAAAGAAATTAATTAATCAGTGAATTCTGCAGCCGGGCTAATCTTTTAATCACCCCCTCGTATGATAATGTGATGACCCAACCCTAAACACTTTGCTTTAACCTTTTCAAAGCTGACTCTCTACTTTCAAGTTCAAGGGCCTGATCCATTTTAATACAAGGTTATAACACAGTGCATTATCATAACCTGGAATCCATTTGCAGATTTGCATTTGCTATTGTGATTAAAGAATATTAGCAAAAAAAACAGTACAGCCCACGTCCAAGGTCTTATCAAAGAAGCTAATCTTTCACAGATAAAGACGGCTAAATCCACAGTCGAAGGTTCCGCTTTCTTCCCACGCACCATTTTGAGTGGGCTCTAATCACACTGGATTTTTTTGTTCCTGAATGCACCTATAATAGCGCTGAAAGACTAGAAAGCCCTTGTCCTTCTCCAAAACACAAGAAGAAAACACTGAATGTGTGTATAAAAGCATTATAGGATTGAGAATGCACGGATACTATGGTAACATACATGCTTTTACAAATGCACTTGGCTTAAGAAGTGATTTTCAACATTATTTATGTTATTTTATATTATCATGTGGCCTTGTATCTGTGTAAAGGCCGAATTATAGTTCTGTGTCAACTCAACGCACACTGCTACCGTCATTTTTGATTTATCGCTCTGCGTCGAGGTCTATACATCGCAAAGTAATTCACCGTCACAATGCTAGGGGGCTGTGATTTAAACCGGCCTATGTGTACTGCAGACGCATAATCTCTGAAAAGTTTAACATGAATTATCTCCGCGATATACGTACAGAACAGACTCACCATCAACCGCACTCCCCTCTGTCACAGAAAGAACACAACTATTCCACTGAATCATGTCCTTTAGTCCGACAGAACCTGACCACATCAGCGCACAAGCTGTTTTTTTAGCGCTTATACTGTATGCAAATTAGCCATGCGGTTTTAAGTTTTGCTTCTCTAAAATGTAAACAAATATGCGCAAAGCTGCATTAAACACATTATTATTCAATGTATATGTTGAGCGGAGTACCGGGAATGTTGCTTGCGTTGCTTCTCCCTGCTGTCTGCTTCGTTTTGAAAATTTCGGAGGTGCATGACAGTTTGCGGAGGGGGTACACGTTGACGCACAACTATAAATGGGCCTTAATCCCTCAGTCACGGAGGCAGGTTCCGTACTAGTCTATGTTCTCTTATACTTTTTCTGATACAGCTCAAGATCTTTCTAAATCTATCCAAGAATGGTTATTTTCTGACTTTTTGTGTCGATACCAGCTCAAATGAGTTTTGATACTAGTTTTAGTATCGATTAGTACCTGATTTTTACTACTTCTGACAACGCTTCTATGGAACACTCCATATTATTATCCGTCATTGGAAATGGCAAGAGCAATTTGCACGGTTGACATATGAAAACTATACATGAATTGCTTCTCCATTTTATAATCTGCGCTGTTAAAGAGTCATCAGTTTACCACACTGATCTTTCACTGCTATCTGAAACCACACTTTTGCATCTTTTTACCTTTTGAATTTGCCTTTACTAATTACGGTGCTTGAATGATTTTTATGGAGCGCCTTTTAAAAAGATCACTCCTTTGGTAACAGTCAAGATGATAGTGATAAAGCAGCAAGACCCATAGCGGAGCAATGGGCTTTGATCGTCAGGTCACGCCACATTAGCCTGTAGTTAATGAAGTGATCCGTACGGCAGGCGCGTTCTCTTTCTCCTCTTCTCTTTGCAGTAAACCCTTCTGTGGCTTATCGGCTGTAGTCAAGGGGGTCACACGTTGCACACTCCAACTGAACACACCTCCTCAGCCTGGCAACCAAAGCCCACAGGATCCGATAGAAAGCGTTGAATTAATTTAGAAACAGAATAGACACGATATGCAAATGATATCGAGTGGAGATTTCCATAAGCGCTTTAATCAATATGCAATCTAGTGTGGTTAATGGGGATAAATGTGATTCTTTGTTACGGAGCGGTGGGTTGGTGTGGATGTACAGAGGAGAGCAGCGTTGTCTCTCCAGTGTTTTGCTTGTTTCGGTTGGCCCGGAAACCCCATGACGAGGCTTGCGTTTCCACAAAGCTATGTAAACCGTGACTTCATACAGACGCTGCATAATTTACAGAGCCTGACACAGCTAATGCACAGCCATGTGTTATTAGTAATCCTTAAAGGGTATTTGGTTTATAGGAACTTTTTCCAGCAGTATGCAAGCAAATTAAAGGCCTTTCCGCAGTTAATTTATGATACATTGAATTGATTAGTTAAAAAAGATAAATTATTAATGTGTAATGTACCGATTCTCTTACTATTTTTGCTTTTAGGACATGCCAATGCCTGATATGAACAAATACAAGCGCAGTACCAGTCAAGTAACTTCACTTCACTTTGGATAAATATTTTAAATTCATACATTGAGACTTTCTGGACTATGACCAGTACATTTTTATTTATTTCTGTTTATTTATTTATAACAAGGACAGTGCATATTGACCAAAAACAATAAAAGAATAAAAGAAGTGGACTAAGAGTGTGATGCTCCCGAAATCCGACTGCGAGTATTGTAGCAGCCACAAGAGCCAATCACGATTAAAGTCATTAAATGTGCCCGCCCTTCTCACCGGAATGCGGGAAGGGGGTTTACTTTGTAAAGAAACGCGCTAGCTGTCAATCAAACCTGTTGCTAATGCTAACGGGAGCGACCTCAAGGAATGAAGGCGTCTGATGGGTCTGTTACTTTTGTTAATTTCTTGATTTAGGGACAAAATAGCGAAATGTCAGTCTAGCACGTTAGCTATGTTCACTCATATATACAGTCTATGATATTGACCAACAGTTTTCATCGTTCAGCCAGATGTACAGAAGGCACCTGGGAAGAGAGATCAAAATAAGATCAAACAATCAATTAAATGGTTTTATTATGACCATTTTTATGTCCAATATTATAAATTGTATTGTTGAGCCACTGTCTTGGCCAGGATTCCCTTGAAAAAGACAACCTGTTTTTAAATCCAGAAGGAAACACATTTAAGTTTATGCTACAGTCCTTTGCTACTTCCAGAATAAAAAAATGACTTCTTCCAACACTGAAAAGCCCTTGAAGTACTCTTGCCTCATATATGCCACACAGCTCCATTTGAACAGTGCCACAAATGTCCTCTTTCGCGCTGATAACTACAGGCAATTATAAAATCTGAAGAAAAGCTGTGGCATTTGCTCTTATATGGCAGCAGGTGCCAACAGTAGCCGTCCTCCTTCTCTCAAAAGGTCACTGCACATTCATTCCACCTGTCGGCTTTCTCCCTCAAGGCAAATCCAAGGGGCCAAGGAGCAAATACCAAATATGACTTTCTTATTGCTTAGAGAGCTATGCATAGGCTATGAGATTTAAAGGACCCACATTGCTCTGTTTTCTGATCTATGTTATAATGTAGTTTCCTCATCAAAAACATACTTGCAGTTGTGTTTTGTTTCATTCACACAAAACCTGCTTATTTAGTTCTTCTTTCACACTGGAAACACTCTGTTCCACCTTGTGTTGTCATGTGGTAATACAGGAAGTACTCCACAGTGTTTTTAAACTCCACACACCTTCTCTAGTCGAGGCAATTTTAAGTAATTGTGCTTTACAGAATAAGAGACACATTAAAACCATGATACATAATACAATTAACATTAAAAGAGATTCATTTGGATACTTTCAGGCCAGGAATAGGTTATTATCACAACAGCAGGAAGTGCCACTATGTTGAGTCACTCAATGTCCGGTCAATGCTTTTCTACGGCAAAATACCTGTGGAAAAGTGTTGCATATTTTTGACCAGCTTCATAAATCTGTCTAGACCAACACCAAATCTTCATCCAACGAGGTCGATAATGAACATATTCTGTCCATGTAGAATTTATCCACAACTATCCAGGGAAGAAAGACGAAGGACTAGGACCAAGGCTCTACAATGCGCCCATTTCACTTGCATTTGCAAGCAAATATTCCGGCGTGCAAACGGCGAAAACAAAACAGGCGCATCAGTGCGAGTGCTTCTGCAGCCACAAAAAGGAGAGCTGCGCACAGACGTAATGTGACGAGTTCATCCATCCATCCATCCATCCATCATCTCCCGCTTAATCCAGCTGGGTCGCGGGGGCAGCTTGCTGCCCAATACTCATAGCACCTGACCCTCCCCTATAAACCCCTATGAACTAATGTGACGAGTTAAACTTTCTAAATGCACCTGCCCAGCGCGAGCGCAACCACATGACACCTCCGACTGTGCACGACCCCAGCATACAAGCTCCACGTGTGCGCCGATATCACTCATACGAACACACTCAAAACACACCCACCCACCGCAGCAGGACCCACACCTGTCCCACCACAGTAGACACCCCCACGCCGCTGGACTTCATCCTCCGCTAAAGCGAGAGCTTTGTCTTGGTCTTGTCTCGGACTCGAGTGCATTTGGTCTGGATACTGAGTGCGGTCATATTTCATTAGCGCCCATAGGCTCCTCCTCAATGAGCGCTGATTAGAAGAGCAAGACGAAACCCGAAGCAAAAACTAATTTTATGTCTGCACAGAGCAGGCTGAAGTTTGCCTAATAAAATGCCAAATAAATCTGTTTGTCACAATGTGCCTTTGATTTGGTAAATGTGCAGAGACTAAATATCACTTTAAAACAAGAGAATGTAACTCCAGTTTGGAATTTGAAAATACAGGTTTAAAAATCCTAGCCACTTTTTTTCATTTTGAAGCAGTTTTGTGTAAAGTGCCAGTGGAAGTTCTCTTAAAGAAGAGGTTCTTAAACTGTGGGTGAGGGTCCAAAAAGGGGTGCAGAGTGTTTAAGTGCAGTACTAAATGAATATTAATCAGATAACATTAGTTTTTTTGTTTTTGCAGTAGTTTGGGGGGGCGTTATTTTTCCTTTAAAGATATCGAGATATATATCGTATATCGAGATATAGCAAAAATATATCTCGATATATTTTTTGATCCATATCGCCCAGCCCTAACCGGAAGTTGAGCGACTAAATATCGCGGCTCTACAAAAACAAAAGGCAAAAGGTAACAGTTAACATGAAAACTACCACTTCAGGACCTCACAAGGTAATAATATAGGGTTACTCAAACGTGTGTGAATGAAGCAAAACACAGCTCCAGGTCTGTTTTTGAGGAGGACTTTGCATTAAAACATTGCTTAAAGCTCACAAGAATCCATTTTGTGTCGTATAGAACCTTTAAAAAGTCTTCTCCACCTTCTCTTTCAGTGCTTACGGACGCTGGTCGGTCACACGGGAGGTGTCTGGTCGTCCCAAATGAGGGACAACATTATCATCAGCGGATCTACTGACCGCACGCTCAAAGTCTGGAACGCCGAGACCGGAGAATGTATCCACACCCTGTACGGACATACCTCAACTGTGCGCTGCATGCACCTACACGAGAAAAGGTACCTCCCATTACGTATTAAGATTGTTATCTGTTTAAAATAACAAAACAGAACGTCGCCGGTTTAAATGGCGACGTAGCTTTTGTCAATAAGCAGTGTGGAGAGAGCAGGCTGATGGAAGGATAAGAAATGTAATATATTTGATAAGATTGTTTACGAGTAATAATTATAGCCGATGGATGTAATTAGTTTCACATAATTAGTTTAAATGGCTTCTTTAATTTTGCTGTTCACATTAATTCTGATGATGTGTTTGGAATTGACACAGCTACTGTAACCAATCAGCTAATTTATCCAATGTTTTTCCACTTAAGCACATTGTAATTTATCCGGATTTATTACTAACAGTATAGTCCGAGTAGGTTTTGAGTGCTTTAAGTTGAAATACATGTATAAATGAAAGCTCTGACCCTTAATTTAGCTGTAAGGATGTCCTAAATTCTCTGCATTTTGTCTGAGGGCGGGGCTCAGTGTTCATGTCAGTTGAAACTGCACGCTGTGTGAGTTAATTTCATAATCAGCAGATGTAATTATTAGAGATGTCCCGATCAAGATTTTTTGGCTCTTTCCGATACCTTTTTTAAATCCACTCTGAGGAATGGAAGGAACCATAGATGCATTGAAAGGATTACTTAGTGTTTTATTACACTTTCATAACCTTTGAATGAAATAGTGGTTGCATCTGATAGAAGAGCTCGAAAACGCTCTCAGATCTTGTTGTATTAAGAACAAGAAGGAAGGAACATGAAGGAAGTTCGTACCTTGGCTCCAAAAAGTCCATTAGTTGACCAAAGTCTATGTTTTCTACGACCGACAGAGGTTGATCGTCTAAAACAATGAATTTGACCATTCTCTGTGTTATTTTCTTGGACTTGACGCCATTTCGAGGCAGCCTTTCTCTTTTTTGAAGTGCCTCTGCCAGTGTTTGCTGCTGTGGCTTTGCCGCCTTACACTTGTAAATCTCAAACTTGTCCGGATGATTTTTTTGTAAGTGATGAATCAAATTGGTAGTGTTAAAGTGGCTCTGCTGGTTCCTAGACGAGAAACTGTTTGTTTGCAGCGATTGCGTCGCTGTTTGACTCTCGTTCTGTTGTAGTGAAAAGTCCCACACAGCAGATATGGCGGCGTTTTGACTTACAGCTGCTGTAAAGCGTGTCAATGCCTCAAAAACATGTGAAACTGGATCAGTCCGATCACGTGACTGAATCCAATACTGTCCAATACTCATAAAAGTGCCGGATTGGGAGCCGATACCGATAGTGAATGTCGGATTGGGACATCCCTAGTAATTACAGCAAATATCAAGTTTCAGAGACATTCCTAAATCTAACCTTAACCTGAAAAAATATATTGTCAAAACATTTGCAAGCATAACCCTTAACAAAAAATTTGGCATTACTGTGTTTTGGAAGATAAGTACCACCCTGATCCATCAGAAAATACAAGAAAAACTAGTTGAGTTTTTATTATAATATTAGGTCTAATTTATGCTTTGTTTTGCCACAAAGTCTGTTTTTAGCCCTGGCAGCTCAGATGAATAAGAAAACAGTTTAAAAGTGGGTTGCAATTGAACATTAAGTGCAGCAGTAAAAAGATAAAGGAATAACAGAATTGGCCTTGTCAGCTAACCTGGTTTATTCTCACTAGTCAGGTTTTGCCAGTAAAATCTCTCTGTTTTCCCACTGTAAAAACATATATTTCATCTATTTGTTATTGCAGATAACTTTACTTTTGAGCTAATTTGCCATTGCCATATACTATGCTACTTTCTAATCGCTCTAGGCTGCATCTAAACCCACTTTCAATCCCTCTCATACACATTTTAAACCTGCCATTAATTTATTATAATAAATAGTACGACTAGCTAATGGTTTCTTCCTTAGAGTGCCCTACTTGTGTTAGACCCACCAGACAATAGAACCATGTTACTTCATAGCTGCATTGTGCTACTTCCACTATGAGGAGACTCGTAACCCTAGCAGGCAAAAGAGCGAGTCCGTGGAGGGTCATGTCTGTGCCCAAGTGAGCATGCAGCCTTATAGTGTTTAAACAGACTCCATGAAGCCCACCCATTTACTCACTACTGCACTCCGGAGTGCTCTTTCCGCCCCAGGGCCCACCGAGGTTTCATGTAGTACTTGATTTTTCAGCCAGTGCCAGCGCTGTGAGCTGCAGGCACTTGGTCAAACATGTTGGAGGTTTTTTTCATTCATTTAATGAAAAAAATGGGCTGTTTGGTAATAAGGTCTAAATAGTGCGTGAATCGAAAGCAGGATTAGGATTTCAATGGGCTCTAAATGCTCATCATATTTTTACACAGCTATTTTCTGGTCACATTTTATTACGGAAATACTGAACCAATTTGTTATCCAATTAATACAACAAGGTCATAATAAAGTTCAGAATGAGACTTAAATACCTTGGAGAAAGATGAAATTAATTAAATTCTAAGCTGTAGTTATTAGTGTATTGGCCACTAAATATTTAGCAACGTGAGGGCAAAGTTGGGACCACAAATAGGATAATTACGACCACAGTTACTACAGTAATGATTAGAGATGTCCTGGTCAAGGTTTTTCGGCCTCCGATCCGATCTTTCTGATACCAATTCCAATACTGATCTGATACCTTTTTTATAGCTCCAGTAGCACCATCTCTGTAATGAAGTGTCGTGAAGGAAGTTCGTACCTTAGGTCCAAAAAGTCCATTAGACGACGAAAGCCTTACCTACCTTACCTTCTGTGAAATGCCAGTGTTTGCTGCTGTGGCTTTGCTGCTTTTCACTTGTAAATCTCAAACTCGTCCAGATTGATTCTTTTGTGACGAATCAAATTGGTTGTGTTAAAGTGGCTCTGCTGGTTCCTCCACAAGAAACTGTTTGTTTGCAGCTGTTTGACTCTCGTTCTGTTGTAGTGAAAAGTCCCACACAGCGACATGGCGGCGTTTTGATTTACGGCTGCCATAAAGCATGTCGATGCTGCAAAAACATGTGAAACTAGATTGGTCCGATCATATGACTGAATCCAATACTGTTCAATACTCTTAAAAGAGCTGGATCAGGAGCCGATACCGATACTGAATATTGGATCGGGACGTCCCTTGTAATGTTTGTTTTCATCATTGCACATTTACATATTGTATTTTAAAGGTCCTATATTATAGAAAATTAACTCTTGTGGGCTGTAATCGATGTTAACATGTTGTCACCTCATCAAAAACATACCTGGAGTTGTGTTTTTTGAGTAACCCTTAACTAAAAATGCTCTTATACACCTTGAGATGTCTCTACATCTTGTATGGAGTTTAAAAACACAGTGGAGCACTTCATATATTAATAATGTTATCTGTTTGAGAGAAAAACTCTCCTAACAACTCCAGGTATGTTTTTGCTAAAGAAACATTATAACATGGATTAGAAAATGGCATAATATGGATCGATATGTGTGGATTATGATACTCGTACAATTCTAAATCCTTTACATTTTCAACATATTTATAAAACTCATATTTAGTTAATCAATCCAATCCAAGTCAAATCTGACAGTATTCAAGTCCTTCCTTCTTGTAAATCATGTAAAAACGTGTTCTGTCAATGTAGTTCTCATAAACAATGTCAAAATTCCCCTATATGTAGTTTGTGTGTAGGGAGTTCCTGTCCGGCGGGTGTTTATAATGCAGCTTTTCTTCCCCTCTGCTTCGGGTTAGTACAGTTTTTGTGCATTCAAGTGCCAACACGATGATGACGCTGCGGCTTAGTGTTTGTCGGAGCTTAACCGTCATACCTGCTTCATTATTCTGTCAGTGTAGCTGTCACACGTGTGAATGAACTCTTGTGTAGCCTATTCAAACCCGTGCCCCGCTCTGAAATCTCCAGGCAGGTAGAGCTTTTGTCCAATGCTGCTCCTCTGCATTCAGATGCACTGTAAATCATTTGAGATGATTTGTGCCACACCTTGGGTTAAACGATATTGTACTTGGATGTTGTAAGGATTAACTGAGGTGAACAATTTTCCAAATGTCATGTCTGCTGTTGGGTTTGTTATTTTGCAAACGGCGCCGATACTGCAGCGTTTGTTTCAATAATCATCTTGTAAAAAGTTTTAAAAGTAATAAATAAAGATGGCCAAAGCTTTACAAACAAACATGTGACCTACAGCTTGACTTATGATTAATTAAAAACGTGTACAGCCGTAATTATTTAGTCAGACATTTTAACACAGTTACACAGTGAACCCTTCAAGTTAAAGGTGCACTGCGTCACATTTCTAGTGGAGGGTTTGACACCTTATGCTCCATGGAGATATTATTGCTTTATCTAGAATGTCCCACATTATAAATTTTATCTATCACAAGGGAGATGGACCAGTTACAGCACTACGCTACATTACAGTTCAGATCTCTGGAGAGTTGCCTTTATTCCCAGAAGGAATTACTGTATTTTCGAGCAATAGAATCTCCCTAGATGGATATCTTTAATGTCATACCATGGAACATTCCAGGCAAAGCATTCATATCTCCACGCAGTGTTCCTACGGTGTCTTAAAAAGTCTTAAGAGCATTGAATTTATGAATGTGGAAATAATACCTTGAAAAGACTTGAAAAAGTCTTGAATTTTTATATCTGGGTCTTAAAATTTGTACAGTATGTAACTCGTACCTGTATCGCATTTCTCCTCAAAAGCTTAATTTGTCAAATGTCATTATTTGGTTAAATATCGTCGCCTAAATGAAGAGTGGCGGAACCAATAATTGAGAACGTGATGCAGCTCTGGGTTAAAAAACTCCAAACTTATCACTGAAGATCACGCGCTACAGAAACACAAAAAATAAGCTGAGCAGAAGAGTAAAATCAAAACCAATCTCAGCAGAACACAAAGTTTGATTAACGTTGTTTTGTTGTTTTTAACGTTGGTTTTACATTACTTAGTGACACATTTCATGCTGGAGTCGGGAAGTCTCTCTACTCCACATATTCCTTTGAGAAATAAATGAACAGAAATTGAAGAATTTTGTTTTTCTTTGCCGGTCGGTCTGTGAAATAGGTATTAAGTTTTTATATAAATAGTCTTAAAAAGGTCTTAAAAATACTTGAATTTAACTTGAAGAAACCTGTAGGAACCCTGTCCATGGAGATAAGCGTGTGGTGGACCAGTTAAGTGGAAAGTTAAGACCAAACTTCTCCATGAAAAAAGTTTTAGGCCATACTGCACATACATTTCCATGGAAACAAGCAGAGACAGACCTCCCTCAGGCCAAATAAGAGTCACGTTTGTGGAGATGCAAGCCCACTCGCAATAAGGACAGGTTTTAGAGTGAAATAAACAAAACCAAAATGAAAAAACATGATTTTATTTCAGTCTGTGACAGTGAAAGTGACCTAATTAAAGATACTTTCCTCTATGCTGTGTTTACAAGGTGTGAAGTAGTACAGATCTCACAAGTCCCATTTTACCTGTACACTAATCCCCTGCCCTCTTGTCTCCTCAGGGTGGTGAGTGGCTCTCGGGATGCTACCCTTCGTGTGTGGGACATCGAGAGCGGTCAGTGTTTACACGTGCTGATGGGGCATGTGGCTGCTGTGCGCTGTGTGCAGTACGACGGGCGCAGGGTAGTCAGCGGAGCCTACGACTTCATGGTCAAAGTGTGGGACCCTGAGACCGAGACCTGCCTCCACACACTGCAGGGACACACTAACAGAGTCTACTCTTTACAGGTACGTCAGTGATAAACAACACTAATACTGCTGGGTGATGGGGTACACTAATTACTGGGTCAATAACGATAACACATTTTAAATAGTATGATGTATCGCGACAGAGAAATACTTCCGTAAATGACGATACTGAAACTACTTTAGGCCACTGACAAAGCAAAATAACGCAGTAAACCGGTAAACTCATGAAATGTTAGAAATAAATAGCAAAATAATCCAAAAATTAGCAACAAAGTTATTTATTCTACCTACCGTATTCTCTACAGACATCAAATCTTATGCTAATATATAAAAATAAATAAAATCTCCCCA
Organism: Odontamblyopus rebecca; assembly: GCA_030686955.1. Taxonomy (NCBI): domain Eukaryota; kingdom Metazoa; phylum Chordata; class Actinopteri; order Gobiiformes; family Gobiidae; genus Odontamblyopus; species Odontamblyopus rebecca. The sequence continues at coordinate 32,750,413 of CM060658.1, forward strand.
CTTTTGCAAAGAAATTGTACACACAATAAATATTGAACCGCAAAATATATTGTTCCAGCTTCCAGACTGTATATTGAACAATGAGTTTGTATAGTAATTATTGTTAATCTGTTTGTTTAATTCATATTTCTTATTTTAAATGGCTTATCTTAACTAAAAATCAAAATGTTAATTAAATCACACAAAATTATCAACTTTATTCCTCCAAAGTCTGAACTCTGCTCTAAACCAAGTGTCTTTAGTGACAGAGGATTGGAAATAATATAAATATAGGCAAACTACAAGAAATAAGCATGTTCATGTATAGACACTTTACACTTTACTTTTTTCTTGTTTTTGTTTTAATTTCATCATTACATCACCGTCGTCGTTACAAATGCACCCATCACAACATCATTCTCACTGTAGCTCTTTGTCTCTTGTACATACCACAGTCAACTCCCCTGTTCCATTATCACACCCTTTACTACAACAGTCCCCGCGGACGTGCTTGGCGGGACTGTTTGCTTGGCTCTTTTCACCTCCACGCCGCCTTAATCTGATTGCGAAAGCTCTGATCTTGCGTCTTCTCTGTATCATTGACCTGTGGCATTTACTCAAAGTGTTCTCTTGGTGCTCTTTGTGATGACCGTGCACTTTACTTAACCTTAACTCCACAACTCTTGGTCATTTTTCATGGACAATTTGTAGGGCTGAACCAAAATTGAGGAATTGTTTTTGAAATTACAATATCTGCATGTTTCTTAAGTATGTTTTAACTCGTTTTGAACTGTACATCAAATTAAAACAAATTGTATGGTAATATAATATCACTAAAATATTTTTTTAAATATTCAATTTGTTCTCTATCTGTTGTTTTGGATTAGTTATCATCCAATACCTTAAATGTAGTTGAATTGCTCACTTTTAACATACTGAGCATACTAAACTAAACTTACTAAACTATGAATTTGTTTTGTTTTTGTTTGTTTTTTTCCGATACTGACATCCCATATTTATCTTGCTGTTGTGGTCGATAGCCAGTGTGGCAGATACCAATATTAAAACTTTAAAATCCATTTCAAAGACCACAACTTTAGGTTAATTTATTCAGTTCAGACAATGAATTAAAAATAAACAGAATGCATTTATCTGGTATCTAAAATTATTTGGTGCAGGATTGTGTAAACATGCAGCCATATTTTTACTCATGAGTCCGTCCAAAAACATAAATCTGATGCACTGAAGACTGGTTTTCATTGCTGACATATGGAGAAATATCACCAATAACCACACGGTAGATGCTCAGTAAACCCTCGGCTCTTGTCCCTGCAGTTCGACGGGATCCACGTAGTGAGCGGCTCTTTGGATACCTCGATCCGGGTGTGGGACGTGGAGACGGGGAACTGCATCCACACGCTCACGGGACACCAGTCTCTGACCAGCGGCATGGAGCTTAAGGACAACATCCTGGTATCTGGTAACGCCGACTCCACTGTCAAGATCTGGGACATCAAGACGGGCCAGTGCCTGCAGACGCTACAAGGTCAGTGCTCTTCTCCAGGCTTCACTAGCAGGACAGATTACAGTAAAAACAGTAAAAAAAAAACATTGAGTAAATGTATTCAAACGTAATGTATGTACAGCTCTGGAAAAAAATGAGAGATCACTGCAAAATGATCAGTTTTTCAGATTTTACTACTTATAGGTTTGTGTTTGAGTAAAATGAACATTTGTGTTTCATTCTATAAACTACTGACAACATTTCATCTACATTTCAAATAAAAATATTGACATTTAGAGCATTTATTTGCAGAAAATGACAAATAGTCAAAATAACAAAAAAGATTAAATGTTTTCAGAGCAAGAAAACAAGATCATATTCATTTTAAAACAACACAATACTAATGCTGTAGTTATCAGGAAGTCTCTCTCCTCTCCATATTCCTTTGAGAAACAAATGAACAGAAATTCAAGAATTTTGTTTTTCTTTGCCGGTAGATCTATGAAATAGGTATTAAGATTTTATATATAAAGTCTTAAAAAGGTGTTAAAAATACTTGAATACAGAAATGAGTATTTGGTGGAATAATAATAATGATGAACACAGCAGTGGTTTTTATACGCCCGTTGTAAGACGGAACGTATTATGGTATGGCGCTGTCCGTCCGTCCCTCCGTCTGTGGACACTTCAAAGCTTTGAAGTCTTTGAAGCTTTGTCTTCATGAAGAGGCAAAACATGTGGGGCATGCGCCGATATATATATAAGGTATACTGTAGGTATTTTATTGTATATTTTTGTATCGATCCGTGCTGTAGGTCAGTGGTATCAATTTTATGTGACTTCAGGTTTTTTCACACTTGTTATTATTGTATTGGTAGTGAACTGCCTTATTGTGCTTACCGGTATGTGCCATAGAATGCCAGTATTGGAATCTTCCAAACTGCACCAACAATTCATCTTTAACTAGGTTTGACAAATTCTAACTTAATTCTATATACAATAATTCAAAGTACGGGCGTATTTTGCCCCGCCGGCGGAGCTCTTTTTTAAATCAGATTTGGTTTACGCGATCACCTCATCAGTGCCTTATGAAGCAGAATGAGGTGTGTTTGTGTTAGAACTGCTGTCATAAATGTAGAGAAGCTGATTTCAGGGAAAAAAAATGCAGTGGTCTCTTATTTATTTCCATAGCTGTAAATCATATATAATTAAAGGGATCCTGTGGCTCTTGTAATCGTTGGTTTAGCTTATAACAATTACAATGACTACATTGTAAAACTCTATATTAGTCTATTACTTTGCTTTAAAGAAGTTGAGACAACACAGCCTAATTACCCCAAAGTCCAACCCTCTGAACTGCTGCAATGGGAGCTGCGTGTTCAGACCTGCCTAAACAAGTGATTCCCACTCCTCCTCCCTACCGTCGATCCCATTTGCATTTTGTAAACTACTGCACAAGTGGGGAAAAAAAATCTCATAATAATCCTTCGGCGCGGCACTCTTTAGCTGAAAATGCCCGCCTGCTGCTCGCCGATTACACTCTCATTCTCTCTGTGTCCCTTTAAACACCTCCGACTCCATTAGCGCCTCACGGGAAACCGCAAATTCCGCTCACTTGCTATGGCGGTGAGTAGCAGCCACCAGCCTCCCCGCATCCAAACAACCCCATTAGGGGAAAAAAACTCCTCAGAAAAAGCGGGTCGGACAAAAGGATGCCCTAGGAACGCCCCGGGGGGAATGGGGGTGTAGGGGGTATGTGTTTGTCTCGTGATGAAGCAGGTCATGTAATTGGGGCAGTTTGAGTGTTTTGATAAGACAATGGGCCCCGACATGGACTTTGGTGGTAATGACAGGACACAGGGCTTTGTTGTGATAATGCACTGGTTATGAAGAGGGGAGGGGGTCGGTGGAGAGGGAGAGCCTTTTGAACCGAGCGCAGATCTAAGGGCAGAAACGGCCTTGCTTGTTGACAGAAGGACTCTTAGTGCGCCTTTTAACTGTGTTTTGCTTTGTTTGATGCTAAGCGTTTGAGCGACTAATAGAGCAGCTCAATAGAGACTAATAGAGCAGCTCAATAGGAACAGACGAACAGACTAAGGTGGAATATAAGGTGGAATATAAGGCTATGTTCAGAAGAAGCCTGAAGTGACCCAAATCTGTTTTTTGCCCCTATGCAACCTGTATCTGATCTTTTAACGACAGTCTGAACGACACAGATACGATTTTTTCAAACGCGACCCAGGCCACTTGGATATGTGCTCCTAAAACTGATACATGTCTGATTTTTGGCCTGCGACTTCAGTCTGAACAGCCAGCCAGCTCTTCCAATCTACATCCGATCTACACATCATCAACAAGCGAGAGGTCAGGTATTGTGCTGAAACAAGCTCCTGTTGCAAGCCAATACAGCCCAACGCCGACGGGTTTGCTGCTGAAATAGGCCGAAGACGTGTTTCCTCCCGCGAGAGTGGTACAACAGCAACTTGCTCAATGCTCGCGTCCATGTTTAGGCGACTCATGTGAAGTGGTACTTGGCATGTCCATGTAAATATATATCACACTGTGTCCCTTTACTAGCATCATTTAACATGGAAAAATACAAATGCAGAAAGCCTATTAGAGGTTGGACTAAATTTAAGATTAAACTAGGACGACATCAACTCTAAACCTCAACTCAACTCAAAACTAAAACTGAACTATCACAATTTTTGACTAATCTGATCCCTGCAAACAGTAAAGAGGAGCATAAATTGTCATTTGTTTCGCCAAAATACAGAAAACTGTGTCTGCGAATGACCATAAACCAAAAAATGCAGCAACAGAAGCTCCTCAGATTATGACTGACACAAGAATGCACAATGTCACATGCTCTTTTCACTATTTTATTTATACCGAACATCCCAACCCGAGTGTCCCAGTTTAGAATGTTGAAAATCTGGTCACCCTAGATTACGCTGAACTGACAAGTGAAAATCTTAAGGCACTTTGTTGTTACTGTTTTAAAAACCTTGAAAAACAGAACTAATTCATTTTAAATGGTTAACGTAGGTCCAAAGTTGACATGCATTCTGAACATCGTAATTATTCACCACGATGAGTTTGGTTTTCACAGCTTTCAGAGCCCGGAGTGGAGTTTTCCCATTGTGGTAAAGTTCACAACAACTAGCATGCAAATCTAACAATGAATCATTTTATAATAACATGCTGACATAGTTTGCCCCCAGTAGCTGCTTTTACGATATATCTGCACTGTGGAAAGATAAATGTCACTCAAAAAGAAGAGGAAATGGTAGAACTTTGTAGTTGGTCGTTAGGCGTAAAAGCCCTGTTGAGTTTTTAATACCGTAAAGTGATCTTATATGTAGCTGCGAGGAAACACGACCAGATCTATACCTGCGGCAAGCGTTTTATTTGCAGTCACTTGATTCAGGGCTCCCGTGCCTTTCCTTCTCCCTGATTCATTTCATTTCCTGTCCTGGGGGAAATCTGCGCTCCGTCGCCATATAACTCCACCGGACCAACACCGAGCCTCAAACGTGAGTCAGCGCTGAGGGCTGCACTCCCGCCGATGCCATCTTCACTCGGACTGTGGCCGGCTGCCAGGGAGCGCACACCACACGGCCGCTCACCGTCTGCCTCATTCTAACTCTCTTGCACTCCCTTGTTCATTCTCTACCTTTCTCTCTGTCTCCCATCTCTCTCACCCCCTCTCTGTCCCTCTCTTTCTCTCTCTAATCCCATCCCCCCGCTTTCTCTCTTTTCTGCCCCCTTTCTTCTTTCTCTCCCCCTTCCTCTCTCTCTCCCTTTCTCTTTCTGTCTCTCTCTCTTTCTCAATCTGTCTTTCTCTTTCTCCATTTCTCTCTCTGTCTCCCATCTCTGTCCCTCTCTCCTCCTGTCTCGTTCTTCTGCCCCCTTTCCTTTCTCTCTCTCTCTCTCTCTCTCTCTCTCTCTGTCTCCGTCTCCCATCTCTCTTACCCCTTCTCTATACCTCTCTTTCTTTCTCTCTCTACTCCCCTCTCTCTGTTCTGCCCCCTCTTTCCTTTCTCTCTCTCTTTCTCCATTTCTCTCCCTATCTTTCTCTCGCTGTCTATTTCTCTCTTTCTCCCATTCTCTCTTAGCTTCTCTCTCTCCCTCCCTGTATCTCTCTTTCTCTCTCTGTCTCTTTCTGTCTTTCTCACTCTGTCCTTCTCTCTCTTTCTCTCTCTCTTCCATAATCTCTCTTTCTCCATCTCCCTCCCTCTCTTTCTCTGTCTCTCTCTCAGCTCAGGGGAGGAAGTTGCTCTAACAGTGACAGGCCTGAGCCTGTTGAACCAAACAGTCAGAGCCCCAGGTCCAAAAAGAGGAACTGCTTTCTCCAGTCACCTCCTCACACACACACACACACACGCACACACACCTCCTCTCACACATACTCATCTCACATACACTCATCTCACATACACTCATCTCACACACACACTCTCGCCTCAGTCTGCACCTACTTCTGCAGAGTCCTGTTTCTGATTGAAACCGCTCTGTGTTTCCAAATTCAATGTTCACAGTCACCAGACCAAGAAAGTTGACAAAAGTACACCAAAGTAATAAAAGTACGAGCCGCTCGGGATGGCCCGATGTCAATGGATTTATTTTTTGAGCCAATAGCAGTATCCGATATTTGGCCTGGTGCTGTGCCCGATAACTGATATTTGCCAATACCAATATTTGTATCTTATGTATCTGTATTATGTATCAGATGTTCAAGTAAAGATCACAGATAAACTTTTCTGAAAAAAACTAGGTGTATTTCTTGTGTATTGACTTGTTACTGTTCAAAAAGAGTACACAGAGAATGGAGAAGCACACAAAATCTTGCATCTTGTGTAAAAACTTGTCAAATGACTTGCAACTGGTGAATCATTTTTACGTATCTGGAAAGGTGTTGTCATCTTGAAGAGTTTAATTGTAGATTTTACACTTGTATTTTCAAAGGACAATATTTTTGCAGCAGAGCTAACAAGGACAATGAGCATCTGAAAACTCCTCCGTCCAAACCATTTAATATAATCTTCAAGTTGTGTGAGAAGAGACATTTTTGAAGTTCACAGACCGTTTGAAGCTGCGCAGAGATCAGTGGAGCTCTGTGCAGGAGCTCTGTGCAGCAGTTCTAGCCCACTGTATCCCTCCACATTTCCTACAGAGCCCGTCTTCTGAAGTAAAACCCAAAAGTACACGTGAAAACTCTGCTCACAAACTCTGTCCTCGGCCTCACCTCTCCTCCCTGACCACTCCTCTGACCATTACTGATAAATCAGACTATATATGATGTACGGTGGGACGCTTCTTCCAAACAATAGAGCGATCAGACTGAAGAAGAAAATAATAGAATAACATAGACAGTCACAAGTTTGGACACACTTTATGTATGTTTCTTCTTTATTTCCATGATTATTTACCTTGTAGATTCTCACTGAAGACATCAAAACTGTGAATGAACACATATAGAATATGTCAAACAAAACAAACCAAAACTCAAAATTCACTCCAAACTTGTTTCTAGAGATATCCCGAGCACTTTTTTTTTTTTTGCCTCAGTCATTTGATTTTGAGTATCTGTTGATACTGAGTCCCGATCCAATACTTCTGTAAAACATTATGAAAAGAACAAAGAATAAAATCCAGGATGTCCCTTATTTTTACTTTTTTCACCCATGGCTCTGATATTATTCACATGTAACAAACTGAAAGAGTTTCAAAAAAGTATGACAGTGTTTATTATTATTTAAAAAATACAGACAAAGCCATAGTCCTGGTTTTAGTTGTGTTTTAGATGCACACGGGAAGAGACTTAGTGTGTGCGACGTATGGGAGGTGCATGGTGCCTACACCATGGGCATGGTAATCCTCCAACATAATACATTTTCTTTTACATTAAAACTGTAATTGTTATAGTCAACATTTTTATCGGGGTTTACCGCTCTATTCTGAATAAATCCCACACCTCAGCTTAAAAAAAACAAAACAAAAAAAACTGTTGTGCTGTGTGTCCTGTGTTGTCTGTCCAGACACAGACCGGGATTGTGAACAGTAGTAGTTTCAAAATAATTATTGTTATTTAGAATTAATAATAATAAATATAGATATATTATTTATCTGAAAACTGATTGGAACATAATGTACAAGTCCGGATTGAGTCTGCAGTCATGTGATTGGATCGGGACAACCTTACTTGTATTAGATTTTACTTTTTTGAAAAGAGCCACCCTTTGCTTTTATCGCTGCTTTGTGCTCTTACACTTAGATTTTATTGATCCACACGGAAACTTTTTATTGAACCTCAAGGACATTTGTATAGACACACTGATGGTGTATTTGAATAAACCAACACTTACCCCTTAGCTGCTCGCTGAATGCCTGAACTAAACCTCCTATGAGTGAATTTCTAACCCTTCTCCCGCCTCTCTCCGTCCACAGGTCCACACAAGCACCAGAGCGCCGTCACATGCCTCCAGTTCAACAAGAACTTCGTGATCACCAGCTCGGACGATGGGACAGTCAAACTGTGGGACCTGAAGACAGGCGAGTTCATCCGTAACCTGGTGACCCTGGAGAGCGGGGGCAGCGGGGGCGTGGTGTGGAGGATCAGGGCGTCCAACACCAAACTGGTCTGCGCCGTGGGCAGTCGCAACGGCACCGAGGAGACCAAGCTGCTGGTGCTGGACTTCGACGTGGACATGAAGTGAGGGGGACTCGGCGGGGACATAGGACAACACCAGACGGGGAGAGGGAGAGAGGGAGGAGAGGGGGGCGGCTGTCAGGAAAAGCCCACCCGGATGTCCTCCTCGCACAGCGGCCGTCCTGTCCTCCGCGCCCTCCACCCCGTCCCCTGGGCCACGCGTTACTGACCCTGCTCTACGTCAGGGGGACCGGGCGGGACACGGGGCAGGGAGCTAGCCTCTGATTGGACGAGAAGATAATAGGAAGCGGGAACTGAGCAGAGCCATTTCCCTGTCGGGTGGTTTAGCTTGGCGCAGACTTGGTTTTATCTCACACCTGACAGACTGGGACATGTACAGAGATCTATTATTTTTGAAAGCACCCGTCGATGCCCACAAACACTTGCACTCGCTCTGGAGCCGAGCAGTGAAGACAGCGTGTACACAAAGAGATTGAGGGAGATGTTCCACGTGCATTTCCACACCTATGAGCTGCTTGTTGTGAAGGAGTGAAAGCTGAAAGACCATTGGCCGCCAGCCTGAGGGCGGGGCCTGCGGTCAGGCTCGTTTCTTGTCACTCCGTTTCGTTCATGTTTTTCCACTTGGTTCTCACTAGGTTTTTCTTTACAGTGTCTCACAACCACAACTGTGAATGTCCGGACTTTTCGTTGCTTTATTATTTGAGTTTCCTGTTGTAATTGTTTCTGTCCTTGCCGTTGCCAATAGGAACCAATCCCAGTATTAGAACGTGCTCACTTTAGGTTTGCTGTCGAGACGTCACAGGGTTATTTTGTTGGAGTACTTTGTTTCTGTTGTACACATGGTGGGTGTGTAGCACATTGATGCTGTCCAGAGGTTTTCAGTCCAGCTGTGCAGTGCTGTTATGAGAGGACCTGGAGCTCCTCTGCTGTCGGCCTGCAGCCCCTCCCCCTCTATGTTTCCCAAGTGGCCAAACTGTATCTATGCTGCTAGTCCAATGGAAAAGACATGAACTCTCACTTGCTGTGACGTTTTAGTCCCAGGCAAAATTCCAAATTGAACAGTTTGGACATAAACCAAACTAAAGTTAACATCCACATTTAGATTTGAGTTTGTTTTTGCCACTGAAACTTGAGCCAAACGTGCCTCTACGAGGCTGCGGCGAGGCGTGCCGCCTGCAGAGGATGGGGATGTACACTGTTGGAGTGTGTGTGTGTGTGCGTGTGCGTGCGTGTGTGTGTGTCATGGGCTACTTGGAAACACATTCCTGGGGACATGGCTCTTTAGGCCTGTTCTTTGGGGAAATGTACAAATGCCACAAAAACAAAGAGACTTTGGGCTGTGTGTGTGAGAAGTGTCGTTCTGTGTGATGGTTCATAATGATGTCTGAAGCTCCAGAGGAGAGCAGCACTGGAGCCCCCAGCCCCATGTGCTGTCAGACCACAACACAACAGACCCCTCTCAATCTCCAAGAGTCACAACTCAAGCTGAACTGTGAAAGTGCTATAACACTGTATATTAAAGCAGAAAAAACAATGGCTCTATCTCCTCTTGTTGTTTCTCCCTGTTTAATTTATGATCTGGTTTGAAAATCAGATTTGTCACAGGTGTTTTATTTTCAGTTTCTGTAAAACTGCCTGGCAAAAAGAAAAGCATCAGAAAAAAAAAAAACTTAAAGGGATTGTGTATTGTTTGATTCACTTAGAATTTTATTTTCTTATAACTTAAGTGCAATAAAATGTGGGTTTTTCTTTTTCATTTCAAGCATATCACTTGTGTGTTCTTGTTTCCAATACGAAGGCATCCTTCATGTTTAATAAAGCAAATGATTTAGTTTATTCAACCTACAGGGAGCCATCTGAGCAGATGTCACACAGGCTTTACAAGGCACATTACACACGAACTGCTGCTCCACAACCCTGGGCTTGTTTTTCTGCTAATGTGGGAATGATGTAGTGAGTTTATGATGGCTGATCATCTTTAAGAAGCTAAATTTAAGACATGTTTATCACATTGACCCTTAAAACCAGAAGTTCATAGGTTCATTTATATAAAGAGATGAATTAGAGATGAAAGAGATGAATTAAATCTTTACAGCATAGTGCCTGAGCTTAGCCAAGGTGCTTATGTCCATAAAGTACCTCATGGGTACAAGTCGATACAAGTTGTAAACAAGTAAAAGTTGATCTTGTGGGTCATCTGCATCAGTTTATGCAGTTAAATTAGGCCTTTTGGATTATGAATGAATTAACATGACACATTTTACCAGTGAATCCTGATTCCCTTGAACATCTTTTATATCCGGGGAATTGTCATATTTTGTCTAAAAGTCCTACATGCTGGGCCTGTGACGATGTAACCAAAGTCAAACTACTGTCATATCCTCTGGAGTCAAAGTGCCCTAAATTACTTTGCAGACTGCCCCACAAAAGCCCCATGACGGAGAACAGCCCCACACTAATCCTGCATGTGTTTAGGGCGAGCCTATGCAGATAATCCACTGTTCAGCTCTTGTAAACTGAGCAACTGACCTGTCCCGCAAAAACACTGAGCCACACAATGCTCTGCACACATATGAACATAATCTGGGACATTCAAAAGCAGCCAAGCATATTAAGCTGCCCCCAAACAAAACCACATCATTACGGTTTTAATCCCTTTATTAATATTTCGGTTAAAACCAGCTAAGCCCCGGCTAACACAAATACGCCGCTGTCCTTTTCCACTGCACTGTATACAAACGCCTTACCTCAAATTAATGTATTTTTGGATGTTTAGCTTCTGTTAAATCTGTCCCATGTTAATCTTCTGAGCACATAGCGGCGATACGAGGATTTTGGCTCTTTTCTGGACTGTGAATTCCTGAACGCCTGTTGCCTAGTGATATCCTTCCTGTCCGAAGTCTCAGGCCGTCTTTGTGGAAAAAGCATTGGAGGCTCATGAATAGAAGTGCAGGAGGAAGAGGGGAGGGGGCTATCCTCTTTGGTGAGTCGGGGTATGATCGTTGGCGCGTCCACACAGTTCGTAATCGACTCCTTCATGCTGGATTTGTTTGCAAGCCCAGACAAAATGGTGGGGCGAGTGTAGGTGTGTGCATTTGGGTGTGGGAGGTTAATACCAGTGCTGGACTGAAGACCTGAAGCTCTCGACTTGAAGAACGATTCAGTGAAGTCCACGTGAGTCCGTCCTCTCCCAGAGTTTGTTCTGAAAATTTAACTATGAAGGTTAGTAAGAGTTTTATATATTGTATTACAAATAAAGAAGCTACACAAACACTGTAGTCGACTTTTTCAACTTTTTACAGTTTGTTGGTCCTTAAATGCAACACAGAAAAATCTGTCTTTCTAGTTTAATAGTTTGGCATAATTATAGTTGGACATAACACCACTCCTTAATATAGATTAGTGCAATTTCAGTTTTTATCAAGTATTTAATTCATAATAAAATGCCTAAAACATTCTATTATGATATAAATGGTTCATATGACCATATTCAGCCCTATTTAGCATTAGCACCACAAAGAACTGTTAAAAGAAACTGGGTAGAAATGTTAAATTTTGATTGTGAATTTCATAAACTTGACCTATCTCTCCAGATACAAGGTAAACATAACTGTTACTGATGCTGATTTATTAATTAATTAACATTAATTACAAAAACACTGGCCATGATGGCCCATTTATTTATGTTGTAATAGGCTCTGTTCACTATTAGTTGCACCACGTGATGCACGGTCGCACCACATGACACTTTAACACTTTTAAGTACAATAAACATGCAGAATAACTCATGATTTCTGAAAAAAATGATTTGGTTCCATGGAGGTCAGAGGTACTACAGAAATGTGGTGAATTATTATGAAATTTGAACCTTTTTAACTGAGGAAATTGTAATTTGACAGAGTCATGTCATTGACCCACATAGGTAAGTGTTTATTTAGTTATATAGCGCTTTTCACAGACATATGTCACAAAGGCGGAGGATTATTTACAGAGCATTCTTCATTCACTCCATACCCGGTGGTGGTAACCCTAACCTGCCCCGGGACAGACTGAGGGAGGTGCGGCTGCCAAGCCAACCAGCGCCAACTGTCCTTCCGACCACCACCAACACTCACACAACTTTCACACCTACAGTGCATGTTTTGGGTTGATGAGTGAGCATGAGTGCTAGCCACTCAGCCACCGTGCCGCCACATATGTAGTCTTCATTTTACATTTGATCACATTTGTTTCAGTGGGTTTGATCACTGTCGGCCAGTGAGCCCAGTGTTGGTAACTACACCGGAAGTTGTCATCGCAAGTTTCCAAACGTCTTCCCTGTTTTGTTATGTAAACATAAATAAAGCCATCCATCTTCTTCCGCTTATCCAGGGCCTTTCGTGGGGGCAGCAGGCTAAGCAAGGAATCTCAGACTCCCTTCACCCCAGACACTTCCTCGAGCTCCTCCGGAGGGACCCCTGCAGCATGTCCTGGGTCTGCAGTGTGTCCTGGGTCTTCCCCGGGGCCCCCTTCCAGTGGGACATGCCCGGAACACCTCCTGAGGGAGGCGTCCAGGTGGCATCAGAACAGATGCCCTCCCCTCAGCTGCTCCTTTTGATGTGGAGAAGCAGCAGCTCGACTCCAAGCTCCTCCCATGCCTAATAAAAATAAATAACTAAATAAAGCCTATTTGTTTTTTTGTTGTTGTTGTTTTTTTGTTGTTCTTAAGGCAATTATCCAATCGGAAAACAGAATGAGCCTCATGTTCTCATTTGAGTTGCCAGTTTCAATGCTAAAATCTAGTTGGTTCAAACCTAAAATGTCTCTCTCTGATCTGAATGGTCACTCCCTAAATCCAGCAGCCAGTCATTACTCAGTGCTAGTGCAGCCTCTGCAGCTCAAGGAGGGAAGTCTGGAGGTTCTGAGCTTTCATATGAGACCTGTCCATAAACTGCCTGTGAGAAACTTGTAGAAGTCCTATATCTGCAGATTAAGACACAGGCAACCCAAGTTCATTTGCGATTATAGTTCCTTTGTACAAACAGAAAAAATAACTGAATAAGTACACAGTAGGATTACAGTTACTAAAGGAAATACTCCCCACTAGATCCAGGACACGTAAAACAAAGCTCCTCCAGGAAATAACACCCAGTAAATCACAGCGAGAGCGAGGCGTGACTCTTCCAGGTTAAAACACAGCTGTTGGGCACAGACACTGATGTATGTCCTCCCCACGCTGGTTTAATGAACTTAATTTTAGGAAGTGATGAATCATCCCATTGGCTTAACTTATTACCCATTTATCCAGCCTTCCTCACACGTATCTCCAGAGTTCTTGATAAATGTCTCTCTGTTGCTAACTCACCACAGACATCCTCCGTCTCTCTCTGCTTTTTGATGCTGTGGATGGGATGATTAAACTCCTCCTTTCTTATCCCACCATCTCTTTGTTGGCTAATCCTTGCTCACAGCACCAGGCCGCTCCTCCGTGCCAGCATCATCTCAATAGGCCTTAGCGTTACCACTGCTTGCATTTCACGTCTTAGCCTAATCCTGTTTCGGGGCTTTGTTGTGGTCCGGACACTGATAAAAGAGCACTTAAACGCTCCTAAAGTGTTATCACAGGAGCAGAGCCGTGCAGTCCCTCCACCATTGATTTGGAAAGATGTGAAATGCCTTGGAATTCCTCCGGGAGCAGTGTTGGCGTGGGTTATTAATCTGGACGTGGCGTGTAAGGTAAAGTCAAAGCGGTTATTCTGAGACTCTCCTGTGGCTAAAAGTGAGTGTTTTTATTGTTACAGCTAAATGTAAAGTCCAGGAAATGAAGGTTCAAGAGTGAGACGTTTGAAAGTTACGTGCAAACTGTAAAATTCAAGTTTGGAGGAGTTTTGTTTCCGATTTGTGTTGTTTTTTAAGAGGGTTCTAGATATAGGGTGACCTCTGTTATGCGTCCTCATTTCAGACCCTCAGTGCCACCCACATCACCACAAATCGCCACCCATATTAGACCTGCGATGCTACGATAGCGATGTTTGAAACTGTTTGCTGTTGAACAAAAGGAAATGGCAAAAAGGAAGAATCCTTCAAACATGGTTGGAGCTCAGAGCGTCGTTTTGCCAGAGCACCAAAGGAGAATATGGTGCCTTCTGTGAGCTCTGCCATATTCACACTGATGTGAGGTGCCAAGGTAAAGGTGTGTTAGGGCGACACGCCGACACAAGTAGAGTGTTAGCAGTGCAGCACACTCTTCTTTAACGTCTTTTTTGCCCCAAGAACAACCAACACAACAGATGACAAAACCACTGCTGCTGAGCTCACCAAGCTTCATCATGTGGCCTACAGAATGTGTGCGATACAGAATCACCCTGCTTGTCTTGAAATTGATGAATAATAATAAGTGTGATAATTAGAATTGTAATACTACTGCCATACCGGCTCGTCAAAGCCTGATCCTGTCAGATCTCAGAAGCTAAGCAGGGCCGGGCCTGGTTAGTACTTGGATGGGAGACCACTGGGAATTCCAGGTGCCACAGTGGGGCGCCAGTGGCAAAAGCTGTCGTAGTGTCCTTAGGCAAGGCACATCACCCACATTGCCTAGTATGAAAGTGGTGTGTGCGTGAGTGATGGTTTTGGTCGGAGGGGCCGATGGTGCAGATTAGCAGCCTCGCTTCCGTCAGTCTGCCCCAGGGCAGCTGTGGCTACAATAGTAGTTTACCACCACCGGGTCTGGAGTGAATGAATAATGCTCTGTAAAGCGTCTTTGAGTGTCCAGAAAAGTGCTATATAAAACTGATGCATTATTACTACTACTACTACTAATAATAATAATAATAATAATGATAACAGTGATAAGCAATTCCAGTAGTGTCACTTTTGGGCCTAAGTGTCCTAATTTTCAGAGTCATACCAGTGCTCACTTGCTCTACCTATTGTGACCGGATGCTGCGTTCTATTGAATGTCGGGAAGTCGATAAATTTGAGTCAGTGTTCCTGACATCTGTTGTAAATGTGTTCCAGTGCAACAGTTGGGAAAAATATGGGCACCTGAGAAAGTTTAATGTAACGTCAGGTATTGCGAGCTCATGTTAACAAATAAATAACATCTGTTACCTAATGCAATTATGGCTGTTTGACTATTACATGTTCAGAAAACTTTTGTCTGCTCTCAAATGATGTGAAGAAAAGTCTAAATGTCAGTACATAGTTTTTAGAAGACACTTTCTCTACACAAACACAACTTAACATATCAAAGTCATTTTGAAAAGACAAATCTCTCCGTTTACTGTGTGCGCTGCATTTTTACTGTGACGTAAATCCAACAACTCAGTCTGCACCGAACCAGCCAGAGTTTGTGCTTCAGAAACTCGATTTGATTGGCCGTTCCAGGAGGTCTGTTGTCCCTGAGTCCTGAGCGTGACAGAATATACATCTCATGGTACGATATTTACTGCAATATTTTGTGGAGGCTCAAAACTGTGAATATGCTACTTTTTTCTCTGAAAATGCCTTCAAAGACTTAAACCAAAGAATGAACAGTTGTAGTCTGCACTGAAACGGAGCAAAGCATCATGGTCTATGTAGTTCCCTCTGTTTTTTTTTTTTTTTTTAGCTATTTCTGCATCAGAACTATTCATTTAAGTAAAGAGACTCGTGATTCGATATATTGTGATGGTCCACGATATTATTGTGAGACATTTGACGATACGATATCACGATATTTACGTTATTGTTACATCCCTAACATAAAGATCTGAGTGAGTCCCGCTCTGCACCCTCTACAGAGCCTGATTTCCTCCCGAAAACCACCGCCCTGAAGAGACTCTGGAGATGACGGTGTGGTAGAACATCAGCAGGAGCTTTGGCAGACGTTAAAGGAAACAACACAAACCACACAGAGAATCATTAAATTAGATTGAGATTTGGATGATCATGATGGTATTTTCAAGTATCCAACATCCAAATCTGCCAAAAACTCCACTATCTATGACCCCGCTCTTCATCTCACTTGTTCTACCTCAGTTCCCATGTCACCTCAGATCTCTAGCCCTGCCTCACGCTGCTCGGAGGCTGCATATCTGAACTGGTCCGTTTGATCTCCGCTCCACAGTCCAGACCCGTCTCCTCTTGTGTGTGCTAATGAGAAGAGGAGAGGAGGGGCCCCGGGGTCCGTCGTCTCTGCACCGGGCCCGTGATACAAGCTGGATAGGTGGGCATGGCTCTCTGGTACAGTGGGAGAGCGGGTTTGTCATTTTTAACTCCCCAAACCACAGCTCAACATCCTAGTTGTGCTTTTTTACTGTAAATGTAAGAATTTGTGGGTTTGTTTTAGTGTTGCACAATTAAGAGCAAGAAAAAAAGCGTAG
This sequence comes from Odontamblyopus rebecca, assembly GCA_030686955.1. Taxonomy (NCBI): domain Eukaryota; kingdom Metazoa; phylum Chordata; class Actinopteri; order Gobiiformes; family Gobiidae; genus Odontamblyopus; species Odontamblyopus rebecca. The sequence continues at coordinate 32,766,911 of CM060658.1, forward strand.
CATGTGTTTGTTTCTGTCATAAATTGCAGAAAGTTAGATTTTAAATACATAAACCACATATTTAATTAAAATGTAGTTAACAGAATTATAATTAAATGGCTCGTTTTACACTATTTTTACGTTATATGTTATAATGTTGTTTCCTCATCACAAACTTCCCTGGAGTTTGTTTTATTCACACATGTTTAACACACAAATCCTGCATATTTAGGCTTTAGAGCTCTTCTCTCAAACAGAAAACACTCTGTTCCACCTTGTGATGTCATGTGGTAATACAGGAAGTGCTCCACTGCGTTTTTAAACTCCACACACCTTCACTAGAATCATTTCAGCCCAGGAATCTCTACTGAACAAAAGGTAAAAGGAGCTGTTCACTTGAAAACTACAGCTTCATGACATCACAAGGTGGACCAGAGCATTTTAAGCTTTGGAGACATAGACAGACTAATAATAATTGTTACTCAAACATGTGAATGAAACAAAACACAGGTCCAGGTATGTTTTTAAGGAGTTAACAACATTATAACATGGCTCACAAGAATCCATTTTGTGTATTAAAAGATTTTATAATAATAATAATGCATCAGTTTTATATAGCGCTTTTCTGGATACTCAAAGACGCTTTACAGAGCATTATTCATTCACTCCAGACCCGGTGGTGGTAAACTACTATTGTAGCCACAGCTGCCCTGGGGCAGACTGACGGAAGCGAGGCCTCTAATCTGCGCCATCGGCCCCTCTGACCACCACCATCACTCACACACACACCACTTTCATACTAGGCAATGTGGGTGATGTGCCTTGCCTAAGGACACTACGGCAGTTTTTGTGACTGGTGCCCCACTGTGGCACCTGGAATTCCCAGTGGTCTCCCATCCAAGTACAAACCAGGCCCGGCCCTGATTTTCCAAAACATCTTGTAGTTCTCGTCCTTAGTTGCAGTTGTAGGACCTGAGTACTTGAGTTAATGTTCACACAATATTCTGAATTATGTTTTTCAAGCTTTCAATCAAGATTATTTCATGAGTGCTTGATCCTGACCTCTTTAATAGTCCAGATTGTATTTAACATCCTTGGTATTGTTGAGGAAAACAGCCTTTTCCTCACGTGTTTGTTAGTTTCTGCTTAGATAAAAAAAATACACTTGAAACAGAAATAAAGTCCAGAGAATTTACTTCTTCAAATATTAGAAAGCCATACTTGTACAAGGAGTTTGTGCTGACTTTCCCATGCAGGTATTCAATATTTACGGGAATAGTGGGAGGCTACTGTGGTTTAGACTTAGCGCCTCTTCGTTGGTGCACAGTCCAATCAGACTCCATCCAGGGTGTTTTCTGGGTAACAAGTCATGACATCATCCCTAGAGCCTTTATCTTCACCTTGGTACAATAATGAAATATAGCAGTAGTTATACAAAATAGCGAATCCTAGTTATTTATCCTGACACAAAAGTCTTAAGTAAAGAGTGAAAGGACAGGACAGCGCACACTGGAGGACACAGTGTAACCCGGTATGACTGTCAGCTCCAACTCACAGACACTCACCTGACAAGGCCTGAGGAGAACACAACACAAACTCCACATCTGATCTCACAGCTGCACAGGACTTGCTCACCCTGTTTATGCTCAACACAAACACAAACAGGTACAGTAGAAGTGTCCACACTCCAGCGGCGGTCCACTTCTGTCGTGTCCATTCAGGAGGTTCGACCCGAGCCTTTTCCATCAGCACAAAGTCACTCTAAGTAACCACAGCAGCACAAACTGTCTATGTCTATGGACAAGTTTAAACAAGCAACAGTATGGAACTTTCTGGAGGTGGCAACTCACTTGCATGATTCATGGAAATACTTCATTCTCCATGGAAACAGATACGTTTTATGTCATATTCTGGGAGATTATAGCCAAAGGAACGACATTTTCCTAGAAACAAGCAGGAAGAAGCCCTCTCCAGATCAAATAATAGTGCAGTTTGTGGAGATTTCTATGTTTTTCAGTGCAACAAACAACAACAAACAGCAGCAGCAGCAGCTTTGTTGTTGTTTCTATTTCGTGTGGGTGTGTTTTTAAAAGGGAGTATACAATTTATAAATTATGATTCTCATTTCATACTGATTTCTTTATAAACACCAATGCTTTTCAGCCTTACAGGGCCTTCATCATGGCATAAACAGCAGGTTGATTTCCCATTTTTAATATTTTAAATGACATAATATTAAACAAAATGGTGATTTGCTCTCAAAATACTCTCTCAGTCCCTCTGGTCACATCCTAGAAACAGCTCTGACAATAATTTATATGCCAAAAAATACTCACTTTAAATGAACAAAAGTCCAGGCTTTTGATTTGCTCACCCATCCATCCATCCATCCATCTTCTCCCGCTTAATCAGGCTGGGTCGCGGGGCAGCGTGCTGCCCAATACTCATAGCACCTGACCCCCTATGAACCCCTCTGCAGGTGGTGAGCCCACAGGAGGGTAGACAACATGGTCCTTGATGTTAGTTCATAGGGGTGCGGGCATGTTTTGGGTTGATGGGGAAACCGGAGTACCCGGAGAAAACCCATCCAGACACGGGGAGGAACATGCAAACTCCACACAGAAAGGCCCGGGCAACTCGGGAATCAAACCCGCAACCTACTTGCTGTGAGGCCTGAGTGTCGCCACTCAGCCACCGTGCCGCCCATTTGCTCACCCAGAACTCTTGATATCCACCTCACCTTAAAGGGACAATTCAGAGTTTTGGATATAGGGCCTCATTTCCTCATGATTCAGAGTGTTGGAGACGTGTGGAGACACTTTTTAAATTCCATCCAGTCCTTGTATTTGGAGAGGTTGCTGGTGCTAGATTAGTGCATGTCAATGGCCATAGTTGTCCTGCCACTAAAAACAGTCTTACCCACTCCACAGAGCACCTGAGGCAAAACTATTAGAACTCCAAAGTGTGAATGTTTGTGTCTATAGAATAATGGTTGAAATAAAACTAATCTTGCATCGCATGAATCATCGCATGTTGAGGGACTATTTTCTCATATATCAGTCCGCCACTGCCAAGTTTTCTATCAGGAAGTACAACTCACTGCTGCTCAGACATAAATCCTTCAAATTGGATAATGGTTGGTTTTACTTCTAAAATTATTCTGTGGACACAGACATTCACATCAACAGTCATCTGGAGTTATAATTGTTTTGCTTTGGGTGCACTGTGGAGTGGGTAAGACTTTTTTAGTGGCAGGACAACTATGGCCATTGACATGCACTAGCCTAGCACCAGCAACCTCTCCAAATACAAGGACTGGATGGAATATTTAAAAAAGTTTCTCCACACATCTCCAACACTCTGGCTCACGAGGAAAGGAAACACTATGTCCAAAATTCTAATCTGTCCTCTGTTATTAGGAGAGGTAATTGCTGATGTCACTGGGGTCATGGGGTCAGAGGACAGAGCTCTGGGGATGCCCTGAGGTGAAGGGTCAGAGTTCCCTGTGAGCTGTGATTAAAGATGGTCCAAACCCCTATGTAAGGTCAAAGTACTGTTGATAAATAAGATAAATTCTGCCCCAAATAACAGATTTAACGATCATATCAACAAAAGCAAAGAAAGTGAAGTGTCTTGCTCAATGGTGCATCAGTGGTATGCATGTCACGGGTGGGCTAGTTGGACCCAAAAGCAGAAACACCAAGAACAGTTGAAATGATTTATTTACAGAGAATGAGCTGGTAAATATTGGACTGGGGAGCCAGGAGGAGCAGGTAGGTCACGGGCTGGGAGGCCATTCTGATTCTGACTGTGAATGTTAAAAGGTCAAAAGTTCAGAGGATGACTATCGCTGCTCAAAGCCAAGTTCTGTTCTTAAATAGAGGATGTACAGAACTGACGAAGGTATGTGGGTGAAGTGTCTTGCCTAAGGACACATCAGCAGCAGGTTCAAGCCGCCAGATCTTTCATTATAGGTTAAATGCAACGTACACGCACTTCATGATATTGAGATTAAAACTTTAAAACAAATAACTCTGATTTAGTTAAATAATTAGACCTTCGTTATTTCATTTTTAATTCTTTCCAGAGGCAGAGATTAGATTAGACTTTAAATCACCACTGATCTTGGAGTTTTGTTTTGTTTGGGTTTTCAAAGATGAGATTTTAAACTTATATTTACACAGTTTTGTACAAGGATTGTGTCGTAGAGTGAACCTTGAACATCATTGTCAACACAGTCATAAAAATAAATAGATTTTGCGTGAATCAGAGTGTCGTAGAGTCAGATTTGTACTTTGAAATCTGTTTTTACCACAATTTTCCATTCTGATTTCCTTGTTCTTTGGTTACACCTCCTTCCAGCCTCCAGGAATGAGACGAGTGAATCAGATATGAGATATATGCCCCCCTGTAAAGTGTGGAGAGTGTGTGATCTGTGAACCCTGTGATTAACTAATGACAGACCCGGTGTATCCTGCTCCAGGGGCCGACCGGCTCACTTCACCCTCCCGTAAAAATACATCTGTCACAGGTCAAATCAAACTGAAACACACCCTTGTCTTTGTCATTTCTGTATCCAGTCAAAAGTGCAACGTGTAACTTTTCTAGTGTTTGTGATCACTAACTGTTTGTCTCTATGAAGATATTACTATTACTTTGGAATGTTTCACAGTAAAGCATTAAACTAGAGTGTCCAGATGTCCCTATTTACCTGGGACCGTCCCAGTTTTGAGTCCTGTGTCCCCTGTCCCAGCAGATTTATCCAAAACCAGTGAATTGTCCCAGTTTTTTACAAGAAATGTTCCAGGTGTCCTTATTTTTGACCAATTTGATACCTACCAACAGTAAAAAGAGGCATAAGTTGTCACTTGTTTAGGTAAAATACAAAAAAGCTGCTTAAAAATGACTTAAACACAAAGAAAATGTGATGATACTGACTCATCAGAGAACAGTTTTCCTTAACTACGTGCTCATTTCACAATTTTATTATTACCAAGCGCCTATCCCACTTTTTGACTTTGAAAACCAGGTCACCCTACATTAAACCTGTCTTTCACAGGTCAGATCTGTGGAGAGGTAACCCAGCTCACAGGACGGTACTTTGTGAGCAATAAAAATTGTGCCACTTTACTTTTGTGACCACATATAACTCACTAGCTTCCGGGTAATCGCCATGTTATTTAGTTTTTATTCAGGTATTAGGTAGCATTTATTTGCGCACCAGTAACACTCGAGCTGTTAGCAGGCTAGTTGTTGTCAGCAGATGCAGATACATTTGGAAAGCTTTTAAGACTGTAAAAATGAAAGCACTAACTAAAATTGACTACTGAGTACGCTTTACTGCTTAAATATATGGTCAGAGACTGTAAATGACCATAGATAATCTGTGAGCCACCTCATTCCAAATCTGAAGTGAGCATGGGCACGTTTGCGACATCATCGACTCAGCTCCAATTCACTTTGTATTGAAAATGAACGCCCCTCCAACTGCTGCTCTCAGGCTCGTTCTTTGCTGTTTGGCTCTTTGGTTGATATGATACCTGTGGTTGGAAATCGACATTTCGAAATATCAAAATATCGTGCGGTGGCACGGTGGCTGAGTGGCAACACTCAGGCCTCACAGCAAGAAGGTTGCGGGTTTGATCCCCGAGTCACCTGGGCCTTTCTGTGTGGAGTTTGCATGTTCCTCCTCATGTCTGGATGGGTTTCCTCCGGGTACTCCGGTTTCCCCCATCAACTCAAAACATGCCCGCACCCCTATGAACTAACATCAAGGACCAAGTTGTCCACCCTCCTGTGGGCTCACCACCTGCAGAGGGGTTCATAGGGGGGGGTCAGGTGCTATGAGTATTGGGCAGTAAGCTGCCCCTGCGACCCAGCTGGATAAAGCAGGAGAAGATGGATGGAAATGGGAATATGAAAATTCATCTCAGTAACCGCCGGCCTTGATGAGCTTCATTTGGCTGGAGCTGAATGCTATGACGTCATGCTCACTTAGTCCACTTCTTTATGCAGTTTGTGTTTTTTGGGCGTTTGCCTCCTCAGAGCGCTCCCCCCATTCCTCCTTCTCCCTTTCTCAATCTCTCCCTCTCTCTGATGAAAACAGGGTGTGTGCTCCTCATTTATCTGCTGAGGTGAGTAAGCACTTTCACCTCCCTCATAAGGCGACTTGTCTTCACATGGACGACAGCCCCAGAGCCCCTTTTATTAGATCTGCATCAGTGGAACACAGACAACTCGCGTACCTGAGCAGCTTTTTAAGGACGTTGTACTTCTTGGAGTAGTTATTAAGATAAGATCAGATAAATTTTATTGTCCACAAGGGGAGCACTGCCCGGAGCTTAAAAAGAAAACAGTTACACTTCACACATCACACAACAGTCACAAGATACATGTGTCCAAGATACTGCATTAGCCCTATTGCACAAACAGTTATTGCACCATCAAATAAAGTGACCAAGTGCGCTTTTGTTGTGCAAATTTGTTAAATGATGCAACAGAAGTGGCACAAATGAAAGTTTATATCTGTTACTCCTAAAGTTCAGCACTCGAGAGCGTCTCCATCTGCCTGATGGAAGGATTTCATATTCCCCATGCAACAGGTTTGGTCTCAGCTTTTGGTAGGGACCCCTCGCCATGAAATCAAACTGACTTGAATACTTTTCCATGCTTATTGCCGGGCTTTATTCTGTTGACTACAGTTAATCAGCAGCAATGAAATCGAGCAAACAGCGGAGACACTAGTGCCAGCAGCACATGCGGCGCCTGCACTTCCCCAGTTTACCTGGCGGCACTTGCGGCCAATGAATATCGGTTGGGAGCTCCGCGGCCTTGAGCCTGGAACACTGTGGGGGGTGGTGCTCTGAGGGGCCATGGCCAGCTCAGGACTAACTCTGCAAAGCTGGGGTCAACTTAGGGCGAGCTCAGGGCTAGCTCTGCGGGGCCGGGATCCGCTGATGTGTTTTATGTAATAAATAGACTAAAGTCACTCTCTCGAGGGAAAACACGGCACTCGCAGACCACAGCGGACGCCCTGGATGCACATCAAGTATTTTTCTCCCTTTGGTCCACGGCTTCCAAATACTATAGAGTTTGGAAACATATTGGCATAAATTTATATTTTTGTTTATTAAAATAAAATGGCAAATATTGGTAGGGACTATTTTGTCTTCTCCAAATATTGGTTGTGTTATGTCTCCACCGTCCCTATGCCAATCTACACTGTTGGGTTTCCCACAGTTCATCTGGCCTGTGCGAGCACAGATTTTTGAAAAATGTCCTGCAGAGAAAGGAAACTCTTTCCTGCCAATCACCTTCATAGCCTTATTTACCATTTTCCAAGTTTAGTTTTGCACTGAACAGTTAAGGAGCCGAACCAGGCGACCGTACTATAGCGTATCAGACTCTCCAAAACAGCATGAGAAATACAGGTCATGATTTTTGTGCTCACACCAAACCTCAGTCTTCTTAAGAAGTTTTAAGTCGACAATATGAAATGATTTGCACATTTGTGTTTCTGGCACTGCTCCTTCAGATATAATTTAGTTTGTTTTTGTGTCTGTTCTTCTAGTCCAGATTTTGTGGATTATTTAATGTTTTGTCCCTACACTTACAAATTCTTACAAACAAATTCTCAATCAGAGCTCATTACATCCTGGCAGTTATTCGTACACGTCCACTTTTAATAATTGCGAGTGTATTGCACAAGTCCCAGTTGTCCCGTGGTTGTCTGTGCTCTTTTAATACACCAAACCCACAAAAGCAGCAGAAGGAGGAGGAGGAGGCCACAGGGTCCCCACAGTGGTGACCTTGTGCACAGTTGGAGCGAGTCCCCGGGCTGAGGCAGTTAACCCCGCAGGCCTGGGTCAGTGTGGGCCGGTGTGGACGATCATCCTGATGTCTCTGTTCAGAATGGAGATGCTGAAATACCAGGCCGGTGTTCTTCCGTGTTACAAGGCTCTGAATCAGATTACTGCTCTGTCTGTGGAGTGTTGGGCTTTGGCTTTTTCAACCAAAGTAGAAGTGCAAATGCAAGAACAGCAACATAAAAGTGAAAAAATGCACAGCGCACTCAGATGGCCGATGTCCAAAAGCAAAAAAGCCTTCTTCGGGTATTTTTTCTTGCATTGCACCACCAGGGTTTTGCTTTTTACCATGTTGTAATGTGATTTGGCATTTTGCGTAAACAGGATCACTGAAGTCATGCCTGTGTTAATCTCTAGAACACCTGGCGGCTCACCTCTGTTTGTGAAGTTTCATGTCTTTTTATCCACCTTATTCCGCCCCACCCTCTTGTGTCTTTAAACGCTCCTAAACTGCTCTCTTTTGTGGTGGCACTTGTGGTTAAACAGAAATCCCATTCATGTCAGTGGAGATTTTGCAAAATGTTTTGCATCTTAATCATGACAAAACGTCGGCTCATTTGTGTAAAATGTTCACTTTTCATGTGTACCAACAAGTCACACTGCACCCATTCTCTGGGAGGCTTTAAAATGGCTTTATCGTCCAGATTAAACTTATTTGCTGTCAAGATCGGCCCCATACAAAATAATACAACCCGAATGATGATGCAGCGCTAACGGCAACTTCTGGAATAAGGTGGATGGTCCAGCAACCTTCACCAGTGTGAGCAGATACAGGTCCAGCACCATTTGTATTTGTATTTATTTATTAAAGGGACAATGCATATTAAAAGACAAGATAATGGACTTGTACATATGCAGGATTGTAGCCAACACCAATTTCCATCCTTAGTCCCCTGCTGACCAAGGCCACATCACCCGCACAATTCATAAAACCTGACAAAAACCTACAGCACCCCCCCTCACATACGTCACTCACTATATCCATCTGCTGGTGATTTTGACAGTACATGAGTGAGTGAGTGTTTATTTTTACTTTATTATTGTTGTTCTTGCTTTGTATTTGTGCAGCACTTTGGAAACTGTTTGTTTATGAAATGTGCCATAGAAATAGTGTATTGAATTGATGATTCTCATTTATACTAAAGGCCAGAGTGCTTTAAAGAGCTCTGAAATGACAGATGTCTGTCTGATATGTTAAATTTACCTAAACCTGGAACATATAGAGCTGATGTAACATTATTTACACCCCTCTGGCCTGTGTTTTTGTCTGCTGTACTTTTCTATCTTAGTTTAGACTCAAAAAAGAACAGATTTCAATGACCTGCTGTGGTGTGACAAACAAAACAAAAGACAAACAAAAGTTTCACATGAGCACAGATTTATGTTTTAAAAATCTTTCAAACAAATAATTGTGTGGGTCTCGTGGTGGCTGAGTGAGCAGCACTCATGCCTCACAGCTGAAGTTTTTCATGTTCTCCCTGTGTCTGTGGGTTTCCTCCAGGCACTCCCCATCAACCCAAAACATGCACATAGGTTAGGGGACCATATTTCCATTTGTGAAACCCAGGACACCACAGCGGGGATGGGTGGGCGTGGCATGTTGCAGGTTGACTGACACAGCACTCTAGTGCCGGTCAATTTAATGGTCCATCAAAAGGTAGTGAAAACCAGGACATTTCCCTCACTTTAGGGGTTTGGTCACCCTAACATAGGTACGACCCCCCAGCTAAAGAAGTGCTGAACAAATTGGACAGTGTGTGTGTGTGAATAGATTGGACAGTGTGTGTGTGTGTGTGTGTGAATAGATCGGACAGTGTGTGTGTGTGTGTGAATAGATCGGACAGTGTGTGTGTGTGTGTGTGTGAATAGATCGGACAGTGTGTGTGTGTGTGTGTGTGTGAATAGATCGGACAGTGTGTGTGTGTGTGTGTGTGTGAATAGATTGGACAGTGTGTGTGTGTGTGAATAGATCGGACAGTGTGTGTGTGTGTGTGAATAGATCGGACAGTGTGTGTGTGTGTGTGAATAGATCGGACAGTGTGTGTGTGTGTGTGTGAATAGATCGGACAGTGTGTGTGTGTGTGTGAATAGATCGGACAGTGTGTGTGTGTGAATAGATCAGACAGTGTGTGTGCATGTGGAGAAGCACTGGAGCGATCTTTATTACCAGGACATTAATTACTCTCAACATCTGCAGTCACGTGGTCCACAGAGACTCAGAGCGTGTTAGCGTGTTAGCTTTCATCATGATCATACTGTACCTCAGGGGGCTTCCAGTGCACTGGGGACCACCGCACACCGCACATATGGAGCTCCGATCAAACGCAAGACTGACATAGATGCTGAACAGAAGCTGACCAGGTTTGTATCAAAAAAACTGAGCTACTTCATTTTAAACACTTTGCAGTGGCAAAAATGTGTTCCTCACTTACCTCATGAATTTTGATAATTATTTACTATATTGACTTTATGGATGCTTTCCAAAGCTTTCAGGAGACCAGAGTAATTTTGCAGTCACAATAAAGCGAACATAGTGACCAGACATCCTTATTTACCCCGGACAGTCCCAATTTTGAGCCCTGTGTCCCCTGTCCCAGCAGATTTATACAAAAACACTGATTTGTCCCAGTTTTATCAAAAAATGTCTCATGTCTATTTTTGACCAATTTGATCTAAACCAGGACTAAACTAAGACTCAGGCTACATTGCGGGTTCAACCCCCGGATCGCCTTGGCCTTTCTGTGTGGAGTTTGCATGTTCTCCCTGTGTCTGGATGGGTTTCCTCTGGGCTCCGGTTTCCCCCATCAACTCAAAATATGCAGCACCTGAACTAACATCAAGAAGGACCATGACGTCCACCCTCCTGTGGGCTCTCCCCTCACAGAGGGGTTCATAGGAGGGGTTGGGTGCTATGAGGATTGGGCAGCAAGATGCCCCCGCGACCCAGCTGGATTAAGCGGGAGAAGATGGTTGGATGGTCTGAACTGAAGATGCAAAAGTGGCGTTGTGTCACCTTTTATTCCACGTTTAGACAAGTGTTTTCAGGAGGAAATCTGCATCTTTACGGTGATGCAAACGTGTGTGGAAATCGAATTTGTCTGGCTCGCCTGCAACAAACTGATGCATCCAGAATTTGAGGTAATTGCAGATCCTTCTCTGTTCACTACTAGTATCTCTGCACATTTGTTGGGATGCCTCCTTTAAATTTATTAGAGATGCCAGAGCAACTTGAAGGTCCGATGCATGGAAATGATCCGACATTTCTGTGTACTGTATATGATGGAGACGCGTACGCGACGTGACCAGATCTGACCAGAGTTTTGTGTCTTGGGCAGTGTAGACAAATTTTTGACAAATTTTCACAATTTTTTACTAATCTGATCCCCACCAACAGCAGAAGCATTGCCATTTGTTTGGCCAAAATACAGAAAACCATGTTTGCAAGAATGCACAATCTTACACGCTCTTTTCACTGTTTTATTTATACCAACCATCCCAACCCGAGTGTGTCCCAGTTTAGAATTTTGAACATCTGGTCACACTAAGCTTAAAACCACTAGCAGCATCTCCATATGCACTCTCAGCGGACCTGTCCTGTTGTGTTTACAATAGCCATACTGCTAATTTGTGTGTCGCTCTCAACCTTTTCCAGCAGGGGGCAGTCATCGAGCCTAATCATAATCATTTGGAAATACATTTTTTAAATTCTCAAATCAAGTTTTCAAATCCTCAGTAAATCAAAATGAAGTGTTGTACTTAAGTATATGTTTTAGGTATATATACTTTACTTAAGTAGATTTTAAAATTGATGCTTTTCACTTTACATTTACTTTTTACATTTGAGAGCAGGTGTCTGTACTTTCTACTCCACTACTTTTGTGAAAAGGACTGTATTATTTTTTGTATTCTTTTATTATTGTGTGAGACCTGCTGTCAAGCCTGAGGGTTTATTTGTTCATAGTTTATTCAAACAAAAATATACAAATAAGAACAGCAAGAAATTCAGCACAAATCTGTATCAAAATCACTCCTGAAGCCTTATAAGACCTCAGAATATGACTGAAATACTTGATTTTTTACTCTTCAAGTATATTTTTAAACCAGTACTTGAATACTTTTTACTTAAGTCAATTTTTTAACGTGATACTTTTACCTTTACTTGAGTATTTTTATGCTTCAATATCTGTACTTTTACTATATTACACAAAATTGACTCCTATGAGCTTTTAGTCATGTTATAATATTAGTTCATCCAAAACATATGTGTAGTTGTGTTATTTCATTCACACATGTTTGAGTAATCCTTTATTTTTAGTCTGTCTACATCTCCAAAGCTAAAAATGCTCTGTTCCACTTTGTGAGTAGAGCATGTCCTGTATTTGAGAGAAAAACTCATGTTAAATCTGCAGGGTGTGTGTGTTAAACAAAACTGAAACAACATTATAACACAGATCCAAAAATAGTGCAATATGGGTCCTATAAGTAAGGAAATAGAGTTCTTCTCCCAAGACTGGAGAGAAAATAGATATAAACATAGTCAGGGCTGTGCAGAGGGAGCAGCATCTGTCTCGTGACCTTTTCCATGTGTCGGGCTGGTAAATGAAACATGTTCTCAGTGTAATGGAGAGCCACAGCATCAGGAGCTCCAGCAGACTGCAGGACACCGGGTTAAGAGTGTGGAGCAATGGAGGGGAACAACAGACGCACAGACATGCTACAAGTGTGTGCAGTTTGTTCACATGGGAGGAGGTTTGGGAGAGGAATGGGGAAACATGTGAGGTTTGGAAGGAACAGGAGGAATTTCTCCCCTAACCAACTAATAGGTTACTAATTACTAATGCTGTATATAGGACAAGGTAAGGTATAAGTATTGTCCCTATAAGGATTTTGTCCTGTTTTGACTCAGTCTTCAGGGGCAGTGGGCAGCCGCAGCACGGTGCCCAGGGGCCCATCTCAGATCTCCAGCCTGGTCAGGACTCCCTTAGTTGTGCATGTTTGGGCTTGAATACATGGATGTATAATAAGAGCTGGATAAGACACTCCTCCTCTATCCGTGACTCTAGATTGATTTGTGGCCAAACAAGGTATTGCTGCCTTCAGCCATAAAATCCCATAGAAGCACAATGCATTTTTTGTGAAATGAACCTGCCTGTGTTCGCTTGACAGGATATCCACAGCTTTCATAAAGGTTGTGTTTTGTAAGGATTCTTCTGTATTTTTACAATATGAACATTTTATTATAGCTCTATGGTTGAATGAGGGAGGAAATTCACCCAGACATGGATCCTACGCTTTGCTTGAAATCATTTCCCATTTTTCAGAACTTTTAGCAATTAAAACACCAGTGATTGAAGAAATGTTGCAGGACATTTTTGATTATGTAATCATGGCATTATCCCCCATTTTCTACTAAAGATAAAGTCCATCTATACTGAATGCCAATGATGCAAATGAATTCCACTAGAAGGCAAACATGTGAACTATATTCACACACTTTCATGTATTACAATATTATAAATTGGTTTTACTTTATACTTATATACAGTAAGATTGCATGGTATAGTGAGACATAGATCACCCAAAATATTTCTTATGTTAAAACTCAAATTAAACAGAACATATAAATGTGTGGAGAATCCCTCAGTCCTCCGGGTAGAATCCATGTCAAAGGAGAGAGTTAAATTTGTCAACTGGACAAACTTTATTTAGTAGAATGAGCTGCGAAATGTATTTAACTAAACTTTGTTCAGTTGACAAATTTAACTCTCTCCTTGTCAGAACATATAAACCCAAAGATACTGATCAAACAAAATAAAAGCATTTAGTGTTGACTACATAATCTTCTCATGTGAATATATATGTTTCTGTTGAGCATTTTGGTGGGTTTTAGAGGAGCTTTCTAAACTTATCCAATAATACAGCAGAGCAAAGGTGAGAAAAAGAAGAGAAGAGACATTTTCAAGGACAAATATATTAGTGTATGTCCAAGACATTTGTCCCTTTTTCTAATTTGCAGCAGGACAGTTATTTTCCAGGACATGTGAGAACCCTGCTCCCCATCAGCCTAATGTCTAATTCTACAAAGACTTGAATTATTTGAAATATTTAGGTATATTTGAATTGGGAAAACACATAGCCCACAAGTTTAAAACAGAAAACCACAGTTGGATCAGGAGTAAAAATGCACTGTGACCACTGTTCGAGGACATTCTGTTTGCACCAGTAGATGTTTTCCAAATTGAAGCCCTGCCTTGACCACACAGCGGCCCAGTCTCATAATGTGTTTATGGCTCAGATCAGAGTGGGGGCTGATGGGATGGTGGTGTGGGGCTATGGAGAGGGGCAGTAAATCACTGTAGCTGCTCGTGACCTCTCCGTGACCCCTGGTGCCTGTGCTGGCATTTGATTCGTTATCATAGTCTCCAAGCGCTGGACTGTCACTGCTGTGTGTGATGGATCTCACCTGAGCATCATAAAGAGCCCGAGAACCCCATCCATCCTCAGATACCCCCAACCTCTGTGGACTTTCATTCCTCATTCATCCTAATCACTGAAAAGAAAAGATGTTACAAGTGGTCAGCGTTATGGCCGATAATGAACTGTGATTTTAGATCAGACCTAAACTACAGCGTTAGGAGGTTTTATGCAGAATCATCATTTTGTTCTTTAGGGCGATTTCATTTCAGTTGTGATTAATCTTTTTTGGTTCATTTTGCTCTGTGAAATACAAACAAAAAGTCTGAATGAATCAAACTCGAGCCTTCAGATGTCAGAACGAATCAATAGTTTTGTTCTGGGAGTTTTGCCTATTTTTGTATAATTTCCAAAATAAAACATAAATAAAATAATAATAACAAATAAATGAATACATAATAATAATACATTTAAATCAATCAATAAATACAGTTTTAAAAAGATAATCCATATTTTTTCAATTCTTATTTTATGATAAAATTGTGCATTGTGGGACATTCACATCTCACAGGGACATTGCTGGTTTCAGATGATGTCACTATAAAGAGGCCAGTAATATTTAATACAGATGGGACCAGTTAAAATGAATATTGATCATTTGTCACTGATTGGGGCCTCCTACATCTATTTCTAATGTGGAATGAATGTCTGCAGTTACCATGGTAACGCAATCCAAACATTAGCAAACACTGACAAAAAAGGTTTTAGATTGTCTTGAATATCAAATAAAAAATACAAAATGGATTCAGAAAACACATTTTCAGGAGCTTGTGATCAATATGAGTGTTCATGGTCTTGTTTAAGAGTTTGATTTTCAACAAAAAGGTGAGATATGTGTAAAAACCTTCAGTTGTCCAGGTAGAATCCATGGCAATGGAGAAAGCTCAGTTTGTCAACTGAACAAGAGTTTTTGGTAGAAGACGTTTTGCCGCTCATCCAAGCTGCTTCTTCAGTTCTAGTCAGAATGCTGGACACTGACTTATATCTGCCTGAAAGGGGGAGGAATTAAACACCACAAATTACTCTGAAACCCTAACCCTAACCCTTACTTCTGTTGTTAGCTCGGCCTATTGAAATTGAGCTTGAAACAGCTTGGATGGCGAAACATGTTCAACCAAAAACTCTTGTCGAATTGACAAATTGAACTTTCTCCTTTGCCAAAAAGGTGAGAGAGACTAAAGCTACATTCAGACCGGGTCATCAAGGCATCCAGTACAACTAAAGTTTATGTCTGAGGTCCACGTGGCGCGTCTTGAGCGTTCAGGCGTCGACGCTCTGAGCGTGTGTCCAGTGTCCAGTGCATCAGCATCAGAAGGTGAAAAGGCTGAAATGAAGCGAAGTCATTATCCAGAAGAAGGAGATGAAAGAAAAGACCCAGGAGCCACAAACACCAAAACAAGAAATCTGCAGCGTATCTTTAGTAGAGCATAAACATATATACACCACAGCCGGTGATCATGTCCGCTGATGTGTTTTATGTCATAAATACAATAAAGTCACTCTCTCAGCTGGGAAAACATGGTACTCACAGATCATAGTGAACAACCTGGACATGGGCCAAGTATTTTTCTCCCGTTGGTCCACAGCGTTTGAGATGCTTGTCGGGGGCGACTGAACTCAAATGCAAAGGTGTCCAACTAGAGGCGTCCAGTGTGTTTTTTGACTCCTCGGTCGCAGCTTAACTGGAAAACTGTTGTCTTATGCTAGTTAACTTCTAACTGTAATATTATTTGAGAGAGCACACAGCCTCACTCCGAGGTCAGTTCTTTCTGGACAGATTATGTTAAAACTCAAAGCTCAAATGAAACTCTAACTTGGGTAACAGAGCTTCAGGCAGAGCAGTGCCTACAGTTAGCATCACACCTCCAAGCATCACACACACAGAAATGGACTTTGAATATTTCATGGCAAAGTAGAATTTAATCAACAGGAAAATCTGCCCCCATCTAAGAGCGCAACATCTTCACATTTTACAAGCACCATCAATGGCTTTATCCCACCTGGACAAGCTGCCACTGTGAGGATCATGTTTTTTGACTTCTCCAGTGCGTTCGACACCATCAGGCCGGCTCTGCTGGCTGAGAAGCTGGCGGTGATGCAGGTGGATGCTCCTTGGTGTCCTGGATTGTGGATTACCTCACTGGAAGACCACAATATGTGAGTTTGCAGATCTGTGTGTCGGACAGAGTGGCCAGCAACACCGGGGCTCCACAGGGGACAGTCCTCTCTCCCTTCCTCTTCACCCTCTACACCACGGACTTCAACTACTGCAGCAAGACTTGCCACCTTCAGAAGTTTTCTGACGACTCTGCAGTGGTGGGATGCATCAGCGGTGGAATACAGGACTGTACTGGACAACTTTGTCACCTGGAGTGAGAAGAACCACCTCCAGCTCAACGTGACTAAGACAAAGGAACTGGTGGTGGACCTGAGGAGGACCAAAGCTGCTGTGACCCCCATCTCCATCCAGGGGGTCAGTGTGGATGTGGTGGAGGAGTACAAGTACCTGGACAATAAACTTGGACAATAAACTGGACTGGAGCAGGAACATGGACACGGTTTACAAGAAGGGCCAGAGCCGTCTCTATTTCCTGAGGAGGCTGAGGTCCTTTGACATCTGCAGGACAATGCTCAGGATGTTCTACGAGTCTATGCTGGCCAGTGCCATCATGTACGCTGTAGTCTGCTGGGGCAGCAGTCTGCGCGTGAGGGACACTCATAGACTCGAGAAGATCATCAGGAAGGCTGGACATGTTGTGGGGGAGGAGCTGGACTCTCTGACTGTGGTGTTGGACAGGAGAATGCTGGACAAAATCAGAACTATTCTGGACTCTCCCTCCCACCCCCTCCACGGGGTGCTGGCCAATCAGAGGAGCTGTTTCAGCCATAGACTGCGGCTGCCGCGCTGCTCCACTGAGAGACACAGAAAATCTTTCCTGCCTGTCGCCATCAAACTGTTGAACTCTGCACTTTAAATCACAAACTACTGTAATATCCTCTTCCCTGCTCACACATGTATATAGCTGTAAATATGTCACTGATGTAAATAATTTCTGAGAGAGAACAATTTTTATCTTTTTATCTTATTGTATTTATCTTATTTAATTTTTGAAACTTGATTCTAACTACTTGGTCGGTTGTATCTGTAACAAAGAAAATTTTCCCTCAGGGATGAATAAGTAATTCTGATTCTGATTCATTCTACAAAGTTAGTAGATTCACAGTCTCCTAAAAATAATCTCCACCATCTATTAATGAAGGTTATATCAAAGAAACTCTCTTGCTCTCAGTATGCAGCCAGAGTAATCAGGCTCTAATCAAACAGACTCCCGCAACTTCAGTGACACAGACGCCACCACCCCCCTGTGAATCCATTCTGTATTTTTCCTTAAGTTTTCAGGTAGTCTTTTGTTCTTTCTAGTCTTTTGTCTGCATTTGCATGGTATCTCATGATAATATGGCAGATATGGGAGATGAGACGCATGTAAAACACCCCCAGTGTATTGAACTAGACGGTAATATAAAAGAAAGTACAATGATTTTATGTTGAAAATCAGTCTAATCTCTAAATTTGAAATTTTAGCATCATGACAACTAGTACCAACACTAACCTGCAATGTAAAAGAGTTGTAAAAATGTGAAATATGTCCATGTCTGGTTTGGTGATTGATAACGATGCTGTGGTTGCCCCTGGCGATGAGGACGCTCTTGCATGATGATGTGCAGAACATAAAGCTGATCAAAGCCCACAGATATGAAATATGAAGGGTTGTTATGCATGTTTGAGGTACAGGGTCAGCGGGTAGATTAAAGGAGACAGGAGCAGCGTTCAATAAATGTCTCCAGTTTACAGCTAAAGAATACTAAACGTCCGATATTCCTCACCACAAACGGACCTGGAGTTGTGTTTTATTTCATTCACACATTTAACACACAAACCCTGCATATTTAGGCAGAGGTTTTTCTCTCAAATAGAAAATACTCCACACTCCACTCATTTGGATCATTTAAGCTCAGGAATTTCTGTGGAAAATCTCTGCTGAACTAAAGGTAAAAATTTAGACAGACTTTAGAAAGGGACAGTTCAGAATTTTGGACATAGGGCCTCATTTCCTCATGAACCAGAGTGTTGAAGATGTGTGGAGCCACTTTTTTTTTTATTTTTAAAAAGTCCAGTCCATGTATTTGGAGAGGTTGCTGGTGCTAGGCTAGTGCATGTCAATGGGCATAGTTGTCCTGCCACTAAAAACAGTCTTACCCCTGGTTTGTGGTGGTTGGTAATAATAAAATTGTGAAAGGAGTGTGTAATTATTGAAAATTGTCCTGCACTCAATATGTGAGTGATTATAGCCATATTTTCTTTGTGTTTTTGGCATTTTTAAGCAGTTTTCTGTAGTTTGCCTCAACAAATGACAAGTTGTGCCTCTTTTTAGTGTTGGCAGGTGTCAAACTTGTCCAAAATAAGGACACCTGGGACATTTCTTGTATAAAACTGGGACAAATCAGTGATTTTGGATAAATCTGCTGGGACAGGGGACATGGGGCTCAAAACTGGGACTGTCCTGTGTAAATAGGGACATCTGGTCAGCCTAATTTAAAGAATTTCTGTCTGAGCAGCAGCAGTGAGTTGTACTTCCTGATAGAAAGCTTGGCAGCCGTGGACTGATATATGAGAAAATAGTCCCATAGCATGCGATGATTCATGCGATGCAAGGTTAGTTTTAATTGAAACGTTATTTTATCAACACAAACATTCACATCGACAGTCTGGTGTAATAATAGATTTGCTTTGGGTGTTTTGTGGAGTGGGTAAGACTGTTTTTAGTGGCAGGACACACATCTCCAACACTCTGGCTCACTAAGAAATGAGGCCCTATGTCCAAAATTCCAAACTGTCCCTTAATAATAAAGGATTAATCAAACATGTTAATGAAACAAAACACAACTCCTTTTTGATGAGAAAACAACATTTTAACCTGGCTCAAAGCTCACAAGAGTCACCTTTGTTTAGTATAGAGCATTTAACAGCTACGTTTTACCTTTAGTTCAGTAGACATGGGCAATACCAGGGCTGAAATTATCCAAATTATTGTAGAGAAAGTGTATGAGGTTTAAGAACACAGAACACAGAACTTGGCTTAAACCTGCAGGTTTTGTGTGTTGAACTTGTGTGAATGAAACAAAACTCCAGGTCTGTTTGTGATGAGGAAACAACATTATAACATAGACCAGAAAAAAGCGACATTAAAGTTTGGTGATTTGAATATCTGAACTCACTTTGTGAGGAACATCTGAACTACAAGCCTTATTTAGTGTTCTGACTCAGTGTTTTGTCCGAAATGATTATTCTCAATGTCATTCTTCCCTCCTCAGATGCATCCTGCTTTGACATGAATTTCAATTTTTGTAAGTGCATTATGTAAAACTTTCTGATATAGAGGGCATTTAGTCATTTTTTTCAAGCATCTGTATTGTTTTTTAGAGAAAACACTTGTACATTTTAGTCCTGTCTATTTTTCAGTCTTGATAGTTGGAAATAAACAACAAATAAGATCTGCTCAGACTAGCACGGTGCATGTTCTCACACATAATGAAGATGCTACAGTCGCGGTGACACTGGAGACCGAAGCTGTGCCACAGCCATGCCACAATAATGACACTTGTAGCAGGAACAGAAGAGTCTGCACTATTGTTCTGTCTAACCCCCTCACCTCATACACCCTCTCGCCTCACACTGCCACTGCTGCAGGAGACAAGTCTTTAGGCAGAGGAGAGAGAGCCACAGCTCCTGATGCTACATGAGGATGGACACGGTTAGCTCTGGATTATTTCACAAAAGGTGTTAGCTTTAAAATGTTGGACCATACTGACAGCCATGAAATGCTACATCATTAAGGCATACTGTCCGACTGTCCGCATGGGTGGATTTGTCTGAATTTGACCTGTGGTGTTGGGGTAACTTGTCAGGAGCAGTGGAGGATAACAATGCAGTTTTTGGGGACCAATTTACAGATTGTAGTTCTCTGGTAGAGGGTCATTCTTTACTTGTGAACAAAGCTGCAAGACATTTTATCTTCTCCACTTGAAGCAGAGATTCTCCATGTCTTGTTCATGAGTGAAGGAAGGATGGAGAGTGAGATTGACAGATCGTTGCAGTGATACGGTCATTGTATCGGACTGTTGTGGTGAAAATGCCAAAGGCAAAGCTCTCGATTTGCATTCCTCCCCTCACTTATGGTCATGAGCTCTGGGTAATGACCGAAAGGACGAGATGGCAGGTTCAAGTGGTCGAAATGAGTTTCCTCCACAGAGTGGCGTGGTGCTCTTTTAGAGACTGGGAGAGGTGCTCAATCACATGGGTAGAGCTTGGAGTAGAGCCGCTGGTCGAGATGTCCCACCAGGAGGAGTCCCAGGGAAGACCCAGGACTCGCCGCAGGGACTATGTCTTTCGGCTGACCTGGGAACGTCTCGGGATCCTCCCAGAAGAGCTGGAGGAAGTGTGTGTGGAGTGGGAAGTGTAGGTATCTCTGCTGAAGCTACTACTGTACCTCTGCAACTGGTCTAAAACTTTATTTTCTACCTGGAAGTAGAACAAAATGACATAACACTTCATCGCCATCAAGCTAGTCCAGTATAAGTATGAGGTCATGAAAAAGGCCCATACTTTTATAGATTTCACCTTCACCTTTCATTTGTATGGATGGAAGGTTTGACACTACATAACTCAAGGTCGCATGTTTGCTGCAGCACAATTTTTCAGGTAATTAAAATGCCTAAAACTGGAGAAGAGTCCAGGCAAAACAATAACATTTTCATAAGACAAATGCTTAGACGGTGCAACTTTAAGAAAACGCTACGATCCACTGAAAGTGCCTGACTCAAATGGTGCATAAATATAAATAACGCATACATCAAAATATGAGAAAAGTTTTTTAAGAATAGTTTCTCTCTTCATTTCATGCAGGTAATGAGAAGAACTGTGCCAGAATGGAGCTCTGTGCTTTCTATGGTCCTGTTATTTGCCTTCCCCTCACTCCCATGGATAACAATGCCTTAATAAGAAGTGTGCAGCCTGAGAGGTGTCATTCAGCAGCCATGAGTGGGTAGATCAGAACTGCACCAGGTGAGATGACATCCTGCATCCAGCTCTTTGCACATGTAGGCCCAACTTTAATCTTTTGTTAGCGACTGAACTGCATCCAAACTTCCGTCACATTATTGTGATGGGGACACAGGAGGACGGATGGTGCTGTGGGCGTCTGGTGGTGGCTCTCAAAAGAGTCAAATTCAGGGTGTTTTATCTTGTTGTTCTGTTTGAAAATAGGAGCTATGGCACACATTGAACTGAGACCATTTTCAAGTTTTGAAAAAGGGAGTGTGTACAATTTTTAAAATGATTTTGCAATCACAGTAAAGGTTTTATAATGTGTAACTAATACAACTAGCTGACAGTGAGGCCCCTGCATACTTCCCTTTAGGATAAGAGGAGGGTGGAGGGTGTAAAAAATATTTTCCAACATTCATATGACAACAGAATTTTACTTTAGCATATTTATGCATTCTATTTTCTTTAATAAAAGAAGGGAAAACGTCTGAACACCCTGCAAATATACAGCTCAAAAAATGAAAGGAACACTTTGAAAAGATGTTGTATGTCTATGCAAATATGGACAGGGCAATGACTTAGGAACAAAAGGATGCCACCTCTTTTAATGGTACTGAACAACAGGGACACTAGAGCGGTAACAATGAGACAACCCCTAAAACAGGACTGGTTTTGCATCTGGAGGTCATTTCAAGTATCTTTGACTGGTTTTGCGCTAGTGCTTTGGCTACAGCGATAATCACTACTGGGAGTATGAGGCCATTCCTTAACCCTACAGAAGTGACATAGATTGTCCAGCTTCTCCAGAATAGCACATCCAGACATGGCATTGAATGGAGATTTGATGTGTCTCCAGAACATCAAGGAGATTTTAGGAGACAGGCAGTTCCTCTAGGAGAGCTGGACAGGGCAGCAGAAGGTCCTCAACCCATCAACAGGACCCATATCTGCTCCTTTGTGCAGGAGGAACAGGAACAATGCTCATGTCCTACAGAATGACCTCCAGCAGGCCACTGGTGTGAAAGTCTTTGCCCAAACAATCAGAAACAGACTTCATGAGGGTGGCTTGAGGGCTCCAAGTCCTGGAGCTCCATTGGTATTCGCAGGTCCGCCACTGCTGCCCTGAGCTTTTCACAGATGAGAGCAGGTTCACCCTGAGCACCTGTGGTAGATGTGAAAGAGTTTGAAGAAGACAAGGAAAACGCTCTGCTGCTGCTCACTAGAAGAGCTTTTTATTACTCATAGGGCTACACTGATATCGTAGCAGCACAATAAAACAAGCAGTAGTGGCAGATGACAGCGCCATCTACAGTCCGACTTCTTTAGGACTGTAGCCCAGGTGTGTGACAGTAAAAAGGCCCCCTTATCCTGGTTCATAGTCCCATAGTCCCATGGCTCCTAGTCCCAAACCTGTATAAATCATCTTGAGAAGACATGTCCCGGCAACAGTTGCTTTTATTTATGTATTTATTCATTTATAGAACAGTGAGCCTATGACAACAAATACATATTTTTGAGCCTTCCTGATCACACACCCTAAAAATGGTTGTTTACTTAAAGCAGACCTATTATGCAAAATAAAATTTTCAAAGCTTTTAACCATGTTATAGTAGTCCCCCTTCTTATTTTCCTGCTCTCTCGAAGTTGTATTTGGAGTGATTCGTGATCTTGTTTTCACGTCAACCAGCAAAAGCCTCTGCCCTGTACTTACTTCTTCAGTTTTATTTTCTTAATTGGTGCTATGTGTAGGATTTGGCAGTGTTGTACAGTCATTTTGGTACAAATGAAAAAAACTTAATGATGAAATTGCAAGACATAACGATCCACAATAACAAAATTCAGTGGCCATTTATGAACAAAAACTGACATTTTTTAGCTCTACAGATTCAGCTTTATAATGCAGGTAGTTATAGATATATTTATAGATATATACTGTATGTATCAGTTACCTAATTTATTCACAAACCATCATTATCTCCTCTAACGCTTGAACCAAAAAGAATGACTAAAACACTATGACTGACCAAAACTGTTCTTAAACTTAAATCCACAGCTAATTGAAAAGTTTTAATGAGGTTCACTCATGCTCGGATAACACAGTCCGCTTGTGTCTTTGCTCAAAACGTTTCCACTCGAGAGCCTCTTTTTGGTGTTTTTATCACGCTGCAAAATGGAATGACATGAAGCCAGCCTGAATGGAAATGAATTACTCTGGAGCAGTTGTTTTTTGCTGGATGCTTAATGGTTGATTTTGCAGTGGGAATTGGGGGGAAAAAACAATGCATACATATTACATTAGGGAGCACGAGGCACAGGAGAACTCACATTAATCACACGTTCATAAACAGCGCTCGTAATGGTGTCTACAGCTTCATAAAGAACCGTCTGGGCAGATTTGGAGGAAGAGGAGTGTGAAATGATCCTTGTACCTACAGGCCACACACACAGGACTCATTTGGAGCAATTACACGCTTTTCAAAAAGTCATTATTGCGGTCAGGACATTTGGAGTGCACAAATGACTTACCTGACCGGCCAGAACCGCTCGCTTTGACAAAACTTTACAAAGACGAGTGGATCTGGAGCTGTATCTTCTCTCCCCAATTTCAGAGGGTGTGATTGACAGGTGGATCAACCAATCAGAGAGATGTATGGTCTGTTCACGTCAAAGCAAACATGATGCCTTACATGTAAATAACATAATCCTGAATCCAGGTCCTGGCGAGATGTGCTTACGCTCTGCTGCAATCTGTGTCCCGGTAGTGGCACCGGGGGTACCACACTGTGATGAAGGAGGTGAGAATTGATGGCTGTGTAGAACTGCACCATCATCTGCAGGAAGTTCATCCTCTGCTGGGTCTTCTTGATGATGGAGCAGATAGCCAACTCCCATGTGTGGTCCTGGGTGATGGTGGCGCCGAGGAAGTGGAAAGAGTCAGACCCCATCCACACTAGTTCGTATTCGAGTCGTTTTTGTTGTGGATGCAGTGTTCGTCGACACTAATCCGATGGAAAATGGGTCTGGAGATGGAACGATTTGGAGCAGCCAACTTCCACAAATTCATCTGAGTACAGATCTGATCCGGAGCTGTGTGGGAGAGTGAAAACATTGATACACTGATGTAGGAGCTCTAGCTGCCGTCCTTATTGGACCATGTCACTGTGACTTGCGCCTTCCTGATTCTCTGGGTTCGTGATATCAGTCATGTGACGCTATTATGGAAAACATTTTAAACAAACCATAGACAAATGGGAAACAACATTGGTCCACGAAAAGACTGTTTTCATGCTTGCATCTTCCTCGGCTCAAAACCGGCTGCTGCAACTTCAGACACGGTGCTACACTTCCTTGGTTTTACCGCCCACGTGATGCTGTGATATTGTGACGATGTGACACCAGCCTATTCATGTGATTAGCGTTTCTGGCGATCCAAACACGATGTGTCTGGACACAAATCATTTTCTGATGCTTTCCTGAAGTCCATCATCATCTCCACTGTCTCCTCACCATCTCCACTGTCTCCTCACGATCTCCACTGTCTTCTGACCATCTCCACTGTCTCCTCACCATCTCCACTGTCTCCTCACCATCTCCACTGTCTCCTCACCATCTCCACTGTCTCCTCACCATCTCCACTGTCTCCTCACCATCTCCACTGTCTCCTCACGATCTCCACTGTCTCCTCACCATCTCCACTGTCTTCTGACCATCTCCACTGTCTTCTGAACATATCCAGTGTCTTCTGGGTGTTGAACTCCAGGTTGGTGCCTCTGCAGAGATCACTAGTTGGTGCTCCTCCCTCCTTTAGCAGACCCATCGCCCGCTGAAAGTGGTCTCGTCTCGGTTACAGAGTCGTGTCTGGAGGTCGTGTACATTAGTAGCTCATTCTACATCCGTGAAAAACCTATTAAAAGAGCAATTGCACACAATATTTATTACATTATAAGCTTGACTTTCTAAACCATGTATTATGAAATGGCAACAAGGGCAAAATGACTGACCTATGAGGATAACAGATATCATAATAACATTTGTTTTTTATTTCATATGTGCTCTTACATTTGATATAATTTGTATAATCAAAGAAACCCTATTTGACTTTTTAGACCTTTTAATCATATTATAGTTGTTTCCCCACACCATTTGCACTCCTGAACTTGTATTTGGAATGGTTCGTGCATCTTTAATCAATTATTTTTAACACACCATATTGATGATCAAATCCTGTTTTCATTGCCACCGGCATACGCCCACCGATCTGTACTTTCTCCAACTTTATTTTCTTAATAGGTGATACATTTTTCAGAATTCAGCAGTTGTGTAGACATTTTGGTACAAATGAAAAAAAAATCTGCATAGTGGCAACTCCAGGAAGTGCCCACTCTGTTGTGATGACTTTTACGGCAATGCCAGCTCTCTCTTTTTCTTTTATTGACTGATTTTAGATGAATATTGTGATTTAAAATGTCCAAATTATAACAAAATGATTCAGGGGTGTCACAGATTAAAGCTATATACCAGACACAAGTGCAACAGGTCTTCTTGAACATTTGCAAGTTCCTTTTTATTTTATCACTTTCACATTTTTTGCAGTTGTTCTTGAGGGGCCACTGTAGTTTTTCTTTCCTAATGTAAAACTCAAACTCAACAGGCCACATGTCTCCTCTCCGGTCTGTGTGTATTTGTTGTTGATGCACACGCGCCAAACTATCGCTGGGTGAAAAATGAGCACCCTTGGGCGCCACAGGAACGGCGAGGAGGAACTGAAATGAGCACTGCGCGCTTCATAACTTCTGCCAGAAAAGAGCCATTTTTCCACCAGGTGAAGTGGGGTCCCGGCTCCGAGTTAAGGGCCCGTAGAGAGGCGCCACTCTATCTCACTAACAGCTCTGGACGTGAGGCAGTCTCTGATCAATAGTCGGCCGCACGGCAATTATAGCACAGGCCAGAGGGTCAATGGGAGTATTTACTATTTACTGGGCCCAAAATACTCCATACACAGTGAGGGGGAATATGGAGACGATAATGTATGGGCCATTACTTTTGTTTGTATGAAATTGAAGAGGTGATTTTTTAAATGTGTCTGACAGGTTAAACTATTCACCTCACTTTCACTAAAAAATTTACCAATTTTATTATTACGGCATAGGTAGAGGTCATTCCATACTTTTTACTAGGGGTGTAATGATATCCAAGTCTCACGCAATGGTATGAACCTCACGATACGATATTTATTGCGATATCGATGAAAAGTTCACAATATGGTGGGGAGGCTCACGATATTACGATATTCTACATAATAATAAGACTGATATTATAAAATGATTTGACAATTTGGCATTTATTGTCATTAGGGATGGAACGATATCCATAAACATCTCACTATACAATATTTATTGCAATATTTTGTGGAGGCTGTGATGGGAATTTCTTACTTTGTTAAGCTAAAGAATGTATTTTATAGGTTTAGATAACTGGTAACTCACAACTGCTAAAGCATTTCTGTATCCCTCACATGCAGTGGTGTAACCTGCTGTTTTTGAGCCATCTCAAGACAGGTCACTTTGCTCTAGAGGTAAGATCGTGCCTAAAAAATCCAGCCCGACCCGATCCGCGGGTATTAAAGCCCGACCCAACCCGAGCCCGACCAATTAACTTGATTTGCAGGCCCGAGCCCGAAGCAAACCCGAAATTTCATGCGGACCTGCGGAGGGGAAGATTATTAAGAGGGCGTCGTTCACGGCTCCTGTTACAGGAGCCGCTCTGGCTCTGGCTCATGCTCTGCGCACGAATTTAACTGTTTATTTATTTTAAAAAAGTCAACGAGAGAGAAGCCCGGCCCGACCCGACCCGAAGCAATGATTGACATTTTAGGGCCGACCCGACCCAAATGTCGGGTCGGGTCGGGCTCGGGCTTGGGCTTAAGATCTTACCTCTACTTTGCTCTGTCTTTATCCATCATTGTTAAAATAACAAGTTGTTGTTCTATTCATTCTCATCATTTAGAAATATTGGTACCCTTGGGTTCAATCTGATTGATGCCCCAGCTGACCCAGACAAGTAGTCTTCTTTTGAGAATTGTTTAGATCAGTCCTATTGTATGTATTACCTCAACAGCCAATAAAACAGAGCATCAGGGGAGGAGGAGTGACGAACACAGAGACAGAAAATACAAACACGGAAGTTTTATTTATTTATTTATTTTTAACCTTTATTTACCCAGGAAAGTCCCATTAAGATTACTCATCTCTTTTTCAAGGGAGTCCTGCTATGCACACATCACTTTCATACTAGGCAATGTGGGTGAAGTGTGTTGCCTAAGGACACAATGACAGTTTTTGTGACTGGCGCCCCCCTGTGGCACCTGGAATTCTCAGTGGTCTCCCATCCAAGTACTAACCAGGCCCGGCCCTGCTTCGCTTCTGAGATCTGACAGGATCAGGCTTTTGACAAGCTGGTAAGGCCACATATAGAGAAAAGAACAGCTTAATTCCTCACTTCTTGTAAAGTGGTAAATTTAAAGTGCAGCATCTCATCCACATTATCGATAGAAATGATCCTCCTCAAATAATGACATCCAATCCATAAAACTGTGCTATTAATCCCATTTTTAGATGTTTTTTGAAAGTAAAAAGGCGAAAGTAGCTCCTCACGTGTGTCAGTTTACGTCCACACAGTGCACTGATCGAGGTGAAGCTGCAGAATAGTAATCGTGATTCTACTTCCTGTAGACTTTATCTCCAATCTTTTATGCTTTAAAAATCCTGTAACTGAAGTATTGCACCATGTTACACAAATAATAAGTCAAAAATGTGTGAATGAAACAAAACTCAACTCCAGGTATGTTTCTGATGAAGTAACAACAATCCAACATGAGTCATTAACCTTTAAAAGTTAATGACATAATGTTCAATTATACTCCACGTTGCTCCTCACCTCGGATCTACATCCATAATGGAGCACTTCATAAACACATGAGTCTATAAGGTCAGAGGGTGGAGTCATGGCTCTATACAGTATTAAAGTCGTCTGTACGTATGCAGCAGAGCAGAAGCCTGTCATTATTACAGCAATTAGCCAAACCTATGGTCACGTACTGGAGCTGTATAATTATGTGAACAGTTCATCAGGGAAAGAGCCATGAGGGACTGGGCTTTAGAGGCTGGAGAAGGGAAGATCTGCCTGTAGGATGAAGGCCGGCTCATTGTGGAGAAAGTGTAAAGCTCTAAAAACGTGGGTCTTGCAGTGAGACGGGGCAAAGATTAAACTAAAAACTGTCATAAGCCTAAAAGGAGCTACCACTGCTATCAAGAGCTGTCCGATATTTTAGAGTGAGACCTCATTTTGCTGGGTCTGCAATCCATCTATCCAAACCTGTGCTGGATGAAGCACACAATTCTGTCACTTAAGTAAAAGTACAGGGGCAAAAGACTGCTCAAGTTAAAGTTACACATGAAAAAATCTACTTATGTAAAACTATTGAAGTACATTTAAAAAAAAATGCATGTTAAGAGTAAAAAGTTTGTATATTTGGCATGAAGTTATTAGAAAATATACTTTGTTGAAAGCTGTTGGGATCCTGATCCTGATCTGTCCCTCTTCCCCCTCAAGATTTCAAGCGGGTAATACAGACCCAGTCTTTTCATTTACAGGTACGTCATTTTTATAACACAGGAATAAGCCAAGAAGACATTAGTAATATCGATTTTCTAAAAATGTTTATAGATGCACATAAATTATTGCTTAGCAAATCTGTTTCTAATCTTTATAAAAGGCTACAAAAACAAAAGGGTAAGACAACTAAATGGGAAGAGGAGATGAATATTGTTTTATCAGAGGGTGATTGGCTTTTGATGTGCAGCACACAACAAATAACAGCCAACTCCAAAAGGTGGAGGGAATTTGGGTAGAAGTGATTCTTTATTACTCCTTATTACTGCAAGAGTACAAGGGTTTAACTGTCACTGTTGGAGACTCAAACGCCAAACACTCCCATATCTTTTGGACATGTCCAAAGTTAAAATTATTCTGGGACAGTGTATTTGAAAAAATAGATATGATCTTGACCTAGGTGATCGGAAAACCTGACAGATACGTTTTTATCCACCCGGACCTCACCGGCATCTCCGCGGCGCTCATCCAACGCATCACTGTCAACTACGTCATCAGAACACGACCAACTCAAGGACCAATAACGGGCTGGTTCAGGAGGGGAAACACCCGAGATAAGGAAAAGGTGGGGTGGATTTCCGCCTTCTCTGGACTTTTCCAAAATGTAAGCCCCTCTCTGAAATAAAAATTGAACTTTTTAATACCCAGTCACTCACAAATAAAGCCAGTTTAATATTGGATCACATTCTAGAGAAACAACTACATATTATGTCCCTCACTGAAACCTGGGATAAACCAGAGTCATATTATGCACTAACTGGTGCTTGACCACCAGGATATACATACCTAGAGAACCACCACGGTGGTCTGGTTGTCATTCATCACAAAGACCTAAATGTAACCTCACTTCCACTGCCACAGTTAACTACATTTGAATGCCTCGCTTTTAAATGTAGATCACAAAAAGAAACAACAACAATCCTCATCATCTATCGCCCTCCAAAACCACACCCTGGATTTGTAACTGAGCTGCAAGATCTTTTTTTACATCAGTCTGCGCAACATCCAGTAGTACACTAATAATGGGAGACTTCAACCTTCATGTAGACTCCCCCAACCAACCTCACACAGCACGTAACAGTACCCACACACAAAAAAGGCCGCACCCTTCATCTGATCATAACAGACACTGCCCCCATAGCAAACCTGCAAGTATATGATCTGGGCGTGTCTGAACATAAGGTCATCTACCTGGAACTGCTTTTAGCAGGCCCCCACATTAAAACAAAACATCAAATCCAGTTCAGGAATTTAAAAGCAATAGACAATACCCTTTTCAATCAGGACATACAGTACATGAAATCTCACTAGTCACACAACTCACATCAGTCGACAGATCAGTTGACCACTACAACTCCAGCCTTCACAGTATTCTTGAGTCACATACTCCCATCAGGACTAGAACGTGTTACCTTTTCCAGGTCAGCCCCTTGGTATACACCAGAGCTACGGAGGATGAAAACGGCTGGTTGTGCCCTGGAGCGGAAACACATCTCCAGTGGCCTACATGTACACAAATAATCCTACTGCGACCACCAAAAGGCCTATTCTAGAGCTCTCACCACAGCCAGGTCCAAAAACTTTTCCAACAGAATCTCAAGCAGCAGTGGTAATACCAAGCATTTATTTAAATCTATCAACTCTCTACTCAAACCTCCCCCCCACACACATGCTGACACCAGTACAGATCAGTGTGACAAGTTGATGGACTTCTTCACCAAGAAGGTGGCCACAATCCGGTCAAACCTTCCTACTACAACTTCACCTCCCTCTGAAATCACTCTCCAAAGGCCATTAAGCACATTTTCTGAATTCTTAGGTGTAAATCAGACACAGGTAGAGAGGAACATAAAATGCATGAGGACCTCCACATGCTCTCTGGACCCTCTGCCTACTCCACTACTGAAATCTAATATTACAGCTATTAGCCCTTTAATCACAGCTATCATAAACCAGTCACTACAGCCAGGTTCCTTTAGCTCTGAAAACTGCAGTCATACACCCCCATCTGAAAAAGCCCTCACTCGATCTCGAAATCCTGGCTCATTACAGACCCATTTCAAACTTACCGTTCTTATCCAAAGTCCTGGAAAAAGTTGTTGCAGCCCAACTCCACAATCACCTTCACACTCACAACCTTTATGATTAATTTCAATCTGGTTTCCGATCTGCACACAGCACAGAGACTGCTCTGGTCCGCAACATGAACAAGCTGCTTATGACTGCAGGCCAGGGCTCACCATCTCTCCTCCTCTTACTGGACTTGTCGGCTGCCTTTGATGCCGTGGACCATAACATTCTGCTCCATAGGCTTCAGAATGTCGTGGGACTCTCTGGGACCACAGTCAACTGGTTCCAGTCGTACCTCTCAGGCAGTTCAAATCTACACCCCATACTGTCAGCTGTGGAGTGCCACAAGGGTTGGTCCTCGGGCCAACCCTTTTCACCACCTACATGCCCCCCCTTGGTTAAATCATCCATAAACACAATGTTTCTGTTATGCCGACGATACCCAGTTATACATAAAAATGGACTCCGCACTTCCCTCAGCTCTGCCATCTACACTTCAGGTCTGTCTGGAGGGCATGGATGTCTGAAAACTTTCTCCAATTAAACAGCAGCAAAACAGAAGCCATCATGATTGGTACCCCACATCAAACCCAGACACTCTCCCTCAGCAGTATCCCCATCTTTGGCCATAACATTCCCCTGTCATCCTCTGTTAAAAACCTTGGAGTCATATTTGACTCAAACCTCACTTTCGACTCCCACATTCGTCACCTTTGCAAGGTCTCCTTCCTCCACCTTAAAAACATCGCCAAATTACGCCCCTCTCTCTCCCAACCAGATGCTGAGAAGTTGACCCATGCCTTTGTCTCCTCCAGGTTGGACTATTGTAACGCCCTCCTTGTCGGGATCCCTGGCAAGAGCCTACAAAAGCTCCAGCACATTCAAAATTGCGCTGCCCGGGTTCTGACAAGGAGGAGCAAATATGATCACATCACTTTCGTCCTCAAATCCCTCCACTGGCTGCCCATTCAATACAGAATACACTACAAACTCTGCCTCCTCACCTACCAGTGCATACATGGAACTGCTCATGCCTACCTCCGCAAACTCCTCACCCTCCACACCACCAGACGAAGCCTCCGTTCCACCACCTCCTCCTACTGCCTTCACCAACCCAGGACCAGACTCCCCACTATGGGAGACAGGGCTTTCCAGGCAGTTGCTCCACAGCTCTGGAATGCCCTCCCAGAGACCCTGAGGGCCCCACAAAGTGTGGAGGTCTTTAAAAAATGCCTGAAGACTTTTTTTTTTTATTCCAAAAGGCCTTTTAAATTGTTCAAGTGTTTTAAGTCTTTATGAAATGTAAAATGTTTTTAATTTTGTCATATGATGGGAAACTGTTGTTAACTCCTTGCTACTGTAGCACTTTGAGATTTCCTTGAAATGTAAAGTGCAATACAAATAAAATGTATTATTATTATTATTATTATTATTATTATTATTATTATTATTATTATGTATTTATTTATTTATTTATTTATTTATTTTAAGATTATGACATTGGCAGCAAAAAAGCAATAATGAGAAGCTGGCTTAAAGTGGACCCACCATCAGCAAATCATCGGCTAGACATTATGGAAGAAATATTTTCAATGGAACAAATGACTTTTTTCTTTGACTTAAAGGACATTTCTTCATTAAATGTTAGACTAAATGGTTGAATTATAAGAAAAAAGAGATGTGATCCAATTTTCTACATCCTTACCTCAGTGAACAGTGCCCCAAGCTTTTGTATTTCTTATTTATTTATTTTTTTGTTTTGTTTTTTAAACTGGAAAAATAAAAAATATTTTTAAAAAAAAGTTAGTATTTTTTAGAACAATTAAAGCTTTAAATGTAGTGATTTGGATTAAGAATTTAGCTGATTTTAAAGGGTTCAGTCGATTTATTTTTGTTGTTTTTATGTTTTTTTTATGCATTTGGTTTGCTCAAAGTTGGGACACATACTCAAATTAAATGGTCTCAAACCATAAATAAAAGTATCTGTTGTACTTTTACTTTTGTGCTTGTGCTGTTATATTCCACCACTGTTATAAACACAAGTATTGTCATTTATTCACTTTTCCACGCATCACATGAAGCATTTTGGGCCATTCTCTGCAACCAGCACAAAAACAGTGATGTTACCAAAGGGCGCCAGGATTTATTTTTTGAGTTTAAAGTTCTCAAAACTTGTAGTGTAAGATTCCAGTGTATTACAAAGTTGTTTCCTCATCGCAAACAGACCTGGAGTTGTGTTTTGTTTCCGTTGCACATTTTTGACACACAAACCTGTATATTTAGGCTGAATTCTGAGTTCTTCCTCCTTGTAGTGTCATTAATGGTGATACAGGAAGAGCTCCACTGGGTTTTTAAACTCCATACACCTTCACTTTTAAATCATTTGCAGCCCTGGAACTTTGAACCTAAAACTATTCTTTTAACTTCACTAAAACTAATTCACGCTGAGTGCACCAAAAGATATTAGAGACTTTCTGTTCTTAAGGGAAACAACTTGAGGTTTTTCTAGTGGGGGTCAGATGAGGCTAAAAATAAGTGTTAACATTAAAATTACTGCAACTTCACAAAAACAGCATTTTGAGTTTTGGAGAGACGGCATCAATAATTCAGGATTACTCAAACATATGTAAATGCAACAAAACACAACCCCGGGTATGTAACAATATTCTAACATCGCAAGAGTCAATTTTGTTGTTTTTAAAAAAAAGGTAGAACTCTGAAAGATTTGAAGTTTGAATCCAGGACTAGCCATTTCTTCTGCAAAACTCATCTCATACTCCACCTGGACTGTGATGGAGTGGTGGTGAATGTTGGTGCAGGTCAGCAGCCAAAATAGATAAGTAAATATTCAGACTTGAGTAGAGTAGTGGAAAAAAAATTTACTCAAGTCAGAGCGCCTTTACTGCAAAATAATATTAAGCAGAAGTACAGTAGTGGTCCAAGAGTTAAAAATATGATAATTTATAACATTTGCTGTGGTAGAGTCATTGAACTATCGAAAATACTAACTAGATACTCATTTAAGCGGGTATTGATACTGAAAAAGTCACATTCACAGAACAGAAATGAACCATTCCTGAATAGTTTTAGAATGATCTTGAACTGTATCAGAACAAGAGCAGTGGTTAAGAAATGTATTACAAAACCTGTCATGAAAACCAGAAAACATACATTGTTATTCATTAGGAAAAGGACCAATTGGAATAACAAAATAGTCTGTGTTGACAAATAATATCCAAAAATTTCAGTATTTTGTATGAGCACCTTTGCTGCAGATAACAGCTGCATTCTTGGTGGATTGTTTTTATTTAATTAATTAATAAATTCATTCATTAATTCATTCATTAATTCATTCATTCAATATTTTACCAGATAAGACAATTGACAATCACCATTTGCAGATTAAAGATATAAAAGTGTTAAAATCATCTGCAATGATCCTGCAAAATACTCTGGATGGAGCTTTTAAAAGTCGACAGAGGTAAAAACAAACTAAGCTTTAAAGTCTGTTGAAGGTGGTTCCAGTCGCTGCTGCAGAGAAACTGAAATGAGACGGACTTTAGGAACGACTAGTTTTGCAAAGTCTCTTTTGTTATTGAGCTCCAAATTGTTTCTAGCTGTTCCCAGAGACTTGTTTTGGATGAGACTTTGGTGTCATTTTTGGAAAACATTAAACTTGAAGATGTATGTACAGCAACAATAGTTATATTTTATTTTAGCATTAAAGATATGGGTTTGATAAAAAAGATCTTGCATATACTGGTGGATTAACCATTATAGAAACATAAAAAAGTATTTTGGGAAACAGAAACACTGTTAAATTATGGCAGCAGTGGTAGACACCTTATACTGGGCGGTGGTCTAATAAATGTGTTAAAGGGGAACTCGTTTGAAGCTAAAGTCCATTGCTTGAGGTGGTCAAATACTGTCAGAAGCCAAGAAATGGCACAGATCAATGTTGCCTCGGTGGAGATCTCACTGTGGCAGTGAGTCTGTCAAGGCAACAAACTAGTGTAGTGATGGAAGCAAGTTCTTAACTTCCATGTAAACCACCAATTTGCTTCACACTGAAGAAGCTTAACACCACTTTAACCCATCTTACAACAGCCACGAGTCTAACAAACAAAATGCTCTGCCTGCTTCACTCATTAGTGTCTGGAAACGTTATAAAACAACTTTATAAGCAGCCTTAGCATTACCTTTGTCAATTCCCACTGCGCATGTGAAAGCCCAAGACTCGACTGCTGTTTTTCAAAAAATATCATTCACTCAAAAAATATAATTCCCGTTAAGCACTGTATAAGAGCTCATAGTATCCACCCATGGACCACTATGGAACCTACCTGCACAATTAAGACCTCAAATAAGTACTATGATTTCATGTTGAAAATCACAATCACACATGTTGTCTAAAGCAAGAGGATTTTTAATTATCATCATGGCATCGGAAACGGTATTGAGTATCCAGTCTATTTCTTCAAAATAAAAGTGTCAAAAATTATTAAAAGTCAGTTTTATTTCTTAACATTTCAGGTGCACTGTGTAACTTTGCGGTCGGAAGGTTGTCTGCTCGTCTCCATGGAGATGCTGAAGTGTCCCATAGTACGACATTAAACATCTGTCTCTATTGAGCCAAGCAGGTGATGCCACCGGGCCAAGTTACAGGTCAGATCTGTGGATACGTGGCCCTGCGCCCTGCAAGTTTCTGTAGACAATAACATCTCCTGGAATCAAATAAATGCAAGTTATACAAGTTTAATGCAATACTGTGGGACATTTCAAGCAAAGCAATGACTTCTCCATGGATACAAGCTGGTGATGGACCCCCCCGCCCCACCCAAAAAAGTTTCTTAATGCACCTTTAAACTACATGAATTAACAGAATACTACCGACATCTACCAGGAATTCAACAGCTTAGATTTCTGCTCAGTTCTTCGTAGAGGTTCCCGTCCATAACTGATGAACTTCTACAGAAACAAAACGGCAACATGAGCTATTTCATTATTTCCTGTCGCACAAACAAGACCCACACGTCACACTTGTTGTCTGCTGCTTTGACTCTGAGCCATTTTTCATGAAACAAAACGCTTTTACAGTCAGAAGGGCCACTCTCGCTGAACCACAAACCCTCCCTTGCTCTCCATATGACCCTGCACTCCTGTCTGATTCATTACATCTGCTATTACCCGGACACGTTGCATCCGGCAAGTAATCGATTCATAAAATGTGTTAGGCTTTATTTTATTTTTCGCTAATTTCCAGTCTCCTCTTGGGTGCATTGCCCGGAAAATTCAGTCCAAATGAAACTATTACCATAATTCTTGTTTTTTTTCTGTTTTTGTTTTTGTAAATATGGTATCTGGGAGCGTCATCATTACAGAGTGCGTGTCAGAGAGGCAGTCGAGCATTACGAGGAAGCAGGGCCTGTGCTGGTAATGAAACAGAGGAGAGCAAATGAAGCAGAAGTTTAATGAATTTATTTATTCATGCTCGATGTGAACTTTGGGTCAAGGCAACAGACGCTGGGAACATTACAGTGAGTTTGTCAAAAGCAGATTGTTAAATTTCACACACAAAGCTCAGAAAGTACTTAGGATTTGGCAAGAAGCGAAAGTTAAAGATGCACTGTATAACTTTTTGGTTGGGGGTCCGTCACTTCCTTGTTTCTATGAATATACTATAGCTGCAAGGAATGTCCCGCAGTATGACATTAAACAGCTCCATTTTGCATGTATTCAATTACAGGTGGTTTAATATCTCAAAAATACCTAGAAAAACAGGGATTCTGACTATGAGCGGGGTCGCCTCTTCACAGATCTGACCTGGTTTGTCTCCATGAGGATAGAAAGGTTTAATGTCATACTGTGAAACATTCCAGATAAAGCAATAGCATCTAGATGGAGAAAAGCGCTTCACAGACATTCAGACTGCAGCCTGAAATGACCCAAATCAGATTTTTCGCCCCTATGTGACCTGTAGCTGATCTTTTAATGACAGTCTGAACGAAACAGATCCAATGGTTTCAAATGCGACCCAGGCCACTTGGAGGACACTATGGCTACCTTCAGAGTGCAGGGCTTAATGCTCAATTTGGACTTTTTTGTGAAATCAAATTTTTTGGCGAGGTTGTTTACATTTCTAATTAAACACGACTTGTCTGTGATCTCCAGTGTGAACTTTAAAATCACCAAAAGTGTCCCGCATGAGCATCGAAGGACACGACGACATCACAGCAGCGAGCTCAGTGTTTACAGAAGTCGCCTAAACATGGACGCTGCATTGAGCTCCTGGTGATTTTAAAGTTGCTTATTGTACCACTCTGGCAGGAGGAAACACGTCTTTGCCCTATTTCAGTGAGCAAACACGTCGGTGTTGTATTGGCTCACAACAGGTGCTTGTTACAGCACAATAGCCAAACTCTCACTTGTTGATGACGTGTAGGTTGGATGAATGCAACCTGGCCTTTCAGACTGAAGTCGCATGTGAAAAGATTGGATATGTATCAGCTTTAGGAGCACATATCCAAGTGGCCTGGGTCACATTTGAAAAAAATGGACCTGTATTGTTCAGACTGTCATTAAAAGGCCATACCGGCTTGATCCCGTCAGATCTCAGAAGCTAAGCAGGGCTGGGCCTGGTTAGTACTTGGATGGGAGACCACTGGGAATTCCAGGTGCCACAGTGGGGTGCCAGTCACAGAAACTGTCGTTGTGTCCTTAGGCAAGACACTTCATCCACATTGCCTAGTGTGAAAATGATGTGTGCATGGCAGGACTCCTTGAAAAGAGATTAGTAATCTCAATGGGACTTTCCTGGGTAAATAAAGGTAAAAAAAAAAAAAAAAAGATCAGATACAGGTTGCATAGGGGCGAAAAAATCAGATTGGGGTCACTTCAGGCTGTAGTCTGAATGTAGCCTAAGTGGTCCTAAAACCAATACATATCCGATGTTTTGCCATACGACTTCAGTCGACTTCATGCGACTTCAGTCTGAATGGCCAGGTTGCATTCATCCGACCTACCGTTCCTTTCTACAGACATTGCTGCCACTGCCCCACAAAACACCACGGCCAAAAACCTTCTCCTTCTCCTCTATAAACCAAATAAGCTGTACATGTTCTGCCTCCGGTACGACAGCAACCTTAAAATCGGCAGGTTCTCAATCCTCGCGTCCATGTTTTGGCGACTTCTGTAAACACTGAGCTCGCTGTCCTCCAATGCTCATGCAGGACACTTTTGGGGCATTTAAAGTTCACACTGGAGATCACAAACAAGTCGCATTTAATTGGAAACGTGAACGACCTCGCAAACAAAGCGGATTTCACAAAAAATCCAAATTGAGCACTAAGCCCTGCAGTCTGAACGTAGCCAAAAATACATCAAAAGTTCCAAGTTTTTATTGCAAATGGGAATGTTTTCTTATGCACAACAGAAAAACAAATATGCCACTGTACAACAGATGCTAACTAATGTATTTGTGGATACAGAAAACAAAGCACTTCCACTCTAATTATGATCCACAGAAAATGACTCAATTAGTTACTGCCCCCTTTGGCAACAATTTGAAGTGTAAAGCCGATGAAACATGGCGAAGATACAAGTGAGAGACTGTAGTTAAAGAGCTTTCAGAGCTTCTAACCATGTTTTTGTTGTTTCTTCTTCTCATTCACCCTCTCCAAGTTGTATTTGGAGTGATTTGTATATGTTTTCACTGCTACTGTTTAGGTATAAATGGAAAAACTTTTTCTTCATGTGTCTTTGTTGTGATGCATTTATGGTGACTTCTGTGCACTGCTGTATTCTAACAATCGGACTTGTTTCTTTTATTAAATAGGTTTAGATGAATATTGAGATTTAAAATGTGTAAATTATAACATAATGATCCACAAGTGTCGTAGATTATAACAATATAGCCAACACAAGCACAAAATGTTTTATTTAAGGTAATTTAAGCACCAAAATGATTAAAACGATCAAGGAAATAGGTGATATGATGTACGTAAAGAGAAAACGTACAGGAAAACTCAAACATGAATAAAACAAACCCAAAAAGTCAATTCAGCATCAAATGTTCATGTTCAAACATTCACCCTGCGCGGTTGTGCATAATATTGATGTGTTCACAGACAGAGGCGTGACCCGGGGCCTGATACTGACAGGACATGATGAAATGCACAGTAACGCGTCTGTGGAGGTCAGCGTACTTTTGATGGATGCTCTTTCACTCACAACCACAACTGTGCTGCATCTAAAACCTGTAGACATGATTGTTACATGAACAAGAGAAGAAACAAAAACATGGCAACTTCTTTTTTAAAGTAAAATTAGTTTCATGTAGCACAGATATACCGTAAAATACCAAATAATAGCCGCTGGGTCTCCTTTAAATGCTGGGTGCAAGTGTATATTTTGATAAATAATCGCTGATTCCAAATAAATGCTGATTCTAAATAACTGAGCCTACGTCTGTATAGAAAGTAGCCTTTACCTACACCCTCAGCAGTCGTTCTGGCCATTTTCTGTTTTTTTAAGCTTTATTTAAACAAGATGTCATTATTAATAAGCAGAGACACCATAGAGAGCATGATGTTTACAGCTGTCATAGCAGCAGTTTGACTACAGTTCAGTCCCGCCTTTTCCAGACTGGTTGTGTGACTCGGAATGAATAAGCTGTATTCTCGGCGCTGCGTCTGATCACCTTCAATGAAAAAGTGGCTGAACAGATATGAAAAATCCTGATTTCGAAGTGACGTAAAAAAGAAAGATAGCACAACACAGCAGGCAGGAAATGGAAGCAGTTTTTAGGAGTTTTGGTGATATTAAATCAGTTTGGCAGTTCGGAAGAAGCAGCAATGTCATCGTAGCTGCTGCGGCATAAGAGGAAAGTTGTGGCAAAGGGGCGAGGAAAGGCAGAGGACGAGATGGCAAGAATCGTGCCGAAAACATTGGCAAAGTAGTCACCAGGCCATTGTATAATGGCTAACAGTAAAAACTGTAAATTAGTCATACTGGTTAAAAGATTTTGGTACATTTTGGTACAAAGTTTTAAAAAATTTGCTGATCTCTAGCGTGATATTGCAATTTAAAATGATAACATAATGGTCCATGGTTGTCATAGAATTATAACTACCGTATTTTCCAGACTATAAATCGCTCTGGAGTATAAATCGCACTGGATTATAAATCGCATTTTTTGGGGGGAAATTTATTTTGTAAAAGTAGAGACCAAGAATAGACATTTCAACACTTCAAACTGTCAGCCTCGGCGTGGAAATCTGCTGCAGTTTTTGGGACATCGTTGTCTGTGCTTTGATAGAGGCGATTGTGTTGCATTAAGCGAAAACAGCAAGAAGATCCACCCTGCCCTTTATATTCATGGCCTTAGCAACTCCCAGGGTGTGGAGATGTACCTGCACCATGGATAAGCCTCTCCCGGCAGCATGTCGTTCTAGCGCCCATTTGTGAACTTGTTCCTTCAGCTGTGGCCGTCGAGATTTTAGCCCGTGATTTACTTTTAGCCTGTGATTTGCTTTTTTTGTGTTCTTCATTGCATTTCAAGTATCCTCCCCTTTTCCCCTGTCCTTGCAAGTTTCTCACTCCCTCAGAACTTTCTTTCTGCTGCTCGATTACTGTTTTTGGCTGCGTATTTCACCACTTGCAGTTTGTAATCAGCAGAATATGATTTTTCATTTGTGTTTAGTCTTTCTCAGCTGTCTTTATAAGTTGATGTCTAATTTAATTTTCTTTTTAGTGGTGCAGGAGTAAAGGAGTAGCAGATACTGGCACACAAATCTAGAGCGCCCTTGTGGCTGTCAGTGTGAAAATAACCAACATGTGAAGTTATATATTTGAATTTGATGTCACACACAGTATAAATCGCCAAACAAACCATAAAGTGAACATATAAAGACTTATAATCCAAAAAATACGGTAAATAGCAGACCCAACCACAATAGGTCTTAAAATGAACTACTGGTCAGGTTTCGAAGACGGTAACTCTTTAAAAACATTGCCTTTAAATTCTGAGTGACCTTTAAAAGGAAAAACAGCACAATTTTCAGAAGCACTCTCCAGAACACCACTGTCAGCACTCGGTGTGAAGTCTTTGTTTTACTCAAGGACTCTTAAACCACCGATGACCCTCCAACAAAACTACATTACAAACTCAGAATTCAATCAAAAGAGAGGTCCATGTTT
This sequence comes from Odontamblyopus rebecca, assembly GCA_030686955.1. NCBI lineage: Eukaryota > Metazoa > Chordata > Actinopteri > Gobiiformes > Gobiidae > Odontamblyopus > Odontamblyopus rebecca. The sequence continues at coordinate 32,808,272 of CM060658.1, forward strand.
GAGGATAAGTAAATATTGAACAGGAAATGATTCAAGCTTATACCAAGAAGGACATAACTGCAAAACTGAGTCATATTAACTGCAAATATTTGAGGTAAATGAGCACTTTTTATTCAGCTATTTTCAAAAGGTACAAGTAGCAAAATCATCCAATCTTTTAAGTTCTGGAAGATTGTGACTTTTTCTGGTAACTTATTCGGGTTTACAGTGAAGGTCTGGCCCCCACAGAGCCCTAACCTCAACATCATGGAGCGTGTCTGGGATTCCATGAAGAGACAGAAGGATGTGAGGAAGCTCCATCCACACAAGATCTGTGCTTAGTTCTTCAGCATGTTTGGAACACCTACTGTACCAGCCGAGTATGGAGCAAGGTAGCTGTCAGAAGTATTTGTGGGCGTAGGATAGAAATCCATCCATATTTGGCTGTAGTTGAGCATAAAATAAATATTTGTAAACTCTCGAATGAGCCCAGTCATACATAAAATGTGTTGTGTGTATTTTATCAATTTTTTTTTATTAAATACGAAAAGTTAAAGCATCAAGAATTACAATTACAAAAAGACAAGTTATGATTTTGTAGGGATGGACGATATGTATCATATCACGATTTTAAAAGAATAAAATCACAATTTCAATTTTATCACGATCTTAAATTACCATAAATTCCGGACTACAGTGCGCACCCGATTAAGAGCCACATGCTCAGATTTATGAAGAAAAATCAATTTTGTAATTATATGAGCCGCACCATATTATAAGCCGCTGGCCAAAGACTAGGCGGGGGGTTTGCTTCTGCGTCCCCGCCGCCTGGAGCGCCTCCGGGACGGGCCGCGGACGCGGTCCCCCGCTGAACTCTGGGGACGGACTCGCTCACTGGTGACACTTGGGACACACACGTGCCACAGGCACTTACACACCTTCACACACTTGGGACACACACATGCGACATGCACATACACACCTTGGCGCTCGGGGAATAAACCACCTTCAATGTTCATCTCGGTCGCGATCGCTTTAGCCTTCAGTCTGATTTGTACAGTGGAAACACCGCGGCCGCCTGCTCTTTGCGTGTTAACCCAGTCCTCCAGAAAGTTTTCAAGCTCAGGCCATCTGCTATGGTTACCTCTGAAAGCTTTGGTTATCTTTTTACACTGGCTCAGTTCTTCTTGCTGGAGCCTCCACCTATTTATTTATTTATGCCAATTTTATGGGACAGCAGCTCGATTAATCAACATTTCTTTAACTGCCAGAGTGATCGCTTTTAGTTTAAAAGCTGCATCATATGCTTTTCGTCTGGTATTCTCCATGTTGATGAGGGTTAGCAGAAAGACTGAAATAAGGAAGTTGTGATTAATCATACAATTTCATTGGACCTCAGTGAACTACGTATTCATGTTATTGGTCCATGTTTTTCCCGCGATGGAAAAAAAAATAAAAAAAGCCGCTTCATATTACAAGCCGCAGTGTTGAAAGTGTAGAAAAAAAGTAGCGGCTTGTAATCCGGAATTTACGGTACAAAAAGAAAAACAATTTAAGCCAAAGAATCTTTCTGAGTGTAGGAGCCCAGAGGTTCGCTCACGTAGATGAGTGCAAGCAAATAAGCTCCGACTCACGGGGCGAAGCTCTGACACCACCACCAGATCACACTTTGCGGACACCTGCTGATGTGTATGTGCACTCTCTGTCTGCGTGTGAGCTGTTATAATCGCACTGGGAAAAAAAACAAAAAGAGGCGGAATCAATCTGTGGCGCTTGGTCATTGAGGTGTGTAGAATTGCAAGTTATATAATGTGCCCAAGGTGATCTCTATGATCTCTGCACGTTCTACACGTTCTTATTCTTCACGATTTAATATCATCAGATCGCACACCCCTACGATTACGCTTTCTTCAATATGAATACGAATTCACAGACACAACTCGACTCTCAAAAATCCGTCATCACTTGACTTAGATATTGAATGGTAGATCTCACGTTCAGCCTCTTGGCCTCTTGGCGTGGCGTAATTCTGTATTTATTTTATGCTCAACTACAGCCAAATATGCACGGATTTCCCAAATATGCACAGATTTCTAAACCACGCACACAAATCCTTCTGACAGATATCTCGTTCCATAGCTGAGTTCCTTCAAAAAGCGTCTGCAAGTTTACCTAGAAGAACTGATGCTCTTTTGAAGGTCACACCAAATATTGATTTGATTTAGATTTCTCTTTTGTTCATTCACTGCATTTTGTCGACTGATGAAAATAAATGAGGAACACTTCCATTTTTGAAGGCATTCCTAGTTCTACACGTTCCTAAAACTTTTCCACAGTACTGTCGGACCTTTAATACTACTCTTGAGTAAACATACCACAATCCGATGCAAATATTTCATCACAAAAAGCACGCTACAATCTCGCTATTTCTAATTCCCAGTTTGAATTCTTTTTCAGCACTTCAAGACATACTAGTTTTCAACACCTCTGAGATAGCATCCACAAGAAGTAAGGCTCTATTGTCTACAAATGTTGACAGCATCACTCCGAAAACTGCCAGAGATGCAACTTTAATGTTCACACCTAAATAATAAATCTGCTGGAGACAAGCGAGACGCATCAACAAGCCGTCCACAAGAAGAGACGAAAATATCTGACGCCATTAATTACACATCTCCCCAAAATATTTTATTGCAACTCAAATCCTTTTCCCCCACATATCTATTTCCTATTCTCTTTGTAGTCTTTGGCTTTTAATCACAGTTGTATCCCGCAGTTAGCCTTGTACAATGGTGAGAACATGATCAGAGAGACAAAATCGGCCACAACGGAATCTGCAGATGAAAGCTTTCAGAATTGGCATCCCAAGACAGGAAATAAGAGACTGTGTTGCCAAATAATGATCTTATTTTGCTCAAGAAATCATGAATCTGGACATTTTGTTGCTTACTTCGGCTAACCAGGTGCTCAAAGCTTAAGTAGTTAAAGCGCTGCTCTAGTCCACAAACGAGTTCTTTGGATTTGAACGAGATGGAAATTACGAAAGCTCTTTTGAATTTTAATATATCTTCCTTTTTATATCAGTAAATTGCCAACCAATTCAACACACAATTCCTGTTTCTTATCAAGAAGGAAAAGGAGTTCTCAGAAAATTTTAAAGATTTTCAGAGAGATTTTCAGAAGCAGGTGCTCAGTTGGAGATAGTGATGGTTCTTTGGAAAGGAAAACAGCTTCTCTTTTGGGTATAGTGTGTAGCAAAAAGTTTTGGGTTCAGTATTCCCAGAGAGAAAAATCCAAGGTGGTCAGTTTTTTAAAGGTCTTATATTACACAAAATTGAGTCTTGTGAGACTAAACCCCCACCCTGAGTCTCAACCCAGCCGACGCTCCTCATCTCCATATAAGAAACTCTTTGCACATGTGTTGTTGGCGTGGTCCTTGCTAGTGAAGATTTAGTTTTCAAGTTTAGTAGAGGTTAACAGTTCCAGAGTTGAAATTATCCAGTGAAGATGGATGGAGTTTAAAAACAGTGGAGCAATTCCTGTATTCCCACATGACATTACAATGTGGAGCAGTGTGTTTTCCGTTTGACAAAAGAGCTCATCTTAAATCTGGAGAGTTTGTGAAACTATGAAACAAAACAGAACTCCATGTGTGTATTTGATGAGGAAACACTGTTATAACATATATCAGAAAACAGCGCAACATGTTTAAAACCCCAAAACGCCAACTGTCACAAATATGCGACAAACCATTTGGATCAAGATATAAGCTGAGATAGTGGCTGCATTCCCCCAAGCACTTATTTCTAGTTGTCGCAAATTTGCAACATGCCCAAATCTCTATTATTTTTTGCGATAATCAAATTAATAATCTCATCTTAATTTACCATCTACCTAAAGGCAAAAACACACAAAACTTTTTTTTTTTTAATATCCAAATCCACTTTATATCACACATTTTACAAACAGAGCAGTTTCCAAAGTGCTGCACAGAGATAAAACATCTCGAATGCTAAAATTTGGTCATACCAGTTCTTTCAACAATAAAACCAGTAAAATCAAATTAAAGCAACACCATAAAAATCACAAAGTAGAATTAAATAAATAAAATAAAATAGATAAAAGACACAGAGGACCACACAAACTCAATCAGTGTTAAAAGTCAGAGAGTAAAAGTGGGTTTTATATACATCTATATATACTGAGGCATTAAGGGGTTAAGAAAAAATCATATCATATCTTATTGCAGCATGACTATTGACAGTTTCATGTTCTTTGGGTGAGGCAAAACAAAATCTCTGCTTTGGTTCTTGCCAGTGTGACTGGATAAGAGAGGGCGCTATAACCTTGGATAATTATTTGTGTATTTTAGAATTTAACAATACAAGGCAAGCACAGGTTCGTCTATCTTAAAATGACACAGAGACGTACACAATATCTTCATTTATTAATAAATAAGAAATAAATAAATAAATCTATATCTATATCACTTTCATTGTTCACTGCTAGTTCATCCAAGTTAAAATGCAACATTCTGACATGGCTACAAACAAAACAAAATCACAAATCCTCGTGGTCGACCAGGCCCAAGGACCGGGGTCTCTAAAGGGAGACTTGTCACCGCCAGAGCCCTAGAAGTACCAGCATAACTTGGTTAGACTGTGGCATGATCCACTAACCAGGCATGTCCAAACTATGGCCCGGGGGTCAAGTGCGGCCCTCAAACTGATCTTTATTGGCCCTCAGGCTTCCAGATGAATTGGCCGTATGACATTAAGCAGTAAGTTTTAACCACATGCTTTTGAAAATCTATCATGGAAAAGCAAAAATACCAAACTGTGTGAAGTTCTAAGCATAAAAAAAGTCTTGTGGCTCATTCCAACCACTTATAAATAAGCAAATATGAATTACTGTCTGCACTGATCACTGTTTATGGCTCTCGATCGGCCCTTCACTTCATTTGTGTTTTCATTTGTGACCCTTGATGACAAAGGTTTGGACGCCCCTGCACTAACCTATACAGACCACGGGACTGCAGACAGATAGCGAGGGTTGCCTGAAACCTGGCTTTTCACAGGTCTACGAGCCGAAATCCTACACCAAATTCACTTAAAACCACACCCATATGAGCCGCAGCGCAATGAGGTTAAGAGGTTTTGGCCAGTCACTCACCCAATACGATGCCTGAAACACTCCTGCATACCCGCCAGGGAATGACACCTAATTAAATGTGGGCTGAGCGTGCGTTATTGTCTCTTATGTGAGCCTCGTCTGACACCTGAACGCCGTCTGACGTCAGGGGTACGCGGCAAGAGAAGGGGCCGAACAGCGGAGGCGGTGCCCCATTTAGAGGCGACGCACTTGTGTATAACCACACTGCTACACTACCGCTTGTGTATAACCGCACTGCTACACTAAGTACAAGGTCATGTTGTTTCATGGTAAATAATGACTCTCATAATGGCAGGCTCGCTTGCTATTGTCCACCATTCTCATTGTTGTCGATATAGTCCACAGGCCCTAATAAAGCATGAGCAGATTATTATGTGTGAATTGTCAACTCTTGTATTGATTGTGGCAGTGTGTTATTCAATCAATAAAATTGTCCCATAGCAGCAACCATTCAACTGTGCCTCTCAACCAGCCCTAAAGTCTTTCATTCACTGTGTCTGGTATAACTCTGCTGTCTCCTCTCTGAATCTTCACCACCAAGACTCTGAGCCAGTGTCGCCCACCTCTTCATTCAAGCACAGACGCTGATCTATTCAGTAAAAAGTTTGAAACATCTTGATTGTATCTTAAGAGTTTTATGTTCCATTTACATAACTGTATTTCACATCGGCCTGACATTTAAAGGTACTGCATTATGCAAACTGTACTCTTGAGAGCTTTAAGCCATGCTGTTACCTCATCAAACACTTATCTGTAACTGTGTTTTGCAATGAACAAAATGTACAATCATCTAGTTCAAAAATTAAAAGCCTAATGTTCAGAAAACCCTTTTAGGATTTGAAAACCTGCAGTCTATTCTTGCCCTACAAACCATGACACGGATAGGTTAAATGATCTGGTCACAATCTGCCTTAGCTGCGGTGTCCTCATTATAAACCCCAGAGTATCCTTGTTCCCCCGATCACTCTCCCTCCTCCCCCGGACACCTCCTCCCTCGCTCTGTCCCGGTTCCTGACTGGCAGGTAATTACCGTCCAGGTGACAGCGGTCCATTGCACCGGTGGAGAGGTCATCTGATTTTTTCCATTCTTTTGTTTGGGCTGTATTTCTGACATGGTTCTCCCTGGGAGGTAATGCCCGCTGGAGACAGGATTGACTTGTTAGTAGGTGGTGTTGACTGTTGCGTGTGGTGTTGACGATCGTGCTGTCAGTGTGCGACCACATCCTCCAGAGGCTCTTTGAAGCAGTGACTGAGAGAGGGCTGGGGGGGTTTGGACATGGGCTTTGGATGTGGTTATGGCAGGGGCTGCTGGGAAATGTATGAAGAGAGGCCAGTGGTAGAAAGAGCATACAGAAGGATAACACAGGCCAAGGGAAAACCAACAAGGTGAAAACCTTGTTGTTCAACATGTGGTTTATGTTTAATGTGAAATTTTCACTTCACTGGAAAATAAAGTTATTTTCTATGCAAAATGAGACAAAGAACAGGCATGAGAAATGCATGAAATAACTGGATAGTTTGACATAGTATTGACATAGTAACTGGATAGTTTGACATAGTTTGACTAGTTTATGAAATTATATGTATCAAAATGCAAGAATCCACATTTCTTGTTAGGGGTTTGCTTGAAATATTCCACAGAATGGCAAACTATAACTTGGCTCATGCTACTGATGTGTGTGTCGATCTGAACTGAGTTCTACACTTTACCAGTCTGAGGAAATATGTCGGTTGGAGTCATCATGTTTGTTTTGGTTTGTTGGGTGCTTGGTCTTTGGCTTCAAGGCTGCAGAGTGGCTGGTTGTTCACCACCTGAGGTGCCTGATTGCACCAGCTGATGGATTCTTGTGAGTTTGTCAACTCACAAATATTGCAGGGGTCCATCTGGGTCTGCAAGGCTAATTCAACGAAACTATCATTACAGATGTACATAGAGTTTTTAAGGCATTTATCATGAAACTCCCTCAACAAGCTTATTCTGCCTGTTTAGTTTGTATTTATCTGTTACGCCTAGCATGTTTTATTCGGGTTGGTTTATCACACACTGTTCTGTTTTCAGTAAACCATGACAGAAGTTGTACACTTCCTCCTGTGTGCACTCTCTACTCTCAGCCTCACTTACATAAGCCTAGATCATCTTATTTTAGCAGGACATGGCTCTCATTTGAGGCTCAGCACAGATGATCTACAGGCCTGAGTGACGCACATGTCCACAGAGCAGCTCAGACCCCCCCCCCCACACACACACGCACACACGCACACACACACTAGCTCATGTATGCCAACGCCATGACTCACCCGCAGACCACAAGTGTGACGTGTGTGCGGTGCTCCCAGTGTCTCCCCAGTGTCTCCTAGTGTCTCCCAGTGTCTCCCAGTGACTCCACAGAGTCTCCCCAGTGTCTCCCCAGTGTCTCCCCAGAGTCTCCCCAGTGTCTCAAAAGTGTCTCCCAGTGTCTCCAGAGTGTCTCCCCAGTCTCCCAGTGTCTCCCCAGTGTCTCAAAAGTGTCTCCCAGTGTCTCCAGAGCGTCTCCCCAGTGTCTGCCCTGAGTCTCCCCAGTGTCTGCCCTGAGTCTCCCCAGTGTCTCAAAAGTGTCTCCCAGTGTCTCTCCAGAGTCTCCCCAGTGTCTGCCCAGTGACTCCCCAGTCTCCCCAGTGTCTCAAAAGTGTCTCCCAGTGACTCCTCAGTGTCTCCCCAGAGTTTCCTAGTGTCTCCCCAGTGTCTCCCAGTGACCCCACAGAGTCTCTCCAGTGTCTCCCTAGAGTCTCCCCAGTGTCTCAGAAGTGTCTCCCAGTGACTCACCAGAGTCTCTCCGGTGTCTCCCCAGAGTCTCCCCAGTGTCTCAAAAGTGTCTCCCAGTGTCTCCAGAGTGTCTCCCCAGTGTCTCCCCAGAGTCTCTCAGTGTCTCCTCAGTGTCTCCCCAGAGTCTCCCCAGTGTCTCAAAAGTGTCTCCCAGTGTCTCCAGAGTGTCTCCCCAGTGTCTGCACAGAGTCTCCCCAGTGTCTCAAAAGTGTCTCCCAGTGTCTCCCCAGAGTCTCCTCAGTGTCTCCCCAGAGTCTCCCAGTGTCTCCCCAGTGTATGCCCAGTGACTCCCCAGTCTCCCCAGTGTCTCAAAAGTGTCTCCCAGTGACTCCTCAGTGTCTCCCCAGAGTTTCCTAGTGTCTCCCCAGTGTCTCCTCAGTGTCTACCCAGTGTCTCAAAAGTGTCTCCCATTGTCTACCCAGTGTCTCAAAAGTGTCTCCCATTGTCTCCCAGTGTCTCCAGAGTGTCTCCCCAGTGTCTGCCCAGTGTCTCCCCAGTGTCTCCCGAGTGTCTCCCCAGTGTCGGCCCAGTGTCTCCCCAGAGTCTCCCAGTGTCTCCCCACTGTCTCCCAGTATCTCTCCAGTGTCTCCCCAGAGTCTCCCAGTGTCTCCCCAGTGTCTCCCAGTGTCTCTCCAGCGTCTCCTCAGTGTCTCCCCAGTGTCTCCCATGGGCTCGTAGATGGTGGAGCGCTGCAGGGGATTAGTGGGGCTCAGACACTAGGGCAGGGACACTGGTCTGGGCCGAAGGAGAGACGGATACATGGGAGGAGGGTGTGGTGGTTGTGGAAACTGCTGACTACAGTGTGGCTGCGGCAAGTTATGGTTTACCAACAGGAGCAGCTAATACTTACCATGAAATTACTATTATCAGAGCAGACTTAGACTAGTGCAGCTCTGTGTGTAGAGGACCACGGGACCAGAGCTGCGACTGATTTTTGCTGTCAAAACTCTGAGAAGTAGTTTATTTTAAATGGTTTGCAGTGGTTCAAAGCTATTCCTCACTTTTCTAATGCATTCCCAGCATCCAGAAGTCAGAACAGTTTTGCAAGTCACGGTAATGCTTACTACAGCATGCTCAGCACTACTCCGTTCACAGACGATAAAAATGCTCAGAAAAATGGAAATGGTTCTGTCCGAGTCAGGTTAAAATTCACTTTGTATTGAAAACTCTGCTGTCAGGTTTCTCATTCTGACTGTACAATGTATGTATTAACTCGCTACATGATTCTGGCATTTTTATTTTGCTTTTTTATACATACATCGGGACATGAACATTAATAACAGACCAATCAGGTGCCTCTCTCCTGGGTTTCTCCTGCTCAAAACCCTGGAGAAGATCAGTTGATGCTGAAAAACTCCACTGTCTGACAGATTCTGAATAAAAGTGATTTCTCTGCGTTTGCTCATGAGCTTTTAGTGCTTTGGTGTAAATTGTTAAACTGAATTTGTGGAGGTTCCTCAGTGACCTCACAGATTTTTGTGTTGAAGATGTTGGGACATTTTAAGAATTGAAGTGTGTAGTGATGCACCGATACCACTTTTTTGAAAACCGATACGAGTACATTTCTGCACTTGCTGATACCAATCTTACAATCTTTATATCGATATATATTTAATAAACCCAGAAAAAAATACAAACAGTCTTGATAATCCCTCTACACACCAGGCTTCCCTAAGAAGAACTTTGAACTTTTAATTTTATTATTATTATTTAATTTAGCTTTGACTGAGAGTGAGAAATGTAATTTCATTTTTTCATATGTGAATATGAAAATTTGAAAGTAAACTTTTTGAATCTTGATTATAATGTGTTTAATGTAGCTTTGTGCACATTTGTTTACATTTTACAGAAACAGAACTTAAAACCACATGGCTCATTTGCATAGTATAAACTGTGCTGATGTGTTCAGTTTCTGTCAGACTAAAAGACACGACTCAGTGGAATATTTGTGTTCTCTCTGTGACAGAGGGATGTTCTGCTGATGGTGAGTATGTTCTGTTCGTATATCGTGTTGGAGATGGTTCATGTTAAACTTTTCAGAGATCATTCAAGTGCAGCAGCTCTTTCACTGATGTCGGCTACAGTCTCTTTATTTATGTTGCTCTGGTTTCTCATAACCGGGATACTGGCTTATTCAGGATACTGAAACTGGGATACTGCGGAATGTTGTGTAATAATGGTATCGGAGTGTGGTATCGTCAGATGTTTAAGTATATTATGGAAGTATCGGGCCTACACCCGATACCAATATAGATATATATATATATAAGTGTGTATTTTGGATCCCAGACAATCTCCTAACCTGTAGTAACATGAAACTCAAATCCTCTGAACCTAAAATTCTCCTTCAAAGTCCTATATTGTGCAAAATTGTTGTTACCTCCTCAAAAAGATACCTGGTGTTATGTTTTGTTTCACTGACATGTTTGAGTAACTCTTTATTATTAGTCTGTCCACATCTCCAAAGCTCAAAATGCTCGGTTCCACCTTGTGATGTCATGAAGCAGCTTTCAAGTTAACAGCTACATGTTGTTTTTTTCCGTCCATCCATCTTCTCCCGCTTAATCCAGCTGGGTCGCGGGGGCATCTTGCTTGAGGCATGAGTGTTGCCACTCGGCCACTGTGCCGCATGTTATACTGCCATACTATGTTGTACGGTGAATTCTAACCTTTCCTCCCCGTCGTCTTCACTTGATGCCGCCGCGGTTGAGATGCCGGGGAGCTCTGCTGGGATCGTGGCGGACGTGGAGGATTGCTCTACGCGAGTGACCCGTAAACACTCCTGCAGCAGCACTGAATATTGCTGGTTACGACCTTTATAGGAGGAATAGTGAGAGTTCAAAAAAGGGAGGGGGGGGTCATGGTTTATGTTAAAAATTCTTTAAAATGTCGGCAAATACAATTTACAAAGTGCACTCAGTTAGAATGTCTAGGACTGAAGGTAGTACTCTCACCACAAATGTCCTTTAATGCTGTTGTTCTCTATCGACCCCCATCAGCTGACAACAGCTTCTATGACAATCTTGAAAAAATTATAAGTGAATGCAATCTTGAAAAGGAAGTTGTAATTATGGGAGATTTTAATATAAACTGGGAAGATAAATTCACAAGAAAAAAACTGAAACAGATTACAGACAAATTCGACCTTACTCAAATTGTCTGTGGTCCCACAAGAATAACAAATTCTTCCAGCACACAAATTGACCTAATATTCACTAATAGGCCAGAAAGAATTATAAAATCGTTCAATATGTTAACAGGTTTATCTGACCACAACCTCACTCTAGTGGCCAGGAAACTTAATAAAAGGCGCTTCTACCTATCTGCGAAGCTAGGTGAAACCACTGGGATACCCAAAAATAAATATTGGGACTTTGTTGCAGCAGCACATCACCTAAACTGGGATGACATACTGTCCGGCATTGATGGTGAGAAGGACAGTATTACATTTCAAAAAACCCTCCAAAAAACCATAGGGGACTACACTCAAAAAATCAGACTCAAACAACATAAAAACACTACTCCCTGGATAAATACAGATATAATTAACCTCATGAAGGAGCGCGACCATGCAAAAAAGCACTAAAAACCAAAACCACTCATGATAGAGGTCTCTTTGCCATGTTAAGAAACCAAGTAGTTAGAGCACTAAGGAAAGCAAAAGCCAATTTCTTTCTCAATATAATCAACAAAGCAAATGGGAATTCAAAATTGATATGGGATCAATTAAAGAAAATAACAGGACAGAACACAAAAGACAACAAAAACCTCGAAATCAAAGTAAATGACCGACTTATAAATGACCCTCCCATTTTAGCTGATGCCTTCAATTCTTACTTCATTGAATCTGTTGGGAACATAGCGAAATGTTTTACGCCTGCAATCCCAACGACAAACACAGTGGTCTCTAACTCAATGGTTCTTTGTTTAAAACCCATCACTGAAACAGATGTATCTCGGACTATCAATACACTTAGACCATTCAGATGTAAAGACATCTTTGGCATGAATGCAGTTATGCTCAAGGACATATCCACATCCATCCCAGGGCCTGTCACCAAACTTATTAATCTGTCCATATCTCAATGCAGTTTCCCTAGTTCGTGGAAATCCACTTTTAAAATACAGTTAAAACAATGGCTAATTACAAACCAGATCTGTGAACACTGACTACTTCCCTCGCTACCCCCTGCTGGCCTCCTGCCCCTGTGTATGTGTGTATGTATGTGACTGTCATAGATGTATTGTTCTCATTATGAGTAGTGGTCTGTTGTTGAATGATTGTTGTGTGTCTGTCATCTATTGTAAATAGTATATTGTATATCTTTGACTGTTTCCCATGTATCATTCTGTTTTTACTGTATTGTAATTTTTACCCTTGTTTTTAGGTGACAGTGTCGACTGTCTAGGGACTACAGATGAAAAATAGCCTTTGGCTAATTCTGGCATATTTACAGAAATGTTGATTAATATGCACAGTCCCCTTAAATAAATAAATACTCATTTTTTACTACTTATAAATTCATAGTGTGTCTTTAATATATGCCTTGTAATGAAGAATGTAATCATTTCTACCAGTCATTATAAACTTCATATTGTGCCTTTAACATCTATGTGACAAAGAAGTACTGTGCTGGCTCCCAGCTGGCCCACGGAGGTTATCACTAGGCAGGATGCATATGTATCTTTGTGTGCAGACTCAGTGTGGGAAAACTCATGTCTTGCGAGGTCATGGAGTCACGTGAGGTCTGGCTGTGAGGAGACGACAGGAACACCAAATATGGAAAGGAGATGGAGTCAGCTGGAAGCCGAGAAATGTTTAGTCATCGGTTCATGAATATTTATAATGCTTGTCTTTTAATGCTGGGCTGGAGAGGGTGTGTGCGTTCTGAAGTTGTGCCTAACCTAAGACGCACGTAGATTGTGTGCTGTTTAGGGACCTTTCAAACCCAGAGCTCAGGGATTAAACTTTGTTAATTTGAATCCATTGAATCTTGGTCGTCTCTCCTCGATACTGAACACGCACGGAAGAAAAGCTGCATAGGACGCAGGTGGTTTTCCTATATATATATATATATATATATATATATATATATATATATATATATATATATATATATATATATATATATATATATATATATATATATATATATTAATCAGTTGAAGCATACAGGTTTCATGTATGAAAATGCCTATGTCTAGATTTGAAATTGAAAATAAAATAGTCGCCTCATTGACTTACATTAGGGCACTGCACAAGTGCGAGTCTGGAGGCGAGGGGCCTGTTCTGTTTACAGAGCCACAGAGCTGCACGCGACCAGCACCTGAGCCTGCGCGTGCAAAGTAAAAAGAGATTACCCACAAGCCCAATGGAGAGCCCCGGCCCTGCAGAGAGCCAGGGCCCCACGGACAGCCGTGGCCCTGCGGAGAGTGCCACAGCCCCACGGAGAGAGCCATGGCCCCGCGGAGAGCCCCGGCCCGCAGAGAGCCACAGCCCCGTGGAGAGCCACGGCCACAAAGGGCTCTAAAATTTGATGGAAGGACCGGACCAGGAGCAGATGGATGGAGTGTTCTGGTCTGACTACATCAGCCCAGCAAATAAACCGAAAATAACTTGCAGGATCCAACGATTTACATGTGGAATATTCAAACGTCTCAATTCAACTTGTGCACTATATTTAGGGCCAATGATTTTCCGTTTAAGAAGTTTTGAATTCCATTTCATTGTGACACATTTGATAATTCTGTTGACAGTGTTGGGAAGGTTACTTTAAACTGTATTCCCTACAGATTGCAGATTACATACCCCAAAATGTAGTTTGTAACGTAATCCATTAAATTACTTAAATGAGTAACATAATCTGAATACTTTGGATCACTTGATATTGTCATGATTTTTAATACTAAATGAATGTAGCAACCACCTCCTGCAAATTCTTGTTTGGTTTTAGACCTGGTTTTAGACCTGGTTTAGACCTGGTTTTAGTCCTGTTAATGCTTGTTTAGTCCTGATTATAGATCTGGTTCAGACCTGCTTTAGACCTGTCTTAGTCCTGGTGTTAGTTCTGGTTTAGAGGTGCACAGGAGGAAGCGTGGTCCACGCAGCGTACGCGACAATACACAATCCACGTGCAGTGTCCCGTACAAGAGGAGGTGCGATGTGCGCGGCACACTAGATATATACTTGGGAAGGTTTTCAGACCATAAGTGAGGAAGACGTGTTCAACATATAGTTCTACCCCTGGACACTGAGCCACGGGCCCATATGGATAATTTGGTTTTATATATCAATGTATCTAGAGTGCACCATCTATTGGGAAATGTCAGAATTGTAGGGAGAATAAAACTAATAAGTTTTATTACACTTCATTTAAGTTTGGCGGGTGGTGCGGCGCACCCTTTCTTCATGTCAGAGCAACTGCCCCTCAAAATTCCTGTGCACATCCCTGCACAAAACCATTCTCATAGTTTAAAAGGCCCCAAGAAGAAAATCTACCTGGGAGAGCATGTTTGATTATTTTTCAGCCAATATTTTTGAGTGTTATCAAAGGTTGAGTAGGATCCACAGTTCCTGACATGAGCAGGCAGTGTGGTCCATGACTGTGAGCCTCTGATAGACATCACCATTTGGCCAAATTTGATCCTGCGTCGTTACAGTCTCCTCTATTCAATGCTCTTATATTAACTCTGTGACTCGTTTTTCATTCATAAAATCCAAAATACTGGTGGAGGAGCAAGTCCATTTAAAACTTTAAAACCATAAATATCTGCTAACTTTCAAGCACACTGTTCACTAGAGATTTCTGGGGTGGGGTTTAAAAACACAATGGAGCACTTTCTGTATTACCATGTGACATCACAAAGTGGAGTGGTGTTTTCTGTTCAGAAGAAGAACAAACTCTGCCTTAATATGCAGATGTTGTAGGTTAAACATGTGCGAATGAAACAAAACACGACTCCAGGTACGTTTGTGATGCGGAAATAGTGTTATAACATAGATCTGAAAATAGTTTGTTACACAGTGCTCATTTTAGACTAATTTCTCTGTAATTTCTTTTGCTCCTCTCTCCAAGTCATCTTCCTCCTCTGGATTTGCACATGCTCTGACCTTTAGCACCAGACAACTGAACAAAACCTCGCCCATGATAACTGTATCTCCTCTGCTCTGTTGGCTCTTCTGAGATAAACTCCATCCTTTTTCCACAAATCAAAAAGCTGTGTCAAACTCCCTCTCCTCTCAGGTATTTAACCTTTTCAGACGCCCGGTGAGAGGGGAATGGGGGCTGAATCTGTGGATGCAAAGGAGTAACAATTAGTCTGGTTTTCCACTGGAGGTCCGCAGGGCTGTTTGGCTTTGGGGACTGGGCTGGATCCGTTTGGTCGGGGATCAGTGCATGTGCAGGATCATAGGAAGAGCACGGGGCTTTCATCTGTGGCTCTGAGCCGAGCGTTCTCTCCTCAGATGAGAGGATGGAGAGTGCATATCAATCAGGGAGGGGATGGGAAAAGAAGAAAGGCGTAGTTAAAGCTCAGGCCTTAGTCAGGGTGAGTGTATAATGTGTTTTTAAAAGGGGCAGTGGGGAACCTTTCTAGTGGAAGGTCCATCAAATGCGTTTCACTGTGGAGATTTGTCTGGAATGTTTCACAGTATGGTATTAAACCTTTCTATCTTCATGGAGACCAAACTGGACCAAGTTACAGGTCAGATCTGTGGAGAGGTGACCCCGCTCACAGCCAGAATACCTGTTTTTCTAGGTATTTTTGAGTTATAAAACCACCTGTAAATGAATGCATGCAAGATAGAGCTATTTAATGTCATAATGCGGGACATTCCACACAGAGCATATTCATAGAAACAAGGAAGTGACGGACCCCCAACCAAAAAGTTATACAGTGCATCTTTAACTTGTGCTTCTTGCCATATCCTAAATACTTTCTGAGCTTTGTTTGTGAAATTTAAAAATCTCCTTTTGACAAACTCACCATAATCTTTTCACTGTATTTTGAGCTGTGATGGAATAAATGTAAGGTAGAGCTGTTTAGTTGTCACGTTTACATGAGAGCGTTAATTTAGAATAAAAAATATTTAATTCTGAATAAAAATTATTTCCGCTTTAGAAAGACCATGTAAACACTTCATTCCTATTGAAAATGATTATTCAGAATAAAACTTAATTCTGAAATAAGTGGGTGGTTTATTCCAATTTTAAAGCCGAATAAACTTATTCCTCGATCATGTAAATGTTTATTCTTCTTAAAAGTAATTCCGGTTGTTCAGCACTTGTTGGGTCGCCCTTCTGACACGATCCAAAGCTTTGGACTTTCATTGACGTCTCTTTGCATTTGTGAGCGGGATGCAGGAGTGGGCTGAGGTGTCGCAGCCTCAGACACAGTTTGTCTTCTTCCTCCTTCTCCGACACTCTTCCCTTCTCCTCCTCAGCTCACAGACGTAAAGCGTGAGGAGAGAATTCTCCAGCTGCTGCTTCATTATCATCGGAACAACTGTGGAAAAAGTTTGGATCCTGTTTGTGTCAGCGGCGAAACGACAAACCGAGATGACAGAAAAGCTGGCAGCAGCTGAAGTGTGTGTTTTCTTCTGGTTGACGTAAATAGGTTTGTGTTCCTATTCCTGACCCCTAGACATTGAACGGAATTAAATAAAGACGATTTAACGTGTTTTCCAAGGAAACCTCAATTCAGAATTATTATTTCCATGTAAACTCGAAGGAGAATATTTAAATTCTGAGCGATTTAATTCAGAAAAAGTCATTTGAAAAAAACAAACAAACAAAAAAGAAACCATCATGTAAACGTGGCAATGTCATACTGTGGAACATTCCAAACAGAGCATATATCCATAGAAACACAACGCACCTTTAATGAAGACATATTGTGCTTGTGTTTGTTATATAGGTATAATCTACAACCGCCATTTTTATTTATTTATTTTTTATTTATTTATCACGTATATAACATAACCACCAAAACAAATGCACACTAGAATTAAATTAAACATTAGAATTAAAAAAAAGTAGGTGTGGTAAGAGGCAAAAACCTCAAAAGGGTGAAATATTAAAGACTCCACCTTATGAATACATTAAATTGAACATAATACCTGTGCATTAATAAAATAAAAAAAATACACTTACGCTCCTTAGATTAAATACATTTGATTCAAACATGGATTAAACACAATGAAACGTCCACAACTGAAAGACTATCAAACATTATCATGAAACTCCTCAAACTCTTTTTGAATGACATTTCTGATCTGCCGTCACTAACCAGATGTGAAAACTTTCCCACCTCTGGATCGTAGCAGAACTCTTGACGTGATGCAATTTGGAACATGAAAATTACAATTTTGACGAGTTTTATATCTATGAATCTCTGCATTGGTTTAAAGTAAAAGTGCCTGTAAATGTGAAATGTTTGGGGATCGTAGGTGAATTATAAAGAATTGTATGCATAAAAATACAAATTTGGTAAATATTAATCTCATAAATATTAAGAATGTTAAATTTGATGAATAAATGAGAAATATTTTTTGCACCAATATTTTGTTCATAGTAATTGGGAAAGTGCAGCCCAGACTGTATATTACACTATGACAGATAGGGATAAATTAAACTACAGTATAATGTAAGTATAGATTTTGGGTCCAGAAATTTGCAAACTTTTCTTACCTGCCCAACTTGGACGTCCCCAGGGTTTCTTAGAAAAGAGGTCCAGACTAGATTATGTGAATTTGAATAAAGGGATGAGCTGTTAAAAGCCACTTTGAATAATTTCATAATTACTCCTGTTTTGTAACTTCTTTTAAACCAGAAAATAATGATGTTTTTCTTTTATAAAATTGTATAACTTGACTGGTAGGAGTAGGATGTGGGAGTCGCCAATATATCCACGGGTAAAATAGAGGTCACTAGGAGAAAAAGTCTAAAGAATCACTGATCTATGACAGAATTCGTACACGTTAAATCACAACATTGATCTAAAATGACTTCTGCGAACTGACTTTAACCTAAATGTGAAGTTGTGGGACTAGGAACTGTGAAAAGGGTAAAAAGTTCTAAAACAAGGTGAGAAGTGTAAACCACCAACAGACTCAAAACAGAATACTAAAAATATAATTGATTACAAAAGTTAAGATATAAAACTAAAAACAATTGGGCCCAATGATAAAATATTAAAAGTCCATTAAAAGAGTAGATTCAGGGGGTAAAATCCAATTTGAGAGTCCAAAATCAAGGGAAGCTGTCAAATGTTCTTGGTGGCCAGTCAAGTCACAAAATTTCCGCTCTGAAAACCCAAACTTTATGGATGGTTCAGTCTATCCAGCTCTATCCAGTGGCGTTAATTCACACTTGTTCCAATTAAAGCTCACCCTGGGCTGTTTCCTGCTGAGAGCGCTTCATTTGTGGAGATGTGAACACAAAACAAACCAAATTCACACCAAACAAGTTCCCATCTGTTCCATTTCATATGAGAGGTCTCAGAGCAGTACTCTCCTGAAGAGAACCATAAATAAAATGATGAATGTATAATTTTTACAAGGTCAGAACTTTTTAGGAGTTTAAACTGAACAGATTATGAGTGTGTTCTAAAAAACATCTTCAGATTGAATTTACATTTACATTTACACACTTTACATTTACATATTTTACATCTACATTTACACACTTTACATTTACATATTTACATCTACATTTACATACTTTACATCTACATTAGGGTTTGGCGGTATCCAAATTTTGATACCGTTAAACCGCATTTTAGGTTTATGGTATTACCGTGACTAATTCAGAAACAGTAGAGCAGCATTATATTTGAAGATGAGGCACAAATTCTAATCAAACCAAACTTTGCAGCGCGTTCGATCAAATCAGCATCGACGTACAAGCTGTTTTTATCAGTGCTTATACTGTGTGCAAATTAGCCATGCGGTTTTAAGTTTTGTTTCTGTAAAATGTAAACAAATGTACCGAAAGCTGCATTAAACACATTAATACTAGTATAGTATAGTAGTATATAATGAGCGGAATGACAGAAATGTAAAGCAGTGGTCGAAACGACCAATCACAGCCCTTATTGTCTGCGTTGCTTTGACGAAAGTTTCGGAAGTGCACGGTAGTCGATGTGGACACTGTACATAGGGAGTACATGTTGATGCAAACACGTTTTGATTCAGAACCATAAATTGGGCTTTACCGTCTCCTCCGTGAAAGTCTGATTTCGCCCTCAAGCAGGAACGTTCTTCTCTTCAGCATGTCTCCTCTTGACTCTCGGTGTTCAATAAAACGTCTCCATCGCAAACTTTTCATCTCAACATCACACACGAAGCGTCAGTCTTCTTCCTCGCTGTGTGTGGATGGAAATCTCCGAGCATAATGACGTTTGAAGAGGAGAGAGAGCGGAGGAGACAAAGTCTGCGCAGTGGTTTTAGGTCCTTATGCAGATTTTTTTTAATGACGGTAATGAAAATGATACTCTTGCTAATTTTTGATACCGCGGGATACTGTATTACCCAACCCTAATCTACATTTACATACTTTACATTTACAAGCTTTACATTTACATACTTTACATACATATGAAGTAAGGGAGTAGTAAGAGTATAATGTACAAAGTGAATTTTGATCAAGGTAATGTTTCACTTTGTTTATTATAGCAAGACTTTGTGATTAATTTTATGTCTGATGTGGGTTTTTCATGATAATTTATTGTCTATTATAACTCCTAGGAATATGTTTATTGACATTTTCACTTTGCACAACTTCATATCATAATTTGTAACTACGATAAATTAATCCTGAGATTGCCAAACATCATTGCTTTAGTCTTACTCAGGTTTAATGACAATTTATTAATACTGATCCATTTTTCATTTTGTTTAGCTCCTCATGTAAAGCACATATGAGTTCTTTATAAGTGTGACTACTATAAAACATGTTGGTGTTGTCTGTAAAGAGTATAAGTTTTAGTGACTGAGATACACTAAATATATCATTTATGTACACATGGAACAGCTTTGGTCCCAAAACAGATCACTGGGAGCCACCAAAACTAAGACCAAGGTTTTTATATGTACACCGTCCCATTTGAACATACTGCAGCTTTCTGTAAGAGTACTTTCTAAGTAGCGCCATGCTGTTCCCTGTAATACCATATTGTTGGAGTTTTCATAATAATACATACTGAGTGAATGTTTGTATCAAAGGCTTTTAAGGTCAATGAAAAAACAGCATGAAATTTCCCCTATTGCATCAGTTTTTGCCAAGTTATTCTTTTTCTCCTAAAGACTCCGGCTCCGGCTCCTTCCCCACCTGGGTAGATGTGGCCATACCGAACTGGCCCACAGGCCTGGACATCTATAGCCTGTCCCTCCATGGGAGTGGATCTCTCCTTCACTATAGTTCTCCCCGAGGTTTCTTATTTTTCCCAGAACCCTGGGTTTTTTGGAGTTTTTCCTTGCTGAGAAGGAGGGTCTAAGGACAGTGGATGACTGGACAATGTTTCATTTGCTGCTTTACATGAATGTTGTTTATTCCTGTTTTGATATGTCTGTGTGTATGTTTTGCTCATCCAAATCTTGGAACGCCCTTAGAGGCAACTGTTGTTGCGATTTTGGGCGCTCCAAAAAATAAATTGAATTGAATTGACTTACAAGATGAATATCACAAATATAAACTTGCTCCTAACAAGAGCATGTGAGGGACATTAAGACTACAGACGAGCAGACTGTTTAGAAAAATGTGCTGCTAAACAAACGTACCTGTCCATTTGTGTGTGACCTGCCTATTGAATCCATTTCCTGAAAGTCTTTCATATTCAGCCCAAGTGTCTCCTTGTGCTCCTAACCACAGATTTCATTAAATATTCATAAAACATTTCCTGTCATTTATTTTTGTTTATCTAACACGCTAACATACTGCTCTCTAGAGAACGCCCAACCCTCTACTGGCATGTGGTGGTACCAGGGGCGGACTGGGACCAAAAATCGTCTGGGTTTGTAATATAATTTTGAGTTGATTAGGGGCAGATGTTATAAGCTTTTGCATCTTTCTGTACCCTTTCGTTCATATTTATGTTAAGGTTGTAAAGATGTAAGTGTGTTGAATGAATGAAATAAAGAAATAATGTTTATTGGTTTGTAAACTCGTTCTTTTAACCCTCATAGACTGACAGGAGTGCACACGCTCCCAGTTTCCATGCGCGACTTCTCATTCCCGTATCTCATGCGCTATCGAAAAAATTCCAACAGTTCCTGAAAGCAGAGTAGTTGCACTTTCTGCCCATGTAGGGTTATTACAGTAAACTTCTGCAGCCCTCGCCATAGAGCCTGTAGTATCAAGTGCAGAGTGGTGGAGATTTGGAGAGAACGGCGATAGTTTATAAGTGGTTTTTCAGTTCCTTTTCTTTTGTGTGTTTTTGTGTTTTTTTCTCTTTCAACTGTTATTACACATACAGTAATGCTGAACAACTGCCAGATATTGAAAGCTGAACTCATCCTGGTAAAATGGGGCAAATGCACTTACTCCTGGGACATTTTCTGACATTTTTTAAGTTAAAGGAACACAAAAAAAAATCCAAATGGGATTTTGATGCATGGAAATAAAAGGGTTAAAAAACAATACCTCATGATTTCTCAAACTACTTCTAACTTTTAACAAACTAGTGTAAAAAAATAAATAAATGAAAGTAGTCAGATGTTGTTAGACCAATCACCTTTTTGCAAATGAATGCTGCCTGGACAATTGACAAATGACTAAATAACTATAACTACGGCTATTCTTGCACATCTACAGACACACTCATCCGTCAGCAAAATGGTTCACCACTACGACTGTCATTCACTCAAAGCAATAAAAGATTAGTGAATGTCGAGATTTTTAACTGCAGCCGCAAAGTTTGAAAAGAATGCCTGCGACTATGTGGGACAGAGGAAATTTACAGGGTCTGTGGGAGCCATTTTTACAATTAAAGGACCTGGGGAATAAATGAATTGGGGATGAAATTGTTGGCCCTTATATCAGAAGAATTGCTCTGAGCTTGGACCAAAGCCTCGGGAGTGCTTTTTGTGATTACTCAAAGGTATGAAGTTGTTGCATTTTTCATTTGAGCTGCGGAGGAGAAGAAAAGAGCGAGAGGATCATTTAAAGATATTTTGCCAAGTGATAATGTGAAAGTCAAGAGTGTATGACAGTCGTATAGGAAGTTCATCTGCTGCTACCTGTTAAATGGACTCAAATGGAGCAAAGCGATTTCACTGTATAGTTTGGCATCGTTAGTTTTCTTGGCTCAGTTTCCCATAATCCTGCTCTGCTCCACTGCTTCTCAGCGCAGTCGGCTTTTAACCCTGTTACAGCTGTTTTCCCTCACATTTCCCCCTCTCCAGGTTGTATTTGGAGCGATCTGTGCATGTTTCAGTAATCTTTAATGGCTTATTTTCAAAACGCAATATTTCCGATCAGCCTCCTTTTACGCCCACGGCTCTCTACCTACTTCGTTCCCCAATTTTATTTTTAGAATCATGATAAGCGTAGGATTTGGCAGCATCGCAAAGTTATTTTGGTACAAAGAAGAAAAAAAAAACATGTACAGATATCCATAGGAGAAGCCGACAGCTGAACAACTCTCTGTTTACAACGATATCAGCTCAACATAATGGTCCACGGGTGTCATAGGGTATAATAAACACAAGTACAATTTATCTACTTCAAATCCTACAGTATATTATGATTTTTTTTTTATTATGACAAATTTAAACACTTTGGTTACTTCTACAAGCTGAATATGAACCCCAGGACCACTTGATGGTTTTTAGTTAGCTTTTAGTATTTTTAGTACACCAAAAAAACAAGATATCATTCTTTGTTAATAATGCTAATGGACAGTAATGGGGATGTAACAAAAACCGAAATATAGTGATATCGTATCGTCAAATGTCTCACAATAATATTGTGGACCATCACAACATATCGAATCACAAGTCTCTTTGCTTAAATGAATAGTTATGATGCAGAAATAGCTAAAAAAAAAAAACTACATAGACCATGATTCTTTGCTCCGTTTCAGTGCAGACTACATGAAGAAATAACTGTAAGTTTTACATCTTCATTGTTTGGATTAAGTAGCATATTCACAGTTTTGTGCCTCCACAAAATATTGCAATAAATATACCGTGAGATGTATATGGTGAAAATATTGTACAGAGAAATTTGGATATTGTTACATCCCTGATAATAAACTGTACCAAATGACTGGTCAAAGCATTGTTATTATGTAGAATATCGTAATATCATGAGCCTCCCCACCATATTGTGAGCTTTCCCACAATATCGCAATAAATATCGTACCATGAGATTAATACCATATTGTGAGACTTGGACTTGGATCGTTTCACCCCTAGACAATAATTAAGAGTAGTTGGAAAATTAGGAAAAAATTTGTGAGCTACATACTTGTAAAGTATCGCCACAGAAACTGCTTTAATAAGTACATTATTCCACTATGAAATTTGAACAAGTAATATTTTGTCGATATATTTTTTGCAGATATTTGCTCATTGACGACTGTAATACAAAGGGCAATTTATAATGTTGTGTGACTGTGATGGAGGGACTGAGCACATTTGCAAAGCTGCTGGTTCCTCTTGCCCTCTTTATGCTCTTTCTGTGTGCAGAGGCTTACTGCACATATTTGTTTTACTAAACCAGAGCGAGTGCGCCAGTTCACTCCTTTCACACAAATAGTCTTTCTCTATAGTGATTCAGATTTGAACATTATTAGAAGAACGGGTAGGTGTGAGCCAATACATACTTAAGATATAACAAGATACATTTTTCCTGTCTTAAAACATGAAAAACATTAATTTCAAATGGTTTACAGTGGTCTAAAGTTATTCCTCACTTCCTCACTGTGATGAGTTTACAGGCACTTTTCACATTCCTCACAGAACAGCACAGAGTTTTGTGATAGTAAAACAGCACTTTGCATGCTGACACGCACTTTCTGATTATGAACAATGAAATGCTTTATAATTAGATGCGGACAGCAGTGAACTTATTTTGACCTCAAGAGCTGCTTATACAAAATATCTACTGGGGAAAGACATATTTTGCTCAAATATGTGGAAAAATCAGGTAGAGAGCATTTAATCTATCTGACACTGATATTATTCAGTGTGAAATAATGTTCCATGGTGTCATTTACCAGGAGGTTCAGGCAAAGTCCCTGTTCTGCTGTGACTGAGCGCATAATGTCACATTTACATTTTTTTAGGTCAGGAAAATGGCTCCATAGTCTACAGAGGAGTATTTTCATGGCTGGGACCATTAGGAAGCAGCTGCCAAACAGTTTTACTCAATCACACCATTTTAGAACCACATGGAAACAAGTTAGGACTAAACCACAGACTATAAAGAAGTGGACTGAGGGAGTGTGACACCACCAATAGATCTCTTTTCCACCACAACGAACCAGGTGCTGGTTTTGGGCTGGTGCTTTTGCCAATTCGGTGCTGGTGCTTCCTGCCGATTATCCAAGAACCGGCTTGTTTTTTTCCACGGTGCTCTGCTGATGCGTTTTGTCTAAAAAATACACTAAAGTCACTCTCTTGACCGGGAAAACACAGTGTCCAAGATGCGTGTTGGGGTCATCTGATTTCAAATGCAAAGGCGTCACGTATCATTATGCATGAGTTCTTATGAAAGTGCGTCACTATAACCCCGCCCCTAGCACCCTATGTCACCGATTCTCACTTCTGGACCAGCCTTTATTTGGTTCTGAGTTGGAACCGGTTCTTCAGGGCCAGAGCCAGTTTATTTGTGTGGAAAAACAAAGAACTGGTTCAAGATTTGGCACTGGCTCCAAACCAAAATTTTTTTTGACCAAAACCAATGTACAGGTGCTATATTTCTTGACATTTCAAAGGCTTTTGATCTTGTTAACCACTACTTACTGTTGGGCAAACTTGCTTCCAAAGGTCTAAATAGAAATGCTCTTCTATGGTCCAATGCTTACCTCCATAACAGATGTCAGTTTGTTGTATTTAAAGTTGCACAATCTAGTCACTACATTGTGAAAAAGGGTGTACCACAGGGTTCTACTCTTGATCCCTTGTTATTTTCTATTTTTATTCATTATTTGTCTCAAGTGTGCGCAAACTGTCAAGTTAATTTAAATGCAGATGATACTTTTCTCTATTTTTCAGACTCCAGTTATCTCAACTTCAAAACAATCTACAGACAGATTTCAGTTCAATCCAAAATTGGCTGAGAATTAATTTCCTAAAACTTGACATGAAAAACATTTCTGCTTTTTGGCACTCATCACATATAAAGATAATAGTACCACTGGGTTCATTTATCTTTAGATGCATTTATTTTCTTTCCCAGTCTACTACAGTTTACTCTCTTCTACACTCTCAGTATCTAACCTTTACCGCACCTCCCATCCGTAAGGAGGCGGGTCGGAGGTTCTTTTGTTTTAAGACCTCCTCAGACTGGAACAATCTCCCTCCATCACTGAGGTGTCCAACTTTTCTCGGCTCCTTTAACTTACCTGAAAACTGTTAATAGAATCACTGCTGTTGATTCTATTAACACTGTGTTTGTGTGAATGATTAAATGTGATAAACCTATGGGGAGAGGGGAGGGATATGAGCAAAATTGTCCTGTCACTTGTATTGTATGTATGTATGTATGCCGTTCAGACTGAAGTCACATGTCAAAAGATCAGATATGTATTGGTTTTAGGAGCACATATCCAAGCGGCCTGGGTCGCATTTGAAAAAATTGGATCTGTGTCGTTCAGACAGATACAGGTCGCATAGGGGCGAAAAAATCGGATTTGGGTCACTTCAGGCTGCAGTCTGAACTTAGCCTATGTTGTATGTTCTTGGTCCCCCTTGGACAACGAGATGTTAATCTGTCATACATAAAGTCATACAGACAGTAGTTTTTTTTGTCATGGCTCAACACCTCCCTGTACCTTTGCCACCTTTAATCCTCTGGACGTATTCTCCCATGTGCCATTTCCATCTCCTTCAAAGTGCCAACATTTATCCTGTGAATAAACAACAAAGCATCACTTATAATCCGCACTGCACCAAATTGAACTCAAATCCAATTGCGGTGACAGTTTGTGGATGTGAGATGTGCAGCTGAGGAGCGGTATGTAGTTCACTATCACACTGTAGACTATAGAGAATCCATCACACTGAGGAGCAGATTTGAAACAGCGCTGCCGTTTGAAGGTTGATCCTGATTCAAGTAAACAATGAGCTCTAAACTATTTATCAGATCTCTGTAAACATGCAGACAAAGGGACTGGGAAACACAACAAATGGAGCCGGTTTTGCAATAACAAACTGATATAGAAGTGTATAAATATTTGCTGCGATGTAATTAAAATGTTGGAACATAAAGCATTTGTTTTGTTTGTTCCTATATTATGCAAAAATGACTCTTGTGAGGTTTAAGTCATGTTAGAATGTTGTTACCTCCTCAAAAACATACTGTATTTTCTGGACTATAGAGCGCACCTGCATATAAGCCGCATCCACTCTAGTTTTGAAAAAAACAAAAAAAAACTGTACTGTAAATGTACATTTATGTACCTAAACAGATTCTTTCCGAACAGTGCCTTTTCACATGGCAGCAACTGTGCTGATTAAAATGAGGTCAAATACAGAAAAGAACCGGTAATTGATTACCTTCATTTCTCCTGTGCAGTGAAACCACAAGTCACTTTAATCATCTTCGCTGAAACCATTGACGCCGAGCTTACGTGCAGCAGCACAGTAGAGGTCTGTGCAGGAATTTTCAGTCCCGCTCCCGCATTCTTTAGTACTGCTCCGGCTCGCGCCCGCAATAAGCTGTCAGAATGTGTCCCACGCCGCACTGTCTTGCGGGAGTCCTGCGGGTCCCATGGGAGTGCAGGGCTCTACATCACGGTTTCCTTCCTGGAGCAAGATCGATGGCCTTCAACTTAAAACTTGCATCATACAAACTCCTTCGTGTGCTTTTCATGATGAAGGGGTGAGGATTTGAAAATAATTACCAGTTAGTAATTTGTCGTGCGTGTTATATCTGCTAAATAAAAAGTAGCGTATTCTTCTTGTTTTTGAAATTCCGGTTAGAGCGCCCCTAGCGGTGGAAAAAGCCGCATGGTTCAAAGCCTGGGAAAAAAGTAGCGGCTTATAGTCCAGAAAATACTTTTCATGTTTGAGTAACCCTTTATTATTTGTCTACATCTTCAAACCGCAAAATGCTTTGTTCCACCTTGTGATGTCATGAAGCTCCTTTCACCTTTTGTTCTAATTCAGTCCTGGTTCATTCCTGGTTTAGTCCCTGGTTTAGTCCTGGTTTGTGTCTCTGCAATGACAATTGAAAAAACTCCTATCTCTGTCAGGTGGATGGAAGGAATCTCTGGCAAATTAATAAAATAATAAATAAAACAAGTCTAATTTTCAAACTTACATTGTTCCCAAAGCAAGACACTTCACCCACCTTCTCTCCTATACATGTTTTAGTACAAAGTTTAAACAATTTTCAAGTAATAAAAATGTTATTTCTGCATCTCCCCAGACGTCTGGCTCACAAAGCATTATTTCTCATCTAGCAGCTGTATTGGTGCACATCTCCCATCCGGCTTGTAGTGTTTGTGTTCTTGCGTTTAATCACTCTGTTCCGATACACTTGTGGCAGAGGCTTCTGTAGGGGACTGTCTGCTGTGTTGTGTTCATCTGGATGTTGGCATCAGGTGTAGGCGACTCCCCTGCTCTTGTTTGCCAAAAGCTCACAAAGGAAATGAGCTGAGAGAACGCGTCCAACATGTACAATCCCATTTACTCGAAGCGAAATCCGCGCTTTTGAACAGAAAAGCTCTTATCTGAAGTGTGCAAGGACACCCAGGTTCATCATCACATGCACTCGCTAATGGGGTGGGGTATCCATTAGGGTTTAATTAAAAGATAAACAGAAGCGGACATTCAAATAGGCTCATTTAGTGAACACACGACTTCACATCTGCTCCTCCAGGATACATGGATTAGTCTGGTGAGATTGGAGACAGTGAAGACGAGATGAGACAGCGGATTACAACATAACCTGTGTATTTTAAGATATAGAAGTAATGAACACGCGTATAGATGATCATTTCACATTTTATTATATTTAAGTTATAATATTTTACTACATTATTAGCCTGTCGACATCTACATTTCCAAGTTAAAAGCTAATTTGTATCTCTTGTCCAGTAGAAAGAACAAGTATAGGCAATTCCAGGGCTGAAATTGTCCAAATGATTCTCGTGAAGGCAGACAGAGTTTAAAAACACAGTGGAGCACATGAAATCACAAGTTGGAGCAGAGAGTTTACCGTCTGAGAGAAGAACCTAAATATGCAGGGTTTGTGTGTAGATGTATGTTTGTGATAAGGATACAACGTACATCACTGAAGAAATGGTCTAAGAGGAGTTTCTTTGCAAACACAAATTTGACAACAATAATATGACTTTTTTATGATTTTCTGTCTAGCATGTTTAAATCTTACAGAGGTCGCTTGATTGTGGCCGACGTTAGACCTGCAGGTTTTAATCAGGTTGAGGAAACATGACTTTGTTATGATCTCTGGTGAAGCTCCTCCCTCTGGAATTGCCCTCCCTAAAACTTTTGGAGGAAAAGTGTAGCAGGATACAGGACATTTACAGGAGCAGAGGACACACCATGGATGTATAATAAGAGCTGGATAAGGTACGCTCCCTCTACTGTATCTGTGACCCCAGACTGATGTGTGGCTGAGCGAGGTACTGCAGCCCGCAGCCCGCAGCCCAGGAAAAAGTCTCCCATAGAAGCATAAAGCATTTTAAGCATTTTTTTGTGAAATCAACCTGCCTGTGTTCGGCTGACAAGGCAACTTTCATAAAGGTCAAATTTTAGGGATGAACTTTGTGAAACGCCTAAAAATCAACTTATAAGAATTAGCCTAGCCCCTCTCTGAGCTGTGCTAGCTCCGTTCTAGCAGCTCGCACTGTGATTGGTCAGAACAGTGTTTCTGACGTCACACGTTGGGCTGCATTGGGCTGTGTTGAGCTGCGAAGTAAACTTTTTTGGGGTCTTGCACCAGTGAGCACAGGCCAGTGAAAACAATACGCCCCCATCTTGGATTCATCTTCCAGATTTTTCTTCCAGAGCTCTGTGGGACACACTCAGGACACTGGACATTTACAGGAGCCTCTACAGTGCGGAGCAGGAGGACTGAGAAAGCTGATCTGAACGTAAGACTTTTCAAAGATTTGATTTGCTTCTCTGGCCTAGGATGTAGTCATTGTAAACACATGTTTGTGTTGTTTTACTTCAAATTAGAGTTAACGTAAGGCTTTTGTGTAAGACAATTCTAATGTTCCGGTCCATTATTGTATACGAGAATAAAAGGTGCTTCAACTATATTTAAACATGTACAATGCAAAGTAGATCATCATAATGTAATTATGTGTTATTGAGACGAGAGCTACTTCACTGAAGTAGTACAAGTGGAAAAGTACAATGCTAAGTAGATAAATGATAATGGAAAAATTCTCAGCTCCAAACAGACTGTTTTTCACTGTACCTGTGCTCTATGTGTGTTTGATTCTGTTTAAGACAATACAGAACTGGGAAAAACGGTATTATTTGACTTTAAAACACTTTAAGGACATTTGATGTTGCAGGTAAGTAACTGTGTCAACACAATTTAATTAGATATAAAAATTAAAACTATAAAAAAGTCAAATTTTCATGATAAGGTAACGTAAGATAAACATGCATGATTTGTTCACATTTCATCAACATGAAACATTTATGTTCATGCTCGGAGAAAATTATGTGCAGAAGGGATTGGATAAGTTTCAAAACCTAAACATAATTTTATTGCATGCAATGGCTTTCCTTTTTTTACGTGATCCAGCAACCTTTTTTTCAGTGTCCTGAGGCATATTATGACCACTTTAAAAACAGAAGCAGGTCCACTTACTCAGGGCACAAAGCTGCTTTCAGTCCACCCTTTTACGGTACGCAAAACATCATCACAACAAATCTGTGTGTTGGCTTCGGCTCTGACAGGGAGGCCACAGTTTGTCTCGCTGCGCTGACTGTGTGGGAGATGGTGTAGAGCAGTGTGGGCTCTCCACAGGGGATGGTCCTTTCTCTGCTGCTCTTCAGCCTGTACGCAGCAGACACCGATCCAGCACCGTCAGAATTCAGACGAGTCTGCGATTGTGGCATGTGTTAAAAGAGGGAAACAGGATGCTCAGTGATTTCTATGTTTTTCATGATGACTGAATGAGCAGCCATGGAGCTACAGATGATTTTCCTTCAGAGATAAACATAGTTTTCTGAATTTGAATGTAGGGCACTGGCTAACACTTTTATACAGGGTGACCGGATTTTCAAATTCTAAACTGAGACACACTTGGGTTGGGATGTTTGGTATAAATAAAATTGTGAAAAAGCGTGTAACATTGTGCATTCTCATGTCAGTCATAATCTGAGGGGCTTCTGTCGTGGCATTTTTATTCTTTAATGTCATTTTCAAACGCAACAAATGACAATTTATGTTCCTCTTTACTGTTGAAGAGGATCTGATTAGTCAAAAATTGTGATACTTCTAGTTTAATTTTGGTTTAGACCTGACAGTCCTGGATTAGACCTGAATTAGTCCTGGTTTAGACATGATTTAGTCCTGGTTTAGTCCTGTTTTAGATATGATGTAGTTCTGGTTTAGTCCTGGTTTAGTCCAGTTTAAGGTATGATATAGTCCTGGTTTAGTCCTGGTTTAGACCTGATGTAGTCCTGGTTTAGACCTGGTTTAATCCTGGTTTAGATCTGTTTTAGACATGATGTAGTCCTGGTTTAGTCCTGGTTTAGTCCTGGTTTAGACTTGATGTAGTCCTGTTTTAGACCTGACGTAGTCCTGGTTTAGAAGTGATGTAGTCCTGGTTTGGGCTGGTTTAGTCTTAGTTTAGACCTGGTTTAGTCTTGGTTTAGACCTGATGTAGTCCTGGTTTAGACCTGATGCAGTCCTGGTTTAGACCTGGTTTAGTCCTGGCTTATTCCTGGTTTAGTCCTGGTTTAGACCTGATATAGTCCTGGTTTAGACCTGATGAAGCCCTGTTTTAGACCTGGTTTAGTCCTGGTTTAGACCTGGTTTATTCTTATTTACCTGGTTTAGCCTAATCCTGGTTTTAGATCAAATTGGTCATCATCATCATCTGGGACATTTCTTGTATAAAATTGGGACAAATCACTGCTTTTGTATAAATCTGAGGGGACGGGGGGACATGGGTCTCAAAACTGGGACCTTTAAATCTTTATACAGTGAACAAAAAATTACTCCCACCTGTTGAACTCAGCTAAGACCAAAGAGACGGAGGTGAACTTCTCAAAACCCACTCCACAAATCAAGTCCTATATATCTTTATATCTACGAAAAATAAAAATCTTGGAGAGGGGCATGTGGCGCACACCCAACCACAAACGTCACACCGTGCACCTTTAACCTACTGTTTCTATTTCCGTTCTATTTTGTAAGCCAAACAAAGCAGATGTTCCACACTATATTCTCTTTATAGTGTGAATATATGGCCCTGGCCTAGTTTACTGCCCTCCCCCTAGCGAGACTACATTCATTTTAGACACGCAAATAAAAACTGCTCGCTACTATATTTATGTTCTGTACCGGCTTTTGTGTTCGCGGTGCCACGGATTCAAGCACGCCATGTTTTATAGTTACTTTGTTCTAGGAATGGTTGTGGTCTGCCGGTCAGGCCTCAGATGCGACTCGTGAGTGATGAATCATGGGAAAATGAGTTTATAGCGGCGCGTACTGGCAGTCATAAGGTTAGGGTGACAGAGGGAGAGAGCTATAGCTGGCAGCCGAAAGAGAAACCCAATTTATTTTCAAATGTGATCACCAATCAGTGGTTTGAAACAGAATGACTGAACAGGACCCCGGGCTAATTCTTATGTAAACAAATTTCATCTGTCCAAAACAATGCTGGTCGTACCATTGATTCTATTAGTGTGATGGATAGACTGACCCTTTTCCCTAATAGTACACGTCTGTCCAACTGCGTGAGTGATGGGTCCGCTCTTTACAGTTTCTCTTAAAGAACACATGTTAAATTGACTTTTTGTTCCCCATTAAAACATACCTGGAGTTCTGTTTAGCCTCAGTCACGCTGGTCCTTTATTCTGCAAAATTGACTCTTTGTGAGCTTTAAGCCATGTTAGAATGTTGTTACCTCATCAAAAACATTAAAATAACCCTTTATTATTAGTCTGTCAGCATCTCCAAAATAAAAATAATGCAAAAAGCGGATTCCTCCAGCTAAGGTGCTGACCAAGACTTTGGCTCCGTTTCTGGAGATGGGGCCCGGGCAGCTGATCTGTAATCACAGTTCCCCACAAGGATCTAGAACTGTGTGGAGGCTTAAAGGGTAACTCTGGCACATTTAAAGCTAAAGTCCATTGCTAGAGGTGGTCAAATGCTGTCAGAAGCCAAAAAATGGTACAGATCTTGCTGTGGCAGTGAGCCTGTTAAGGAAACAAACTAGAGTAACAATCAGGGTAACTTCTTAACCTCCACGTAAAACACCAATTTGCTTCAGACTGAAGAAGCTTAACCCATCTTACAACAGCCATGAGTCTAACAAAAAAAAAACGCTCTGCCTGGTTCACTCATTAGTGTCTGGGAACATTATAAAACAACTTTATAAGCAGCCTTACACTTCCCTCTGTTGAATTCCCACTGTGCATGCGAAAGCCCAAAAGACTCGATCGCCGACTCCAGCAGCGAGAGGCTCGAGCCGCCAGAAGCAAGAAGTGAGGATTGACTACTGACGGTGAAGAAGAAGAGAAACTGAAAGTTGTGGAAAGAAAATGGTTTGGGACTGTATTTTTTTAGCGTTTTCCAAAAATATAATTCACTCGTAAATAAATGGGATTAGAAACGACATCGGCAATCGAGTCTTTTGGGCTTTTGCATGCGCAGTGGGAAATCAACAAGGTAAGGTTAAGGCTGCTTATAAAGTTGTTTTATAATGTTTCCAGACACTAATGAGTGAACCAGACAGAGCGTTTTGTTTGTTAGACTTGTGGCTGTTGTAAGATGGGTTAAAGTGGTGTTAAGCTTCTTCAGTGTGAAGCAAATTGGCATTTTATGTGAAAGTTAAGAACTTGCCCCCATCACTACACTAGTTTGTTGTCTTGACAGACTCACTGCCACAGCGAGATCTCCGCCGAGGCAACACTGATCTGTGCCGTTTTTTGGCTTCTGACAGAATTCAACCACCTCTTGCAATGGACTTTAGCTTCAAACGTGCTGGAGTTCCCCTTTAATGGAGCCCGCTGATTTAAAAGGCGAAGCATTTTGGTCACAGCGTTCCAAATTAACTTGACTTATAGCACATTTAAGAAACAGTTTCCAAAGTGGTGTCATTAAAAAGGTCAAAATGCTCACTTTTACCTTGCCAGTTCAAAAACGCTAAAAAGTCAAATAAAAACAAATCCTTAAAATAGCAACAAATACCATATTTTCCGGACTATAGAGCGCACCACTATATAAGCCACATCCACTCTATTTTTTAAAAAATTAAGAAAAAAGTTATACAAGGCGCAACCGGGCTATAAGCCGCTGATATTGATGTTGCGCCTGGAGGAAGTGTCTGGGGTGGAGGAAGTTTGAGAGTCCCTGTTTAGACTGCTGCCCCCATGACCTGGCCCCGGATAAGTGGAAGAAAATGGATGGATGGACAATAATGCAAATAAATAAATAAAAGCCAATACTGCCCAAAAACATCAAACAAAAGCCTCATCAGGATTGTTTGAAACTGTATTTGGATTTTACACATTGTGGATGTGGATGGGACTCACCCTGAATGGCTAACCCAAGGGTGTACGATCCTGCAAAGGGTACAGTCCCATCCAACTATCGGCCAATAACCTGTCTCTCCACAACATGGAAGCTCATGTCAGGCATCATTGCGGCACCCGGCCAAACAAGGTCTGCGTCAGGTGTTGAGGAACCAGGACACCTTGATGAGAAATGGGCTACTGGAACAAGACGGAAATGGGCGAGATGCGAGAACCAGGCTCTGTTGGAATGCTACTACTCCAGTAACCCTAGTCAGAGGGGTTACATGAACAGGATGTGGGAGAAATGGTTACTACGATACCCACAGTCCAAGCTAACGGCCAAACAACTAGTAGCTCAGTGTTCCAACATCCACAAACGGCAACTGCTATCACAACTAGAGATTGACGAGGTACAACACAAATGCTATGGCAAGGGGGAGCCAGGACGCCAGGTCAGAGGGGAACCAGAGATTGGGAAGGAAGCCCCAATAAGTATCACACTGAGTGAGGCAGCGACTGACCTGAAAGATAAGATCATGGCCCGAATGAACACAAGGCAACCCCGACGCCAGTTACACAGGCTAAGTGAAGTACCATCTGAAAGTCTGCTAGAGGATGTGAATGCAGCACTTAGAGCGATCCCTACCACAACCATCACTGAAACCAATGAGCTGATATACACTTCAACTATACCTGAAGCCCATGCCGATGCACAGTGGCTGGTGGCGCTGAGAGACCACAGCAACCTCCCTGAACAGAATCCAGTTACCATCTCAGTGGCAGACATCCAGGAAAGAGTCTCAGGCATGAAAAGTTGGACAGCGCCAGGACCTGACATGATCCACGCATACTGGCTAAAGAAGCTCACTGCTCTCCACGAGTGCCCAGCAGCACAAATGAACCAGCTGCTAAGGGATGGGACTCACCCTGAATGGCTAACCCAAGGGCGTACAATCCTGCAAAGGGTACAGTCCCATCCAACTATCGGCCAATAACCTGTCTCTTCACAACATGGAAGCTCATGTCAGGCATCATTGCAGCTAAGATAAGCGGGCACATGGATCAATACATGAGCGCAGCACAGAAGGGCATTGGCAAAAACACCAGGGGAGCCAAAGACCAACTCCTGGTTGACCGAACAGTCGCTCGTGACTGCAGAACCTGTCAGACCAACCTGTGCACTGCCTGGATAGATTACAAGAAAGCCTATGACTCAGTGCCACACACATAAATCACTGAGTGCCTGGAGCTGTACAATATCAACAGGACTCTAAGGGCGTTCATTGCTCAACTCAACTCAACTCAATGCGGTTGTGGAAAACCACCCTTGAAGCCAATGGCAAGCCACTTGCACAAGTGACCATCAAATGTGGCATATACCAAGGAGATGCACTGTCCCCACTGCTGTTCTGCATAGGTCTGAACCCCCTCAGCCAAATAATCAACTGCACTGGCTATGGATACCAACTCAGAAACGGGGCCACCATCAGTCACCTCCTCTACATGGATGACATCAAGCTGTACGCTAAGAGCGAGCGAGACATCGACTCACTGATCCACACTACCAGGATCTACAGCACAGACATTGGAATGTCATTCGGCCTCAAGAAGTGTAGTAGGATGGTGACAAAGAGAGGGAAGGTAGTCCACACAGAGGGGGTCTCACTCCCAGAGGGAACAATAACAGACATTGAGGACAGTTACAATTACCTTGGTATCCCACAGGCAAATGGCAACAATGAAAGCGGCAACAGCCAAATACCTGCAAAGAGTACGGCAGGTCCTAAGAAGCCAGCTCAATGGCAAGAACAAGGCACAGGCAATAAACAGCTATGCCCTGCCAGTGATCAGATACCCAGCAGGAATCATAAGTTGGCCAAAGGAGGAGATACAGACCACGGATGTTAAGACACGAAAGCTCCTGACCATGCATGCAGGGTTCCATCCCAAGTCCAGCACCCTGAGACTGTACACGAGCCGGAAGGAAGGAGGCCGAGGACTACTGAGTGTGGGAACCACTGTCCAGGATGAAACATCCAAGCTCCACAAGTACATCAGTGACAAGGCCCAGACTGATGACGTGCTCAGAGAATGTCTCAGACAGTGGGGCGCAGAGGAAGAGGTGCTAGAGGGACCATCATGGCAGGACAAACCCCTACATGGGGCGTACCACCAAAACATAACTGAAGTGGCTGATATCAAGAAATCCTACCAATGGCTGGAGAGGGCTGGTCTGAAGGACAGCATGGAGGCACTCATCCTGGCTCCACAGGAGGAGGCCTTGAGCACCCAAGCAATAGAGGCCCAGATCTACCACACCAGACAAGACCCAAGGTGTAGGTTGTGCAAAGAAGTGCCTGAGACAGTCCGGCACATAACTGCAGGGTGTAAGATGCTGGCAGGGAAAGCGTACATGGAGCGACATAACCAAGTAGCAGGCATAGTGTACAGAAACATCTGTGCAGAGTACGGGCTGGAAACCCCAGGATCAATGTGGGAAACGCCTCCAAAGGTTGTGGAGAATGAGCGGGCTGTGGGACTTCCAAATACAGACTGACAGAATGGTGATGGCAAACCAACCAGGCATCGTGGCTCTGGATAAGTGAGAGAACAAAGCCGTGGTGGACATTGCAATACAGAGCGATGGCAATGTCAGGAAAAAGGAACATGAGAAACTAGAGAAATACCAGGGGCTCAAAGAAGAGCTGGAGAGGGCCTGGAAGGTGAAAGCATCGGTGGTGCCTGTGGTGATCGGAGCACTCGGGGCCGTGACCCCCAAAGTGGATGAGTGGTTGCAGCAGATCCCAGGAAGGACAACAGACATCTCAGTCCAGAAAAGTGCAGTACTGGGAACAGCAAAGATACTGCACAGAACTCTCAAGCTCCCAGGCCTCTGGTAGAGGAATCGAGCTGATGAGGGTGAGAGAGACCAACCACCGTGGAAGGTCAGAAATTTATATATATATATATATATATATATATATATATATATATATATGTATATATATATATATATATATATATATATATATATATATATATATATATCTCAACACAAACACACTCGTTGTACTTCATGAGGCACTGATGAGGAGATCACCTGAACCAAATCTGATTTAAGGAGGAAAAGGAGAAAAAACACTGCTGTGTTCATCATTATTATTATTCCACCAAATACTGGTTTCTGAACTCTTCCTAAGTTCAAACATTAGTATTGGGTTGTTTTAAAGTGAATTTGATCTTGTTTCCTTAGCATTATTTGAGGTCTGAAAACATTTAATCTTTTTTGTTATTTTGGCCATTTGTCATTTTCTGCAAATACATTTTTGAAATTACAATAATTTTATTTGGAATTTGGGAGAAATGTTGTCAGTAGTTTATAGAATGAAACAATCATTTTGCTCAAACACAAACCTATAAGTAGTCAAATCTGAGAAACGGATAATTTTGCAGCGGTCTCTTATGTTTTTCTAAAGCTGTAGATGGTAAATTAAGTTGAGATTATTAATTTGACTATAGCACAAAAAATAAATAGAAATTTGGATATGTTGCAAATTTGGTCTAACTAGAAACAAGTGCTTGCCAAAGGTTTCTAGGAAGGTACTGCATTTGCACTAACCGGCATTGGGGACTGCGGACACTATCTTGGCTCATATCTTGATTTTCTTTTTGACAGTTGGCGCTAAGGGGTTAACTCCTCTTTATGTAATGAATGGAGATTAGCCAACATCTGATGTTTTATGCACTGTTAATATATTTTCAATCTTGATGCGAGTTGTGCGTATCAATAAAGAGGAAACAGCTGTTCATAATATTCTAGCTTTGTTTAAGAAAGTGTTTTGGCTCAACATATTACACTCCATCAGTGCAAATATGGGAGATTGATCACAAGTCAGCGTTTAATGAGAACTGATTCTTTTATGTTTCTATCTGCTGTTTTCGCTCTAGTTTTCCTCTTCAGAGCTGTAAACCGGGCAGTACGTTTACTTCAGACAGTGGAGACACTTGCACTCGGGAGCAGACTGTGCCGCTCCAAAGTGAACCCGTGAACCAAAGCTATAGTGCACTTTTGGCTTTCCTCTTCTCATTTTGTAACCGATGCAGTGGATCTGAAAACACAGAAATATCCACTCACAAACAAGCCTCCCGATCAATGCCAAATGTAAACAGTGCACCGGGGTGGTCCGCTAGCTGTTAGCCTAACCCTCAGCTCAGTGCACAGAGAGAGCAGAGATGGATGGGGCCCCCGTGAGCAGGGCCCTAAATCACTGCTCTGTGACAGGAGTTGAAATGAGGGCCTTAAGCACGGGCCCCTGGTTTCCTCTGTGCACTAATGGCTTTGGTGTAGTAGCTCTACACCAAGAATGTCTGGTCATCCCTCTGGCAAAGTGTGGACTGGAATATTAATGAATATTTGTGTTGCTTTCAGCTGCATCGCACTGGCATACACTTTTATGGATTGTTTTTTTTTTATTTCAATTTTAAACTGTAGCTCAACTCACTTTTCAAAATTGCTCTGAATTGAAGATGAAATAATGTTATTGCTTTTATTTTGTGTGTGTTTTGTCCTTGTGTTCTGTGTCTGGAATCATTATACCTACACCATATAGATACTGTGTCTATATTTAACCCTATAATACCAAATGCATCAAATTTGATACAAGCATTTCTGAGACCTGTTGCATCACCTTATGGTAAAAACTTAACTTAAAAGCCTCTTGTATCCAGGCCTAAAGAGGCTGATGTTTTTGCTGTATCACCAGAACTGCATGTAATGCCCAATGTATCATTAACGATACAAATGGAAAAACCTATATGCAAATAATTTTTTGTAATTTTCTTTTCAAATTTCAAATTTTGTTAAAGGGCCAAATAAAGGGTCCAGATTCAAGAAATCAGAATTTTCTGCCCATTATTTCTTGGGTTAGGCATTACAGGGTTAAAGGTGCACTATGAAACATTGATGAAACCTGCTTGTCTCCATGGAGGTATTTTCGTTTTCCTAAAACATTTATATTATATACTAATTAAGTGTCTCTGTCTTGCACTTATTCAATTACAGATGTGTTTATAACTAACTGTGAGCAAAATCACAGGTTTCATTTGTTGCATCACCTGCTTATTCCCACGGAGATAAAAGTCAGAACATGTTTTTCTCCTCAGGTGTCTTTACAAACTGAAACACAGTGAAATAAAACAGTAAAACACATGAAAGTGTGTGAGGCTATGGTCAGTGTGTTCTCGAGTCAGTTCACCTCACGTCTCAAGTGTGTGTCAGGTCCACAGAGCATAAATGCAGCGGTGCTGTGCTGGACTCTGCATTCATTATCTCACTTATATCCAACATGTTAATTTATTCCACACAAGTTTGTTCATCTTTTTTTCTCATACAAAGGCCAGTTGTTCTGGTGAGGGCCGGACACATGAGGTGTACACACTGTCAATGCCTGTTAGTGTCCAATGACCTTGTTAACTCATCACGCAGCCACATTTTGTTGTTGTTTGCAGCAGTGCATGCTGGGAGACACAGGGGCCTAACCTGCCTTGTACGGGCTTCTCATTCACATGCTAATGGGTCTGGTGGGATTTCAGGTCACAGTCAAAAGCTCATTGTAAAACCTCGGCTCCCTGTTTTTCTATTAATTTATGATGTTATTTGTGAGTCACTTTAATGCACAGACACACAGACGACTCTGATCTGCACAAACTCAGTGGACAGTGGGGGTCCTGGTTTGGCAGACTTGTTTGAGCAACTTTTTGCAGAAATCAAATCAAATGTTGCTTGAATTAAGAGAAAAACACTTATTCCACTGGCAGATAATATCATTTGTCAAGATGAATCTGCTCAAATAAAGTAAAATGTTCTTAATTGTGGCCATACCGGCTTGTCAAAGCCTGATCCCGTCAGATCTCAGAAGCTAAGCAGGGCCGGGCCTAGTTAGTACTTGGATGGAAGACCACTGGGAATTCCAGGTGCCACAGGGGAGTGCCAGTGGCAAAAACTGTTGTAGTGTCCTTAGGCAAGGCACATCACCCACATTGCCTAGTATGAAATTGGTGTGTACGTGAATGGTGGTGGTGGTCGGAGGGGCCGATGGCGCAGATGGGCAGCCTCACTTCTGTCAGTCTGCCCCAGGGCAGCTGTGGCTACAATAGTAGTTTACCACCACCGGGTCTGGAGTGAATGAATAATGCTCTGTAAAGCGTCTTTGAGTGTCCTGAAAAGCGCTATATAAAACTGATGCATTATTATTATTATTATTATTATTATTATTATTATTATTATTATTAATTTAAGTAATTTTAACTTACCAAGATATTGTTCTTTTCCAGCTGAAGAGTATGACCTCTTCTGGTCCAGAGGCACTGAAGGATGGCTCAGTAATGAGAGATCATTTCCATCTGGAATCAGTACATGGTGTTTCAGAACAAGATTTTATAAAAAAAAAAAAAAAAAAGTTTCTGTTGTGCAGCAAAGGACAGAATATCCACATCTAGAGCTGTCCATGTGACACATTATATAATGTTATGAAAGATAATGTCATGCCCCTGGCAGTGCCACTCCTTCCTCTCCCTGTGGGTGGAGTCCTCACCGGCAGCTCTTCACCTATAGCCGGTCTCCAATCGAGCTGGGGCCCATTTATCCTGAAATCTGGAGACCGAAGCTGCCAGATTGTTCAGTCTTGTTCGATGGTGATTCAAGTCGGCTACCAGAACTTTCTTGTAGATACTTACCTTTTATATTTGCTTCTACTTACCTCCATCTCCTGTTTTTCCAGTTTTTTGGTTCGAAGACTCCGCTCTCTGCCTGCTTCCCGGTTCCTGAGACTCTCATCTGGAAACCTGGTCAAATAAAACTCTGAACTTTATTTACTCTCTCTGGTCTATTTTTTGGGTCCATCTTGTTGAGCCACAACAGATACAATTCTACTGATGCAAAGTTTTTCAAAAAAAGCCACAACAAAGTATAACATTAGAATTGTAAAATATTCAGAAACATTCGGAAACTCAGCCTTTTCATGCTTGGCTGTCCATCAGTGGAACATGTGACCAACAGAGCTGATCACATGTACAAATGCCTGGCAAAAAAGTGGCTCCTTTCAAACCAAACCTGCGCCCATAAAGTGGACAGAGGAGTGTCTGGAGAGAGAGTGATGTTCTGGAGTGAATGAACTGAACGATGATTTAGATAAGGACGATGATTTTAAGGTGCTGAGAGAACTGGGTATGTATGAGGAAACAGAATTGTTATGATGCTCCAGTTATTATAAAGACTCTTCTTCTCTTTGCATGATGGATTTTATGAACTAAAACATGAACCTGCTCAGGGACAACAGATGGAAATTAGCACTGGCACTACAACCTGGTACAAGCATCTCTCCTGTTAAGGTCAATGTCGACACTTTTGCTCTGTCCCTGTTTCATTAAATAAACAAACTAAACTAAACTATAGTCGTCATATTTGAGATGTTCTTGAATGTCACCGTAATCAGGATTCATCTGACGAATTCATTAGTGAACATCCAAAATCCCAATGTTTGCTTTATAAATTCGAAAAGAAACAACACTCACTACTTCCTCTAGTGGCTAAATGCAGCACAGCAGCAAGAT
The DNA here is from genome assembly GCA_030686955.1 of Odontamblyopus rebecca. Lineage (NCBI taxonomy): Eukaryota > Metazoa > Chordata > Actinopteri > Gobiiformes > Gobiidae > Odontamblyopus > Odontamblyopus rebecca. The sequence continues at coordinate 32,849,737 of CM060658.1, forward strand.
ATTTGCCCCTTTTCTTTATTATTATTCTTGGGGGGTGTTTGCACATAGGCGTTCATCCTAATTTGGCGTCAGTGGAGTTGTGCGTTACTGTTGCGATTCCCTTCAGTCTTCATTATCTTTTAATACAAGTCAGAGGGTTTTGTTGCAAACTGTTAATTAAATTGTGACCTGAATAAAGAGCTTAACTTTTCTCCCTGCAGTATTCAAGCCAAACTTTAGTCTTTTCATCCCCACATTTCTCTGCTATGGGTGCTCTCAGAAACACATCACACACACACACACACGCACGCACACACTCGAGAGATACGACCTGAATTCAGATTTGAAATTTCAACAGTTTTGATGGTTTTACAGTAAAAACATTAAAAAAACAACACATTTCTTACAAAACACAAGTATACATGGACACTGAAAAATGAAAATATAAGGAAAGACAATGCAAGGTTTATTTATCTATGGGTTTCAGTGTAATGACAAATTAAACACGTTGAAATAGCTATTAACAATTCAGATCACTGAAGCACATTTCATACAGTAACAATGTGTAAAAAAATAAAATAAAAAATAAAATAAAACAAAATCGATATACATTTAGGTTGGGTTATGTTGCTTTATTCGTACCATAAATTTGTTTTGCAGATTTGAGAGGCTGGTCCCGCATTTCATTCATCCACACTTTACACAATAAACACAATAAAAACACAATAACATTTTATATAAAATATAACGGCAGTAAAAGTTTAATAATGGTCTGCAGAACTAAGGAGGATAAGCATGTAAAGTTTCCTCAGTTTGCACTCAGTTTGTGTGGTAATGTTTTAACTGTATGTAACAAATACAAATATTTGGGACATTTTATCACAGACGATCTGTCATATGATGAGGACGTCTATAGACAATGCCACATGATGTAGGCGAACATGCTCACGACCAGGTTTGGAGTCTGTACAGTAGAAGTGAAGAAGACGTTTTTAAAAACGTACTGTACTGCATTTTTTACGGCCCACCTGTGGTCAAACTGCAAAAGGGGGAACAAACACAAACTCAATGTGGTGTATAACGACTGCCTAAGGATTTTGTTGAAAAGGCCGAGATGGTAAAGTCCAAGTAACCTGTTTATGTCGGCAGGGATCAGAACTTCTCATGGAAATCTGCGCTGTTTAATGCACAGATTCATCTGACGCCTTAATGACTGTGAGAACAGTTTTATCATGAGCCTGATGAATGGCAAACTCAGAACCACGAGGTACCAGTCTGATCTGTGGAGGCACTGGTACTGCAGTTTGTTGTGAATATTGTGTTTTTGGAGTGTGTGTTTGTTCACTGTATCTTTTTAAACTCTGGATCAAGAGTCTGTAATAAAGTTTGATGATGATGATGATGAATTACAAATAAAGTGTTACAGTGCTCCAGTGCAGAATGGTTTTGTTTCATAAATAAATTAATTCATCTTATGTAGCTAAAAAAATCACTGGTTACAACATCTGAAACTGAATGAATGCAAAATTTAAATTTTGAAGACATGCTGGAGAACAGGGGCCTCCAACCTGGAGCTCGGGAGCCACCAGTAGCTCCAACCACTTCAAAGTGGCTCATCAAGGGACTTCTGAAGCATAAGTGTTGTGCTGAATAACTAAAATTTTATTTAATTAAATGCCTATTACCATTGTGCATGTGATGACGATCTCTGTGCACTAATACATGGATAACAGTTGTGTAAATGTTTTATAACTATCAAACTGTACCCCACCTAAGACTCTTATATTTACTCAGATTCTTGCGACCACTAAAATGCTCTCTGGCAATTTTGTTTGGAAAAGGTAGCTCACCAAAGGAAAAATGTTGGAGACCCCAGCTGCAAAATATTCCTGCAAAGCATTACCATATCCATGGAGATGAGCAGGTGAGGGACTCAGGAAGAAAAGTTATGTTGTACAAAACAAACAAAATTTGAAGGTCTTAAAGGTTTTGCTTTATTCACACATGTTTGAGTAACCCTTTATTATCAGTCTGTCCACATCTGCAACGTTCAAAATGCTCTGTTCCACCTTGTGATGTCATGAAGAAGCAATAATTTTCAAGTTATCAGCTCCTTTTACCTTTAGTCTAGTGGAGATTGGCAGTTCAGGAGCATGCCTATGTTCCCTCAGCCCTATGTTCCTTCAGCTCTATGTTACCTCAGCCCTATGTTCCCTCAGCCCTATGTTCCCTCAGCCCTATGTTCCCTCAGCCCTATGTTCCCTCAGCCCTATGTTCCCTCAGCCCTATGTTCCCTCAGCCCTATGTTCCCTCAGCCCTATGTTCCCTCTGTCCTATGTTCCTTCAGCCCTATGTTCCCTCAGTCCTATGTTCCCTCAGCCCAGCTCGAGGTCATGGTGCAAAGGACCCTAGGTTGAAATTACTCAGAATCATCCCTTTAAATTCAGTATAAAAATAAAATTGACTTGAATTAGAGTTTAATTTTGAGAAAAAAATCTTAGAAATGAGGGAACACAGGGCTGACCCCGGCAATTCAAGAGCTGAAATGATCCAAATGATTCTAGTAAAGGAGTTTAAAAACAAAGTGAAGCACTTCCTGTATTACCACACAACATCAACTCCAGGTTTATTTGTGATGAGAAAAAATATTATAACATCGATTAGAAACAGCGTAACATCGGCCCTTTAACTAATAATTATTACATTGTACGACTTTATTTAACTTTCCATGTGTCCCAATTGCGCATCCAATCGTGCATCCAATCCATCTCTACTCATATTTTTTTAATTATTCTATCTAATAATAATAATAATAATAATAATAATAATAATAATAATAATAATAATACATTTTATTTATTAGGCACCTTTCTAGGCACTCATGGTCGACTTACAACAACATAAACAATTGAAATACGATTAAAACATACAGTTAAAGTATTTAATTGACAGTATTTTAATGAATTGATTGTATTTAGTATTGTATTTAGAACTTGTTTTAGTATTTAGTAATGTATTAGACAGTATTTTAATTAATTGATTGTATTTTCTTTATCTGCACGACAATGACCCTCAATCTGGACTAATCTGCGCTGCTCTTCATTACCCACACATTTGCCTCAATCCTCCCAAACTCACTCAAATCCCTGTTCACATTTAGTAATTACATTAGGGATTTGAATGGGACCTGCCTGCTTGACATTTGTGATGGCTTAAAGTCTGCAGCTAAGAGAATGAGTGCTAATAGCAGATTCCTCCAGCAAACTCTACAGTCAAGACAGTAATTATGATAATGTAAGAGGTTAATGCAATGTGTTGTGGGTATGGGGCTGATTATAAGGCAGGAGGAGTATCTACGCTGGTGTTAAACAGGGACACTGGAGCTTTGGATGGTTCAGGTGCTGCTAATGTGGGATAATAGCAGGTGAGATTGTGGAGTTGTTTCCCTTGGAGATTCTGTGACTAAATTCAAAGAGATAGACTTGGCTCTGGCTCTGCACATTCTGTTCTTTTGGGATATCTTTGCAGTAGTGCTTATTATTTATTTTATAACTTCAGTAAAAATTATTTGAAGTGTCTGTAATGGAAAGGACTCAGTGGGCTTACTTTGGATTAGATTTTTTATTGTTATACACTTGTGAGAGTACAGTGCAGCGAAAGAGTGCAGACTCTAACCCATCATTTTCTTCCCTATTCCGACAACAACCCGGTATGACAACATGCCTCTATTTAGACATGCCAGTTTTCTGACACTTTTTGGTATCGCTTATTTTGATATTCTGACACATCATATTTTACGTCTCTCGCTGTCCATGGTGCTGAATGTATCAGAACAATCAATAGGTAGATAGGTATAGAGCAGCAGGATATGGCTGCAGACCACAGGCTATAAAGTTGTGAGCGTGATCATGTTAGCCATTTCCTGTCTACAGTAAAACCACACAAGGTGAGACAATTGGACTAGTTTGGATACAAAACTGTGTTGTTATTATTGTGAAATGTGGTGCAATATTTCCGATACATGATTTTTAAAGCATAAAAGACTGAAGATAAAGTACACAGGAACTAGAGTCACTATTGCTAATCTGCAACTTCACCTTGATCCGTACGCTGTGTGGATGTAAACAGCCCAACGCCGATGCGTTTACTCCAATATGGCCGCTAAATAATCAGATGCAAACTTTGAAAATGCCACAAAACAGAACAAAAAAATGAGTATTTTCAACTTCAAAAACTCAGCCAATTGCATCACTTAAATGTTTATAAAAGAATTACATGATATAAGTTTAGTTGTGGAGAGGTATGTACCAGTGGCCCTTGTGTAGACGGATGAACACTGCACCACTTTTTTGGATACACTGTACTTTAAAAACAGACTCGGTGCCTATGCTTACCTCTTACCTCGTGTTGTTTTGCTTAATGTTTACATCTGCAGGTGCCAAGAACAAGACGTGCCAAGATAAATGAAGCTCCACCAGCCAAATACAGTGGAGTAGAACCAGTGAAAAAGTGGAAAAAGTATTCAGTTTTGTTAAGTAAGAAAAAGTACAGATTCTGGAGCAAAAACATACTTAAGTAAAAGTATTAAAGTACCCAGTTAGGGTAGTAAAGTAGGGATGTAACAAAACAATAACCAAAATATTGTGATCATATTGTCAAAGGTCTCACAATATTGTGGACCATCACAATATATCGAATCACAAGTCTCTTTGCTTAAATGAATAGTTCTGATGCAGAAATAGCTAAAAAAAAAACAAAAAAAAACCAGAGGGAACTACATAAACCATGATCCTTTGCTCCATTTCAGTGCAGACTACATGAAGTACCAAATGACTGGTCAAAGCATTTTATAATGTCAGTCTTGTTATTATGTAGAATATTGTAATATCGTGAGCTTTTCCACGATATCGCAATAAATATACCGTGAGGTTCATACTGTGATGATACCATATCATGAGACTTGAATATCCTTATACCCCTAGACAGTAATTAAGAGTAGTTGGAAAATTGGGAAAAAAATTGTGAGCTACATATTTGTAAAATATCCCCACAGAAACAGCATTATAAGAACATTATTCCACTATGATTTGAACAATAGTTTGCATATATATTTTTTGCAGTGGTTCATACCGTGACGATATTGTGTCTGGAGGCTTAGATATCGTTACACCTCGTAAAAAGTAAAAGTATTTTGCACAGATTTTGAGATCTTATGAGGCTTCACATCTAGTGATTTTGCTACAGATTTGAGCTAAATTTTGCTCAACAGAAACAGCTGAATCAATGTTTTTTCCTAGCTTTTTTTATTTGTGATATTTTGTTACAGCAATTTAAGTTAGAAATAAACCCTCAGCCTTTTCAGAAGATCTCAAACAATAATAAGAAATACTTTTCAGTCCTGTTAAAAAATGTAGTGGCGTAAAATGCATACAGTACAGACAGACCTACAAGTTTTACATAAATTTTTACATAAGTACAATAATTTACCACTTTTACTTCATTATGTTCCACCACTGCGTAGAACTTTAAAATCCTGTTCTTCTCTCAAACTGTAAGCACTCTGTTCCACCTTATGATGTCATGTTTTAATACAGGAAGTGCTTCACTGTGGAAGTGCTTCCATACACCTCCACTAGAATCATGTGGATGAATTGCCTCCCTCCCTATCTCTACTGAACGAAGGTAAAAGGAGCTGTTAACTTCAAAGCTTCAAAACATCACAAGGTGGAACAGAGCATTTTGAGCTTTGGAGATGTAAACAGCGTAATATTGCAGGATTACTCAAACATGTGTGATGAAAACAAAACAACACCAGGTATGTTTGAGGAGGTAACAGCATTTGAACAACTTTTCCCTCTTCAAGACCCACTTTTTCCTCTTCTTTTCTGACAGTATTCTCTGCTAAACAGTGCGTCCTTGAGATCATCATTGTAATGCACTGAGTCTCCTGCTGAACATTGTTAAATTCAAATATTCTTATTCCTTGACGGATGAAGGATGCTGAAATGTAGCACTCCTGACACCACATTTTGGGTCTCTCCGGGGCTGGGCTAGTTTCTCTGTAAAACTCACATTTTGCTTGTTTTTCAGACGTTTGTGTTGTTGGGAATGCCTGATGGCTCACCAGGTTAAGCACTTTTTAGTACGTACTTTTATATAATGCAAATGTTGCTGATGACAAATAACCTAATATGGCTTTGGCTCATTTCTTGTTTTTGAACCATGACAAAAAAACATAATTTGGACTCTTAGCCCGGCCCTGGCCTCGCTCACCTTCCTTCTCCCTCTGATGTTGCAGCATGATAGAAAGAAAATGCAATATAGTCACGGGCAATTGCTTCCATATGGTCATTGCTTTTACTAATGCATTATCATTCAACTGATTTTTTTCCTGCCCAAAATAGCTGCTTTTTATGCAAAGAAGTATCTGTGGAATAAGCAGGGATAAGAAGTCAGGCTGTAATGGATTCATATGAAAATCTGGACTGAACTGACCCACAAGAGACACAGTGAGAACATGCAAACTCCTCACAGAAAGGTTTTGGAGTCAAACATGGAAACTTCTTGCTGCTGGAAATGTCCGCCACCTCCCTGTCTCCATGATGTTGCTTTGCATGAATTTTCCACAGTATGACATTAAATTTATATTAATATAATCTTCAGAGCACATTGTGTTGCATTTTTTGTATGAAAAGCGCTCTATAAATAAAGTTTAATTAGATTTTTTAATAGAGCTGGGTACCATTAAGAAATTATCGATACGATACCTACCTCGATACATAGACCACAATATGATATGCTTTTCGATACAGTGCACTTTTGATTCAGTACAATATATTTTTATGATATGTTTGGTGTTGCGAATTTTCATGGCTATAAACACTGACACAGACTGATAAACACTGTGATACATGCATCAGAATATTTTGACACAATGATCTATGTTTATTGTATCTGTTCCTATCAGATAAACAATAAATACATAAAAGTGTTTATTAAACCACTAAGTTTGTGCAAAGCTAAAGAAAAACACAAATTTTTCTCTTCAAAACAAAAATGTACTGCATAAACAAGTTTCCTTTTCCCAAACAAGCAACACAATTGTAGGTCTTTCACAAAATAATTAAGTAAAATATACCATGACCATCTACTCAAACAAAGGGCATTTTGGATCCAGACCCTCCAAACTTTAGCTCCAAAGGGTCTTAATGATTACTTTAATTTAAGCATTTTCTGTTAAACATGAGGTGATTATTATGTGGCTCATCTCTGTTAGGCTGTGCATTGGTTGGATTTTTAGATCCCTTGTGTACATGTAGATATGTATATACCACCAGTCCTATTCCAGAGTGGGGTGAATATATATAAAGTCTATATGTATTCAGATACTCTTCTGTTCCATTTTTATATTACTGTTTAAGAGTTGATTTCTTTTGTAATTTGTATTATGTTTATGGATACACTGTTCCCACACCGAGGAGTTCAAGTACCTCGGGGTCTTGTTCACAGTGAGGGGAGGATGGAGTGTGAGATTGACAAGTGGATCAGTGCAGTGTCGGTAGTGATACGGTCGCTGTATCGGACCGTTGTGGTGACGAGGGAGCTGAGCCAAAAGGCACAGCTTTTGATTTACTTCAGTCTACATTCCTCCCCTCACCTATGGTCATGAGCTCTGGGTAATGACCGAAAGGACGAGATTGCAGATACAAGTGGTGAAATGAGTTTCGTCCGCAGAGTGGCCGGCTGCTCCCTTGGAGATAGAGTGAGGAGCTTGGTCACATGGGAGGAGCTCGGAGTAGAGTTGTTGCTCCTCCATGTTGAGAGGAGCAGCTGAGGTGGCTCGGGCCTCTAGTCCGGATGCCTCCTTGACGCCTCCCTTGGGAGGTGTTCTTCAGTGGAAACACTTGAGACGTTTATATTTTGTCTACAGAGCGCTTTACCGCTTTCCCACATTTCCAGTTCGGGCTTCTTTTCAGTGCTCCCTCTGTTGTTCTGAGCGTTCAATGCAAAGCGATGGAGACAAAACACCGCCAATCAGGCCCTGTGTTATGAGCACTTGAGATTCTTGGACTGCTCTGGTGGTGCGAACACATTCGAGTAAAGCAAAGGACCTGCGCGGACTACAAATGCTACGCTAGACACACTAACAGTCACAAACAGCAGTAAAAAGCAGTCTTTTGCAGTAGCTCTTCATCGCTACTAGTGCTGAATGAGTGCTGTTCCTGTGAATACTGACACGCTATTTGTCAAGTCTTTCAATTAGGGAGCAAGATGTGTTCGCCGGAGTGCGGGTTTGCAAATATGAATGGGTAAACAAAGCTATTTAGCGCAGACTAATCACCGGAGCTGGCAGTGTCTGGAATAAATGAGGTCCCGTTCACACAGCTTCACACGATTCACAGCATTACAAAAGAGAAATGGTCTTGTTAGTGTTTTTAAACAGGATTAAATGGGAGGGGTGAGGCCGGTGAGCTCATATGAAACTCCATCATGAATCCAAATGGATGTTGATACTGTTTTTGAGTGAGTGTTTCGGATGCCTGTGTCTGGAGGAGCAGAAACTGACAAGAACAACATGGATACTGAGTACAAGTTTAGGCAATTTATTTATGTTATAATGTCGTAGCCTCATCACAAACAAACCTGGAGTTGTGTTTTTCATTCTCATCTCTTAAGCACACAAATCTTACTTATTTACTGTATATTTCAGACTATGTCACACTTTTGTATGTACTATGTACACTTATGTATTACATTTTTCACACTGACAGTCCATAGACCAAAGATATAAATCATATATATGAATCAAAAATTAAAAAAAACAAAACAAAACAAATGATTATCCGTTTTTTCATTTTGGTTTTAGAGACAAATAAAGAAAAGAGTTGTTTTTTCATTTTCTTATTTTTGGTTTTATATTGAAAAACAAATGAACGAATGATACACAAATTCTTCTCTATTGGGCTGTTTTTATTACTATGACTTCTATAACTTGCCTCGGTCTCTGATTTTATAAAACAAATTTTCCCCAAAAAGCGCAACTTATCATCCAATGTGACTTATATATGTTTTTTTTTCTTCTTCATTGTGTATTTTTTGGCTGGTGCAACTGATAGGCCGAGAAATATGGTAAGCTGTGTTCTTCTGTCAAACTGAAAACAAGGTCATGTGATAAAAGAAAGTGCTCCACTGTGTTTTTAAACTCCATAAACTTTCACTAGAATCATTTGGTTCATTTGCAGTTCTGGAAATGCCAATCTCTGCTAAATAAAAGGTTAAAGGAGGCTTTTAATTTGAAAGCTACCAGTGCATCATGAGGTGGAACAAAGCATTTTGAGCTTTGGAGATGTAGACAGACTAATAATAAACGATTACTCAAATATGTGTGAATGAAACAAAACACAGCTCCAGGCATGTTTTTGATGACAAAAGAATTGTAACATGGCTCAAAGCTCACAAGACTCAGTTTTGTGTAATACAATGCAAGCCAATATATGCCTATGTTCAGGCTGCAGCCTTTAGTTTTTTTCGCCCCTATGCGACCTGTGTCTGATCTTTTAATGACAGTCTGAACGACATAGATCTGATTTTTCAAATGCAACCCAGGCGACTTGGATATGCGCTCCTAAAACCGATACATATCCGATCCTTTGACATGCAACTTCATTCTGAATGGCCAGGTCACATTCATCCGACCTACACATCATCAACAAGTGAGAGTTTGGCTATTGGGCTGTAACAAGCACCTGTTGTGAGCCAACACAGCCCAACGCCGACGTTTTCTCACTGAAATAGGCCGAAGATGTGTAAAATCACCACATTTGGGCCGTTCACACTGGAGATCACAGACAAGTCGCATTTAATTGGAAATGTGAATGACCTCACAAAAGAATCGCATTTCACAAAAAAATCTGAATTGAGCATTAAGCCCTGCAGTCTGAATGTAGCCTTAGTCACTCTTGAACTTCAAAATCACAGCTTCCATTTTGTTTATAGAACTTTTTTAATAGTAACTTTAAAAATCTGTACAACTTTGTGTATTTTATGCTTTTGTACTTCTCACAAACTGGTTTTAACATGTTTGGCAGGTTGTATGGAGTGCATCACAAAGTCAGACATTTTTGCAACAAGCACCACAATTGTTTGACATTTGGCACTGTGGGTAAATACAGTTTCAGTTTAGTAGACAAAGCAGAAGTAAGTTGGAGTCGCACATTTTTCAAACATATCATATGGCAGCTGACTCTGTTTTGGACAACAGAAATCTTACCTGCACTTAGGCTCTTCTCTTGCTTTTTTGAACCAGAAGAAATGTGACTAGTGCACATGGCCTAAAAAGGTTTACCTGACCGGACAGAACCACACGCTTTGACCAAACCTGTCAAAGACGAGTGGGTCTGGAGCTGAATCCTGTCTCTGTGATTTCAGAGGGCATGACTGACAGCTGGATTAACCAATCAGAGAGACACAAGCTCTGTCACGTAAAAAAAAAAAAAAAGGCAGTTTACGAGTAAAAAAGGGAGAAAAACAACATGACTGAGAAACAGCATGGATTTTTACTGATCTTTCAGACCAAAGAACCAAACTATTAGTGCATGAGTTAAAAATTTAAATTAATTGTTCAGGGCAGGCCTAGGCCCTGTCCATATCTGCTGTAACAACAATAAACCTTTGTCTGTATTCCAAAAACTCATCGGGCTTCGCAAATGGATTAATTATTATTTTCTTCCAGATCTAATTTTTTCCCCACAACATTACAGTCAAAGAAAATACCAAGACTTCTTGCATCTGGAGTGACATTACTGGAGAGCACCCCAAGCTGTAAGTCACAGTGGTTCAAAGATCGAGGACCAATGGGGATTACTTCAGTTTTGGAGTCACTGAACATAAGATAGCGGCTCACCAACCTGTGTTTAACTATGTTAAAACAATCCAGGAGATTTGAGCAGTTAAAATTGGAAATGTGGGAACTGATGGGCAGATATAATTGAGTGTCATTTGCATGGAAATGGTATGAGATGTTGGAGCGTTCTATCAGTTATCCCAGTGGCAGCATAGAAATTGAAAAGAGGAGTGAGCAAGGACAGAGTCTTGTGAGACGCCATATCTGAGATAGCCAGACTGGCACCACCTAGTGCCTCCGCCCAATTTCATTTCTCTTCAGTGTCAGGTCAGGAATCTGAATACACTCGGCGGTTTGCAAGAACCCCGGAAGTTGTAATCGGGGCACCAGCCAATCAGTGAAGAGCTGTGAAACCCTGAGGTCAAACTCTAGCACCTCTGGGTTCTTTTGTGGTGCAGCACAACAGTAAACAAAGTGGTCGAGATGGATGTAGACAAAGCCAAACATTTTGTGTTGCCAATGATTCCCAACATTGAGGATTTAAAGCCTGAGCAAAGAGAATGTTGATGGTGAACTTTATCAAGGGGAAAGACATTATTGCCCTTCTTCTTATGAGATTTGCTGCTGTGCTGCAATTACTTGGACACCACTGAGCACTCCAGCACATTACATATGTCACCACCAAACAGCAGCGATTGGTTAAATAAAAAAGTATCCACCTACTGTCGAGCGAATGAATCCTAATGCTGTGAGGTCAGATGGTTTCTACAAAGTGAAAACGGCTGATGAATCAAGCTACATCTGAGACTGTTTGAGGAAGAAATACAGAATGTTCAGTTTAGAATGTAAGATTTTAGTGGGATGAGAGGATTGATACATGTGATGGCTCATGACATTATAGAGAGACTTCTGACAATGCAGTATCACAATATTTCGATAGTTACAACCCTAATTCCCCTGAAACAGTGAATGGAGCAGGAGGGACTGGCGTGTCATGCTACTAAAACCTGTATGTTTGATTTGACTCGGCTCAGGCCTGAGAGGAGGAGCTCTGTGCTGTGGGGTGACATTTTGTGACATTTGGGTGGCGACTTACATGAAAGGTCTTGCCATGGGAGAGTTAGCTGCTGTTAGCTCGCCGAGGTGACTGGGCACACAATGCCTCCACAGGGGTCTAACCGGGGTGAGGTCTGCATATGTTTTCAGATGAATCATGGGACGGCATCTGTCTCCTTCAACCATACTGTGCAAATGAATGAAGGCGTGAAGTAGGTTGTGTGATTGTAGTCATTAGCATTTTAAGTAGCGCTACACAATCAGCGCCATTAGCCAAAAACATGATCGCTAATTTCCTCTGCGACGCCAAACAAAATAGAGATTATACCATCTTGTCGTTAATAATAATAAAAACGTAGTGAAGCCTTCAGGGGAAAATCTTTGTGTTATTATTATTATGGACACTTGTGAGGACGTAGTTGTAAAATGAACAGAGCAAACTGTAGGCCCAATAAAGATGCAAAAATGCACAAAAGGCATAAATAAGAAATTTAAAGTGCTTTTGAATCAGGCTTAGTTCACAAACAGAATCCATGTACAAGTCCATACCGGAGAGTGTTAAACTTTTTTTTAACATTTTCACGTTACCTGCAGAGCAAAAATCAAATAATAATGGATAAAATTTATTTAGCGCTTTCTTGGACACTTAAAATCAAACTTCTATTGTAGCCACAGCCGCCCTGGGACAGACGGAAGTGACGCTGCCGATCTGTGCCATCTGATCGCTCACAGACGCCGCGTTCAGACAAGGCAAAGTGGGTGAAGTGTCTTGCCTAAGGGAGCTTCACTGCACTGGACTGTGGCGCCTGAAATTCCCAGCGGTTTCCCATCGAAGTACGGACCAGACGTGGCCTCGCTGATCTTATGAGACGTGACGAGATCAGCACCAGCCTGTCAAAGCAAAAGTGTAACTCGTGGCACCATGATGGAAAACTCAGAGTCCCTGTGTAAGCAGGATGGAGACGACACTAAATAAAACTCAGCACATAATGTCACCTCCTCCCACCTTCTGAACTGCAGTGTGAGCTTCTCCACACCGGAAGGCGTTATAGATCCCCACTGACAACGATGTCTGTAGAATGTGCTTGAGCTGTGGCTACTTCTACTTCTGTGTATCTTCACGCTGTCCTTGTTTTTGTAGAATAAATGTAAATACTCTGAGATTAAGAAGAGACAAGAGGTTGGAGAGGCTGATTTTAGTGATGGGAATTCTTTTGGCTTGGTTGACTAAAAAGAGCCGGGACTTTCAGCTCCTAAGCGGCTTTTCAGGTTGTTTTGTTGTTTTAATTAATTTATTATCAACAACAATATAAAATTCTGCACAAAATGAATTACTAATGTAAAAACATGCCTTTTATTTATAGATGTTTTTATTTATTCACTCCACATAAAATGTAAAAAATAAATGATAAAATACCAAAAAACAACTATTTACAGTTCAACTTTTACCTATTTAAATTTTCAGCTTTTTCATTTTAAACAAATTTAAAGTGAAACAACACAAACACTGCAAAGCGACGTGCACCTCCAAAATTTTCTAACTACGTGTCAGATCGATATGGACAATAAGAGCTGTGATTGGTCCTCTCGACCACCGCTCTACATTTTCAGTACTCTGCTCAACGTATACATTGAGTAATAATGTGTTTAATGCAACTTTGTGCACTTTGTTTATGTTTTACAGAAACAAAACTTAAAACCACATGGCTAATTTGCATATAGTATAAGGGCTCCCTGATGTGGTCAGCTTCTGTCTCAACTTCTGCCCCTGCCCCTTCTGCTCAGCACAAACAGATATTGACCAATCACATGCGCCGTGAAGAAAAAAAAGTGAAAGAGAAGGTGAAAAACCAAAACACTGCTCCCAATAAGGAGCCAGCTCCCGTAGCTCACTTAAAAGAGCTGGCTTCAAAAGCCATTTCGTTCGCGACTGACCCATCACTACTTTATTTACCATCATCAATGAACAACAATGAACACTGCTAACTCTGCTGCCTGTGCAATACTGGGACCCTGTGCAATAATGTAAGATAGTAATTTATTGTATATATAGTTTTTAGATTGCAATTTATTGTATATATTGTCTTAAGATACCAATTTATATGATACATAGTTTTATAATCCTTATCTTTTTAGATCCTTATAGTGTTTGTCTATTTTTAACTTAACTGTACTCTATTGCTGCTACTGTTTCTTGCTGTTCTCTTTACTGTGCGTTGCAACACTGAAATTTCCCCATTGTGGGACAAATAAAGGATATCTTATCTTATCTTATCAAGACACTGATGATGTTGTCCATTCCCGTCTAGTGCAGTCCGGTCTGGCTATGCTTCTGTTGTAGGGAGTATTATGCCTCTAATGATGTAGGCCAAGATAACATGGACCGAGCTGGCTGTGCTAGCACAGCACAGAAATACAATCACCAATACACCAATCTAGGACTTATTTCAGTTTCTGTCATTGATCTGATTGATTTTGTTTAAAAAAAAAACATTGTTTAAATTAAATGAGCTATTATTAGTACATTAAATCAAATATATCTGAGCTTAACACTACCCTGTATTCAGTTATGGAAGAAGTATTCAGTTTTGGTACTTACATAAAAGCACAGATACCAGAGCTAAAAATAGTATTTCATGCAGATTTTGAGATCTAATAATATGTAGTGGTTTTAATAAAGGTTTGTGCTGAATGTTGTGCAACAAAAACAACTCAACCAATATTTTTTCCTCACTGTTTTTATTTTTACATTTTTATTTACTCAAACTTCATACATGTTAAAAGTAAAACCCCTCAGCCTTTTCAGCAGGTCTCAAACTATAATAATAAAAAATACTTTAACTTTTCAGTCCTGTTAAAAAATGTAGTGGAGTAGAAAGTACAGATACCTAAATTTTTACTTAAGTATATTTTATTTTGTTACGTTCCACCACTGGCTGTATTTGAGTGCAAACAAGTGTGGAGAGTTAAGTTCGCTCTGAAGCTGCAGATCTATTGAAGACGGGCTCCTCGGCGGCTCCTCGGTGGCTCCTAATTGGATGGGGAGCGGGGAGCACTGGTGATGTGGTGGAGATGAGACCGGAGTGGACGCCTGGAGGACACACGTGGACATGTCCTGGATCAATGTGTGATTGGAGACGTGTCCACAGAGACCAGAGCCGTGCTCCTCATTACATCACAGTGAGACAGTTCCTCTGCAGCTGGAGCTCTGCGGTGTGTGGAGTGTGAGGGTCTGAGGAGCCGCCACATTAGTCAGAGTCGCTGTGTTTGTCTTAAGCAATGTCAGTCAGGATTTCAATGACCTGCTGAACCGGAGAATGAAGAGGAATGGCAGATTCACACTAAACATCACATGAAATCATTTAAATCAGAGCATGTATTTACACCACAAAGAGGTGGACTGAAAATGAAGCTGACCGAAGCTAGCAGTTATAGGGGTGAATTTGGAGACAAATTTAGAAAACAAATTTATTTATGGACAAAATAGAGAAATAAAAATACCAGGATCATGTTTTTCGGAGGAAAATTGGGACTTTCAATTACTCATCTGACTCCTTCAGACTGACATTTATTTTCCACCTCTCGTTAGGAATGTACTAATTTTATTCCACATTTCTTTAAGAGCAGTACTAAAACACACTTCTACTAAAAGGGACAGTTTAGCTTTTTTGACATGAATCTGTATGTCCCCGTCTGCAGTGTCGTGCATCAACACTGACTTACCTCCCGACAGCGTCCGGTGAGTTGAGTTCTTCCCTGGTGCTGATGAAAGTATCCGGCAAGTTGGTTGAGGTCATGAAAATGAAGTGTTTTTCATCTCAAAACAAAATGTGTTTAAAAGAGTGATACATTTGCATTACAAAACATGAACCGTGAAAAAGTCAGACCTCATAATCGCTTGGTACTATTTTCTCTCTGCTGCTGCCAGGTGAAGCCGTGCACAAATCCAACACTTTTTTCAGTAGTTCGGCAGTGTTTACGTGCTCAGACTTTTGACTGCCACGACGCGAGAGAGCTAATGTGAGAGCTACAGAGATGAGTATATAAGCTTGTATGAGCTATATAACAATATATATAAAATGGTGCGGACTTGTGATTATCCAGGCTGGAACAACAAAAATCCAGCTTCAACTTGTCCCACTCTGTCCCTCCTCTCTCTCTCTCTGCCCGTTCTGACTCCATCTGGTGAATTTGGGCATCAGCATATTCGGGTTCATAAAGATCTCCCCTTGGCTCTGTGCTAAAGGCCATGTCTTCATCGTTGGTGTCATAGTCACACATGTTGTTAACTTTCTGAGTAGTAAACACAGTGAAACAGGAGCGGAGTCACCTGGCAGCAGTGTGGAGTGATACGACCAGAGAGAAAATAGTACCAAGCGACTTTTTTCCGTTCATGTTTATGATGCAAATGTGTCACTCTTTTTTTCCAGCATCAAAAACGAAGAAGAACTCAACTCACCGGATGCTGTCGGGAGGTAAGTCAATGTTGATGCATGACACTGCTGACGGGGACATACAGATTCATGTCAAAAAAACCCAAATTATCCCTTTAAAGACAGTACTAATTTTCCACTTTTCCTAAAGCAGTACTTATTTTATTTATTTTTATTTATGGGACAGTGCACATTAATCAACATTTACATGTAAACATGCCAGAATTAGCCAGACGGCTATTTTTCATCTGTAGTCCCAGGACAGATGTTGGGTGTCCAAAATGTTTTAGGTTGATGGGGGAAACCGGAGTACCCAGAGGAAACCCATCCAGACACGGGGATGAACATGCAAACTCCACACAGAAAGGCCCGGGCTACCCGGGGACCGAACCCGCAACCTTCTTGCTATGAGGCCTGAGTGTTGCCACTCAGCCACCGTGCCACATTAAATGTCAGTTATTACCTTAACCTCTTTCCTCCGAGTGCTCATTGATGGAGAAGGACTCACAAAGAGTTCAGTCCACTTGTATTTGTTGAATACGCTGCAAAAATACTCTTGAACACACAAAGAAAAGAGTTCAACTACCTGTCCCTGATCTAATACAAAACCTGGGATCCAAGACCAGGCGCCCCGCTTCTCCAGTCTTCTTTCCGTCCCTGAGCCCCTTTTAATTCTCCTGGTCTGAACATCAGATCATCTCGTCTTGGCTGCAGCCAGTTGTCGTCTTCTCCCATTGGTCCAAAACAGTTCCTCAGTGTAGAACGTCACCTCTTCACCTCTCGCCCAACCATCTCTGCAGACACACTGGAGAAAAACATTTTGCACAAGAAGTAGCATCATTTTGACCTTTAAGTCGTCTAGTTTCATTTTGGTTCTCTGACTTTATAATCATCTCATGCGATTAACACCTTTTAAGCAATAAACAAGCATAAAGTAGTCCTAAACCACCAGTGCATAGTAACAATCAAAAGACATAATAGCTAACAATGTAGAGTGGTTTAATATGAACTATTTAAGACAAAAAACACTCAAGCATACAATAAGTAACATTTTTTAAACCCTGCATTCTACTTTGTTATCATAAGACCAGTTTCATTAATTCTCAAAAAGATGTGGCACTGTGAGACGTGGAAAGCTAGAGCCTAGAGCTACACTTAATACACTTCTGTGCACCACATTTTTTACATATTTTTTCATTTAATATTTTTGTCTTTGACGCATTATGCACTGAAAATATAATATTTTAGATATTGGAGCAAATGTTGTGAATCAACAAACAGAAGACAGCTGTTACTTTGTTTTACTGAACAAGCTGGCCCAAAATTTTAGTTGCGTTAGGGACGGGAAATGTAAAAAAGTTGTCTTGGAGAATAGAGTGACTTTATCATAGTTTAAAAGGCCCATTTCACGCTATTTTCTGATCTGTGTTATAATGTTGTTTCCTCATTATAACATACCTGTTGTGTTCATTCACGCATGTTTAACACACAAACCGTTCAAGCTGAGGTCTCCTCTAAACTGAAAATACTTCAACATGTTTTTATAATACATACACCTTCACTAGAACCTTTTGGAAACCTTCAGCCCTGGAATTGTCAGAAAGGTAAAAAGCAGCTGTTGACTTGAAAGTTGTCAGGGCATTTTGAGCTTTGGAGATGTGGACAAAACACAACTCCAGATATGTTTTTGGTGAGGTCACAGCATTATAACACGGCTGAAAGAGTCCATTTTGCGTAAGTATAGGTTCTCTAAAAAGGGTCCAGCTACAAATTTCAGGCTCTGTAGCTCCTTGTTCGTGGGAGCAGATGCATCAGACCCATATGAATTATTCAGCCGCGCTCTCATTGATCTAATATTGTACACACAGCTACTGCCTGAGCCTGCTCCCTCAGTCTGACAGCTGAACGTGCACTGCCTTGATGCACGTGCACACACACCCCTGGAGCACGTGCACACCCCTGGAGCACATGCACATTCCTGGAACATGAGCACACTCTTGGAGCATGTGCACACCCTTGGAGCATGAGCACTCTCTTGGAGCATATGAACTCTCTTGGTGCATGTGCACTCTCCTGGTGCAAGTGCACACTCTCTTAAAGCATGTGCACACCCCTAGAGCACAACCACACACTCTTAAAGGATGTGCACACTCCTGGAGCATGAACACACACTCTTAAAGCACCTGCACACTCCTACAGCACATGTACTCTCCTGGAGTATGAACACACTCTAAAATCATGTGCACACCCCTGGAGCATGTGCACACTCCCAGAGCCTCTGGTGTGGGTCTAGGGTCCAGGCGTCCCGGGGCTGCTGGGAGCTGATGGAGGGAGACCGGAGCTCAGCAGGAGAGTGTCCACCCTGCTGTGCCCCCTCCAGAGTGACAGGTGAAGGACTGCACCTGACAATGCACCTGACAGGCAAAATATATTGTGAAAAACACATTCGTACATTGAGTCGATTTGCCTCTGCACAGATTTAACAGAAACTTTTCTCCATAGAGATAGATAGGTTTGATACCATACTGTGGAACATTCCAGTCAAAGCAATAACATTGCCGTGGAGACAAGCAGATGGTGGACACTTCATCAGAAGTTACAGTGTGCACCTTTAAAGGACCTGTGTTAAACAAAATGGATTCTTGTGAGTTTTAAGACTTGTTGATGTTGTTACCTTCTTAGAAAACAGACCTGGAGTCATATTTATCATACTATTACTATTAGTCTGTCTACAGCTCCAAAGCTCAAAATGCTCTGTTCCACCTTGTGATGTCATGAAGCGGTAGTTTTCAAGTTAACAGAAATCTTTTACCTTTTGTTCGGTAGAAACTGGCAACTCCAGGGCTGAAATCCTCCAAAGTGAAAGTGTACGGAGTTAAAAATCAGTGTTTTCAGTTTGAGAGAAATCTGCAGGTTTGTGCGTTCAATGTGTGAATGAAACAAAACACATCTCCAGGTCTGTTTGTGATCAAAAATGTGTAATAAATCATCTTTAAAGTATTGAAATTGGTTCTACACTGGGTTGTGTTGTGTGGTTTCAAGAAAAAAAAATAGGAAAAGGAAAAATTTGGGAAGAATTTTCTGACATTTTTAGCTTACTGCACAACAAAAATCTGATTTTTACACACAGTTTTGAATTCCTGTGACATCGGCACCAACACTAAACGCGCTTGTTGCACCATTCATCAAGTGAAACCAGAGGAAACCAATAATCATGGTCAGTCATAGTGTATGATACAGTACCGTGTATGTGTACTAAATATAAATACTGTCTACAAGGCTTTTACTGTAACCCTATGTAATAAACATGAAAACACAGCACCAGAGCATAACTACAAAACGCCACTGTAAAGAAATGCACGACCTCCATCTCATTTCCCCCCACAATGCACTTTGACTTAAGATAAGCTTTGTTATTTGCCTTTGTATGTTTATAAAATACATAGACTTTTAAAAACACGTAGTCAGCAAATTTGAGCCAATGCATTTTTAGACAAATTCAGCAGCTCCCCTCTCTCCCCCAAAGCCTCCTCCCGCTGGGATTTGCAACACTGACTTTTTATTAGGCTCAATGAAAAGAAAGTAAATATAGATATAATCCTCTACAATAAATCAGATTATGATCCTAATTTATTTTTCCAGTTAACATAAATTGTATTACAGCTCTAGGGTTTGATCATGTAAAATCTTTATCTATCTATTGATCTATTTATTAGGCATGCAACAATATTGATATAGTCTCATGATTTGACACATGTGCTTAATTGATATGCATGTGTCACCCAAAGTGCTCTGTGTTGTCATTTATTTTAGTCCGAAAGTACAACAGTTATCGCGGTGTCCTCCTCAGATTCAGCAAGAACACAGCTCTATAGGGCCTAACAGCTAGAATATTCTAACAGAGGTCAGTCACTTTTTATTTTACGTTTATAGACCCAGGAATGACAAAAATATGAACTTTTAAATACTCTAGAGTCACTTTTAGTTTGACCTCGGTGCACTCATATACACACACGTGACACAACTTGCAATATGCAACCTATTTCTTAGACTCCATCTCATAAGTTTTACTCAGAAGATGGTCCGTTGAGACATTTCTATGTAATATAACACAGTTTTAGTATTTAGAAAGAAAATGGGAGAGCACAGTGTGTGCAGGGTTCCTACAGGTTTCTTCAAGTTAAATTAAAGACCTTTTTAAGACCATCCATCCATCTTCTCCCGCTTAAACACCAACTCCAACACTTAGTGGTTCCGCCACTCGTTATTTGGGCGACTATATTTAACCAAATAATGGTGATTGACAAATTAAACTTTTAAGGAGAAATGTGATATGGAGAAGATCAAACACAAATTTTAAGACCCAGATATAAAAACTCAACACTTCCACTCTTTTTAAGGTATTATATCCAAATTCATAAATTCAATGCTTTTAAGACACTGTAGGAACCCTGTGTGTGTAAAAAAGAGCAGGACAGTGTGGCAGAAGCCATTGTTTGTCTCTGCTGCTGCTGGAGACAAGGCAGCAGTGCCGACACAGGAGCCTGTGTGAACGCAGTGAGAGGAGAGACTCACAAAGGAGGAACAGAGAAGAAATCGTCAAATCATCATCAAAAAAGGAAAAGTCTGATAATGTTACCACTCTATATTAAGAGTAGACTGGCTAAATTATAAAATATAGAATTGCCTGAGAAAACGCTTTTCTTATTTTCAGAATAAAAATGCTGTAAATAATTGAACCAAATGAACTAGAAAACTTAAAACACATATAAACTACAGTACAGCTGCACAGTTGTACTGTAATGTATGTATTGTTTCATTAATATTATAGTGTTATTATATTATACTCATGAGCAAAAAAAATTACATGATATTTTTTATCATGTAAAACGTATCGAAATCGAATCCATATCATGTATACATGGGTGATATCAATTTGCGTATCGAGATACATATCGAATCATGGGAAAAGTGTTGCATCCCTACTATCTCAATCCGATGCCCTCCCTGTGTCTCCATGTGTAAAACCCTGTAGTTTTTCTATTTATTATTTTTACTTGTACATATGCATTTAATTATTTATATAATGATGCCTTTTTTGCTTTTTTTGTCTTATGCTATTTTTGCTAAATATATTGTTGCTGATTGTTATTCTATTATATTGTGATGTGTGAACTACTATGCCCAAATAATTTCACTTGTGTATCAATAAAGTTTGTCTAAGTCTGAGTTTAGACCTCTATGAACATGTTCTGAAATGTTCCTGTGTGTCAGATGCCCTCCCTTTGTCTCCGTAAGGTCTTATTCTGCATAAAAACCACTAACTCTGTGGTTTAGACCAATACAAACCTGTTCTTAAACACACAGGATACTTGTTTAGAGTTCAGATTCTTCTTTCTATTGTGATCATGACCTATACCGTGGATCTCAAAATGGAGACCGCGGTCCAAATCCGGATCCCGAGAGCATTTTGACTGGACCACGGATTGTTAACTGGACCTTTTTGGAGTTCTAGACGTACAGTCTCCACGGAGCTTTGCAGCGCCACTGTCTCTTTAAATGCAGCGCGTTATGTGCAGCTTTCAAAAGGAAAAATATACTGTTATATTTATTACATACATTAAAAACAAGTATGTGCACCACGCGAGTATTCCTATGTTCATTTTTAGACGTTTATTTAATTTTAAGAAATACTGCATTTACTTGTGCTTGATAGAACCAATGAAACGTGTCAATTTGATCATGTGACTGGCCTCGCATCCTCACAGAAGATTGTGGCCTTACCGGCTTGTCAAAGCCTGATCCCGTCAGATCTCAGAAGCTAAGCAGGTCTGGGCCTGGTCAGTACGTGGATGGGAGACACTGGGAATTCCAGGTGCCACAGGGGGGCACCAGTGGTAAAAACTGTTGTAGTGTCCTTAGGCAAGACACTTCACCCACATTGCCTAGTATGACAGTGGTGTGTGTGTGAGTGATGGTGGTGGTCGGAGGGGCCGATAGTGCAGATTGGAGCCTCACTTCTGTCAGTCTGCCCCAGGGCAGCTGTGGCTACAATAGTAGCACCACCACGGGGTCTGGAGTGAATGAATAATGCTCTGTAAAGCGGCTTTGACTGTCCAGAAAAGCACTATATAAATCTGATACGTTACTATTATTATTATTTTATTATCGCCTTTCTCAGCAGAGATTTTGATAGCAGAAAGCAACAACAGTTTAGTCATCTAGAGCAAGATCATTTGTCATTCGTCAATTTTACCAACTTGTGGATTTACTTGCTGCTTGAACATTTTCGTATACAGCTCAAATTAGGAAAAACAACTCGGATTGGGTGTTATGTGGAAAGACAACCAGTGCTTAAAAGAGGATCAGCTCACCTTAAAATGGGTAAGTGATCAAGTGAAGCGGTAATAACGACCATATTGTTGTAAACAGTGTGCGAAATACCCGTCAGTATTTGGGGGTCCCCATCTCCGAATTGTTGAGCAATACAGATCTACATTTTTAATATGCAGAAGCCTATGCAAAGTTGTGTATTACAATGTATACAATGTAGGCAAACGAGTGAATAAATGTCAATGCACTTGTCAAGGACGAGGGTTTTCAAGACAATAATTGGGGACAGATTAGTTAGACTGTGTTTGTTGCTCCAACACCTGCTATACCCGGGGCACTCGCGCTGGGACTTTTGGGCCGTGTCGTGCTCGGTCGTCTGGAGTTCTGTGTTTGCACCTGTCGGGCTGTGGCCAGGGCGTCATCGCACGGCGCTATTTGCGGGTCCCGCGGTTGGAGCTGCAGTTTTGGCGGAGAGGGTGGGTCCGGCGGCAGGGGGTGTCTGTTGCGTGGTGGAGTGGGTGTGGGCTCCTCCGTGTGTTTGTAGATGTGGTGGCGGCGCGGGGGAGAGAAGTTTTCCGTGGCCCTTGTTGCGGATTCTCCGTATGTTTTAAAGCAGACTTTGTTTCGTGTTTTCCTTGAGTGTTTTCTCAGTGTGTGGCGTGGTGGCCTGTTAGCTGCAGCTGGTTGGAGATGGTTGTTGTTGTTGTCTAGTGAGACTTTGGTGATCTTCAGCTGATGATCAGTGGACTGTGGAGGCCAAAACACTGGTTCCTACCTTAGATGAGGCTGGTCTTCAAATGGAAATGCTAGGGATGAAAACATCTGAAGTTCTCAAAGCACAACACAAAGATGTTAATGTCACTGACTTTTGGGTCAATGTGGTTTCCAGATCTGACTTTAGAAATGCATCAGCTCTTGCCATGTTCTTGCTTAAAACAGTATATTCCCGTCTACTTATGTATGTGAAGCATCTTTCTCTCTGATGAACAATATTAAGAATCAGGATAGAAACAGACTGATGTGCATCTTGGACAGTGTCTCAGGATTGTTACCACATATTACTAGCCAGATTTGAGAAAAATAGCCTCCAAAAACACTTCTCCCATTACAGAAATAAAATGTTGAAAAAAAAAAAAAAGTCTATAGTTCAATTCAGACATATTTGGTATTTGGTAATTGTTGAGTTGAGTAGTAGTAAATGCAGTATATTTTTGATTAGTTCCTTCGTTTGTTGAGGTGAGTAGTACACAGTGACATTTACTTGAATAACTTTTTGGAGAAAATGTAGTTTTCAGAGTAGTTTTCTTGCAGGATACTTTTACTCACTACTTTAGTCACAGTTGTTCTAAGTAACTTAGTGAGTAAATCCATATTATAAAAATGAAATTATTTGAACATTTTTGTTTCTTTGACATTTGTTATCTTTAATATGCATTTCACAATGTTTTGCCCAGTTAGGTAAATCAAATTCAAATAAAGTTACTCTTACTTGAGTCATTTCTTGGACCACCAGGCTACTTTTTTTTTTACTTGAGTAATAGTACTGTTACTTGAAGACAACTTCTTTACCTTGACTTCATTTGTTAGTAATGTAGTAGTTTTACACTTAAGTCATTTACAGATGTCGGTGGAAGCAGTTTTACAGTTGTATTTTGGTATATAAAACATAGCCTCTTGGTAGATGTTCTAGTGGACCCCGGTGTTGGAATGTGGAAATGTTTTGGCCCCCTGCGAAATTTAATTGGAGACCCCTGACCTATACTTTTTAAAGGGCCCATATTACACTATTTTTTCATCTATGTTATATTGTTTCCTCAGCAAAAACATAGTTGTGTTTTGTTATATTCACATATGTTTAAAACACAAATACAGGAAGTGCTCCACTGTGTTTTTAAACTTCATACACCTTCACTAGAGTCGTTTGGATGGTTTCAGACTTGGAATTGCCCGATCTCTACTGAACTAAAACTTTTGCTTTGTGACATCACAAGGTGGAACAGAGTATTTTGATCTTTGGATACAGACTAATAATAAAGGAATACTCAAACATGTCAGAAGGATTATAGACCTATTCTTATTACTCCTCTTCTAGTAAAATGAGTCAGAGCAAAGCTGACTAAATAACTCTGTCTCTCCATTTGAGAGCTGATATTAAATCCTTCTCTGTGAATCCCACCTCAGCACATCGTTGGCTCTGGGATCACAGGAGCATTTTTATTAGGGCCTATTTCATTCACTCAGTAATGTTCACTTACTTTATTCTTCTTTGGAAACTTTTATTTGTCATTGACATACAAAATTTGGTACATATATTTGTGACATGCTCTTGATTAAAGTAAATTAACGATGCCCACACCTCAGCTCACATTGTGCTGCCATGGCAACAAGCTATAAATCTGTCCTTGTCCATGACAAAAACTTTGGTGACCAGATGCATCATGGCAATAGGAATAAAATTATATTGTGACCATGCCCCTTAACAAATCAGAAGACCACCATCATGGAATAAATAAAAAGTAAAAAATCAACACAGAAGTTTGTTTTATTTTAATTCATTTTAGTTTATTTGAACAAAGAGCACGTATAAATGCATGAATCTCATAAAACAAGAGATGCTTCAGGTTAACAAACAGAAAATACATCCAAGTGTCCATCTATTTACAGTCAAACCTGCACTCTCCAAACATCACAGTCCACATTTAAAATGACTTAAATACAAATCAATGTGCATAATACATAAAAAATGTACATAAATGGAGGTTAGGAGGTTAGGAGTAGGGTCAGGGTGGGGTTAGGATGGGTTAGATTATGGGTTAGGTTAGGGGTTAGTGTAAGTTTAGAGGGTTAGGGTAGATAAAGTGTTAGAGGTTAAGGTAGAATTTGGGTATGTGTTAGGGGTTGGGGGGTAAGGTTAGGGGTTAGGGGTAGGGTCAGGTTAGGTTAGGGGTTAGTGTAAATTTAGAGGCTTGGGGTTAGTGTAAGGTTAGAGGGTTAGGGGTTAGTGTAAGATTAAATGGCAAATGGTGACATTTTTATATACCTTACCTTTCAAGGCACTCAAAGCGCTTTACAACAAATAACCACTCACCCATTCACACACCAGTGTACGCAGACACTGGGGGCGAGATGCGTTAAGTGTCTAGCCCAAGGACACCACGACTGCTTCATCTGTGGGAGCTGGAATCACACCAGTGACCTGTGGATCAGTGGATCTGACTGCTCACCTCTGATGCTTATGTCGAGAGCGGGATTCGAACCACCAACCAGATCAGTGGACAAACGCTCTTACCAACTGAGCTACTGTCGCCACCAGGTTAGGTGGTTAGGAGTAGAGTCAGGGTGGGGTTAAGGTTAGAGTTAGATTATGGGTGAGGATAGGGTTCGGGGATTAGTGGTTAGTGTAAATTTAGAGGGTTAGGGGTTAGGGTAAGTGTTAGGGGTGAAGGTAGAGATAGGGTATGGGTTAGGGCGTAGGCATGAGCAAGGGCTGATCATTGTCACTTCTGGCTATATTTCTTCTTCTTCTTCCAAACAATTGATTCGGAATGAAAAACCATCATGTAAACATGGCCACTATGACATTAAACAGCTCTACATTACATTCATTCAAATACAGGTGGTTTTATAGCTCAAAAATATCTAGAAAAACCTGTAACTTGGTCCGGTTTGGTCTCCATGAAGATAGAAAGGTTTAATGCCACTGTGAAACATTCCAGACAAAGCAGTAACATCTCCATGAAGACAAAGAGATAGTGTATTGACTACAGAAAAAAAAAATAAAAAATCACAACAAACTTGTCTCTCTGTCTATGACCACAGTTTGTTTTTCTCGTGCTTGGGTGCAGATGTCTTCCTACCTGGATTATAAAAAATGTCCTTTCAGGAATTCAATGGGGCAGAGAAAGATGGATGCGTGGAATATCATGAGTCCTTTTTCTTCCCCAAAGGACGGATGGGTGCAGCGATCAGGGCATCATTTGGCGCCCTGACACCCATTGTGTTGTTTATTGTGTAGAATCCATCACAAGAAACGTTACGGATTGTAACTTCAAAATAAAGCGTTCCCATTAGGAGCCGGGGCACTCTTTAAAATCTCATTTGTTTAGATGGAAATAAAACTATCTACGAGTACTGGAAGAAGCCGGGCTGTGACAGCTGTGAAAGCTCTTGTTAGTAACTGGAATGGAAGACTGGCCATCGAAGTAGAAAAAAATAAATGTAAAAACGTCTACCTGACTTTTATAGAGATCCAAAGTTATTCCTCACTTTCCTAATGCATCCTGGGCATTCTAATTATTCACCATGATGAGTTTAGGTAGTTTAAAGGGCCCATATTCATATTACGCTATATTATTATATATATTATTACTATATTATTTATCATTTATGTTATAATGTTGTAGACAGGCTGGTGTCATCTAGTGCCTCCGCTCAGTTTCATTTCTCTCCAGCGATGAGGTCAGGAATCTGAATACACTTGGCAGTTTGCAAGAACCCCGGAAGTTATAGTCGGCGCACCGACCAATCAGAGAAGAGCTGTGAAGCCATAACATCAAACTTAGGCGCCTCTGGGTCTCTTTTTGGTGCAGCACAACAGTAAACAAACCGGTCAAGATGGATGTAAACAAAGCCAGACATTTTGTGTTGGCAATGATTCCCGACATAGAAGATTTAAAGCCGGAACAAAGAGAATGTTTGGTGAAATTTATCCAGGGGAAAGATGTTATTGCCCTTCTTCCTACAGGATTTGCTGCTGTGCAGTTGTCTTGTCAATTTGAACTCCCTAGGCAGAAGTGAAGGAACAAGTCACATTTTAACATTTGTTTTGGTTTTATTGTATATTTTGACCACTTAAGCCTGTGAGCATCGGCATGTGCATGTTAGATTCACGGCAGAATATCTATGTTAGATGATTGAATAGTTTGGATTTAATATTACATTTTAGCATCATAATTTTTATTACATCGTATTTTATTTTGTTTCCATGTATAGAAAACATTATTGTGAACAAAATTAACACTGTAGCCTATGATTGTTAGTGTTAAATATTATATATTTAATATAAAGATTTGAGTGTTTCCAGTCATTTCTTTCTCTTATACAGTGGGAGCCTTCTTTGATAATAAATATAGGTTACGGGTTCAATCCCAGGGTCACCAGAGCCTTTCTGTCTGGAATTTGCATGTTTCTCCCCGTGTCTGGATGGGTTTCCTCCAGGCTCCGGTTTCCCCCATCAATTCAAAAACATGCTGCACCCCTATGAACTAACATCAAGGACCATGATGTCCACCCTCCTGTGGGCTCACCACTCACAGAGGGGTTCATAGGGGGGGAAGGTCAGGTGCATAGAGGACTGGGTGGTGAACAGCTGCCTCCGCGACCCAGCCGGACAAAGCAGAAAAGGATGGATGGAAATGAGCTACCTCTAAACATATTCATTATAAATTAGTGAATCATGGTGATTCTCCAGTGGGAGCAGTATACGATGACTAAATTGGCCTGTTGATATGTATGTGTTCATAGCCTTATTTGATAGAGTAATACAACTGTCCAAATGAACTATGCATATTCATATAAATAAGTCTAAATTTGACATAACTAAGGTATAAAATGTGATCACCATGTGCAAACAGCATCAAACTGGCTGTCTCTAATCCAAAGAAATATGTAGTAAAACTGGGGAGGTTTGGTTTATTGGATGCAGACAACTGTAAACGGAAAAGCATAAGAAACTTATTTTGATGGGATAGTGGAAATCGATAGTCACTGTTGATTTAGACTGCGGTGAGCTCTTTTCGACGAAGCAGCCCATTTTGACAGAACACTGGCAATTACATGGACACCACTGAACATTACATATGTCATGACCAAATAGCAGCGAAAAGTACTCACCTAACATCAAGCGAATGAATCCTAATGCTGCGAGGTCAGACTTCGTGGAAACCGTCAGACGAATCAGGCTAATAATGTTGTTTCCTCATCACAAACATACCTGGAGTTTTGTTTCATTCACACGTTTATCTCACAAGTCTTGCATACTTCATCCTTCTCTCAAAGAGAGAACACTTTTTTGTACCTTGTGATGTCATGTGGTAATACAGGAAGTGCTCCACTGTGTTTTTAGACTCCATACACTTTCCTTAGTATCATTTGGACATGCCGATCTTTATTGGCTGTCAAACGATTAAAATGCACTTGCCTTATCGAGATCGACTAAAGTAGAGATGATGATATGTCCTTTTTGGCACAGCCCTATACTGTACAGTCACCTACAAGAACTACCTTCTCTTTCAACTCGTACTTGTACTTGTACTTGAGTTCCACTTGTCACAGTTGTCCTCCGAGGGCCAGTCACAAGTTTGCCAAAGGTAATATTGTCTTTGGAAAGCACCAGAGTGAAAAATGCATAATTCAAGGCATCTGGACAACTTCAAAAAGGAGATGTAAAACTGATGGCGAAAAGCACCCTGAGCTCCCCGGTTGCTTACAAGTCGTCGCAAGTATTACACCTTTTGATCGGAGCGAAGGAGAAGGGGAAAAAGTAAAAAGTCCTCTATACATCAGGGAAGTGCTTCTCATCTGGTAGATGAGTAGTTGAGTTGAATTGGTTGAGTCACGGTGCTTTCGTGATATGGGTGAAGAGTCCGAAGATGAACCTAGGTTGGCACTACAAGAGGGAATGAGGAAAAAAACTCTTATGAGCAAAAACTGAGCTAAAAGATTGTAAGGTTTCAGAGTTCAGTTCATATCATAAGGTGACAAAATGGGTTAGGTGCTAAAAAGATGACAAGAACTGCAAAAAAAAGGGCTATACTGATGTCTCAATGGATAAAAGATGCCCTCTCTTTCATGGACTTGGAGGAAATAAGGCACTCGCTCAGATTTATTGAAGTCTGGCTACTGTTATTAGATCATAATTTGTGTTTTATTTCATATATTCATAAGTAAAAAAAGTGGTTGATTTATATATTAAATGTCTTAGTAGCATATGTTTTGTTTTTGTGTCCTTTTTGGTCTCCTTTTATTGGCCTTTTGTTTTGTCTTTTTTGTTTTGTCCTTCTGTTGGCAGTGTGTTTTTTCTTTTTTTTTATAGTGTGCACTGTAAGCTGTTAATATTATATAGTAGCTCTGGATATTGCACCTCTCTATGGAATTGTCTTTTATATTTTGAATAATCCTAAATAAATCATAAAACATTTTTAAAAAATAACTGCAAGAAGAAGATGCAATGTTATTATTATTATTATTATTATTATTATTATTATTATTATTATTATTATTTTAAAATTTCACTGGATTTAAAGTTCACAAAATCACTGAGGGACGAGGAAGAGGAAAAATCTTAAATGTAGAGGTATCACTTTGAGACTTCTGCTGTAGTTTACTCACATAAATGTAAGAGAACAATATATTACAAGTGTGATGTTTTCATACAAAAAGAAGGCATTTTATGTGTAAAGCAAATACTAAAAATACTTCTACTAAATCTACACTACCATACACTACACTACTACTAATATACAGAAGGGATTTTGGATATCTTATTTAGTATTTGAGTAAACCACGTCTGGCTGAAAATTTGCCTAAAAATGTCCTGTTAAATACCAGACTGACAGTTTGACGCTATATGGTGTTTGGGGTATATTTTGAGAAAACAGAACCTGTGTATCATTCATTCATTCGTTTTTCAAAATAAAACTAAAAATAACAAAAAAACTAAAAAACAACTCTTATATTTATTATTTGTCTCCAAAACCAAAATGAAAAAAAAAAACCCACACAAAAAAAAAACCCCACAATGAATTATTTTTTTCAGTTTTTGATTTTGTGTTTAAATGAATACCAAACAAAACTCCTGGTCCTAATATCCTGTGTGGAGTGTCTGCGTCTAAACCAGGTCTGGACTGGAAAAAACAGGATGGGGGACGGGGCCCTGGCTTAGTCCTAGTTCAGTCCTGGTTTAGACCTGGTTTGAACCCGGTTCAGTCCTGGTTTAGGCCTGGTACAGTCCTGGTTTAGACCTGGTTCAGTCCTGGTTCAGTCTTCGCTCCCCTGTCCTCATTTTCACAGGCACAGAAATTAGGACCAGGAGTTTGGTTTGTTCGTTATCCGTTTTTGCCATTATTCATTTAAACACAAAATCGAAAATTGAAACCTGAAAAACTTCTTACACAGGACTGCATCCCAACATCCAGCTCCAACCTTTTCATTAAGTTTGCGGATGACACAACTGTGCTCGGTCACATCCACAATAACGATGAGACGAGCTACAGGAGTGAAGTAAACAGGCTAGCCACGTGGTGCAAGGGCAACAATCTCCACTTGAACGTGAAGAAGACGAAGGAGATTGTTGTGGACTTCAGGAGAGCGCACATCCAGCATGCTCCACTCACCATCAACGGTGCTGCAGTGGAGCGAGTGAGCAGCACCAAGTTCCTGGGTGTGCACATCTCTGAGGACCTCTCCTGGAGCAGCAACTCTGCATCACTGGCCAAAAGGGCCCAACAATGCCTTTACTTCCTCCGCAAACTGAAAAGAGCAAGAGCCCCAACCCCCATCCTCCGGACATTCTACAGAGGCACCATTGAGAGCATCTTATCCAGCTGCATCACGGTGTGGTACGGCTCTTGCACTGTGTCCTGCAAAAAGACTCTGCAGCGCATCGTCAGAGCAGCTGAGAGGATCATCGGTGTCCCTCTCCCCCCTCTACAGGACATTTATCACTCCCGCCTCACCCGCAAAGCCATCAGGATTGCAGGTGACCCCACCCACCCATCTCACAGCCTCTTCAGCCCGCTGCCATCAGGGAGGAGACTGCGGAGCCTCCAGGCTAGAACCAGCAGGCTCCGGGACAGTTTCTTCCACCAGGCTGTCAGAGGACTTAACTCTCTCCCTGCCCTACCCCCACTTTTCCCCTCTGCCCCCCCTCGGCCCCCTGTCACCCACTAAGAACACTGCGAACTCTGAGACACTACCTCACTTTTTACATTATATGGACAATCAGTGACTGTTATACATACATTTAGCACTACCTCACTTTTTATCTGTAAATGTTGTTTTGTCTATTGTGGTTTTTGTCTGTTTACTATGTTTACTATGGTTACTTGAGTATTTGCACATTTTGTCTTGTTTGCGCACTTCTGTCCTGTTTGCACATTTCTGTCTGTTTGCACATTTTTGTTGTTTGCACATTTGTTTTATACTTGAATTTTTGCACTGAGGTGGGAGAGGACAGCAATTTCATCTGTGCTATATATATTTTGTATGTATATGCACATGTGACAATAAAGGAAGTTGAATTGAATTGAACTGAACTAACTTGTTATCCATTTCTTAAATTTGGTTTTGGAGACAAATAATGAAGAAATGTTGTTTTTTCATTTTCTTATTTTTGGTTTTATTTTGAAAAATGAATGAACAAATGATAAATGGATTAGGCAGAGCAGAGATGCTCAGAGACCAAACTGACCAAACTATATTGTCTCACCTTTATTTAATAATGCTGTTCTAGTTAAATAACTTCTAAAATCTTTCAAATCCATCTGCAGTGTTTTTGTTGAATGTCATTTAGTGGGTTTTAATGTTGTGGATGAGGCAGCAGATGTGACTGTGTGTTTACTCCTGGAACTCATGGACTTAAATAACGATATCATTTTCACTGACCTTCCACCCCACTGTGTCCTGGAGCAAACACTGAGCCCTGCAGCACCCACGGTAAAACCTGTGTTGTGACATGAAGGGAGTTACAATTAATGAACAGCCTTTAGCTCTGAAAACAAGCAGCCAGTGTAGGCGGGACAGATCAGGGTCGGCCAACTTTTGAGCAGGAGAGAGAAGAGAGAGAAACTACAGAGTCCACTTTGTTCGACTCTCCACACAAATGAGAAATCTCTGCAGAGTTACACAGATTAAGAGGTGGAAGATAAAGTACAGTTCTTAACCACAATTTTTAGTTATTAGAGTGGATACTTTTTACTTTTATTTCACTACATTTGAGAGCATGTATCTGTACTTTCTACTCCACTATAATTTTGCACAGGACAGAAAAGTCAAAAGTACTTTTCTTTATGGTTTAAGACCTGCTGAAATGGCTAAAGGCCGCCACAGACTACAGGAGAATTTGCCGATTTTAGCTGCAATTTCTTCTTCCTGAGTTCAGGGAGGCGTGACCCAACTTTTTGTCTCAGTGTGCAATTTTGAAGCTGCTGCGCTCCTCATGTTTGTGGTGTCAGTGTCAGATCGTGACCACCAAACATCAGCAACGCTACTGTAACAGCTGTTACAGAGCGTCAGGGGCAGAGCAGTGACGGACACAGAAACGCAACATACAAACTCGGGATATAGTGAAAATAACGACTTTATTACTCACTTAATATAACGTGGTAAATTTAAAGCGCAGCATCTCACCCACATTATTGTCTCAAATAATGACATCCAGTCCACAGAACCACGGTATTAATCCAGTTTGAGGTGTTCTTTGAAAGTAAAAGACGGTTTCCTCACGTGTGTTTGTTTACATACAGACAGCATGCAGTGAAGCTGCAGATTAGCGATAGTGACTCTACTTCCTGTGGACTTTATTGCCAATCTTTTATGCCTTAAAAATCCTGTATCTGAAGTATTGCACCACATTTCACAAATAATAACACAGTTAGACAGGAAACAGCGGACACCATCACCAAACATATCCCGCAGCAGTCTTTGTGATCAGAGATTCTCATAAGGTTCTCCTTGTGTCTGTGGTGTGCGCTTTTTGTCGCACATTTAAGAATCATTTAAGACTGAAAAATCCTTTAGTGTGTAGTGGCCTTGAGACTTCTTTTTAGCACGTTTAATTTGAGTTAACATCCGAATTTTAAGCAAACCAAATACACAAAAACAGATTGAAACATAAAGAATTCAACTGAATCACTTAAATCAGGCATTTCCAAACTATGGTCTGGGGGCCAAATGTGGCCCTCTGACTGTTGGTTTTGGCCCTCAGGCTTCCAGGTGAATTGACCCTTATTACCGCAAATAGTACTTTTTACTTCATGTTTTTGAAATCTACCTTGATCAAGCAAATGTAGTGTGTCCTTTTGGGGGCCTAAGCCTGAACAAAGGTCTGGAGGGTCATTCAAACCTGTTATAAATGCACAGATTTGAATTACTCAGTGTTTTGTCCACCAGTCTATGACCTTTGATCGACCGTCACTCTGCTCTGTGTTTTAATATGTGGTCCTTGATGAAAAAAATTTGGACACCCCTGAGTTAAATTCTTTATCAAAATCACTACATTTGATGCTTTAATTATTCTAAAAATCTCTGCAAAATCCATTTACTTTTTACTCTTAAAGTAAATTTTTAAACAGATACTTCAGTAGTTTTACTTAAGTAGATACTTTACTAGTCTTTTGCCCTTGTATCTGTACTTTTACTTAGACTGAGTACGGGTACTTCATCCACCACTGCACAGATTCAACGCTCCACTTCTAACACAACCATAAATTTGCAAACCAACGGAGCGAAGCATTAACCGAGCTGATCGTACATTGGTGAAGTCTCAGATAAAGAAATGCTTTGTGCTCTTCAGACCACCACAGCGAGGAGGACAGCCGCACAAACGATGAGAGGATATACAGGCACACAAATGAAGACAGGATATAGAGGCACAAGTTGGGTTTAATTTCACAGCACATAAAGCTGCTCTTTATTAGTTTGTCTCTCTGACGCTGCATTGTGCACTAGAGCCACAGGCCATGGAGAAGCCTGTATGCAGCCTGGGATTATTGGAAAACAAATCATAAACAATAACTATAACATATTACACCCAAGGAGTCAGTCCAGTGCATCTTCAAACACACAGCTAATGCACTTTTCTGCACTGAGGAGGAAGTCTATTTGAGATTCGGACAGTGGAGATGGAGATTTCTGTGGAAGAAAAATTAAGAAAGTTTGAGGGATGAGAGTAATAAAACACAAAAGTTAGACTGACTTTTCAAGCAGGCGCTGATGTGTTCAACAAGACGGCAACAACAAAACCATAAAGACACTAAAAGGCCAAAGGTTTCACTCCTGGGATTAAATTTGATCAGGATTTCAACATGGTCATCCAATCAGAAAGTCAAAATATATGGCGCAATTTCCGATCCATCGCCTCTGTTTGAAATTCACTGTATTGAAAAATCATCGGTGTCAGGCTCATCATATTGGTCCTAAATTGTTCATATTACCCACACTATGTGATCCTGGGGTTTTTAGTTCACAGTTTTGTCTGTAAATCAATTCATAGTCCCAATATGGAACTCATCTCCAAATTTGCCCTATAACCGATAGCTTACCGGTGAGCTTCATTTGAAGCTGGATGCTATGGGTGACGCAACACTCCCTCAGTCCACTTTTTCATACAGTTTATGGCTCAAGAAAAATGGATCCAGGGCGTCTAAGTACGGAATGGCGAAAGCGGCTCATTTTCCAACAATCTGAGACCCGTGGATAGCAGTTTATGCCTCTTCACAGCCACTGACTTTACACATTACCATGGCAACCAGCGCTACATCATTTATATCCCTCCAGAGACGACTGTCAAGCTCTCCCCATACAAAATCCTGTATCTACACGTACCCAGGCCTGTAATTTAAACCCTCAAGTGGAAGCAACCCAACCCCGTCTCTCTTCTCTCCTTTCGCTCCATACCTCCATCTACCCTTCAGACAAAACTCTCCAAACTTCTCCTTTGGGCGCTCTCAATGACACTTGACTAAACAATGTTCCAATCGGCCAGCCCACTCCTCAGACAGAGCGGTAAAAAGCATTAGCCCGGCAGCCCCAGTTCCTCTGGCCTTTTCAACGTATTCCATCACAACTTTGAACTTTCACTGAAGAAGAGATCGTTCCTCACATCTTCACATAAAAGCTCGAAGAATGTGGAGGTGGGATGGTGTGATTCATCTCAATGGAGCAGAATTAATTACAGACTATGTGTTATCTGTAAATGTCACTTTATCAAGAAGAAAGTGAAAGACACGTTTTTCGCACCTTTATGTTATGTACAGTTACAAGTGAGTGAGATCAAAAGTGTCTGTGATGGTTTAATGAATGGATAAACTCTGGTAGTCTGAGTACAGTGGGTGGAGACTGAGGATGAATGCCTCCAGTGATTTATAGTTGCTTTTTTTTTTGTCGCTTTGGCACGATTTCTGAAACTTTTGATAAATCTGGCAAATCTTTTGCACACTTAGCAAAACATGATATACAGTATATTTGAAAAGTAAACTTTGTGAACAAAAATAACAGTCTTGAATACAAATGGACACTTTGACACTTTTAAAGTTTAAATGCAAACACAGTCATCAGCTCCTGCACTTTTAGACATGTAGTGTGAGGGAGTCACATGCCTGTAGGATGTAAAACAGGACCAGTCTCACACTGCTTCTGATGGTTGGAGGGTGAGGTACTTGCTGAAAACCTACTTCATGCAGGTTTTCTCTACAGAAGTCTCGTGCTGTGATTTTGAGTGCTTCTGTGTCTGTCCATGATACCTTTTCATATCTGGATCCCTGTGTGTTCTGTTTTGTCTGTGGTGTCTTTGAACTTTGGTAAGAGTGTGCAGTATTAAGGTAAACAGACTACAGCACATGCAGACAGAGTCTTAGAACTGCAATCTGTTTAAATAGATTAAAATTGTGTTTTAGGTTCTGCAAAAAGAGTTTGGTAGTTTTGATGAGTTAAGGCTTGAGAGGTTGTGTCAACATTCAATTCAGTTCAATTTTATTTATATAGCCCAGAATCACAACAAGAGTTGCCCCAATGGGCTTCACAGTGAAAAACATGGAAACATGATCTAACATAGACATCAGCAAACATATTGTCCCATCCTCAGTCTCTCGATAACACACGATCCTTGTTGCCAGAGCAAAAAACCCACTGGCAGGTGCAGTATGGGAAAATTCTCACCAGACACTGTTGCCAACCAGCTGTTGCCATGAGAGGCATATTTACTCCTTAAGTGGCACGTTTTGAAACTTTGTGCTGAAATGTGTCATTGAAAAATATGTGGAGTTAATTAATTAATCATTACATTTATATCGTGCCTTTCATGACACCCAAAGTGCTTTACAGATCATTATTCATTCACTCCACACTTGGTGGTGTAAGCTGCTATTGTAGCCACAGCTGCCCTGGGACAGACTGCCAGAGGGAAACGAGGCTGCCAATCTGCACCATCGGCCGCTCTGACCACCATTACTCACGCACACACTACTTTGATACTAGGAAATGTGGGTGAAGTGTCTTGCCTAAGGAACGAACAACAGTTTTTGTGACTGGCTCCCCCCTGTGGCACCTGATTTTCCCCGTGGTCTCCCATCCAAGTACTGACCAGGCATTTCTGAGGTCTGACGAGATCAGACTTTGACAAGCTGGTATGGTCATGGCCAGTTAATATGATTAACTGAGATTCAGGAGCAGGACCACACCTTAACCCCCCCCCCCTCCCCCTCACCAGCGAAACACAGCTCACTTCGACCACCCCTAAACTTCCGAGAAGCCTATTTGTAGCAGCCTATCCCATCATCCCAGTTTGTCTCGTTAACTTGATCCTACCCTCCCACCCCCTATCTCATTTGTCTTTCACCCATAAGACGCCTGCGAGGGGGGTCCTGTTCCGGCTGGGCCAATTGACAATTGAGACGGAGCCCCCACCCTGAGTCTCAACCCAGACATCTCCGACCCGCCTCGTAGATTTACCATTAAACTTGTTCTTCGCACAGTGTTGTTGTTACCGTGGTCCTTGAATGTCTGTTCTTATTGTGGTGCTTGTCTGTGGAGTTTTGTATAATTTTCTACTTTATTACTAAATTACTAACTAAACTTATTCTTTTATTACTAAAAGAATAACTGCAAAGGTACTGTATATAAGGTTTGGATTTTAAAGTTCATAAACTTGACTGACCTGTGTCCCTGGATACGAGGTAAACAACAGCGTTCAGTGAACAACTGCAATGCTGATTTATTCTTAATTACAAAAACATCAAACATGTCCAGTTTATTTGGAGTTTTGGTTCTCAAGACAATTACCAAATCAGAAAGCA
Source organism: Odontamblyopus rebecca (assembly GCA_030686955.1). Lineage (NCBI taxonomy): Eukaryota > Metazoa > Chordata > Actinopteri > Gobiiformes > Gobiidae > Odontamblyopus > Odontamblyopus rebecca. The sequence continues at coordinate 32,887,452 of CM060658.1, forward strand.
GAAGGAGCCTCTTATGAGTCTCATTTGAGTCCCATTTTCAGCAGTGAAATCCAGTTGTTTTTAACCTAAAATGCTTCTCTCTGATCTGAACCCTCACAACCTGAACCACAGCACCTGTAGAAATACCTGAATAGACGTGAAATGCTTTGAAAGGCTTAAAGGTGCTATATAAATGTATGTGACGTTTACCATTTAAACACTGGTGATGGTGAAGAGGGGAAAATGGAGAGGATGAGAAGGCTGATGGTTCTGCTGCTATAGATGATCAGTGAAAATGAAGACTGAGGGGAGACAGAGTGCATTTATGAATGTACTGAAAGAGAAGGTAAGATCAACTAGAATCTTGCAGAATTTCATTGCAATCCCAGTCAAGCACCTCAAAAGTAAAAATATATTGTCCTTTAACATTCCTAAGGCTTGTGCACAAACCAGTCCAAACTATAGAAGATCTGTTCCTTTTGACTCTCAGCTCAACTCCTTTTTTTAAACTTCTCAGTTTTCCCCTGGGCTCTCATTCACAGACTCATTGAAAACCCATCTCTTTCTCACCCCATTGTATCATCAGACAGTAGAAGCACTCAATTTTGTTACTTAAGTAAAAGTACAGAGACTGGAGCAAAAAACCCCTCAAGTAAACGTAAAAGTATCACATGAAAAACTTGTTGGTATTAAGGTATCAGTTTAAAAATGTACTTGAAGAGTAAAAAGTAAGTTTTGAGGTCTTATAAAACTTCAGATGTAGTGATTTTGATACAGATTTGTGCTGGATTAGAAACATTTGAGTGACTTTTCTGCCAGACTTTTTTATTTGTATATTTTTGTTTGCTTAGACCAGGGGTGTCAAACTCACTTTGGTCCGGGGGCCGTATGCAACCTACTTTGATCCCAAAAGGGCCGGATCAGAAAACTCAGTTCTCTCATCAAGTTATTGTATTTTTCTCCGTGTCTCGTAGTGGTGTTTAAGATTATATTCCTCGAGCAACCCCACTTGTTCCAAATGCACTGAGCACAGATTTCCCATTCACCTCTGTCAACAAATAAGAATTAGACTATTTTTCTTGGGAAATCCTGAACTCAGCATCTGCTTTTCTCATTTTTTGACATTTTGCTGATGAGAGTCACGGTCGACAGTCAAAACAATCGTCCTTTAAGAGGAAAGTCTTCATTTGTGCTTCTCTGGTGGGAGTCGCAACATACAGAAACGCCGGAGATGCTGCTATGCTAAACGGTGCAGAAAATTAACAGAAAAATCTGAAAATTTTAAGTATTTTAATAGAAAAATCAGCCGAGGGCCAGATTAAAGGTCTTGGAGGGCCGGATCTGGCCCCCGGGCCGCATGTTTGACACATGTGGCTTAGACTATGAAAAATTTTGAAAATAAACCCTCAGCTTTTTCAGCAGCTCCCACACTATAATAAAAATACCTTTACTTTTCAGTCCTGTTAAAAAAACACACACAAAAAAACAAAAAAACGTAGGAGTAGAAAGTACAGATACCTGCTCTCAAATGTAGTGAAGTAAAAGTGAAAAGGATCCAGTTTAAAATTAACTTAAAGGTGCACTATGCAACTTTTCTGGTACAAGACGAGCACCTGGTAGATGTCTAGATATGCACAGGGGATTGCTTTCCCTGGAATTTACCACAGTATAGCATTAAACGTGCGTATTATATAATTACAGATGTTTTTACAATAAAAGAAAACCTTGAAAAATGTGCATTCTACTGTAATCAGACCTACCTCTCCACAAATGGGACCTGGAAATTGGCTCAGTGCTTGTCTCCACGGAAAGTTTAAAATCCATCCATCCATCCATCCATCTTCTCCCGCTTAATCCGGCTGGGTCGCGGGGGCAGCTTGCTGCCCAATACTCATAGCACCTGAAGATCATAAGTTTAAAATCATATTGTGAAAATCTAGTCAAGCTAAAATGACTTGGATTAAGAAAGTTTTACCATGATTTGAGTAAATTTCACTTGACAAGTAAAATGATCTGCCAGTGTAGTAAGATTTGTACTTAAAATATGAAAATACATCTTGCAGCACTTAAAATAAGAAATCAAATCAAATGTTGCTTGAATGAAGAAAAAAACACTTATTCCACTGGCAGATCATTTCACTTGTCAAGATGAATCTACTCAAATAAAGTAAAATGTCCTTAGTTTATGGTCATTTTAACTTACCTAGAGATTGTTTTTTTTCCAGGCAAAGCAATAACATATCCACCCTGAAAGTTGCACAGTGCAGATACCTAAAATTTATACTTGAGCACAATACTTTACTACTTTTACTATGTTATTTCCACCACTGCCTTCAGTACGTCTCCCCACATGTCTCCATACACCACATAAATGATATTGTGTACTTTGTTTACTCAGCTCATCTGCTCCTCATAGTCTGTTCTGTTGCTGTTTCTGTGATGAGTGAATCTGCCATCCTTCATGGCTAATTCTGTGGCCTCTGATCGCCTGTTCCATTAGTGATGTCATTACGACTCCTCTCAGTGTGAAGGACCCATCGCTCGCTTGTGTTTTCTCTGCCAACTCTCCCTGCAATTACTCACCCCAGTAGAAACATTCAACTCCAATGCCATGGAAATGTGCCACAGTTCAGAAAGATTCTGAGTCGTGCCCACAGACGACAGAGAGGAAGGAGTGGGCTGGATGTGACCCATGGGCATGCTAGCTCCATCAGAGAGAAGGGGACATGCGGTGCCAAGATGGGAATGACTCCTAAACAAGAGGGGGAAGTGTTGGGAGCACAAGAGTCAGTCTGGTTGGCTCTGGTGCACGGAGAGCTGCTGTGGTTGTAACTGTGACAGATTGAATGCCCTGCAGATAAGCAGCACATGGGGCCTGCTCAGTAGCTCCACATGAGTGCATACAACATACATACAACAGAAAGATATATTTAAGGACTGGAAATCATGACTTTATTTAATCTGATCAGTTAAAGTTAAAAGTGCATTACATATGTGGGTGGTGTTGTCTCCATGGATGCTCATTCTTTACCTGGAATGTTCCTCATGGGATTATTCTTATCTATCTACACTGCATCACTTTGCAGCTCCCTTTTGCTACCCAGTGGTGCTCTGTGGCTGCTCTGTTTTCACACCAAATTTTACAAACTTGACTTCACTTGAAGCCTTTTTCTAAGAGAAGAGTTCTGTTATTAGTACACCTCGGCACCAGGGGGCATTGTGTCGTACCATAGACCGTATATAAAAGTGGACTAAGCAAGTGTGACATCACCCACAGTGTTCAGCACCGCTCAAATGAGGTTTGCGATGCTCACGATTACAGGAGCCAGGCTCTGTGCTATGAATAGGGTTTTTGTGATGGACAAAACAGCGTAAAAAAAATATCAGGATCATGTAGAGCGGGTCAAGATCCCAATGTAAGTCAATGGGAAAAAGGGAGAGAAGGAGCCTGAAGAGCCTCCTGGAGCACCTCCTGTTTGGCACGTGGCAGCTAACGGGTTAGCTATGTCCACTCATATATACGGCCTATGTGTAGTGCACCTCCGCACCAGAGGAGCAGTGTGTAACACACCTCCACACCAACAGGACATCTCAACCCTATTTGAAAGCTTTTAACTGAAAAAAAAAAATCCTGGCTTACGTTATGTTTTGCCCATAGATTGTATAAAGAAGTGGATTAAATGAGCGTCACGTCACCCATAGTATTCAGCTCCAGTCAAATGAAGCTCATCGAGGCTACCAGTTCTAAGGGAGAATTTGGAGCCATGTTCCAAATTTGGAATTCTGACCCTGATTACCGTAGCAACCAAAGAGCCAATCCGGACGGAGGCTGCCCTGTGGAATAGAGCTAGTGCAATAATTATCGGTGCAATAGGGCTAGTGCAATATTTTAGACACTTTTTGGTACTACATGTATCTTGTGACTGTTGTGTGATGTATGAAGTGTACCTGTTTTTGTTTTAAGCTGTGGGCCGTGCCCAAAACAAATTTCCCCTTAGGGACAATAAAGTTATCTTATCTTCACAATACAGCAAAGGCAGAATGTTTACCCATTAGTGAAGCCACTGGAGAAGCTAACTGATTCAGAGTGACACACATAAACTGCTCCGTGGTTTTCAAACCCTGAGAGACGCGATTCACTTTACCACCTCACCAAAACAGTCAGACAAAGAAAGCGCTTCAGATTGGTTTCTTGGCAGGGCTGTATTTTTCACCATAGTCAGCGCTGATAACCGAGCTCTCTCTTTGTCCTCTGCTATTTGCTCTACTCCACATCACAATTACTGGGCATATGAGCGAAATGCGTCGTCTCTGATCACAGACACTCACTTTGGATTTGTTTTTTTTCCATTGCTGGTCCCACTGAATTTGATAAGCACTTTAACCAACACCGACACAGAAAAGGCTATGGGGAAGTGGCACATATGTTGATTATGCATAATAGTCTCCATTCTAAAGAACAGTCAAGGATGCTCTCCACATATGGTCTGAATAAATATGTGAACGGATGATGCAGTGAAATGAAAATACATTTTAAAGGACCCATATATATTACACTATGTTCTGATTCATGTTAAAATGATGTTTTCCTCTTCACAAACTCCATACACTTTGATTCGAATAATTTGGATCATTTCAGCCCTGGAATTGCTGATATCTATTGCATTAAAGGTGCACTGTGTAACTTTTTGGTTAGGGGTCCGTCACCTCCTTGTTTCTTTGGAGATTCCTCTGCCTGGAAAGATCCACATTATGAAATTAAGCAAATCCACCTTACATTTAGTAAATTACAGGTGTTTTATCACTCAAAAAAACAGTCATTCTGACTGTGAGCCGGGTTGCCTCTCCACAGATCTGGCCTGCAACTTGGTCTGATTTGGTCTCCATGAAGATAGAAGGTGGACACAAGGTGGACCAGAGCATTTTGAGCTTTGGAGATTTAGACAGCCAAATCATAAAGGATTACTCAAACATGTGTGAACAAAACAAACACAACTCCAGGTCTGTTGTCCCCACCACATTTGAACAGTTCTCATGTTTCCAAAGCCCACTGACCTTCAAATGGCACAAGAGACATTTTCAAATAACATGTTTTGTTTAGCAGCTCATATACAAGCATCTGCAGTGTTATTGCAGCGTTTGTCCATAAACCTGAAGGTTGGATGCTTCCAGCTACAAGCATAGTATACAGAGTATATATAGTACAGAGAGTACACAAAGTGTACAGATTCTTAAAACTGTCACAATAATCACAATACTGACTTATCGTTCTATATATAAAAGCTGGTACAAGATGGCGGCACGGTGGCTGAGTGGCACTCAGGCCTCACAGCAAGAAGGTTGCGGGTTCGATCCCGGGTCGCCCGGGCCTTTCTGTGTGGAGTTTGCATGTTCCTCCCCGTGTCTGGATGGGTTTCCTCCGGGTGCTCCGATTTCCCCCATCAACCTAAAACATGCCCGGACCCCTATGAACTAACATCAAGGACCATAATGTCCACCCTCCTGTGGGCTCACCACCTGCAGAGGGGTTCATAGGGGGTCAGGTGCTATGAGTATTGAGCAGCAAGCTGCCCCCGCGACCCAGCCAGATTAAGCGGGAGAAGATGGATGGATGGATGGATGGTACAAGATCTTTTGGAGCTCAGTGTTTATGTTTATTTAATGTGATATGAGCTGTAGACAATAGAATAAATCACTTTCATGGCAAATGTGCCATTTGTTGCAGCTCAGGACTTTTAATGAACATGTGTATTTAAAAAGAAGTTTAAAAAGAAGTAAGACTGCAGTTCTTTTAAGCTCCCAAATTTTTATTTCAGTGACACCACAATGTGACACTGTCTGAAGAAGGGCTTGGCGTGAAATGTCACATTGTGTTGCCAGTGGAATGAAAAAAAAATTGGGAGCTTCAAAGAACTGCAGTATGGATCTCTTTCTTCTTTTGCACAAGACACTTCGACCACCTTGAATGATTGTGTTAGTGTTTGGTGTTTATGTGTTCCCCCTTCCCTTCTGTGTTTGTATCTGTTCCTCTCCGGGGCCGTGGCTGAGCTGCAGTGTGGTTCACCTGTTGGGTGGTTCACCTGCAGCTCATTGTCCTATCAGCCCCACTACCTAGTCCTCTCCTTGTCCTTTGTTCCTTCTCATTTCATTTCTTGTCTATTCCCCGTTTACCCTGTGTCAGTTGCTTGTCTATGTCCTGTCTGTCCTTGTAGTCCTGCTTGTCCTTGACCCGTGAGTCTTCCTCCTGTGTCTCCCTGCCGGTCTATGTCTCCAGCTCCCATCACCACATCCTGTAATCTCCACAATAAACCTCTTCAACACCTACCTGCACCTCTGTCTCTGCTTTGGGGTCCTCTCTGACAGTCAAAACATGATAGATAAAAAGGCCAAAGGTTCTACCCCAGGGAAGATGTGGCAACAGACATAAACTACCTCTAACTATGGGGCATTTGGTGTTGTGTCTGAAATTCACTGAGACCTCTTATTATTCCCTACAGCCTGGGAACTTTAATTATAAATGATTCATCCGTTATTTTTACTAAATGGCATAACGTCCTTGAGAATGCCCAATCTCTAATGTTCTGGGAAGCTAAGTAAGGTTCAGTGGTTTGAGTGCTCCAAACAGTGCATACTGTTGTTGTGACCTTGGGCAAGACACTTCACAGCACAAGTCTCTTGGCTTTCAGTGTTGAAGCCCATTAGTGCATGATTCAGAGGGTGTTTGTGAGAGCAAATATAGGACAATGGATGGAAATGAGACCTAAGGAACAAACCTGAAGGATTTATTTTATCAAGATCTTTCAACTGCTAGAATTAATTTTTAATCTGAAAGTACTGGCCCAGGAAGCTACATGGCTACAGTGAGACTCCCAACCCAGTAAATCAATATAAGTCATAATAGTTGGTGTGAAAGTCATTTTTCTGTGTGCACATCCCAATAGTTCATATCAAACTTTCAATTTGTGAGGCTTGTGATATTCTTTTAAAGGTCTTGTATTACACAACCTTGACTCTTGTGAACTTTAAGCCATGTTATAATGTTGTTACCTCCTCAAAAACAGACCTGGAGTTGTGTTTTGTTTCATTCAAACATATTTGAGGTGAGTATTTGAGTACTTTTGTTATTAGTCTGTCTACAGTTCCAAAGCTCAAAATGTTCTGTCACCTTACGATGTCACGAAGCAGTAGTTTCAAGTTAACAGCTCTTATCAGCACTTATCTTTTGTTCAGTAGATATCAGCAATTCGAAGGCTGAAATTATCCAAATGATTCTAGTGAAGGTGTGTGGCGTTTAAAAACACTGTATTCTGTATAACCACATGACATTACAAGGTGGAATGGAGTGTTTTCTCTTTTAGAAAATAGCGTTACATCACCTTTACTGCTCTGCTATTCTGTGCAACAAAAACAGTGCCCCCAGTGGCAGAATATATGGCCTATGTCATTTAGTGTCACTATCAATATTTCATTTATGTCTTGTGTTTATTCTGGTGCAGCAGCCTGGTTCAGGTGAGGTCCCTCCAAACTGCTCCAAAGTCAAAGCCCTATGCAAATACACTCATATAAAATGATACTTGTCAGGTCTTTGAATAATGTATTTTTTTTTTTTCACTCGAACTTTATAAAAACAATGTAATTATTAGATGAGTGATTGACATTTTAGCAGTGCTACTTCTGAAAGTGAATATAAAGTTGATCTACGGTTCAAAAATACAACAATACACTTTCTATAGCGCTTTTGTCTAAATGAGAATGAACACTTCAGACAGGGGTTGAAAAGATGTTTCTGACATTTCATTAGAATAATAGAGCATTACACTGAAAAATTTAAATCTTTATAGCAACTCTGATCCAGGCTGGAAGTGAACAAAAATATGTTCAGAGAAGGGCGCCCGATTAATCATTCTTGTTTGGCAACTCACAGATATCATGACAAAAAACAGTGCTTCTCTGTGAGGAAGAAAAGAATATGGCGGATCAGATTTAAAAATAGACAGTAATAGATAGTAAACTGGATAGAAAATGGACATGGCTGACCTATAGCTGCTGTGTAGGAAGTGAGCATGGGTGTGAAACGGCTTCATTGACTCTGGCTTCACTTCCTGTTGAAAAAATATTGCCTCTGTACTCGTCATTTTGGTCTTAAAATGTTGATATTCAGTGATGGGAACAATACTTTGAAAATGTGTTTATCATGCTGAATACCTGTATTAAAATGCACGTGTTCTGACTAGGGATGTGCACGATTAGTCGATTAATCAATAATTGATTAAGAATTTCGTTGATCACGTTTATCGACAAACCGAATGCAGGTTGCTGTGCATAACGTAGCGTAAGGAGTCAAGGCTGTGTCTCACAGCACAAACACTGGAGTTTTGGCCCCACAGTCCCGCGTCCCGGCTCTGGCTCCTTGGAGATCACTATATCCCTCAGAGTGTGTTTACCTGCACATCAGTACCCCAGGTATGATAGTTTTGTTTGTTTTGTTTTTTTATCCCAGTTTTGCATGTATACAGTATCTCCAACACGACATACGCACAGAACAGACTCACCAGCCTCATCACATCCTCTGTCACAGAAAGAACACTCGTATTCCACTGAATCATGTTCATGTTTAGTCCCACCGAAGCTGACCACATCAGCACACAAAGAAAGAGCAGCTTTTTTTCGCTTACACAAATGAGCCATGCGGTTTTAATTTTCGTTTCGGTAAAACGTAAACGAATGTGCCAAAGCTGCATTAAACACATTCTAATCTCACACTGATGTGGCTCTATAGTGGTGATGGTTTATATGTTGTAAAGTTATGCAGATTAGTAATAATAATAATTATAATAATTTTAATATAAAATGTTAATGATTAATTGAAAATCGATCGTTAATTTTCCCAACGATCAATTAAAAAAATTTAATCAAATGCCCATCCCTAGTTCTGACACATGGTCCAACTAGAGTACTGTATTCTGAATACTCTGAATATTTTGAGATGCATTTAAATGATGGTTTAAATGATGGCTTGTAAGTCTGATGTCACATGCGAATTCTGGGTCCAACAAAACATTTGCTCAGTACGGTCTATAGTTCAAAATGACAAAACCAGAGAACATTTTCACCATCACCTCCTTTTTTTAGTGAGGTTTCAACTAGACCATGGAAACCCGACGAGAACCCAATGTGTTCGGACGAGTATGGACAAATATTTAGAATAGAATATTTAGATATTCAGCTGTTTCCTGTCTACAGTAAAACCACTCGCACTGAGACTCTTAAGTGTTCAAAGATCAGAGCTCTCCACTTCCAGTTTAGACACAAGTCAAAACTGTGTTATTATTATTTGTGAAATGTGGAGCAATACTTCAGATACAGGATTTTAAAGATTGGAGATAATGTCCACAGGAAGTAGAGTCACTAGCCGCGTGGATGTAAACAGACACACGTGCGGGACGACTCTGGCCTTTTTACTTTCAAAGAACACCGCATATTGGATTAATAGTGGACTGGACTGGAAAACAAAGGAATGACAGTTTCTCCTCATATTTGTGTTGGTTTCTGATCTATCCAAACAGTGGGCAGCACAACACTGCAACATTTTTACATGTAGATCAGTCGGGCCAAATTTGGCAAGGCTGTGGCTTGGACCCGGAAATAGAACGATGATGTAGCAACTTACAGTCCGAATAGAATGAGCTTCATGTTTGTTTTTACTGCTAGCTACACAAATATAAACTTCAGTGAAATAATGTATTCATTGCCCAAGCATTCTTAGATTAATAGTGGCCATCCCCGTTATGAGTCAGTGAAAAAGCCATTGAAAATTATATGATAGCTCCAGTATGGTTTGACATATTTTAGCAACACTGAATCTAAAACAATTTAAAGCTCCTTAATTTTAGAAACTGAAAAGAAAAGTTATAAAGTGGACCTTTAACTGCACGCACCATAAGAATCAAATCCTTCACCTTTACGACCGTAGCTACTATATTCCCATGATTCTTTTGATAAGATTGATCGTTGTACAGGTCACTCGTAGAGTGCACTTCTCAGCTGATGATGAGCGATGTCTATATTTCTTCCTTAAGCAGATTGCAGACAAAGCAGGAGCAGCGTCGGAGGCTGTTCTTGACGCTCCCTGGGCAAATTGGAGCCTGTGATTGAAAATGGCCTCTTACAACAAAGACAGGCTGAAAATTGCAATCTCCACATACAGTAAGCAGCCTCCACATCTGTATCAATCAGACAGCCGGCTGCACTCACATATTTAGATCATTTCACACTATCACTGCTCTCAGCATGAGTTTTTCAATGCCAAAGAGAAGAATGAGGATAGATAGGTGCATTCTATTATGATGACAGTAAAAAAAAAGCGTTGATAGTGTGTTTGGTTAGACTGACTGCGCACTAAAGAATTTTAAATCTTTGTATCACATTTGCAGTTTTCAGATTTGTTTTAGCAGAGAACAGAACAGGGGGATTTATTGAAAATAAAAACACAAAGATATGAGGCGAGCGGCATGAAAGCCTTTCAGTGTGCTTTTATTCACAGTGGGAAAGAAGAACAGATTTACTCTTCATCACAAAAACCTTGAACATGATGCCCCATTTATTTTTGTTATAATTTGGTTCTCAAGATGATTATCCAGTCAGAAGCAGAATGAGCCTCACAGGAGTCTCTCATTTGGGCTACCAGGTTCAAGGCTGAAATCCTGTTGGTTTAAACCTAAAGGACACTCTCTGATCTGAGACTGGACCATAGACTGGATCAGAGACTGGGTCAGAGACTGGATCATGGACTAGATCATAGAATGGATCAGGGACTGGATCATAGACTATATCATAGACTGGATCAGAGACTAAATAAAAGACTGGATCAGTAACTGGATCAGAGACTGGACCACAGACTGTATAAAGAAGTGGACTAAGGGACTGTGACGACACCCATAGCATTTGGTTGCAACCAAATGAAGCTCAGCGAGGCTGGCCGTTATACCAGAGACCATATTTGGAAATCCAGGCTCAAAAGATCCAATCAGGAGTGAGGCTGTTGAAGGTTCACCCTCTCCCACTTGCCTAATGTGACCTCAAGGAAAATAGGCACCAGATTGGTCTGTTATTAATGTTTATATTTTAATTTAGAGACATAGAGTGAACTAAAAACCACAGGATCATGTAGAGTAGGTTAATTTGAACGGTTTAAGACCAAAATGACGAGTCTTACAGCAGCAGCTACAGGGAGAGGGGTAACAGTTTTTTCAATAGTTAATTGCAAAAGGAACTCAAAGGAAGCACTTCACACTCAGCTCACTTCCTATTTGTGGCCTGTTATAGTCATTGTAGTGGTAAATGAAAAAGTTTGCACACTCTACTGTAGTATTCCCAGCAGTCTCCCATCCCAGTACTAACCAACCCAACCAGGCCTATCTTCTCAAATAAGAGCTTTAAGTTGTGTGGACACATTCGAATACATAAAGTATCTCTAAACAATGTCAAGTGTAACACTACAGTCTAAAGCTGCTAGGATTTTGTTTGTGTTTGATGGATTTTTACATATCAATAATATCATAATATCAATATAATGCTTCTATTTACTTTATTTTGCCGCTTCACTTGTTTGGCTTGTGTTGTCTCATTCAACACGGCAGCGCCACAATCAGCCTGTGAATGCCCAAAATGCCGACCAAAGCTTCAGCACCACCAACGTTTCCCACCATTTACCTCCTCACCATCAGCAGCACATCCTCTGTCACAGAGGGAACACTCATATTCCACTGAGTCGTGTCCTTTACTCTGACAGAAGCTGACCACATCAGGGCGAGAGAGCTGTTTTTTTCAGCCTTTATAGTTTATGCAAATTCCGGTTCCAAGGCGGCAGCATGCACATCTGTTGCTCTGTTTGATAGCGTGAATTAATGAATACATCTTTTTAAGTGCTTTTACATGACTTTTTAATGATCATTCGTCAACTTTTATTTGTTCAATTGAGGCTTTTAAATTAAATTACTCACCTACTGAAAAACTATGGGGTTTTATAGTTTTAAGTACAAGTCTTCAGCACACGGATAACTCTTGACAAATATTGGGATTACAAATTAATGTTAACGTTACCCAAATGCGGCGGAGATTATTACTTCTTGATTCATCGCTGATGAATGAAGTGTTTTGGGGTCATCAGATGAAGAGGATCACTGGGTGATCATTGCTGGACTCCTGGGTTGATGAGCCCTTGGTGGCCTGTGTCATCTTCAGTAAAGGGAAGTGTCCATTTATTATTTTCAGCGAAGCTGATTTGTGTCATTTTATGGCCTCTTTGCTTGCGCCGCGTTGGTGATTTTGCTCCTAACTTTCCTCTAGCACCGGTTGCTCTTCCACTCCACCATTCAAATGACGACATTAGTGTCTGGTTGTTTTCTGATGAGCTTGCTGATACCTGGCAAAGGAAAGTGAAAAATTCTAGTATACAATAAAATCGAACATGCGCTTAAGTTTGGGGAAGTTTGGGCAGTAACACAAACTCTTTGTCCGCAGCATGCAAACTTTGGATTAGTTCCTGTTTATGTGAGACGTCACGTGGACTACGCTCGGATTGGTCTTTAGTATATCCCGGACTGGATTCCGAGACATTGCATTGGATTTTACGCTATATCCAAATCAGATACTGATTTGGACATAGTCCTGAAACCCGGCCCATTAATTTGTGTCCTTTACAATGGACATTTTGTTCACCTGTATCTTTCTTAAGTATTTGGAGTAAGCCTCCCAAGTCCTACAGTATTCTGTAGGGGACATCCTGGGCTTTCCAATGATGTGTCATGTGATGGGTTTGCATGCTGGGAACTTTACTGTTTTCCTCTATCAAGATGGCTGCCATTTCAACAACCACAAGTTATGGAAAGAGGAGAGGTAAGTCAAATAGGTGAAAGTGAAGCAGATGATTCTATACCAGATAGTAGAGGGAGATTCAGATTTGGAGCTTTCAGATGATGAGTATCAGCCTGTGATAGGTGAAGATGATGAAGAAGGAAAGGAAGAAGATGCAGGAGAATCGGATGAGACAAAGTCAGAGGCAGTCAATATTTCACAACGATCAATCTCATGGACGCTTTGCTCTCAAAGGGTCTTCCAGCAACTGGAACCATTATGAAGAACAGGCTTCCAAAGCAATGTCAGCTGCCAGGAGATAAGCAGCTAAGAAAAGAAGGGAGAGGAGCTTCAGTGACATTGGTCCGGAGGGGACCTGAGCTGGCAGGGACAAAATGGTTTGATAATAAACCAGTTCTGATGGCCTCCACTGTCTATGGTAAAGATCCAGAGAATATCTGCAGCAGATGGTCCAACAAAGACAAAGGTCATGTCCAGGTGAGACAGTCAGCAGTAATCAGGGAATATAATGACAACATGGGTGGTGTAGACCTCTGTGACCGAATGCTGAGCTTCTACCGCATGTCAACCAGGACCAAGAAGTGGATGTCACATGTGATGACACATTTCTTTGATGTTGCCATCACAAACGGTTGGATCCAGTACAAGTCTGACAGCAAAGCACTGAATCGACCCGCTAAGAACACACAGCAGTACCTGGACTTCAAATTGCACTTGGCTAAAGAGCTGCTGGATAATCCTTCATTTGATGACAGGAGTGAGGAAGAGTATCACAACCACAACCAGAGCCATCTGTATGCAGGCTAGGAGCCAGACAAATGCCAGAGATGTTGGATATCAAACATGCAGAAATATGCAGGAACAAGGGTTGCAATGGTAAGACATACATCAGGTGCACCAAATGCAAGATGTTCCTCTGCATAACCAAAACGAAAGCATGCTTCAAGGATTACCACAGCTAAAATATCCAGAAGAAGAAAAGCAGAGCTACTTATCTTCTGTCTTATAGTTCACTGTTGAACTGAATACATGTTTTACATTACACCGTAATGTATTATTACAAACATTTTGTCCTTGCAAGCAACAGCTAACAGAAGAGTGTTACAGAATTTTATTGTTTTTGTTCAAATTGAATTTGTTCTTGATAGAATATCACTCTAAAGATATAATCTGCTTTTTTCTCATTTTCTAAATTAACTTCTATTTTCACATCGATATCATCCTGTTGTTCTCTACAGTGGACATGCGGTGAAATTAAAAAAATATATATATTTTTTTTTATTTAATTGTAAGGTGTTTTTTTTAGGTGGCACGGTGGCTGAGTGGCAACACTCAGGCCTCACAGCAAGAAGGTTGCGGGTTCGATCCCCGGGTTGCCCGGGCCTTTCTGTGTGGAGTTTGCATGTTCTCCCTGTGTCTGGATGGGTTTCCTCCAGGTACTCCGGTTTCCCCCATCAACCCAAAACATGCCCGCACCCCTATGAACTAACATCAAGGACCATGACGTCCACCCTCCTGTGGGCTCACCACCTGCAGAGGGGTTCATGGGGGGGGTCAGGTGCTATGAGGATTGACCCAGCTGGATTAAGCGGGAGAAGATGGATGGAAGATGGATGGATGTTTTTTCAGGCCCAAATAGATAGGAAATCACACAAAAACAGAAATTTTAGGACACTTTTTTCCCTTGGTTCTTATTAAGCAGGCGATGTAAAGCGTAATCATGTTTGTACTTATATTCCTATTGACTTTAGCCTTATTTTCTATAGGAGATTTTGGGTGTTGCAGCTGCTCTCCAGAAAACAGGCTCCTATCCAGTTGATCCATTTCATTTTGTAAATAGGGATGGAACAAAATGTTCTATTTGTGAATTGCATCGTCTGTACTTGCCTTTGAATGTTTCTGACAATTTAAATTAATTGTTGCACCTAAGCTGTATTATGGTTCTCCAGAAAAATTTTGCTCTAAATCCAGTATCTGACATAAGAGTCTTTCCATCGTTGGATCTTATGAGTGTATTGTGTAAGAAACCCCAATTGCAAAGGCGCTTGATCTTTTTGTTACTGTTGATCTCTGGGAATGTTCCACCAAACCCTGGCCCAGGGGATCCCACATTCTGTACCCCAGATGATTTTAAATACTGAAAAGGTCTTGATTTTATACATCTTAATGTTAGAAGCTTGTTGCCTAAAATGGATATGGTACACGTTTGGGCTCTTTCAACTGAGGTAGATGTGATTGTACTGTCTGAAACATGGTTAAACAAGTCAGTGACAGATTTTGACATACATATAAATGGTTACAATGTCTTCAGATCTGATCATCCAAAAAGAGGTGGAGGCATAGCTGTCTATGTCAAAAGTAAATTTAATTCAAAAGTTCTTGTACAGGTATCAATGGCAAAGAAATTTGAATTATTGGCTCTTGATTTGGAAATATATGGTAACCTTCACATTACCCTTGTTGGTTGTTACAGGGCACCCTCTGCTGATAGCTCTGCTCTTCCTTCCTTAATGGACCTTTTGTCTTCCTTAAATTATAAGGAAATTGTATTAATTGGTGAACTAAATTGGAATTGGTTGCAACCCGTGTCTGATGACTTTAAATCATATTGTGACTCCCTTGAATCTATTTCAAATTGTGAATGCTCCTAGAAGGCCAAATCAGAAATTTCCTGAAAAGTCGTCCTTGATTGATTTGATACTAACAAACGCTCCTTCAAAATATTCTACAGCTGCCATCTTTGCAAATCATATCAGCGACCACTGTGTCATTGCCATGTCTAGAAACACAAAAATACCAAAAATCAAACCACGCATCATCATAAAAAGGGATGTCAAGAAATTTTGCAAACAAAATTTTTGTCAGGACTTACTTGAATGTAATTGGCATAAGATGATGCAGATTGATGATGTTGAAAAAGCCTGGAGTTATTTTCATAAAGCATTCACTGAAGTTTTTGATAAACATGCTCCCATCGTGCACTACAAAGTGAAAGGTTGAAATAATCCCTGGTTTAATATTACGGACAAAGATGAAATTCTTTCATGTTTTAATGAGCATTTTATAGCATCATTGTTTGACTGCACAAAACACCTACATGATGCTACTTTTCCAGCAACTCAAGAAACTCTGGCTTACAACTTCTCTTTTTGTCCTTTCACAATCTCAGAAGTGGCAAAGGCCCTTAAAAGTCTGGATCACACTAAATCATCTGGTCCTGTTGAACTAGAGCCCAATTATTTAAAAGCAGCAGCTGATGTTATTGCGCCCCCACTGACCCATCTACTTAATCTGTCACTGTCCACAAATAGTATCCCCCAGGTATGGAAATCAGCCTATGTTCTACCTCTGTTTAAAGGTGGTGACACAACAAATTTGAGTAATTACAGACCAACAGAGGCAACTGTGGTTACGATTTTGGGCGCTACAAAAATAAATTGAAAATTGAAATTGAATTTCCAAATTGTCCATTTTGGCCAAGGTTCTGGAATCTCTTATAAATATGCAATTAAAAGAATTCCTCTCCTCTTTCACTATTCTTTGTCCTTCACAGTCAGGTTTTAGAAAATGGCACAGCACAACAACTGCAGCCATTAAAGTCATAAATGACATCTTAGAATCACTGGATGACAAACAACACTGTGCTGCTCTTTTCGTTGACCTCTCCAAAGCCTTCAACACTGTGGTTAATACTGTGCTCAAACAAAAACTGCACAGTATTGGCCTCTCAGCTCACACCATTGGCTGGTTCTCAAACTACCTGTCTGACAGGACACAGTGTGTAAAGGTCCAGAATCAAAAATAATGTTTTTTAAAGGTTTCATCAGGAATGCCACAAGGCTCTGTCCTTGGGCCACTTCTTTTCAAAATCTATATCAACTATCTTGACAATAACATCATAGACACAAACCTTCACCTGTATGCTGATGATACTGTCTTATGCACTTCAGCAGCTACAGCAGAGCTTGTACTATCAAAACACCAAGTGGCTTTTAACCACTTACAAAGTACATTCTATCATCTCAAACTTGCTTCAAATTCAGACAAGACGAAATACATGCTGTTCTCCAAAACAAAAGCCCTAAACATACCCCATATTACTACAAATGAAGGACACCCAATTGAACTGGTTTCAGAATATAAATATCTTGGTATTTTAATTGATGACTGCTTATCTTTTAAACCACATATTCAAAAATACCCTCCTGTGGGCTCACCACCTGCAGAGGGGTTCATAGGGGGGGTCAGGTGCTATGAATATTGGGCAGCAAGCTGCCCCCACGACCCAGCCGGATTAAGCGGGAGAAGATGGATGGATTAAAAAATTGTTTCACAAACTAAAACTAAAATTACGTTTTTACTTCATAATCAAATCTTGTCTATCATTTGATGCTCGTAAGAAACGTAAAGATATGAATGCCTCCTGTGATTGTTTGCATGCTTTGGACACTATTTTTCATAGTGCACTGCGCTTCATTACAAACATGAGGTCTCTGACCCATCAGTGTGTTCTGTACACCCGTTAGGCTGGACGACTTTGGCAAATCGTAGGCTGAAACATTGGTATCTTTTAGTTTCTAAATGTATTGTTGAGCTGGTGCCTCTTACCTCCAGCGGCTCATAGAGGTGAGGAGCAGCAGCAGCTACATTCTGCATTCTCAGGTCCTTCCTGAGTCTTGATCTCTGTGCCCAGAGCTCACACAGAGCTGGGAAAGAAGACTTTTAGATTTGTTGCTGCACAATCGTGGAATGAACTTCAGAAGGAGTTGAAAAGACTAATGTCATTGGACTCTTACAAATCACTTTTAACTGAAATTGAGACAAAGTCATTCTGTAAATGCTTTACTTGATTCTTTCTATAATGTGAATGTGTGAGGATGTGTACATGTTTGTTATTGTTGAGCTATAGTGCTGCGCCAATGTTGCATTGTAGCAGCCGATAATGTAATAACTGCCTATAACGTCATAATTTTTATGCAATAAAACCAATCATGTAATAACTTGCCAGTAATGCAAGAAAATGTCTGAAATGATAATATGATGCCAATAATGTAGTAACATATTACGTTATTGTTAGTTATTACATTATTGGCTAGTTTAATTTTAAAAAAATCTTTAAAATGAAATAACTGCAACCACTAATGTAATAATTTCTTCTATATCATTTAATCAAAAATGTACTTATTAAATTAAAAGTGTCACAATACATTAGAATGTATTGCTACTATTGTCTCTTTCAAATAGCTCTTAAAAGAACTGGTCGCACTCTTTTCTTCTCTACATAACTGTCACTCTCAACTAGCAGCCAGAATTATTTATCTAGTCATATCCTGTCATATTCTGTACGTGGGGAAGGGGGGCAGTTATCAGCAGGCTTCCCTACATCTGTGGCAAAATGTGAAAAAGGCAATGATGATCATGGTGTTTACTTGAAAAACAAAAAAATACATTTCCTGTATCTTATATTTAATGAAAGATTATGTAAAATGTTCATAGAGTTTAGAGCAATGTCAAAGTTAACTATGTAAATGGTCAGCTAACTATTAGCATTGCAACATTAGCATTAAATGAATCCCAGCAGTTAATCCCATTACTTTGGGGCAGGCGACTAATTCCTTCCTCACATAAATCTTGCTCAGCAAAACTGGGAAAATATGGAACTCAAATTCTTTTAAGCAGTACTAGTGCAGAGCCTGTACAGTCTGCACTGTGTCTGTACCATATATGAATGGACAGAGCCAAACAGGAAGTGCTCCAGGAGGCTCTTCTGGCTCCTTCTGACCCTGGCTCCAATTGACTTACATTGGGATCTTGTGGCTCCTCTCTCGGTACCTGCTGCTGTGGCCTCGTCATTTTGGTCTTAAAATGTTCCCTTCATAACACAGAGCCTGGCTCCAGATTGGTTCCTGTAACCGTGGCATCGCGAGCCTCGTTTGAGCGGCGCTGAACACTGTGGTGATGTCAAACATGCTTAGTCCACGTTTTTTTATATGTCTATGGTCTGTACAGTCCTGATATGCTGGTGTCCTGTCGACTTGAGCTCCCTGCGCATGTGCACAACCCCCAAGCACGGTCCCAGTTTAAATGCCATTGATTTGAGCTCCCGAGCCAGAAGTGGAGAAACAAGTCACATTTTAAAAGTGTATTGTTTTATTGTATGATTTCACCAGCATGTAAACATAGACATGTGCATGTTGGATTTGCGGCAGAATAACTACGTTAGATGATTGAATAGTTTGGATTTAATATTTGATTTTATCGTTATCATTTTCATTACATCGTATTTTATTTTGTTTCCATGAGTTGAAAACCTAACTTTGTTTCAAAGGTGCTGTATAAATAAAATATCACTATATTATAATGGGAAATTCACACTGGAGCCTGTGATATTAGCCTTAAACATTTTTTGTCTAAAGCTATTGAATATGAATATTTCTGTGTTTCCAGTCATTTCTTTTATATATAGAACCATATATAGTTCTCTTATACTTATATAAGATATAAGCCTGACGAAATGCGCTACCTCTATCCAAATTCATATAAATGAGTAACCCTATGGTCATGAGCTCTGGGGAATGACCGAAAGGACGAGATCGCGGATACAAGCGGCCGAAATGACTTTCCTTTGCCGAGTGGCCGGGTGCTCCCTTAGAGATAGGGTGAGGAGCTCGATCACACGGGAGGAGCTCGGAGTAGAGTAGCTGCTCCTCCACATCGAGAGGAGCAGCTGAGGTGGCTCGGGCATCTGTTCTTATGCCTTCTGGATGCCTCCCTCAGGAGGTGTTCCGGGCATGTCCCACCGGGAGGAGGCCCCGGGGAAGACCCAGGACATTCTGGGTCTGGGAACGCCTCGGGGTCCCCCCTGAGGAGCCGCTGGAGGAAGTGTCTGTAGCGAGGGAAATCTGGGAGTCCCTGCCATAGACCATATATAAAAGTGGACTAAGCGAGTGTGACGTCACAGTGTTCAGCGCCGCTCAAATGAGGCTCGCGATGCTCACGGTTACAGGAGCAAATTTGGAGCCAGGCTCTATGTTATGAAGAGGATTTTTTGTTTGACAGTTTGACATTTAAGTTGTCGGCTATTTTATATTTGTTATTGTTTTATCTCTCACATCGGGAGAAGTGGGTGGACGGCGTAGCCCTGCGTACCACGCCCACTACACCACTGATCACTTGACTAGCTTAACTATTGTCTCAATATTGATACTTAGAGATGTTATATTTAAAGTTACATCAATGTATAAATCAAACCGTCCTGTCTGTCTGAACCAGTTTTTCTTTTCTTTTTCCTGCTGAGCATTTGGTGACCTGAACAAAACATGAATTCAATTGCAGCACAAGGAGAGCAAATTTAACAGTAGCGAGTTGATTGATGAAATAGTTGTGTAGTATGTAGGCCGTACATGCTTGAGTTACTTGTTTTGCATCCTCTATTTAGAGTTCAAAGTGTAGAGTCATTTACTGCTGCATTTAACACATCACAGGTACTGGACACATGAGAAAACTGCAATACTGCTCTGTCATCTGCATCATTTGGGAATGTACAGGCCACTTTCCACACACGCACACGCACACGCACACACACACACACACACACACACACACACACACACATGTAAGCACATGCACACACACAAGCAGACGCACACACATGCACATGCGCACACACACGTACACACATAAGCACACACATGCACACGCACACACCCAAGCACACACACACACCCAAGCACACACACACACCCAAGCACACACATGCACAGACTTAACACAGGTACAAAGCACATCACAAATAGAAGCAAACAGTTTACTGGGAGAAGTGATGAACATTTTTCTTTCTTTTAATTTTCTTGGGCTGCTTTTTCAATGAATAGATGGAAGTTTATTAAGCCTTTTGCTTTAGTTTTGGGGCAACTCTTGTGATTCTGGGCTATATAAATAAAATTTCATTGAATTGAATTGTAACACTGCCAGTTACTTGAATAGTTTGAATTTGAATTTGAAAACATTTTGGAAAAACGTGTGTGGTTCAGTTAAAAGGTTGGATTAAAATGAAAAGTTGTGTTCATTATTTGAGAATACTCACATTTAGATTTCATTGTGTGGGTAATACTTTGAATATGCAAACATATACATGTATAACAGTAGAAACATACTAAGAGAAAGTGTAAGTCCATTGTGTAAATCATCAGGTATTTAAGCAGCTCTTTGACAGAGACAAAAGTAACAATATATCTCAAAGTGTGACACTTTAAATTCAATTAATAAATCTTAAAGGATTAAAGGAACAGCATGTAAGTTTGTGGAAAACGCTGGTACTGTGATCATGTCTGAAATACTGCAGAGCAGAGTATCTCCTCCACCAGACAAGAGGTCACCAGGTAGGCTGCTGAAATCAGATAGATGAACGGAGGCGCAACAGGCCAAAACACATAATATACACATAATGACAACTAAACATAAGCTGAGGGCTGCAGTTTACATGGGAAAGGGAATATTCAGGCTGGATTACTGTTGTCAGTGATAAAAGTATTTAAACTTATCATGATTCCTCAATGTCTGTGACCAGTTCTTTTAACAGCTTTTTGAAAGAGACAATAGTAAGAATACATTCAATTGTAGTGTGACACTTTTAATTTAATAAATGAATAATTTATTAAGTGATATAGAAGAAATTATTACATTAGTGGTTGCAGTTATTTCATTTAATTTTTTTTAATTAAACTAGCCAATTATCTAATAACTAACCAATAATGTAATATGTCACTACATTATTGGCATCAGGTTATTACATTATTGTTTGACATTTTCTTACATTACTGGGATGTTATTACATTATTGGCTTTATTACATAAAAAATTATTATGTTATAGGCAGTTATGACATTATTGGCCATTATTACATTATCGGCTGCTACTTGCCTCTCAGCCAGGACGCTCTTGCAAAAGAGATTTTTAATCTCAATGAGTTTTTTTATCCTGGTTAAATAAAAGGTAAAATAAAATAAAAAAAAATACAAAATTAGCCATGCTGTTTTAAGTTTAATTTCTGTAAAACGTAAACAAATGTGCCAAAGCTACATTAAACACATCACTATTTCAAACAGGCTGATGTGGCTCAGTTATAGTTATGGCTTATATGTTGTAATGTTTATAAATGTAAAGTTTATTTATGGAGAAGATTTGAATGAATAATCTCCTGCAGTGTTGAACTTGTGTGTTTGGAAATGTTCAGTTATGGTTATTGTTTGGTTCACAGAGTTAATGCAAACATTAGAGTTGAGTTAGAATTTTATAATGTATGAAAAGAAACTGAAAATCTGAAATTGTTCCTACATGAACTGCCCCTTTGCACTTCAATAAAAAAAGACCTTTTATTTTATTAAAACAGTTTATTTGTTTAGCAGTAGTTTTGGGGGAGCTATTTTTCTTGTACAGATATTGAGATGTATATCATATATCGAGATATCGCCCAGCCCTACTCTCTTCCCTGACAAAAGCTTAGCATTGACAGTAAGAAATGATTTGAACATTTGTCTTTCTTACACCACTCCTTCAGATATGATTTAGCTTTCCTCCATTGACAATGCCAGATTTTGTGCCTAATTTATTGATTTGTCCTTCAAATTACATTAACTTCCAATTATAAATTAGATGTGATGTTCTGATGTTACTCTTTAATTGCTTTTACTTGAGTCATTTCTTTGACCACTACATTTAGTAATTTTATTAGAGTACAACATTTGTCTTTTCTACTGCATCTGCTGGTGCCACATACAGTATTCTGTCTTGTATTTGCATGCAGCTACATAAATGTATGATGTGTCCATTTGGCCCCTCCCACAAACAGGAAGTGTCTCATATTGCCCTGTGGCCCGTTGACAGCCCGTGGAAGAGATATCTGTGACATCCATTTGGCTCAGAGACGGCACTGCTCCACTCCGACACTATTACAACACAAGATGAAATGATTCATCACCACGGCGACAGCTCCCGCCACCCAATCAGATGAGATGAGAGCGCCAGTGTGTCACCTCGTATCTGCCTCAAGAACACACGGAGAGTGCTGCTCGGAGCGGCCGCTTCATGTGGGAGATTATGTCAACAAGTGACCCACCTGTCCACACCAGGCACAGAGCTTTCACTGACTCTCAGGGATTTAACAGTGATGTTTGTGTTTGTGTGAAGTAATCTGGAATCGTGGAATGGATTCAAAATGAACAATAATTTACAAAAAGCACATTATGTTTTCTGTAACTATCACTGTCTACATATTAGCAAGTTTGATGCACCATCGTGTGTGTTATGTGTATGTCTTAGAAATTCACAAAGTTGTTCAGGCTGAGTAATGTTTTGGTTGGGGGTCCATCACCTGCTTGTTTCTATGGTGTTATGACCCAGGTGGATCAAACATATTAAAAGAGGACCCAGAGGTAAAACGGGTCAAAACTTTAATTTGCTTTATTCCTAAATTAGATTTAATTTACTTAAAAATCGCTAAAACCCGTTCTGTGCCCAAAAACAAAGTATAACATAAAGGTGGACCTGGTGAGAGGCCAAACAGGGGCCATAGAAGTCAGTGTTGACACCGCGAACCTGCACCAAACAGCAACTGAGACGGGGGAGCGCTCAAAGCGACGAGCGCACCCAGATGTGCATAGGGCGAAAGCACAAAGAGAGCGCACCACTGATAGGCAGCCTATTTATACCATTACGTTATGACCCAGCTCAGCTAGCGACAGGGAAAGTAACAAATTAACCAAGATGTAAAAATGGTAAAAATAGTAATTTAATTAAAAGGAAAGCACAAGGTAAATTAAACAAAACAAAGGGGATCTAGTATATTTACAACAAATATTTACAAGGTTTAAACAAAAGTGTAACAAAGGCCCAAGAACTGAGCAAACTAAACATCCCACAAAGAACTAAATAAACAAACAAAATCAGTACTGACAAAACGAGATAGATAATAAGATAAAAGATAAAATAGCTACCGTAAATTCCGGATCACAAGCCGCTACTTTTTTTCTACACTTTCAACACTGCGGCGTGTAATATGAAGCGGCTTTTTTATTTTTTTTTTCATCGCGGGAAAAACATGGACCAATAAAATGAATAAGTAGTTCACTGAGGTCCAATGAAATTGTATGATTAATCACAACTTCCTTATTTCAGTCTTTCTGCTAACCCTCATCAACATGGAGAATACCAGACAAAAAGCATATGATGCAGCTTTTAAACTAAAAGCGATCACTCTGGCAGTTAAAGAAGGAAATCGAGCTGCTGCCCGTAAAATTGGCATAAACGAGTAGATGGTGCGAAGGTGGAGGCTCCAGCAAGAAGAACTGAGCCAGTGTAAAAAGACAACCAAAGCTTTCAGAGGTAACCATAGCAGATGGCCTGAGCTTGAAAACTTTCTGGAGGACTGGGTTAACACGCAAAGAGCGGCCGCGGTGTTTCCACTGTACAAATCAGACTGAAGGCTAAAGCGATCGCTACCGTGGTTTATTCCCAGAGCGCCAAGGTGTGTATGTGCATGTCGCGTGTGTGTGTCCCAAGTGTGTGAAGGTGTGTAAGTGCCTGTGGCGCGTGTGTGTCCCAAGTGTCACCAGTGAGCGAGTCCGTCCCCAGAGTTCAGCGGGGACCGCGTCCGCGGCCCGTCCCGGAGGCGCTCCAGGCGGCGGGGACGCAGAAGCGAACCCCCCGCCTAGTCTTTGGCCAGCGGTTTATAATATGGTGCGGCTCATATAATTACAAAATTGATTTTTCTTCATAAATCTGAGCATGCGGCTCTTAATAGGGTGCGCTCTGTAGTCCGGAATTTACGGTATTTACATCAGTGACACATTCAGTAGTTCAAATACATTATAATGTTAGTTATAGTTATAGTTAGTTATATTATTTGACAAAAACCCCCCCAAAAACAAACAATAAGCAAGTGCAATGTTTAAGATTGAATTCAGAAGACATGAATTAATACGAACTGCCTGGCTTCGATGTTTCTGCAGTGCTAATTTTGTGCTGTTAGAGCATTTTAAAAATAGCCGATTCAATTAAAGTTGTTTACTTGATGTGGCAGTAATAAACAAATTCTCAAATTAAAACACTAAAAGGTTCGTGGTGGATGGTCCAGCACTCGCTTGTCTGTTATATATTATATTATTTTATTGTTGCGTTTCATAATATTCCATGACACGCCATTAAACTTATGTAAACCTATAGATTACAAATACCTTTTCTTTTGTTGTTTCACTGTTTTTTACGTAGCACTCTTCAAACTTTTTCTTTTGGGAACACAATTAAAATATCAGAAACATCCTTCTGACTACGCCCTCGTCATTACCCCTGAGTAGACCCCATTACAGAGACACAAACAGACTCGGATGAGATTTTAAATCGACAAGCACAAAGACTGTGGCGAGATATGGCAGCGAAGGGACTGTACGCCGCAAGCAAAGAACTGAGAGCGCACCTCCTGTCTACAGTAAAACCTCTTGCTTCTAGTTTAAGTACAAGTCAAAACGGTGTTATTATTATTTGTGAAATGTAGTGCAAAACTTCAGATAAAAGCTTTTAGTGCACAGACTCTTGAAAAAGAGTCACTATCGCTAATCTGCAGCAGGTTGATCTTCGCCATGTGGATGTGAACAGACACATGTGAGGAAGACTCTCACCTTTTTACCTTTAAAGAACATTTTCAAACTGGAATAACATCGCTGTTTTGTGGACTGGATGTCATTATTTGTGGAGGGCATTTTCTGTGGATAATATGGATGAGAAGGCTGCAGTGTTTACATTCCTGGTGCTCTAAAGCCCTTTTCACACTTGGTTTCTGGATCTTACCAGCACAAACAAACTGCATCTCCAAAGCACTCTGCTCATTATATAGAGTTAAGTTAGTGCAAAGTGAAAGTGTTGATTTATAAGGGAAATCATTTTCAATATTAAATAAATAGGGAAAAAAAAGTATACGATTTGTCAAATAGAAATCATGATGTGTATAATTGTATGCATTTTTAATGTAATTGTTTTTTGCATTTATTTATTTATTTGAAGTGAAGGTAAAGAGTGGGGAGAGACATTTAGTAAACTGGTACATAGAAGTATTCATACTGATGTTAGGGGTTAAAAAACATGAGATAAAAAAGTCTTCAGGTGTAAAAACTGAAAAACCAGGACTGTCTTGGCGAATGATAACCACTGAAGCATACTATTATAAATCATTATAAAATGGTTTGCTTAGATGTTACGTGACGTAATTAGCCTAAATTAGCATGAATGCTAATTAAAGTGCATGACAGGTTTTGATGGTTCTCTTAATTTCTACTAGAAAATTGGCCAAATCGAGAAAGAAGTGTAAGTTTAAGTGCCATCATGTACGCTGTAGTCTGCTGGGGCAGCAGTCTGCGCGTGAGGGACACTAATAGACTCGAGAAGATCATCAGGAAGGCTGGACATGTTGTGGGGGAGGAGCTGGCCTCTCTGACTGTGGTGTTGGACAGGAGAATACTGGACAAAATCAGGACTATTCTGGACTCTCCCACCCCCTCCACAAGGTGCTGGCCAATCAGAGGAGCTGTTTCAGCCATAGACTGCGGCTGTCGCGCTGCTCCACTGAGACACACAGGAAATCTTTCCTGCCTGTCGCCATCAAACTGTTGAACTCTGCACTTTAAATCACAAACTACTCTATCCTTTTTTATCCTATTCCCTGCTCACACATGTATATAGTCGTAAATATGTCACTGATGTAAATAATTTCCCAGAGAGAGCTATTTTATCTTTTATTTTATTGTATTTATCTTATCTTATTTTTGTAACTTGTTTCTATCTACATGCTCTTGGTCGGTTGCATCTGTAACAAAGAAAATTTCCCCTCGGGGATGAATAAAAGTAATTCTGATCCTGATAAAATGTTTTGTAAGATCTTAAATATAATGATTTTAACTGTGCTTTAATCAAATGTGTAGTCCAACCTGTCATAGGCACTTCAAATGAAACTTATTTTGTGTCCATGTTTTAAAAACATCAAAATCAATTTTTATTTCTCTACCTTTTTAAAATGACTAATATATATCAGGCCATTATTTTCAGCTTATAGTGTATTTTAACATATTTAGGAGATATTTTATTTTGGCCACCTCGCTGTCTGAAAAAAACACAAAGCTTTTTTTTCACTAGCAAGGACCACATGTACAACAGCATTGTGTGAAGAAGTTTATTGGTAAATGTACGAGGCAAGGCTGAGATGTCTGGGTTGAGACTCAGGGTGGAGGCTCCGTCTCAATTGTTGATTGGCCCAGCCAGAATGGGACCTCCTCATGGGCGTCTTATGCCTGAAAGACAAATAAGATAGGGGGTGGGAGGGTGGGGTCGAGTTAACCAAGACGAACTGAGATGATGGAATAGGCTGCTACAAATAGGCTTCTGGGAAATTAGAGGTGTGGTCAAACTGAGCTGTGATTCGCTAGTGAGGAGGAGAGGGGGATGAGGCACCACGCCTTAACCCCCTCTCCTGCTCCTGAATCTCAGTTAATCATATTAACTCCATTTAGAGTCACACGATAACTGCACAAAGCACGGCTATGCAGCTCACTTATAGGTTTGTGGTAAAAAAAAAAAGTCTATTTACATAATATGGAGAAAATATTCAAAATTGGTACAAAATAGAGATTATCAGCGATCTGATTCTCTGCCATGAAAACACACATATTGGTCAGTCTCCACTGTGTATGCATCTATAGGCTCTATTCACGCTTACATCAAACACCAGGAAAACGTTTGGAAAGATGGAATTACAACTTCCAGCAGACGATACTTTTGGTCTATTCACAGTAGTTTTATCTTTTACTACTGCGAATAAACCGGAAGTATTGCCCGTTGTAATTGCGTCTTTCCAAATGTCTTCCTGGTTTGTGACATCACGTGAGTAGAGCCTATTCTAAGGTCGTCACTTCTGGAAAGTTGTCTTGGACTGATTGTACCCATGCGTTGTTCTGAAGTCACTGCTCTTCATTATTTTGACTAAAGAACATTAAGCTGAGTCCCATCCCTCTGGTCTGCCGACTTAACTGCACACACCACATGGACTCTGACTACACCACAGCAAAGAACACTTTGATTTCCTGTGTTTCCTCTTCTCTATTGTGTAAACACGTGAGCATTTGGTGAGTGGGCTGAAGGAGGATCTCGTCTTAGCCTCATGGGGCACTCAAACAGCTTTACATATATGTCCAGATGCCACTGCTTTGAATTATTCACACTTTCTATCCACTAAGAGGAAAATCACGGAAACGCCATGCATAAATTATCACTTAGAAAGTGTTTTTGCCAAGAATGAGTGAATAACATTGAAAGCTACAGCATGAGTATAGCTCAGAACATTGTTTTTATTGTCTGAAATATTAGGGGTTGTGAATTTCTAGGGGTTCAAAGTCACAGGGGTTCCCAAAAATGGGACGCAACAAAATGATATGCAAGTAAGAGCAAAGTAGGTACAAGTAAGTGTAAGGAAAAGTAAGAGAAACTGTTTAGTTTATTTGATTTATTTGACAGGGACAATGTACAGGAACATTAATCACAACAAATGAAAAGATGTTCCAGACTCTCGCTCACTGAGGTAATTTCCATCTGCAGTCCCTGAGACAAACAACATCACAGACAATGTTTATAACAAGTAAGGGGAACAAAAAAGAAGGCTGGAATGAACAAAAGACATAAAACATGCAATTCATAATATTTACAGTGTTGGTGATACATTTCATAAGTTAAAAATAATTAAAACTTGTTTCCCGATACCTCCCCTGTATTCCCTTCTCAAGTCCAGTCTAACTTTAATACTTTAATGACACGTCTGCAACCTTAGAAATTAATTTCCAGGCTAAATTTTTGAAGTCTTTGTATAATTTTAGCTTGGTTTGAAGTTTGTTCCATTCAGAGATTGTTTTAAATGAAAATGCAGATTGTCATAATTCGGTTTTACACCTTTGCCATTGACCGTTGACCTGGTTGTTCTGACCCTCTGATCAGATGTTAAATGGACAAACTTTTTCAATGGTGCTGGTGCCACATTATTGATGATCTTGAATAATAACCTTAGCTAATATATTGTATTGTCAAAGTTGAGCATTTTATGTTTAGTTCATATCTGACAGTGATGGTATTTTTGCTGTTTCCGATCTCGAATCTTACATGCTTCTAAAGAGATTCTAAAGGTTTTCCGTGGTTTGATTTGCTTGTGACCAGCATGAAACATCAAAACAAGAACCTTCTGGGCATAACATCTGATTTATAAGTGGAGATGTGAGAGAGATGTTTTGCCCAAGGACACAACAACAAAGTCAGAATAACAGCACTGAACCTGCAGCTGAGTTCGACACAAACCCTCAAAACTGTGATAGTGTTGTCCATTCCAGTCTAGTGCACTCCAGTCTGGCTATACTTCTGTTGTAGGGAGTATTATACCTGTGATGAACATAACACAGGCTGAGCTGGCAGTGTGGGCCTGGCACAGAAATGCAATTTCTCCATCAATTAGCCAGAAATTAACCATGACAACTACTTACAAACATTCCTCTAAGAAAGGATAAAGCTAAATGCCTTTACCTCCTCAAAAACAGACCTGGAGTTGTGTTTTGTTTCATTCACGTGTTTGAGTAAAAAGGATATCCCCAGGTGTGACTACCCCAAATTTAACACTTTTTAAAGACCTTTTTAAGACGACTTAAATGAAAATTAAGACCAACATTGCACCCATTATGTTGGCGAAAAACACCAAATCCAATTCTAATCATGACCATGACTCACGGCTTTAAATAACAAAAAAAATACTTTGATTATAAAATCTCATTGAGAACTCATTCATAGTCATATGTGTTGCTTGAAAAAGGGCCAAAAATTAATTTATAACATTCTGAGAAGACAAACTAATCTTTCACATTGAACTGCAGCCCAGTTGAGTAAACAAAAAAATAGGCTAATGGAATTTAAGACCTTTGTGAAAAAAATAAGACTTGGACAACATAATTTAAGACTTTTTAAGGCCTTAATTTAGGAACATGAAATTTAAGACCTTTTTAAGACTTTCAAGAGCCCATGGCTCTTCATTTCCAAAGCTCAAAATGCCCTGTTCCACCTTATAATGTCATGTAGCAGTAGTTTCCAAGTTAACAGCTCCTTTTCATCTTCAGTTCATTAGAAATGGGCAATTTGAGGGCAGAAAATTATCCAAATGATTCTAGTGAAGGTGTATAGAGTTTCAAAACACAGTGTTCTGTATTACCACATGACATCACAAGGTGGAAGAGGGTTTTTTCTGTTTGAGAGAAGAATTTAGCCTAAATATTCAGGGTTAAACATGTGTGAATGAAACAAAACACTCTGGGTATATTTGTGACAAGGAAACAACATTATAACATACATAATAGAAACAGAAATATCAAGAAATAGCGTAATATGGGCCGTTTAACCTTGACAAATCTTTACGAACATCTTTAAGAAAGAGTTTGCATGTTCAGACTCTTAATATACAGTACAAATGAGCAGACAGAGAGCGTCATTGCAAAGTTAACTTGAAATCACGCACACTTTCTGGAATCATACGGTTAAGGTCACTTTATAGTTTCCTCTTGAGTCGGGCTTGTAGTGCTCCTCGATCGCTTCTCTGCAGTAAGTGTGTCCTCAGTGAAGTGCAGAGTCGGGATCATAATGAAGAGGAGCAGCCTGGATTAAAGCACACACCACTCGAGTCAGGCTAATTGAATAGAGCCTGAGAAATTAAGTGCACGCTTAGTATGGCTCTTATGACGCAGAATCTATAAGTACACAGTGGAGACAGAGGTGAGGTTTGACCAAAGAAGTCTAGGGAATTTGAAAGAGCTTCATTAACTAACTTCACAGATGAAACTTTTCTTTTATTTAAGGTGACTGTACCAGATTTTTACTGTCTTAAAAATGCAAAAAACAGAAATTGTTTTTTAGTTTGCAGTTGTCCAAAGTTATTCCTCATGTATCTTATGCATTCTGAACATCCTAATTATTCACAGTGATGAGTTTATAAAAACTTTTCCCAACTTTTAGAGGCTGGAGTGGCTGCAGGCTGACTTATTTTGATCTTGAGAGATGCTTATGTAATGTATCTGTACTGGGGCATGAAAATCTTTAGACTTAGAGACTTCGACAGACTTTATTGATCCACAAGGGAAATTAGTTGGACACAGTAGCTCAGACATCACAATATATTACAATAACAAGAGTAAAAAAAATATTAAAAATGGTAA
Source organism: Odontamblyopus rebecca (assembly GCA_030686955.1). Taxonomy (NCBI): domain Eukaryota; kingdom Metazoa; phylum Chordata; class Actinopteri; order Gobiiformes; family Gobiidae; genus Odontamblyopus; species Odontamblyopus rebecca. The sequence continues at coordinate 32,918,584 of CM060658.1, forward strand.
TAATATTTCTAAATAAGTGGCAATAAAAAATACCAAGAGACTTGTGTCAATATATATAGACATAACATAAATGTACATGTATAAGTAAGTAAAAAGCAGAAATATAGTAATATAAATACAGTGTATCACAGTTATTGACAAGAGGTCATAGGGAAAAGTGCAAAGATGATTTCATGACCGACAGAAACACATGGTTATCTTGTCACATAACGGTGAGTTGTTGTACACTTGTAGGGAGTATTCCTGTTACATAAGGGTGAGTTGTACAGTTGTAGAGAGTATTATCTGTTACATAAGGGTGAGTTGTTGTACAGTTGTAGGGAGTATTATCTGTTACATAAGGGTGAATTGTTGTACAGTTGTAGGGAGTATTATCTGTTACATAAGGGTGAGTTGTACAGTTGTAGGGAGTATTATCTGTCCCTCTATACTATAGACAACAGACTATAGAGTCTATAGTCTGGTGCAGTGGGTGAGCAGGAGTGGCCATGATGGAGAGCAGATTGTCCAGTGTTCTCCCGTCTCTCTCACTGTGACAAATGTCTCCAGCTCACAGTCGATCACATGACCAGCTTTCAATTCAATTCAATTCAATTCAATTCAATTCAATTTATTTTGTAGCGCCCAAAATCGCAACAACAGTTGCCTCTAAGGGCGTTCCAAGATATGGATGAGCCAAACATACACACAGACATATCAAAACAGGAAAAAAACAACATTCATGTAAAGCAGCAAATGAAACATTGTCCAGTCATCCCCTGTCCTTAGACCCTCCTTCTCAGCAAGGAAAAACTCCAAAAAACCCAGGGTCCTGGGAAAAAGAAGAAACCTCGGGGAGAACTACAGTGAAGGAGAGATCCACTCCCATGGACGGACAGGCTATAGATGTCCAGGCCCGTGGGCCAGTTCGGTATGGCCACAGCTACCCAGGTGGGGAAGAGCCGGGCGAGGAGGGGAGGCCGGGCGAAGAGGAGGAGCCGGGCGAGGAGGAGGAGCCAGGCGAAGAGGAGGAGCCAGGCGAGGAGGAGGAGAGAGGTCCAGCTGCCATCAGGCGTCTGGCGAGCTTTACGGATCAGTTGTCCCTGTAACTGGTGCTACTCCTCCAGCCCACAGCGAAGTCCAGGCCTCCACAGGCTGGTAGAAGATCTCCAGTAACTTGCTGCATATGTTGAAAGGCCTGATCTTTCTCAGGAAGTAGAGTCCACTTATGGTCTTCTTGTACACAGCATTACTGTTGTCCCTCCAATCCAACCAACAAAAAATTGACAACAATATCCTCACAGAGCCTTTACCAATATTCAGGTGTGATTGTGCCCAGTAAAGGAGATAGATGATAGCATCATTCACACCAGAATGGCACAGATACTGTAAGCAAATTGTGGAGGATCCAGGGCTGGAGCCACCAGGGGTCTGAGCTTAGCCAGAACAAGTCTCTCAAACACTTCCATGACATGAGACTTCAAAGAAACTGGTAGGATCCTTGGGCACTGGCTCAATGCAGAAGATTTTCTATAGCACTGGGATCCTTTCAAGTTTCAGACTCAGGGTGAAGATAAAGTGCAGGATCACAGGGAGCTGTGCTGCACATGTCCTCAGGATGCAGGGTTGACTAGGTCTGGTCCAGGATACTTGTTTTAGTGAACTTTCTCCAGCTGCCTACTGGGTGTTGGGCTGATGAATGGGCATCTGAGTGGTCTGTGGAGAGATGTGGATTGAGGAGATGTAGAGACGGGGCTACCAGTGGATGAAAAACGATTAAAATGCAAACTGAGTAGGTTTGACCTGCCTGGGCTATCGTCTTGCTGCTTTGTTTTGGTGTTGAAACCTGGGACGGCCTTCATCCCCTTCCAGACATCTTTGGTGTTGTTTTGTTGAAGTTTTGCCTCGAACTTCTTCCCGTACGCTTCTTGACTTTGAATGAAATACATGGGGGAAAAAAACAGACATGGGTAAAGGTGCACTATGTAACTTTTCTGGTGGAGGATCACTTTATTTTATTGTTTTGCCTGGATTGTTCCACTGTACTCCATTAAACTTATCTATCTTATGTTAAACTCCTGCTTTTAGTGAGCTTGCCATTCCATGGATCTTGTAACTTACCTTAAATGAAGGTCCAAACATTAAGGTAAGGCTGATGCTATGATCCTAGTTCATGCTGTTGTTGTTCTTTGAGCAAGACACTTTTACCACCTTCCTTTCCTTTGTGTTTGAGTGAGTGCTTGGTGGTTGTCTGAGAGATAGCTGGAGCAAAATAAAGCACTAGAAGAGACAATTCAATAGTTTAAGTGTGCTAAAATATGTCCCTATTGATACTTTGCAGCTGATGTTATAAAAATTCCCTGGGGGTATGATGCTAACTGAGGCACTGCTCTGTCTGAGGCTTTAAGACATGCTTTTTTTCATCGCAATCTGACCACGCTCCTGATGCATTTTCTTGTTGTTTAAACCCATTTTGAAGTTTGACACGAATTTTCCTTAAATAGTTTTGCATGCATTGTGTCGCCATAGTAACTGCTCTACATTCTGTCATTAGAGAATCATGTAGAGCACCCCGAGCATCACGTCACTGCACAGTATCAATATACCCTCGTACTGATTACTGTTGGACCATTTTTCATGATTTTAATAAGGCTACCACAGCAACTAAAGTGATGTAAAACCGAGATAGTGCCTTTAGCCCTGGAGTTATAGTCACACGATGTAAAGATTAAAACTACCTGTAAGGAGGAGATTAAACTGAGATTGTAACGGTGCCACATTTAATCAGATTACGCTCGTACTGGCTCGCTGTAGGCTACTCATTTATTCTAACGCATTCATACTTACTTACATACTCAAGAAACCCCAGCTCCCATATATTCTCTCTATTCGCTCTATTGGATTTCGGCAAAAGACTTTTTAATAACTTTGCCTTCTTTTGATTCTCTTGAGCCAACTGATAAAAAATGAAAGAGAAAAAAAAACAACATACAGCTTTGAAGGTGTATTTCATCAGACAATAAGATGAAAGGGCTGCAGGTCCCATAGAAAAAAAATGGAGGAGTGGTTTTCCTGGACATGTCCGAGTGCGGTGCAGGTTGAAAGGCGCTGATCTGATTAGATGGACATTATTCTGCTGTGATGTTTTACCAGCCGTGGACCTGCTCATTGTTCGGGTGACAGACGTGTGGAGAGAAAGCAACGCCTTTTTCCAAACACAAATCCACTTCTTTTATACAGCAGGTGGATAGATAGGTGGATTGTGGAACTTCTCTGGTGGAGGGTTTGTCTATTGCTTTGTCTGGAATATTTCACAGTATGGCATTAAACCTTTCTTCATGGAAACCAAACCAGACCAAGTTACAGGTCAGATCTGCAGAGAGGCAACTCTGCTCACAGTAAGAATGTCTGTTTTTCTCAGAATTTTTGAGCTATAAAACCACATCTATCCATTATTGATGCAATGATATGGTTTTCCCATAATTTGATATGCATCTTGATACAAGGGACACAATATTGATTCGATTTTCATCCATTCATCCATCCATCTTCTTCCACTTATCTGGGGCTGGGTTGTGGGGGCAGCAGTCTAAGTAGGAACTCCAAGACTTCCTTCACCCCAGACGCTCCTCCAGGGGGATCCCGAGGCGTTCCCAGGCCCAGAGACATAGTCCCTCCAGCGTGCCCTGGGTCTTCCCTGGGGCCTCCTTCCGGTGGGACATGGTAAGGCAAGGCAAGTTTATTTGTATAGCACAATTCGTACACAAAGTAATTCAAAGTGCTTTACAAAATAAGAAATACATTAAAATCACAATACAAACAAATCAAAACATAAATAATCATAACAAAATTTTAAAATAGAGATGGGACATTAAATTAGAGAGAAGAGAAGAGTGCGGAATGAAAAATTAAAAACCTTTCAGTCATATGCACAGCTAAACAGAACCGTTTTTAGCCTGGATTTAAACAGAGTCAAAGTAGAGGCCTGTCTCATATGTTCAGGGAGACTGTTCCAAGTTTTAGCTGAATGAGTCTGAAATGCTAACTCCCCCAGTTTAGTCCTGACTCTGGGCACCAGCAGGAGGCCGGTCCCTGAGGTCCTCAGAGTGCGAGGTGGTTCATACGGCACTAACATGTCACACATGTACTTTGGTGCTAGGCCATGGAGAGACTTGTACACAAGCAGTGCTGCTTTAAAGTCTATTCTCTGAGACACAGGAAGCCAGTGCAGAGACCTGAGCACAGGACTTATGTGCTCGTACTTTCTGGTTCGAGTCAGGACCCGAGCTGCAGCGTTCTGGATGTACTGGAGCTATTTTACAGCTCGTTTGGAGAGGCCAGTGAGCAGGCCGTTACAGTAATCTAACCTACTGGAGACAAACGCATGGATAAGTCTCTCCAAGTCTGCTTTAGACAGTAGACCTTTGATTTTTGCTATGTTTTTTAGCTGCAGATGTTATTGATTTGATGTGGCTGTTAAAGTTCAAGTCCGAGTCCATTATTACCCCCTGATTTGAAGATTTTACAGAGAGAGACTGGAGGTAACTGCTGACACTGTCTCTTTGTTTCTGTGGGCCAAAGACTATGACTTCTGTCTTGTCTGAGTTTAGCTGGAGAAAGTTGTTTTGCATCCACACACTGATCTGCTGGATGCAGTGGCAGAGTGAGTCCACTGGTCCATAGTCTCCTGCTGCCAGTGAAACATAGATCTGAGTATCATCTGCGTAGTTGTGGTAGGACATATTATTGCTGCGTATTAACTGGCCTAAAGGCAGCATGTAGAGGTTGAACAAAAGTGGGCCCAGGATCGACCCCTGGGGCACCCCACAGGTCAGGGCCATGTGATCTGAGACACAGTTTCCAATTTCAACAGAATACTTCCTGTCTTCTAGATAGGACTTGAACCAGTTTAGTGCAGTACCAGAGATGCCCACCCAGTCCTCTAATCTCTGTAAGAGATCAACAGTGTCAAAAGCAGCACTCAGATCTAACAGGATCAACATTGAGATTTTTCCTGCATCAGTGTTCAGGCGGATGGCATTTGTCACCTTGATCAGAGCAGTCTCAGTGCTCTGGTGGGCTCTAAAACCTGACTGGAAAATATTGAAGGAGTTGTTCATTTGGAGAAAGTAAGTAAGCTGTTGGTAAACAGCTTTTTCAAGGGCCTTGCCAAAAAACGGCAGATTTGAGATGGGTCGGTTCAGTACTGTGACATCAAGACTGCTCTTCTTTAGGAGAGGTTTAATGACCACAGTTTTCAAAGCTCTTGGGAATGTTCCAGATTGAAGTGACATGTTAACTATGTGAGCGTGTGGTGAGAGTAAACTGTGGAGGACAGACCTTAGAAATCTAGTGCCCTCCTGCACCTTTTTAGTGTCCTGACAGTCATTGTTTCTCCATGGTGCTTTTTGCCTGTTTTTAATCATTTTAGCCTTCATCGGGGCAATAGTGTCCAGAACATTCAAGACACTAGAAGTCACAGAGCTCAACAAATCATCAACTTTAGAACATGAGGCAATTTCAAAGTGTGCCATTTCCATGAAGAGTGCACTTGTGTTGTCATTTATGTGTCTCCTTCAAACAACTGTAGGAGGAGCCGGTGGTTTGGGAATAACAGACAGGTCAAAGAAGACACAGAAATGATCAGACAGAGCAACATCAACCACACTGACATTTGAAATATTTACACCCTTTGTAATGAGCAGGACCAGAGTGTGCCCTCTGTTGTGTGTGGGCTCACTGACATGCTGAGTCAGACCAAAAGTTTCAGACAGCACTGAGCTCTTTGGCATTTTTATCACACACATTATCCACATGTACATTAAAATCACCTGTAATGACTAAACCATCAAAGTCTGTGCATACGACTGAAAGCATCTCAGTAAAATCATCAATAAAACTTGGACAGTGCTGAGGTGGTTTGGATATGACTATGTAGAGCGATTGTTTTAGCTCCATTTTGAAGGAAACATACTCAAATGATGAAAACACCCCAAATGACAACCTGTGTGTAACCAAATGATCTCTAAAAAATGCATACACACCACCACCCCTTTTTGTTTACCTGTTTTTCAGATTCAAAATTGAAGTTGGGAGGAGTTGATTCTACTAGCACTGCATTACCTGTGTTTTTGTCAAGCCATGTTTCAGTTAAAAACATAAAGTCAAGATTAAAAGAAGAAATAAAATCCATCCATCCATCCATCTTCTCCCGCTTAATCCAGCTGGGTCGCGGGGGCAGTTTGCTGCCCAATTCTCATAGCACCTGACCCCCCCTATGAACCCCTCTGCAGGTGGTGAGCCCACAGGAGGGTGGACGTCATGGTCCTTGATGTTAGTTCATAGGGGTGCTGCATGTTTTGGGTTGATGGGGGAAACCGGAGTACCCGGAGGAAACCCATCCAGACACGGGGAGAACATGCAAACTCCACTCAAAAAGGCCCGGGCATCGAACCTGCAACCTTCTTGCTGTCAGGCCTGAGTGTTGCCACTCAGCCACCGTGCCGCCAGAAATAAAATCATTAATTAAAAATGATTTGTTACATAAAGATATTGAGCACAGCATGTTTCAGATTAGTTTCAGTAGGACTGGATGTTATCTTCTTACAGGGAATGTGAACTAAATTTCTCTGATTATACAGCCTAACTGTCCTTCTGTTAATCCGTCTAGGTGGTGTAACTGGAGATATAGCTCCATCGCAGGGCCCCAGCCTGAATCTTTATCATGACTGTATGTCCTGGGACAGCAGAAGCCCTGTGCGTCCTAGCTCTTGGTGATAACAGCTCTGGGAGGAGGCGGGGAGGGCGAGCAGGGGAGAGTTTGGGTGAGGGACCAAGTGAGGGGTGAGGAGGTGGAGTGGGAGGTGGTTTGGGTGAAGGAGCAGGGGGAAGTTTGGATTTGGGTGAGGGACCAGGTGAGGAGCAAGGAGGTGGAGTGGGTTTGGGTGAAGGACCGGGTGAGGGCTGAGGAGGCGGAGCAAGGGAGAGTTTGGGTTTGGGTGAAAGGTTAGAGGGGACAGCTGGGACGGCCTTTGTTGGTGAAATGGGCATAGGAGAGTGAAGAATCCATTGATGGAGTAGATGTAGCAAACGGGACCCCGAGTTTGTCTGTGGGCAGGGGAGGTGATTGGTCTCCTAGCTCATTCTCTGGGGCAGGGGGAGGGTGGCACTATTAACTCGTTCTCTGGGAGGTGGTGATGCTGCTGAATTGTTCTCTGGAGGAGGGGGAGGTGGTTGTTGTGGCAGTGGTGGTGCTGTTGGTGGTGCTGACACATTGGCTGGTTGTCTGGTTGGTACAGCAGGAATGCTTCTCCCATTCCTCTTTTCTCTCGCTGGCTGCACAGGACCCTGTCCAGGCCAATGCCTCAGAGCGTGGAGGAGGTTTCCCGTCAACACTCTTACTCCACCTCTGCTTAGGTGTGGGCCATTTCCCTTCATATCCAGAAAAGATCAAAGTGCTCAATGTAGTGCAATCCTCTGAGCACACACACATTCAACAGCCATGTGTTCAGCTGAAGCAGGCGGGTAAATTTGTTCCTTCTCCTTAGGTCTATGTTAGGAAGAGGTCCACTGATAAATGTCTTAACCTTCACTTTATTAAGCTCCTCAAGTAATTTAGTGAAATTCCTTTTCAAGACTTCACTCTGTTCCATTCTGATGTCTACTGCACCCACGTGCACAATCAGCTGCTTAATCCCTTTGTGTGTTGACAAAACTTTCAGCAGGAGTGTTGTCATCTCAGAAACAGTGTAAATTGGATAACAGCATGTCAGGATTCCTCTGTGACTCACACCGCTGATAGCCCCATCTCCGAACAACAGCGTATCTCTGACCTTGACGTTTGGCACAGATTTGTCATCTGCCTGCGCTCTTTTGCCAACTGTTCCTGTTTTGTGACAATTCATTTTCTGTTTGTTCATCAAAATCAGTCTGTGACAGTGGTAAAAATCTGTTTGTTAGCTTTATTGTGGGTGATATAACGATATTAGCATTGTCTTTTATCACTCGCCCCATTGGCTTAGCATTTTGGTCTGTACCAAAATCGCAGTATCACTCAGGTTTAAGTTGAAAGTTTTTTCACCCTCTTCTCTGGAAGTAACTGTGCGCTGCTCACCACTGGAAGTCATTGGTAGCGTCATCTGAAGTCCTTGTTCGGTTTCTAAAGCAAATATCCGTGCTTGTAGCTCATTAATTTCTTGTTGATAGTTCCGATAGTGCTCACAGATAGGATTCCCTTGGGTTCTCTCCCCCGACATGTTGCTGGCTCATCAGATGATTAGTTAAAAATTGCAAAAATTTTAAAAGTCTTTGTTTACTTGAAGGAAAATCAAAAATAGACACATTATCCAGTGTTGGAGGAGGTAAACTGATTAAAAGGCAAAGTAAAGAAGGAAACTGCAGGAGCAAGCAAGGATAGCGTCCGCACTCTTCAGAAGCAGGAAGTATGTGCCCAGAACACCTCCCGAGGGAGGCGTCCAGGAGGCATCCGGACCATATGCCCTCCCCTCAGCTACTCCTCTCAACGTGGAGGAGCAGTAGCTCTACTCTGAGCTCCTTTCATATGACCAAGCTCCTCACCCCATCTCTAAGGGTGCGCCCAGCCACACTGCGGAGGAAACTCTTTTCGGCCGCTTGTATCCGCGATCTCGTCCTTTCAGTCATTACCAGAGGTATGATTCATACACATTACACACAATACATTATGAGCAACACTGGGTTCACAGGCCTGTGTCCCTCCAGCAGCGACAGACAGCAGCTTCCTCTCCTGCCCCTGGACACTAAAACACATCAAAATGTCTGTTTTAGCATTTTTCAAAAAATATAATTCACTTGAAAATAAATGGAGATTAGAAACGACATCGACAATTGAGTCTTTTGGGCCAGGCAGTGTTTTGTTTGTTAGACTCGTGGCTGTTGTAAGATGGGTTAGAAAGTGGTGTTAACTTTCTTCAGTGCCTTGTTGCCTTGACAGACTCACTGCCACAGCGAGATCTCCGCCGAGGCAACACTGATCTGTGCCATTTTTTGGCTTCTGACAGTATTCGACCACCAATGGACTTTAGCTTCAAACTTGCGGGAGTTCCCTTTTAAATCATTAACATCGGATCTGTGCTGACTATGAAACAATGAAAGGATAGCTAAACACTCCAGATCACACCTATTTTCTCTAAATAAGCCACCTACCATTTTGTCTCATAGGAAGAAAAATCTCAGTAATTTGAATCCATTTGCAGTTCATCTGATGTCGAATCTACCAGGCGAGATCAAAGCTCTTTTAACTCATTAGCGAGCAAGTTGGAAAATACTATTCCCTGTTCACCCCCTTCATGATCACGGCTATTAGCGAACGGTAAAAACGCCTGCGCTCTGTAATTGCAGCGTTTATGTGAATGAGCCAAATGGGGCTGATATAACTTTGTTCTCATAGACTTTTATTACACATCTCCTAGCTTTTTAAGTCAAATTTAGCCTGATATAATAAATATTGTAATCATGTGCTCAAATGATGTAATTTTCTCACCCATCACAGTGTTGGTGGAGTGATAGAAGCATGTAGAGAGCTAATTGGGATTAGCTCACGATATTAATCCAGAATTACTCACTGACTCACTCTGTGTCAAATTTCATGGGTTAAGATTCAGAAGTGAGATCAGATTTTATTAAATGGTTGTCTCCTCAAAATGTTTTCATGGTTTTGCTGGTATCAAAATAGGGACTGAGGAAGTAACAAAATAACCAAGATGTCAAATGGTAAAACTAAAATTGTGAATTTTTTTTTAAATGAATGTAAAAGGTAAAAACTAATAAGGATGAGATTTACAAGGATGTACAAAAAGAGGCTCTAAACAGAGTAGTCAAAACCGAAGTAAAAAGAACTTAAGTATACAAATTACAAAGCAGAAAAATGAGCCAGTCTCAATCAAACGATACCAAAGAGTCCTTTTAAGGTATGGCAGCCTCAGATGAAGGTCCAGGATTGGCCGGGCCTTAAGGCGATGCACCAATCAGCAGGAAGGGGACGTGCCAGCTTGAAGTTGATACCAATCACTGATGAGATTTGCCAGATTGAAGCTTGCATGCACAAACAGGGATCAGCAACAGTCACATAAAAAAGTAACACATGTAGTCAAATTTAATCTCCAAAATTTTCATCAGATTCGAAATAACTTAACACTGCGAGCCGCAAAAATGTATTTCTATTCCATGCATGCCCCACATCTCTTAAAATCATAGAGAGCCTTTACAAAAAGCCTAACGCAGGACTTTGTGGACTGGTGTCAGCGGAACCACCTTCTCATCAACGCCGGGAAGACCAAGGAGATGGTGGTGGACTTCCGCAGATGTCGCTCCACTGCCCCCCCACCAGTGAACATCCAGGGAAGGGACATTGAGAGAGTGGACTCATACAAGTACCTGGGTGTTCATCTGAACAACAAACTGGACTGGACTCACCACACAGATGCACTGTACAGGAAGGGCCAGAGCAGGCTCTACCTCCTGAGGAGACTCAGGTCCTTTGGAGTGAAAGGGCACCTCCTGAGGACCTTCTACGACTCTGTGGTGGCATCAGCCATCCTGTACGGTGTGGTCTGCTGGAGCAGCAGCATCACAGAGAGGGACAAGAGGAGACTGGACAAAGTCATCAGGAAGTCCAGCTCTGTCCTGGGCTGTGCCTTGGATTCGGTGCAGGAGGTGGGGGACAGAAGGGTCCTGGCCAGATTCACTTCTATGCTGGACCTGGAGTCTCACCCTCTTCAGGGCGCCCTGTCTGCTCTGGAGAGCAGCTTCAGTGACAGACTGATCCACCCTCGCTGTGTGAAGGAGAGGTTCCGCAGGTCTTTCCTTCCTGCTGCTGTCAGACTTTACAATGAACACTGCTAACTCTGCTGCCTGTGCAATACTGGGACCCTGTGCAATAATGTAAGATAGTAATTTATTGTATATATAGCTTTTTGATTGCAATTTATTGTATATATTGTGTATATATTGTCTTTAGATCCCTATAGTGTTTGTCTATTTTTAACTTAACTGTACTCTATTGCTGCTACTGTTTCTTGCTGTTCTCTTTACTGTGCGTTGCAACACTGAAATTTCCCCATTGTGGGACAAATAAAGGATATCTTATCTTAAAACACTTGATAAAAAACATTGTCACATCACCACCGTCATGTTCTAAACAAATGCATTTTCAGAACATGATCAATTTAAAATCAGCGTGTTTGATTTATAAAGTTCTTCACTCCCTCGCTCCTCCACCTTTGAAGGAGTTTATCAAATGTAAAGAAAAGTCACAAAGGACGACACAAGCCTCTGCCAGAGGAGATCTGACCATACCCCAAAGACATACCACCTTCGGTCAGACGGTTCTGTCTGTCTGAGGTGGGAACCTGTGGAATAGTTTACCTTTAACACTAAGAGAGCCCGACATATAATTCTTTTAAAGCTCAACTGAAAAACTGGCTCTGGTCAAACCAAACCTGCACACACTAGAGTCCAGGCTGTGTTTGTTCATACTGTGTCTCTTATGGACCTTCCAAGACTGACTGGAATCTTTTAGTTGGACACTGAGCTAAGTGAATGTTAATGGAGTTTTGTGTATAAGTGACTATGAATTGTGTGGTTTTCTGCATGTTAATGAACAGAAATGACAAAATGCATGAATGTAAACACGCTGGACAAGGCTCAATTCTACTGTTTTACTAAATGTTGGACAAGGCTCAATTCTACTGTTTTACTAAATGTTACTGATGTATTTTTGACCCCTGTGGCCCTGACCTGTGGGACTACGGATGGAAATGAGCCTTGTCCAGCGTGTTTACATTCATGCATTTTGTCATGTCTGTTCATTAACATGCACTGTCCCAATCAAATAAACAAAATTAAATTAAACTTCAATATGGCAATAGGAAGAGCTGAAAGCCCGTGGCTGCAACACACCCGTGGATCATTACATTATCATTTTGACATTTTAAATCACAATAATAATAATAATAATAAAAAAGTCTTAATAAAAGAAAGTAAAAAGTTTGTCTGTGTTAGAAAATTGTGGTGCTTGGTGGGAGGTCCAGAAAAGAGAAAAGAGCGTCATCACAGAAAAGAGCGTCATCACAGAAAAGAGCGTCATCACAGAAAAGAGCGTTGAAGTTGTCAAAATGACTACAAAATGCTGCCCGATCCTGCGTCTATTACTAGTCCTGATTAACAAAAACAAATTTGAGAGTGAAGTACAGAGCAGAGAGCGTATCTCAGTGGCGGTGAAAATGGGAATTGATCAGCAAAATGGCATCTAAGTCATTAAAGATGAGGGTCAGTAAAAGGTCAGGCAGATTGATGCTGTGATAATGTGTCCTTAAATCACTAACAGAAATTAAATGGCCCCCCATGTGTTTTGGGAACGCTCATACACTCAGATCCTTTGGAATGACATGTATTTCTTTGTTTATGAATAGAAAACTCGATACAAACCTACAATCTGATGTAAAACATGTACTTTTTGATGTCTTTGAGAAAGATATTCCTGCAAAAAAAAAAAAATATATATATATATATATGTGTGTGTTGAACTTAATCCTAATCCAAATTTCATTTCCACTACTGTACATTTTCTAGTCAGAAACCCAAATTTGTTGTATTTCAATCCCTCGTCTCTTATATAAATTCTCTAAATTATTGCACAAATCCCAAAGCTACAACAAAAAGCATTTCGTATGGAATGTGAAATATAAAATGTGAATGTATTTTTGTTTTTTTCTACCTTGGTATAATGCATAATTTTTGCACATGCTGAGCCCTGTGGATCTGAATTAAGGCTCTAGTGTTGTTGCTTATACCATTATATATTACTTTGTATATTTGAAATAATAATAATGATCATATATTAACATAAAATACCAAATATGAGCCGGGTTCCCCTTTAAACGCTGGGTGCAGGTGTACATTTGATAAATAAGAGTAATAGAGGTACACGCACTGTTTCAATTCTCTCAACGTGAAATTTAATAGCACAAACGTTTCGGACCGAATTATTTGTGCTATTAACCTCTGTTAGCCTTATTTAATCCTATATCTTTAGTCCTGGACCTGCACTTAATGGATGTGCACGCATTCTTTCTTCATTCTTGCATTTTTGATGAATTATCACCAGATCTAAATAAACGCTGAGTCTAATGTACGTGCTGGAAGACAGAAGTCGTGCTGCAACAACAGGACGCAGGACTGATGCTCGTGTTGTCTCTACAGAAACCAAACTTAAAACCACATGGCTCATTTGCATAAACTATAAGCGCTGAAATAAACAGCTCTCCTTATGCGACTGATGCCCCAAATTGCTTCCTGGTCTTAAATAAACGCGTGGTCTGTTAAGTGAGTAAAACAAATAAACTTCTCCTCCTAGATTCTTCTCTTCAGCTCCTGTATCCTTGGCCCAGAGCGGCACCAGAACGAGCTGTACCTCCTATTTTGTCTATTCAACCTCTGTACTTTTTCTTTTGTAAGTTCCAATGTTTAAAAATGATGAGAAAGCAATGAGGACGGGGCCACTTGGAAACATAAAAATGCATCTCTCCTCCTGTTCCCATGACGATGGCCAAACAGTGCCCTTTTTTCACTTAAATGAATGGTGCTCTAGTGAAGGCCGCCTGCACATTAGAGCCTCCTGTGACGTCAGTCCATTCAGCTGACGCTATATTTGAGCAGAACATGTAAGAATTGGACATTTTGAAGCCTAAATAAACACCTGTATATATTCTTTAAGGCATATAGAATTTCCTAGGAGATGTTTCCACAGATTGCATCAGCAGCTCGTCAAGATGTTCAGAATGTTCTTATGGGCGGAATTGCAGTGTTTCTTTTCGAGTTGGCGATTTTTTGAAGGCTCTGTATAACTCGGTCTGTCACCATACCATACCAATTGTGGAGTAGTGGATGAAGTACTTAATTGTAGTAGACCAAGCAGAATAAGCAGGGTAAAAATAAGTTTAAATTTAATAAAGTCAAAAAAGGTCAGCTCTTGTTTTTGTTGCGGATGCAGTGTCTACACTAATCCGATGGAAAACAGGTCCATAGATGGAATGATATGGTGCCGCCAGTTCCCACAAATTCACCTGAGCACGGATCTGATCCGGAGCTGTGTGGACGAGTGAAAATGTTGATACACTGATGTAGGAGCTCTAGTTGCCGTCCTTATTGGACCACGTCATTGTGACTTGTGCCTTCCTGATTCGCGGGGTCGTTGACATTGGTCATGTGACGCTATTGCGGAAAACTGTTTAAACAAATCATAGACAAACGGGAAACAGTGTGTTTAGAACTACATGCTAGTAGGCCATGAAAAACAAGGAACAAAAGACTGTTTTCACTCTTGCCATCTTCCTCGGCTCGAAATCGCTACTGCAACTTCAGACACGGTGCTCCACTTTCTTGTTTTTACTGTCCACGTGATGCAAATTGTTTTTGATACGATGATTTGTTTGTTTCAGTGTAAATGTAACCTGAACAGGACAAAACTAACCAACTAGACAAAGAAACAGTGGTCTTTAAATACTGAAGAACTAACTAAAACAGAGCAGAAACACAAGAGGGAGGAATTACACTAAAGGATAAACTAAAACTACTAACGTGATCAAAGTAACAGGAAGGCAAATCATTCTAATACAGAGAACAATAACAGTGATAATTAAGTGAAACAAACTAGGCAAAAATTAAACTAATGAGCAAAAACTAAACTAAATAGTGATTGGTCTGGCAGTCTCTTCCAAGGCTCGCGTAACTCAAAAAAACAAAAAACAAACAAGACAAGCTTTATTCAGTTGGAAACATGCGACGACAACTTCGTTTGGGCTCTGTTCGCAGTAGTAAGTCTGACAAAATCTAGAAAGAATAAGAAAAGCGCCCAGTTTTCTTCATATACATGTCTTTGTAGCATTCTGTTATGTTCAGCTAAACAATTACAACCACACCTCGGTTTTCATCATTTCCCCACTGATAATAATTCAATAATAATAATTCAGACTTATGTTAACTAGAATGTATATATAAGAAAATATAAGTCTAAATCATGGAATTAAATTAAACTATGTGCATTGTAATGAATGTAACTTAATGAAAATGTAAAGTGTAAAATGTAAATGAAAGAATATTAACACTGTGGAGTGGTGGCAAAGATATCCACCATATAATACTTAAGCCTATATTACACTATTATTTGATCTATGGTATAATGCTGTTTGTTTCCTCTTCAAATTTACATACCTGGAGTTGTGATTTGTTTCACTCATTCAAACTCTGCATTATGAGGCTGAGGTCTTCTCTGTGTGTGTTTTTGTATTTTTTATAATAAAAAGTCAAATCTCGGGTCACAGCAGGAGGACTGTGAATATTGCATAAAAATGGGACGGGAGACCAACATGTATTCAGACTTTTCTTCAGGGCTCTGTCTGTGTCTGAGAGGTGGCCAGGGTACTTTATTCTCCATTCAGTGGCACAAATTTTGTCCCCTGCGTGTGACCCATTCTTCGCTGTCTCTGGAGCTATGGTCGGGAGGAGCAGTGAGAGACTACAGAGCTTTGTATTCAAACTTCTCCACAGCTTGGTGCCACATTGAAATAATGTTTTTTCATTCAAAACTAATTGTTCTGAATTAAATAGTTTCGAATTAAAGTATTCTCCTTCGAGTTTATATTGAAATAATAATTCAGAACTGAGGTTTACATGGAAAACACGTTAAATTGTCTTTATTTAATTCTGCTCAACGACTGGGGGTGGGGAAGGGTTCTGATTGGACAGTGACACGGAAGTATTTACATCTTTGGGGAGAAAACACAAACTTCAGCTGCTCTCGGCTTTTCTGTCATCTCAGTTTGTCGTCACACCACGGACACAAACACGATCCAAACTTTTTCCGCAGTTGTTCCGATGATAATGAAGCAGCAGCTGGAGAATTCTCTGCTCACGCTTTACATCTGTGAGCTGAGGAGAAGGGAAGAGTGTCAGAGAAGGAGGAAGAAGACAAACTGAGTCTGAGGCTGCCACACCTCAGCCCACTCCCACATCCCGCTCACAAATCCAAAGAGCAGAGAGGAAAGTCCAAAGAGACGACTGGAGGAGCTGGATCGTGCTAGAAGGGCGAACCAATGAGCATGAACGACCAGAATTATTTTTAGAAAGAATAAACATTTACATGATAGAGGAATCAATTAATTCAGCTTTAAAATCGGAACAAACCCCCACTTACATCAGAATTAAGTTTAATTCTGAATAATCATTTTCATTAAGAATTAAGTGTTTACAAGGTCTTTTTAAAGCAGAATTAATTTTTATTCAGAATTATATTTTTATTTGAATTAACGATGAATCATAGATGTGGCAAATGAGTGCTTGAAGCTGAATTTAGGTCTTTGCAGAGTCACTCAACAATCGCTTCAACCTTAAAAGGGAGATTATTACACTATTTTCTGATCTATGTTATAATGAGGCATATTTATTATTAACCTGTACAAATCTCCAAAAGTCAAAATGCTCTGTTCCACCTTGTGATGTCATATAGTGGTGGTTTTCGAGTTAACAGTCAGCTTTTGCCTTTAGTTCAGTAGAGATGGGACATTCTAGCACAGAGGCACTCATCCTGGCTGCACAGGAGCCTTGAGCACTCGAACTATAGAGGGCCAGATCTACCACACCAGACAAGACCCAAGGTGTAGGCTGTGCAAAGAAGTGCCTGAAACAGTCCAGCACATAACTGCAGGGTTAAGATGCTGCAGGGAAAGCGTACATGGAGCGACATAACCAAGTAGCAGGCATAGTGTACAGAAACATCTGTGCAGAGTACGGGCTGGAAACCCCAGGATCAAGGTGGGAAACGCCTCCAAAGTTTGTGGAGAATGAGCGGGCCAAAATCCTGTGGGACTTCCAGATACAGACTGACAGAATGGTGATGGCGAACCAACCAGACATCGTGGTTCTGGATAAGCGAGAGAACAAAACCGTGGTGGATAAGCGAGAGAACAAAGCCGTGGTGGTTGACACAATACAATACAATACATTGGTAATGTCAGGAAAAAAGAACACGAGAAACTAGAGAAATACCAGGGGCTCAAGGAAGAGCTGGAGAGGGCCTGGAAGGTGAAAGGATCGGTGGTGCCTGTGGTGATCGGAGCACTTGGGGCCGTGAACCCCAAACTGGATGACTGGTTCCAGTAGATCCCAGGAACAGACATCTCTGTCCAGAAAAGCGCAGTACAGGAACAGCAAAGATACTGTGCAGAACTCTCAAGCTCCCAGGCCCACAACTCCAGGTATGTCTGTGACGAGAAAACAACATTAGAAAAGAAATATAGTGTCATACGGGCCCTTTAAAGATGCATCGTGTACCTTTTCTTTTCTGGTGGAGGGTCCATCAAAAGGTTTTCTCCATAAACACATTATTGCCTTGTCTGGAATGCTTCACAGTATGATATTAAACCTTTATTTGTTCATCGAGACCAATTCAGACCAAGTTACAGGTCAGATCTGTGTAGAGGCGACCCCGCTCACAGTCAGAATGCCTGTTTTTTTAGGCATTTTTGAGCTATAAAACCACCTGCAATTGAATAAATGTAAAGTAGAGCTGTTTAATTCCATATTATGGAACATAAGAATCAAATCCCAATAACAATGATGTCAGTCTAACTCCCAGCTCTCGCACTGTTTTCCCTTATCACTGCTTCTTCTCTCTTCAGGGGGTTTTCAGTTCAGACGAGTTCACGGAGCGGGAGTGAAGGGCGTGATTGGAGCGCAAGGTGAGACGGTGGCACTGATGGCATCTTATCTGCAGACTCTTCCTATCTCCCTCCCTGTGGACGACAGCTCCCTCCTGGCAGTGCTCTCGGATAACTTCCGGCACCGGAGTGGAGCCTAGGGGGCGCCGGAGCAGCTCAAACATTAGCGCTCCGCATGACGAAGCGCAGAAGCGGTAACCGTGGATACGTGCTGTAGGTGAGGCTGTGGGAGCGAGTTTGTACGGGTCAGAGGAGTGTAATATGCTTTAGTTCAGTAGCCGCTAATAAGACTTGCACTGTGGTTGTGTTATAGACTGAATGGGATTTTAAAGCTGCACTGTGTAACTTTTTGCTTGGGGGTCCGTCACCTGCTTGTTTCTGTGGATGGAATGTTCCACAGTATGACATTAAACCGCTCTACCTAACATTTCTTTAATTGCTTGTGGTTTTATAGCTCAAAAATATCTAGAACAGGGGTCTCTGTGAACTACTTTTACAAAACGAAAATGCCACAGAGCTGCTAGTTTTAGAGGTCACAAGAAACTGAGTAAATATAAGAGTCATGGCAAGTCTTAGGTTATGTTCAGACTGCAGCCTGAAGTGACCCAAATCTGACTTTTTTGCCCCTGTGACCTGTATCTGATATTTTAATGACAACGCTCCTAAAACCGACACATATCCAATCTTTTGACATGCGACTTCAGTCTGAACGGCCAGATCACATTCATTCCACCTACATCACATCTACATGTCGGCAGAGTCAGAGTTTGGCTATTGTGCTGTAACAAGCTCCTGTTGCAAGCCAATACAGCCCAACTCTGACGCGTTTTTGCTTACTGAAATAGGCCAAAGACGTGTTTCCTTCCACGTGAGTGGTAAGACAGCAACTTTAAAATCTCCAGGTGCTCAATTAGGGTCTATCTTTAGGCGACTTCCATAAACACTGAGTTCACTACTGTGATGGCCTGTCCTTCAATGCTCATGCGGGACACTTTTGGGGCATTTAAAGTTCACACTGGAGATCACAGACAAGTCGCATTTAATTGGAAATGTGAACGACGTTACAAAAAATCCGAAGTGAGCACTAAGCCTTGCAGTCTGAACGTAGCCTTAGATGGGGTACAGTTAGATGTCTATAAAATATAAACCATTATCCATTTATTAGTGTACAAAGTCAGGCATCAAAATTATAAATTTACAATGGGAACAGGCTCCTGAGCTACAGGTTAGAGATCCTTAATCTAGAAAAACAGGCATTCTAACTTTAAGTGGACCACAGATCTGACCTGTAACTTGGTCATGAAGATAAATGAAGATAAGATGATGTTTAATGTCATAGTGCGAAACATTCCAGACAAAGCAGTAACATCTCCATGGAGAAAAACATTTGATGGACCCTCCACCAGCAAAGTTACACAATGCACCTTTAAGCACTGACAACTTTTGTCAGTGCTTAAAGGTGCAAAGGTGTTGTAGGTAGAGATTCAAAATATGAACAGAGTTTGAGATTATGTTGTAACACCTGATTTCCAGTTAGTTAATATGACAAGTTCGACTGTACTCTTCATTTAAGGTCCTATAAGACACAAAATTAACTCTTGTGAGCTTTAAGCCATGTTAAAATGCAGTTACCTCTTCAAAAACACACCTGGAGTTGCGTTTTGTTTCATTCACATGTTTGAGTAACTCTTTTATTATTAGTCTGTCTACATCTCCAAAGCTCAAAATGCTCTGTCCACCTCGTGATGTCATGGTAGTGGTAATTTACAAATTAACAGGTAGTTTTACCTTTTGTTTAGTAGAAATGGGGAATTTCAGGGTTCAAATCATCTAAATGATTCTAGTAAAAGCGTATGGAGTTTGAAAACACAGTGGAGCACTTCCTGTATTACCACTTGACATCACAAAGTGGAACAAGGTATTTTCAGTTTGAGAGAGGAGCTCCTAAATATGCAGGATTTGTGTGTTAAATATGTGAATTAAACAAAACACAATTCCAGGTATGTTTGTGATGAGGAAATCCTTTCACATTTTCACTCTCATGCATTCATAGGCAAGGTGGATGAAGTGTCTTGCTCAAGGATGCAACAATAATGGTTGGAGCTGGGGCTGAAATAAGTTTTTGTGCCCACACCAGTGAAAGAAGACCTTTGAAGGACACACGAATCGAAGCAGACACTGCTCGGGCTAACAATTTGCATTTTTTAATAAAAAGTCACATATAATTTCAAACTCCTAGAAAGTCTATTTTCCAACATGTCATAAATCCACAGTGTCAGCTTTGTCACCGCTGCGCACAGGCTCAGAGTCAGACAGGAAGCTATCAAGATTGAGTGTGTCTAATATGCACCTATCCTCAGACATGTCTTAAAGCATTAAGTGTCCTTTTTATGAGGGCTGTTCAGCTTCTCCATATTACGGCTAAGCCACGTCCATTTAAATTAATGTTATTAACCTGTGTATGTGCGAAATGTTTCAGGATTGGAGCAGTCAGGTATTTTTCTAATGCTAATTATCTTAAAACAGTGAGTGATGGGGTCGAAGAGAGTAAAATGAGTGATTTGAGGTGGTGTCATATAGATACGTTTTATCTCATATCCTCTAAAAGCAAAACAGACACCATTTCCCTGGAAACAAGTAGGGGTAGACCTTCATCCAGGCACAGGTTTGTGGAGATACAGAACTGTGTAAAGGTTTAGGCAGGTGTGGAAAAATACTGTAAACACAGAATGCTTTCAAAAATATAAATAATGATTATTTGTTTTTATCAGTTTACAAAATGCAAAGTGAGCGAGAAAAAGAAAAAGCTATAAAAAAACAGTCATTAAGAACTCTCTTCAACATAAAGAAGTTGTGTTGGTGATGGTCTGGCCCCCACAGAGCCCTGGCCTCAACATCATGAAGTGTGTCTGGGATTCCATGAAGAGACAGAAGGATGTGAGGAAGCTCCATCCACATAAGATCTGTGCTTAGTTCTTCAACATGTTTGGAACACTGACCAGCCCAGTTCCTTCACAAACTGTCTGAAAGTAAACCTAGAAGAACTGATGCTCTTCTGAAGGCAAAGCTCACACCAAATATTGATTTGATTTAGATTTCTCTTTTGTTCATTTACTGCATTTTGTTGATTGATGAAAATAAATGAACACTTCCATTTTTGAAGGCATTCCTAGTTTACAGCATTTTTTTCCCACTCCTTCCTATAACTTTTGCACAGTTCTCTACCTAGATCTTTGTGTTTTCTTCCAATAAGGTAGGCATGGGCAGTCTGATAGATCTGACAGATGTCAAACTGAGCACGTCTGAGAACAACCGCTGATGAGACACATCACAGAAGTCAGAGACACCTCTTACTGCTAAGATATGTTTGTCTTATTAGAAGAAAAGACATATTTGTATCATGTTAAATGTGCTCATATCACTTTATATAAAGGCAAGGCAACAAACTAGTGTGGTGATTGGGGCAAGTTCTTAACTTGCACGTAAAACACCAATTTGCTTCACACTGAAGAAGCTTATGTGGCGGACAGCAGGGGGAGCTCTCGTTTTTTAGGCTACCTGGCACCACCTTCCGGTGCCAGCAGAGGTCGGGGCTTAAAAGGGCAAGACCACAGTCCCGACTTCTGCTGGCTGGTGACAGGTAGCATTGTAACACGTGTTTGTATTTTTAATCATTTTTTGTTTTACTGGTTTAACTGGGTTTTTTTTAGAAGCAAGTCAACTCTGGTGGCAGATCTTTACCCCCAGGATTTTAAGGTAGGATAGGTGTTTGTTTTTTTTAAACCAAGGGTTTTAATGTTATGGTTTTAACGCTTGTTCTATTTTATATTGTAGAGATTGGTCTGCTACTGTTTTGTATGGGTTTCGTTTACGGGTTTTGTTTTAGTGTTTTGGTTAAAAGTTTGTTTGGTTTGATTTTCAGTTGACTTGCACAGATAATAAATCCCGTTTTTAACAGTTGCCGTCCCCGGGCTTTTAGCTCTCATTTGGTTTAAGTTTCCCGGGCCGTACTTGGGAGGGGTTTAGCCCATACTTTTTAGTTTGCACTTTGGGGTTTTAAGTTATTTTGTTGTGAATGCATGGTAGCACTTTCTGTTTTGTTTCGGGTGGGGCTACCCCCTCTCAAGTCCTCTTCGTTTGGTTTTGTTCTAACATTTATTTCTGTTTCAGGACTTGTTCCTCCGCCCAGGGGCTGTAAGGTTTTATTTTGAATTTTACTATTTTAAACCTAATTTGGCCATTTTTTTTATCATTGAGGAAATAAAATAATTTTTTTTAGCAATTTTGACTACTTTTAGACTTTTTAATAAATTTTAATTACCCTTTTTAAAGTCACGTCTCTGTTGTTTTGTTTTTACAATTCTTATCTGTGGCCTTTTAATATCGTATTTATTTGTGATACAAAGCGTACCTCGGGTCACACTTAACACCGCTTTAACCCATCTGACAACAGCCACAATTCTACCAAACAAAATGCTCTGCCTGCTTCATTCATTAATGGTCTAAAACTACAAATGTTATAAAACGACTTTATAAGCAGCCTTAGCATTACGTCTGCTGATTTCCCACTGCGCATGCCAAAGCCCAAAAAACTTGATCGATGTCGTTTCTAATCCGATTTACTTACGAATGAATTATATTTTTTGAAAAACACCAAAAAAAATGCATTCTCAAACCATTTTCTATCAACAACTCTCAGTTTCTCTTCTTCTTCACAGTCAGTAGTTGATCCTCACTCTCGCCACCGCTGGAGTTGGCAATCAAGACTTTTGAGTTTTCACATGCGCAATGAGAAATCAGCAAAGGTAAGGCTAAGACTGCTTATCAAATTGTTTTATAATGTTTCCAGACACTAATGAGTGAGCCAGGCAGAGCGTTTTGTTTGTTTGACTCGTGGCTGTTGTAAGGTGGGTTTAAGTGGTGTTAAGCTTCTTCAGTGTGAAGCAAATTGGAGTTTTACGTGGAAGTTAAGAAGTTGCTCCAATCACTACATTAGTTTGTTTCCTTGATAGGTTCACTACCACAGTGAGATCTCCACCGAGGCAACACTGATCGGTGCCGTTTTTTTGCTTCTGACAGTATTCGACCACCTGTAGCAATGGACTTTAGCTTCAAACGTGCCGGAGTTCCTCTTTAATTCACGTGTTGAGTGTTTGAGTGCGCTGGGGTGGAGTGCACTGAATGGAGCCTGAAGTGTGGAGAAAGTCTGAAGTCAAATCCGGTGCTTCTCCCCATTGCTCGGGTCTTTGGGCACAGGAGAGAGCGCACTCAAAACATCTGATTGGTCTTTATAAACGTTTATCACAAACCTGACCTATTGCGAGTCAGTTATGTGTAGACCAACAAGTCAATGTGCGTCCATTTTAGGGAGAATACCGTGTCTCCTTTTTAGGTCCAACAAGATGATTTACACACAGGCCCAGAATTTTGTACGACATCCCTGGATACAGGAACACTAACTTTCTCACTGGCACTTAAACATTCCCGGTAAGTAAATTGAAATGTAAACCTTCAATAGAATTCCACCAGGGTTATTTACAATGGGCCTCTCCCGGTGTCTTGTCAGGAGTCCATCTCTGTATTTCAAGTGTAAAAGTGCACGGTCAGCACATCGTCCAGCTCTGCCTCACTTGGCTCTGATTTAGATTTAGACAAACTTTATTCATCCACAAGGGAAATTACTTGGACACAGCTCACACATCACAATATATCATAATAACAAAGTACAATTTTAAATAAGTAGCCAAAATATCAAGAGACTAGTGTCAAATAAGGCATATATAAATATATATAAGGTTCAGTAAAATTAAAACTATGTAATAAAAATAAGTCACAAAAGTATCTCAGTATACTAGAGGTCATAAGAAAAATGGGTGAGTTGTTGCACTGTTACATAAGGGTGAGTTGTTGTACACTAGTATTATCGTATGAATGTAGTTTGAGAGGAGCTGTAGGAGCCTGTTGGAAGTTAAAGCAAGCTGGGATCATTCTCACATGAGCAAACACTGAAAAAAGGTTCTAAAACCTAAGTAAAAATACAAAATGGATTTTAAAAACATTTTCAGGAGTCTGTGATCAATATGAGCATTCATGATCCTGTTTAAGTTCGATTTTCTACAAAAAGGTGAAAGTGACTATCTGGAAAACTGTTGGTTACTGCTATCTAGTTTGTGACTGTAATTTTATGTGTAAAAAACATTGCTTAACTATTGTAGTTCCAACTAAATCAGATCTTTCTGCTCTGTCATTTAAAAATTAGATTAAAGTGTAATTGTGGTAATAGAGCTTCAGACAGAGCAGTGTATATAGTTAGTATCACACCGCCAAGGAAAGTTGATGACGTCAGGTATCAATAGTATGGTTCAACATTTTACAAGTTTCAAGAAGAAAAAAGAAAAAAATGAATAAAAGGAAAGGTCCCATTGAGAATCTCTTTTTTTTTGTTTGCTTCATGACATCACAAGGTGGAACAGAGCATTTTGAGCTCTGGTCATTTAGGCCCCATCCACACTAGTACGTATTTGAGTCATTTTCGTTGTGGATGCAGTGTTCGTCCATATTAATCCGATGGAAAACGGCTCCAGAGACGGAACGATTGGGTGCCACCAGCTCCCATGAATTCATCTGAGTACGAATCTGATCCGGCACAGTGTAGACGAGTGACAATGATAATACTCTGATGTAGGAGCTCTGGTCACCGTCCTTATTGGACCACGTCACTGTGACTTGCGCTTTCCTGATTCGCTGGGTTCGTGACATTGGTCATGTGACGCTATTGCGGAAATCCAGTGTTACGTTCAGTAACACATTACATTATAGACTTTATTTGTTTTCTACTTTATTTTATTTTATTTATTGCATGTTTAGTAGTGTTTGTCTTATGTTTTGCTCCAAGTACCACAGCAATTTCCTAATATTGTGAACCTGTTCACTCATATGGCAATAAAAACTTTTGGATTCTGATTTCTGAACTAACCCTCGTTGTTGGTCCATGAAAAGACTGTTTTCAAACTTGCCATCTTCCTCTGCTCAAAATCGGATGCTGCCACTTCAGACACGGGGCTCTACTTCCTTGTTTTTACCGCCCACATGATGTGATGTCATGACGACGTGATGCCAGCCTAGTCATGTGACTAGTTTCAGGCGGTTTCACGTTACTGTCTGGATGCAGTGTAAATGTAGCCGTAGACAGACTAAAGATTACTGAAACAAATTTAAAACAAGTCTGGGTATGTTTTTGATGAGGTAACAATATTCTAACATGACTTAAAGGTTATAAAGGTCATTTTTGCGTAATATAACACCTTTAATTGATGATTAAAATAAAAAGACACATGAACTCCAATGTTCAAGCTTTCCAAACACTATTTTTACTGGAACAAAAAAATAAAAAAGATAACTCCAAGGCTAATTTCAGTCAGTTTCATTACATTCCAGGAAAGAGGAGGAGAGCTCAGGCCTTTGTTTCATGTTAATGACAGATAGCAGCACAATCGTCTGGACTAATCGTATTTATTCTCCATTAGCGGTAAATTTGTCACCGGGCGATTAGAAGGATGCCAAGGAGCCACCGGAACTGTTCTGTCAGGGCTAGATTACACCACACAGGGAGAGTCGCTGACGATCTGAGCAAACAGTTATGGAGGATCAGATGGTACAGGTAAATGCAATCTGTTCTCATCTGAAAGTCTAATGAGCCGACTTCCCATATGCTCACTCTGTTTTTGTGTCCGTATTTTTGTAGCTTGCATCAAGTTTTGAGCGATCCTTTTCGGACTCAGATCTATGTTATGTTGTTTCCTCATCAAGTTGTGTTTTGTGTCATTCGCACATGTTTAACACACAAACCCTGCATATTTATTGACTGTTTGATTTGTTTTATTTCATGTTTGTGCCAAGAGAGATGATCAATATTCATACATACTACATATACTGTATTTTTTGGACTATAAGTCGCACCAGCCAAAAAATGCATAATGAAGAAAAAACCACATATGTTGCACTTTTTGGGAAAAATCACCAAACAAATTTACAAATCGTTACAAATAGCAAAATAAATTACATACTATGCAGACTAAATATAATTATAACCCATTCCAGCGCATTACATAAGTCACAACCAAATAGCAGCGATCGGTTAAAAAAAAAAGGACCCACCTACCGTTGAGCGAACGGATCCTAATGCTGCGAGGTCAGACGGTTTCCATGAAGTAAAACCGGCTGATGCATCAGGCAGATGAGATGGGCCGTTCCGTCAAAGTATTTTCTCTGGGGGGCTAATTGGTGTTGACATTTTAGCACAAATGGGGACAAAAGATGAAATGAATGAAATACTCAATTTTGTACAGATAAGGGGGCAAAAAGTAAAAGCATCACATGACAAAAATCTCCTTAAGTAAAAGTATTAAAGTACCTGTTTAAAAATGTACTAGAGTTTAAATAAAAAAGTAGGAGGTAATACACACGTACCGTCGAACAAACAAATATGGTCAGACGGAAGTGATGAATCGGGCTTTCTTTCTTTTCTTCACCTTCGCCAACAGCCTCCTCAACCTCATCTTACATACACTACCGGTCAAAAGTTTGGACACACCTTTTCATCAATGATTCTTCTTTATTTCCATGATTATTTACATTATAGATTCTCACTGAAGGCATCAAAACTATGAATGAACACATGCATAACTGAACCAAACAAAAACAAAGCAGAGGGTGTCTACTTTGAGGATTTGAATATATATTTTTTTATTTAGTTGCATTTACTTAAGTTTTTTGCTACATAATTCCATATATATGAGACATATAAAGAAAAAACAAACAAAAAAACATTGAATGAGTACTGGTAGTTTACATTCAGAAGTTTGCTGACCATGAAATTACAAATAAGCGTCTCTAAAAACTTTTATTCTACATTCATTCTATTGGTAAAGAAATAAATTCTGCTTAGATGCTTACAATGTTTTCCGTGTGAATTCTCCAGCAAAAGTAGTCTTCATGTAACAGATTGAGGCATGTCCTTTGGTGGTAGCAGGCAGCAGCATTTAAAAGTTCAAAGAGCGCCCCCTGGTGAGACACACTGATCGACCCCTCCCCAGTGGTTAAAAGACCAAACACATGAAAGATCTGTGGTTGTGATTCATCCCACTGCAGACCATCAGAAGAGGATTTGTGTAGATAATCTTTACCAAATTTATGAAGAATGGAAAATGAGCTTTTGTTTATTGTGGTCAGAAGTACAGAGCATTTGAGTCTGAACTGCCTCCTTTTGCCACGGTGACTGGGAGTGGTTCAAGTGGGCTGCTGTTTTTAAGTTGCTTTTATCTTCAATGTGCCTTGTATTTTATCTTTGCATGGATTTCTCAGTTTGCTGTCTTTTTAATATTGTGCATTTCAGTTAACGCCTCCCAGTGTGAGGCCCCATCCACACTAGTATGTATTAGAGTTGTTTTTTTGTTGTGGATGCAGTGTTCGTTCACACTAATCCAATGGAAAAGGGCTCCGAAGACGGAACAATCTGGATACGTCAGCTCGCACATATTCATCTGAGTACGGATCTGATCCAGCGCTGTGTGGATGCCTGCACACGCTGAAAACGTTGATACACTGACGTTGGGGCTCTAGCTGCCGTTCTTATTGAACCACATCACTGTGTCTTCCTAATTCGCTGGGTTTGTGACATCGGGCATGCAACGCTATTACAGAAAACAGTTTAATTAAACAAACTCTAAACAAACAGCGTCAGTCCACGAAAAGACTGTTTTCATGTTCGCATCTTCCTTGGCTCAGAATAAGCCGCTGCAACTTCCATAGAACTATGGCAACTTCAGACAGTGCTCCACTTCCTTGTTTTTACCGCCCACGTGGTGTTGTGATGTCGTGACACCAGGTTAGTCATGTGACTAGCGTTTCTGGCGATCCAGACAGGACGTAATAGTTTCCAATATGCTGACACGGTGAATCATTTCAGTGTAAACGCTCTCATAGTGTTCGGTTGCAAATGAAGCCAATCTAAACTAAAAGTGGTTTTGTGGATGCAGGCACTTAGCAACTCTGTTGATCTTTTCTGTTAATGCCGGTGGACCAGGAAGTATGGTTTATGTTTGTCGTTGTTAGTATTTCTTTGATTTTAAGATTTTAAAACTTATATCAGGTTATTCATCTTGTTTTCAGATTTATTATGGACTTGCTAGTTCTAGTCTAGAGGTAGAATTATTTTAACTTGGCACATGGACAGATAATTTCACTACTTTTAAGTCATTTTCTGATAAATTTAAGTGTTATTATAGTGACAGCAAAACAGAAGATGTGAAAAACACTTCAATTTGTATGTTAGGATTAGTATTAAGAAAGACATTATTTCACAAACTTCATGTATTTCTCATATAATATAATGCTAGCTAATCTTACCACAAGACTTCCCTTATATCAAGACAACTTCTACTTCTTCACCATGAGCTGAAGAATAATTCAAGCAATACTGTATTTATTTAAATGGATTTTGTGGCCAAGGTGACAAGAGCTGAATAAGTGCTTTTATGGAGAATATTGGTTTACTAAGAGCACACAAACCCGGCTGCAATACGAAAAGTACTTTCCAAAATCTCATATAGTCCACAATAATAATGCAAAAGTTCACAAGAAAGTATAAAGTGTGGATAGACATTATGCTTTAAAAACTGTAGTCGGAGAATGTGCATATACGTTTAAATACATATTTATTTTAGCTGCAGGAAAATATGAAATGAAAGGTCGCATACTATACTATTTTCTGAATTATGTTTCCTTATCAAAAAACTACCTGGAGTTGTGTTTTGTTTCATTCACACGATGTTTAACACACAAATCCTGCATATTTAGGCCGAGTTCTGCTCTGTTCCACCTTGTGATGTCATGTGGTAATACAGGGAGTGCTTCCTATGTTTTTAAACTCCACACACTTTCACTAGAATCAAGGGGAATGATTTCGGTCCTGCAATTACCGCTCTCCACTGAACAAAAGGTAAAAAGGAGCTGCTGTTCAACTTCAGAACTACACAGCAAAAATTGACTCTCACAGAATCAATTTTAACATTTCCTCAGGCTTTATGTGAGTCTAATCTGTTCTAGAGTTAATTTAACATTTTTGGAAACGTTAAGTAATACTGGACCAAAGTTCCTGTTTAACCCCAAAATCAAGAGTTATATCACCGTTTTGAGAGTAAATTAACAAAAAGGGGGTCTAAAATATATACAGAAAACAATATTTACACAGTTCAAACAAAAAGGGTAACAAAGGGCAAAGTAAACTAAGCAACTAAACATAAAACAAAGAACTAAACAAAACAACCAGAGTGTCTCATCAACACAGAGTCACAACAGAAACAAGAGACACCAAAGTAAACTAACACATTAACTGAAACTTGTGCCTTTTTTCCGAGTCAAGGACAAACAAACAGTCTGGAGGTGAGGTGGGAGTGACGGAGTGCTCCAATCAGGGACCAGGGCTCAAACAGCAGAAATCCATATGACAAAAGAAATTAAAACCACCCATACAACACAAATCAAAGAACTGGACGGTCTGGGGCCGTAACACCCTCATCCTTAAATTACAAAACATAACATAGACAGACTAATTATAATAGTTACTCAAACATGTGTGAACGAAACAAAACACAATTCCAGGTACGTTTTTTGATGAGGAAACAACATTATAGATGAAAAAAATGTGTATTTAGTGCAGTATGGAACATCCATCCATCTTCTCCCACTTAATCCAGCTGGGTCGCGAGGGGCAGTTTGCTGCCCAATCCTCATAGCACCTGACCCCCCCATGAACCCCTCTGCAGGTGGTGAAGCCACAGGAGAGTGGACGTCATGGTCCTTGATGTTAGTTCAGGTGCTGTATGTTTTGAGTTGATGGAGGAAACCGGAGCCCGGCGGAAACCCATCCAGACACGGGTCGAACCTGCAACCTTGTGAGGCATGAGTGTTGCCACTCAGCCACCGTGCCACAGTGTGGAACATTTAATTTCATATTTTCACGCAGCTAAAATAAATATGTATTAAACGTATATGCACATTCTCTGAAGGGAGAAGAGAGGGAGAACACAAAAACACCAAACCCTAACAATAGTGATCTAAATAAAATTTGCAGTTAATACCCCAGAGAAGTCAAATACGCCGTCTTTAACAGACCCAGACCATGTGGGCAAATGTTTCCTTTTGTAAACTTAAACTTGTGCTGGCGTTGTTTAAAGCTGCACTGTGTGGTTGTGTCACCTGCTTGTTTCTATGGATATGTCATTATTCTGCCTGGAATGTTCCACCGTATGACATTAAACAGCTCTACCTTACTTTATTAAATTACATACAAATTACATGTGGTTTTATAGCTCAAAAATACATTGGTCAGTAAAACCTCTCCACAGATCTGGCCTGTAACTAGGCATGATGTGGTCTCCATTAGAGATGTCCTGATCAAGATTTTTTGGCTTTTAATCCGATCCCATTTTTTTAAGGTTTGCTCTTTCCAATACTGATCCGATATCGACCCACTACTTTTTTTTAATCTATCCCTAAGGAATGGGGAGAAACATACACGGATTGAAAGGCTTTCTCAAGTGTTTTATTTCACTTTGAAAACCACAAACAACATTATTTAACTTTTGTAACAAACCTACTCTCTGAGGCAGGTCATAAAAAAGAACACAATGAGTATATATTTTAATCCTTTGCAGTTTAAGCTTTAGTAAAATTCATATTGCACATTGAAAGAATAAATAATCAAGATGTAAACCCCTAACTTAGTTACTTTAATATTATTCTTATATATATATATATATATATATATATATATATATATATATATATATATATATATATATATATATATGCACGTGCGGGTTCTGCAATTCACCACAAAACAAAAAATTTGAAGTGTTTAAGTTCTGTTGGTTCCTCCATTAGAAACTGTTTGTTTGCAGCGATTGCTTCGCTGTTTGAGTCTTGTTGTAGTGAAAAGTCCCACACAGTGACAGGGCGGAGTTTTGATTTACGGCTGCTGTAAAGCGTGTCCATGCCGCAAAAACATGTGAAACTGGATCAGTCCCATCACGTGACTGAATCCAATACTGTCCAATACTCATAAAAGAGCCAGATCAGGACATCCCTAGTCTCCATGAAGACACTGTAGAAAGGCTTAATACCGTACTGTGACTAATCATGCCCATCCCTAGTTAAGGTCTTTAGTTAGCATGTGGTACACTGACAATAGACACTAGGGGTTGAGGTGAGATGAGTGTCTTGCCCAAGGACACAATAACATCATTCATCTGTGGGAGGTGGAATCAGTGGATCTGCCTGCTCAGTCAGGGATGTTTATGTTAAGAATGGGATTCAAACTGTCGAGTGAGCAGCTGTCAGTGTTCCATGGGTTATGCAGTATATTTTTCACCGGGCTGTGATCAGGGCAGTCGTGTGTGATGTCACGTAGTACTGTCACATAGTACCAAGGCCATTGGACGCAACACTGGAGTATTTGATTGTTCTTTATTAAAATCATTAAAACTGCCAAAAGAGAAAGAAACTAGGACCTAGAGACAACAAAATGTCAGATACAGAGTTGTGTTTTGTTTCATTCACATGTTTAACACTCAAATCCTGAATATTTAGGCTTATTGCTGGTTTCAGATTACATCATGTCAATGTCACCAAAAGCAGATGGGGTCAGGAAGTAAAGACAAATTCTGTGCAGTCTGTGGTTGTTGCAGCTGTTCAAATCAGGAGAAAGACAAACGTGAAAGTACCATGTCACAAGGATGTTAATTTAAAAAAACATACAGAAAAAAAGACGACAAAAGTGGATCGACAAACTCCGGCTAAAAACAAGAAGCGTGAAGACAGTCGATGCTCGAGTTTCCAGCGACCACTTTGTAACAGGTAAGGATTGTGTAATTTATTAACATTTTCAAACTTTATTTTTGACAATTATTTAGAAAGACAAGCATCGTAAGTGACAGGTAAACTGTTGCATTATAGGTCCTAACTTGTCATGCAAAATGGCTACTGATTTTAATTCTAAATAGTTGTGCATCTCCAGGCTTTTAAAGTCTTTCATTTGGCTCAGTGTAATACGAGGTCTGCAGCACCAGATCATTTATTACATCCATCGCCTCAACACCGCGAAAGTACTCCAAATTGTATGAAAAGTCTGATGTTCCCCATATCGTGCAGGTCATAACCTATATTTAGATTTATTTTTTCGATATGGCAGGTCTGTGCCGGTCCATTCAAACCTTTTGCTTGCTGTCACCCATTGTGCTGTTTTGAAGCAGAGCAAAACACTTCCTGCCCCCATCTGAATTTCTCATGACATGAGGGACATGTGAGTGAAACCAGCAATTTAAAGTTCTTCACTCAAACAGAAAACACTGTGTTCCACCTTGTGATGTCATGTGGCAATACAGGAAGTGCTCCACTGTGTTTTTGAACTCCATACACCTTCACTAGAATCATTTGGATCATTTCAGTCCAGGAATTTCCCATCTGAAACAAAAGGTAAAAAGAGCAGAAAAGGTCAAGTGAAAACTACCGCATCATGACATCACGAGGTGAAACGGAGCATTTTGAGATTTGGAGATGTAGCTGGACTAATAATAAATAACTCAAACATGTGTGAATGAAACAAAACACAACTCCAGGTCTGTTTTTGAGGAGGTGACAAGATTCCAGCATGACTTAAAGCCCAGGAGTGTAATATAGGCCCTTTAAATAGTGCTACACAACTGGTGATGGGTCCGATGGTTCTACAGTACGCAAATAAACACGCAGACGACAACAAGTTCAAGTTTTTTCAACCGATGCAATTAAGAGTAAGTTTTAATGTCATATAGTGGAACGTTCCGGTCAAAGCAATAACACCCCCGTATAATTCTTGGCTCAGAATACATGACGGATTATGCGAGTTGAATATATCTTTCACCACAATGACATTATAATGAAAAAGAGACTGCTTTTGTCTGCACGTCCCCCAAGTCTCTCCTCTCCTCTTCACTTCACTTGAGAGTTATAAGTTCATGAATATTTAATCATGAAAAAGCATAAATCTTATTGCAGATAGTTTTATGACGGACCCTGAAAAAACACTGAAATACAATTGTATGATTGTCTGACTTGTGCTGGAGTTTATGTGTGGTTTTATAGTACTTCTGCTTAATTAGAGCAAGTAGTACAAATACGTGTTTTATCAGTGTTCATTTGAGTGTAGTGCTCCCCACTGACGCTTGATAAAAACCCTTGTGAAACCACTAACTTGAAATAGAACATAGTAGTGGCTTTTTTACTGACAATTTACAGTAAAAATTATAGTTTTAAATAAAAAATAATGTTTCTGAAGAACATTTGGGTTTAGATTTATTGAGACAAATGCTAAATTACAAGTGCAAATGGAGCAGTTTTTTTCATTTCCACTCTGAAGTTGTATTTGGAGTGATTCATGTTGGTTTCAGTTAGAGGTAAGATCTTAAGCCCGAGCCCGACCCGAAATTCGGGTCGGGTCGGGCCTAAAATGTCAATCATTGCTTCGGGTCGGGCCGGGCTTCTTTCTCACTGACTTTTTTAAAAATAAATAAACAGTTAAATTCGTGCACAGAGCATGAGCCAGAGCCAGCCCTCTTAATAATTTTCCCCTCCGCAGGTCCGCATGAAATTTCGGGTTTACTTCGGGCTCGGGCCTGCAAATCAAGTTAATTGGTCGGGCTCGGGTCGGGTCGGGTTTTAATACCCGCGGGTCGGGTCGGGCTGGATTTTTTAGGCCCGATCTTACCTCTAGTTTGAGTAATCTTTAATTAGTTTTTCGTTTTGTTAGGATCAATTCTCATTTTCACCACCATCGACATACGCCCACTGCTCTGTTCTTCTCCTGTTTGACTCAAGCGCAATATGTCTTCTTTAAAGGTGCATTGTGTAACTTTTGGGTCAAGGGTCCGTCCCCCAAAACAGACCAAGTTACAGGTCGGATCTGTGGAGAGGTGGACCCTGCTCACAATCAGAATGAAACCACCTGTAATTGAATAAATGTAAAGTAGAGCTGTTTAATGTCATACTGTGGAACATTCAAAGCAGAGCAATGACATATCCATAGACAAAAGCAGATGACAGACTCCCAACCAAAGAGTTACATAGTCCAGCTTTTTATGGACATGAGTCAAGAGTCCAGGCTGGACACGCTGCTCTTTTTAAGTGCCTATGACAGGTTAAACTACCCATTTTACTCAAACAAAGTCAAGTTCATTATATTTAAGATTTTACTAAATAAAATTGCAAAAAATGAGTGCAATCAAAATAACGGGTTAGCTTTGTCCACTCATATATACGGTCTATGGTTAATAGACCACAATGCATTGTAAGTCAGGAAAACAACGACAAACGGTGACAGGTGTTTAACTGGACACATCCTGACTAAATGAAGTAGATGATTTTTAAATAAAACACACTGCTTTGTCTGTTATATTATGTGTTATTAAGCCTGTCAACTAAAAGCAGTGTCTGTTGTCATTCAATATGATCGCCACTCACTGTTCCGCATCAAGGAGCAAATGAAAGACGTGTGTGTTACCTGGGACAGGTACAAGGAGTATTTCCCTCCACTTTTTGAATGCGCCACATTATCCCCGGAGTACCTGGTGCTAGTGAAGTGCAGCAGCAGGAGAAGGAAGAGGAGATCGACGGCTGGTGTACAGTCCAGACAAAGGAAGCAACGAGGTCTAAACCTCTGGCTTGGCGGGTCCAGATCTGGCGGAGCCGAGCGGTGCCTTCGTCCCGTTCCAGCCAGTGACCAGCCATGGGAGTTGTTCCGTGCGCCTCCGGCCGATGCTTCTCCATCTCTTTGGCACTCTGTTCGGGTCTTGCCTACCCGGCAGGCAAGAATCCTTACTCCGCGTGAGCGGGTACCCCTGCTCCACTAATTTAAAAGTGACTCTTTCCAATACTGTGGTGACTATTTGTTGACGGTCCCTAACGAATATCAAGCGAATGTCAAACTTTGAGCCAACTTCATTACACTCACTGTGGATAGTGCCCAGGCTACGCCGACGTGTCTCACTGGCCAGCGCGCAGCTCCAGTCCACTGCGCACAGCAAACGCGGTTTGCTCTACTGAATGCCCGCTCAGTATCGAACAAGGCGCATTATTTGGGAGACTTGTTCACAATCGAAAATCTGGATTTCATGGCCCTCACAGAGACCTGGCAGCGGGAACAGGAATTTTCCCATTTAAGGGCTGTGCCCTCCGGGCTGCTCCGTGTTTGGAACTCGGACTGCGCGGCGAGGAGGCGGCCTCGTGCTCATCCACAAAAACCACTTTCACTGCAGGCTTATGAACCCGGAGCCTTTCAACACATTTGAGCTTCAAATGACAAAGGTTGGAAATACTGACTTTTTTTATTGTGTCTTAATTTACCGACCTCCTGGTCCTGACAAAGGTTGGAAATACTGACTTTTTTTATTGTGTCTTAATTTACCGACCTCCTGGTCCTGGAAGAGAGTTTTTAAAAGAGTTTTTTGAGTTTTTATCTTCTCTAAATTAGACAATGTTTTCATTCTTGGTGATTTTAATTTGCACATTGACGACCCCTCTTGTAATATAGCGTCTGAGTTTTTAACACTCACATACTCTTTCAATTTAAAGCAACATGTTTCTGTTCCTACACACAAAAAGGCCACACTCTAGATCTGTTTTTTTCCTGTGGCCTAGACATACAGTTCCTGAATGTGGTGGATGTTTATGTGACTGACCATTTTTGTGTATACTTCAATGTGTCATGTAATGCGCTCAGTAATGCTCATGAAGTGGTACCCCAACAGCGTATTATAAACCAATCTGTTGTTGATAATTTTTCAAAATTGTTTCAGCCCAAATTCATTGAGAACTGTAATAATGTAGAATTTCTTGTCAATCATTTTAATGACCATTGCCTGTCTGTTTTGGACATAGTGGCTCCCGTAAGGCACAAAATGACTTCTCCTAAAAATCCTCATCCCTGGTTAAATGAGGAGATTGCTTCCTTCAGGAGAACATGTCGCCAGGTAGAGCACTTGTGGAAATCCACTAACTTGGAAGTGCACAGATTGCATTTAAAGGATATGGTTGTATCACTAAACGAAATGATAAAGCATGCCAGATCTAAGTATTTTTCTGAGCTTGTAAATCTGAATAAAAGAAACCCCAAAGTTGTCTTTCATACTATTCAGAATATTGTTTCACACTCAACTCCACTGGTGCCTGTTTACACCATTGATGACTGCAACAGATTTTTTAAATACTTTGTAAATAAGGTGGAGGAGATCAGACAAAGTGTAAAACCATCTGATAGCCTGAGAGCACCACTGGTGTAGCCTCTTTAAATTGTTCCTGGACTAGTTTTTCTGCCATCTCATTAGACAATGTCATGGTCTTACTCAAAAAGATGAAGCCATCCTCATGTCCGTTGGATATATTACCAACTTCTTTGTTTTTTAAAGTTGTCAATCTTGTTGCTCCTCTTGTTGTCAAAATTATTAATGTGTCACTTTCCACTGGGACTGTCCCAAACTTTTGGCAGGCAGTGATAAGCCCCATTCTAAAAAAGCCCAGCAGAGCCTTGCAACTATAGGCCAATATCAAAACTGCCCTTCCTCTCAAAAATCATGGAGAAGGTAGTGGCTGAGCAACTGACAGCTTTTTTAAATAACAATTAACTTCTTGATAAGTATCAGTCTGGTTTTAGAAAGATGCACTCTACTGAGACTG